>JAWWLV010000179.1:28053370-28113819 GCA_035041135.1 Platyrinchus mystaceus | reverse complement strand
GGCCTGACCCCCCTCCCCCTCACCCCCCCAGATTTAAAGGGGAGAAAAATGGCTGTAGCTGTCAGCTGTTAAACAGTTTCTTAATGCAATGGTTCTGAGAAGGAGACGAGCAGTATAGCAGTACAGACCTTTGGTAGTTTGTGGAGTTAATTAGTGATGCCAAATCCAGAAGGTGACTATATGCAGATCAAGACTGAGGCATATTGATGGGGCTCAGAGAGCCATATAGTATTTGTGCACTGGTTCCAGGACTCTGTTTCCTGTTAATTAGATGCTTATGGCTTTTTACAGCTGTTTAAGCAGCAAGGGGATATCTTAACTCCATTGTGATGTTAGAGGCATTCCACATACTGCTCTTGTTAGTTCTTCTCATCTTTACAGCAAAACTAGGGAAATATTTGAGTCTTACTTAATCCTTAAAAATTAATATTTAGAAAAAGTTACTGAACAAAAAGCATAATTTTTTATTTCCCCCTAAAAATTATCCCTTGTCTGTTTAGCATTCACCTTTATCTTGTTTGTCATCACTCCTCAATTTGATATGGTGTCTCAGCTGCTAATATGAATAGACAGTGGAGAAAACACCTTCTTTGATCTGCATCTATTCCTTTCTTTACCTGTAGAGAAGTGTTGAGATCTATCTCTGTGTTTCATGGAGTTTTAAAAAAATGAGTGAGACTGTTATTTCTCTGTAGGGAAATAGCGTTTTCATTTTCTGCTTTTAGCTCAGTATCGTGCTGCTCTAATGATTACTCACTGTTAGCTCTGCAGGTTGCACTGGTGAAAGTGTGTTTGTAGAACTTTTTAGTGCATCTTAAAGAAGCTGCTGGAGAGCATGGTTCAGCTTTGGAGTTTTTTGGTTCCCCCTGCCAAAGATACCACGTGGCTTATTTAGTGAGAGTTCTCAGCATTTGAAACTGTATATTCCAGCAAACAAATTGTATTACTTCTATAAAGTGAATAATCTCACTAATGGATGGCACGTGTTATGCCATGGTGTTAAGGAAATTAATTCTCCCAGATGCTCAGCTGTCTCCTAGCCTCCAGCTGCTGCTTCCCTTATGCTTCACATGCAAAGTGCTTGGAAAGTATTTGTGGTAATAGGGAAGGTGGATTTTGGTGTATTTTAGGCATCTTGGACTAAAAAAAGAATTTGATATTTTGTGGATTTTGTTGCTTTAGAATTGTTTGGTCTGAGTCCATTTTTTAAATTAGATGGTAATATTAAAAACAGTAACAATTAAAAAGACTGTTTCTTTTTGATCTACTAATGAATTGCTCTGACACAGAGGATGACCCTTTTTCTAACATTGTTCCTCTGTATTCTATAAAAATCCCACAGAAGTTGTTACTGTCTTCAGAGTTGTGTATATGCAGTTTCCTTGTGGATCTTAGAGGATTCAAAAATGTTTTCTTCAAAATAATTTTTTTTGCTTTTATTTAAAACAGCTAAAGCTTCTTACTGACATTGAAGTTCTCTTGTGAAGTGGCATTTGACTCTACTTTTTTAACATCCAGTGAGCTATTAGTTTAATATAAGGGTGTTTAAAAAAAAATAAAAAAAAATCAGTGTCCTCATGCTCTGTTACTGTTGCTTTCATTGGTGGTCATGAAGAGTTGTGAAGTAAATGCATGAATCCCTGAAGATATGTGCTTTAGTAATAAATTAGATTATGGCTTTAATGATAATACTGCATAGGCAGTTTTTTTGCAAGGAAATTCAGTAGTACTGGTGTTATAACTTGGTCTTTTCTAGCAGTCATTATGCACAGTAAAATTCACAGCACAGCAGAAGAATAAAAAGTGACAGTTGTGTGTTCCAATTTAAATGGCATAATAAATTATGATCCATGCAAGAACTTTTAATTGATCTTTTACAGATAGTATCCTGACATACTGCCAAATGAAGGTGAATGTGAATGAAATTACTAAATTTTTAGTTAAATGCATGGTCTTATTTCTGAGACCCTTCTCCTTGAAACAACACATCAGTAGAAGGCTACATTTAAAAATGCTTACCAGATTTTGGGGATTCTCTTTTTATTTAAATATCTACAGTAATTTAATGTATATATTTAGTTTTAAATTGGCTTTGTGCATATGATTTTATGTTTGGTAAAATCTGCCACCTTCTTCTCTTTTGACAATATATTATTCATTGTTTTTTGTGGAGTCTTTGCCAGTACTGTACTGTACTGGAATTGTTGTAGAATGGTTGCTGTATGGTGATGTTTAAGTTCTTCCTGGTGGAAACTTTCTTTCGTCCAGTGAGCTATGGAAGATATCTTTCTGCTTGTAGATACTTAATCTCTCAGCTACAAGGGTATGTAATTGTACATATTATGTCTTTGATAGTTATAACATAAATAGCTTAATTTTTTTCTGACAGTTCTCAAATGGACATCTTCAATTACTAGGTTTGTCATCTTCCCAGTCTTTTCCCTGGAGTTAGCAATAAATGTCAATATTTGAGATGGGACATGACAAAAATAATGTATAGAGAATAACTTTTCTAACTGCTATTACTGTGACACATTCCTTTAAGAAACTAGAATTTGTAAGTATGTCTGCTGAGATTGGAAGTTGTACTCAACTAAAATGACATTCTATAGTAGAAGTTTTTGACAGTCTTCATGATAAATGGTGTTGGTATCCCAGCTTTTAACGCTAATGATATATTCTTCAGAATACTTTTCATGATGAGTTATCCATAAAGTCCTTGCTTAAAATATTGAAATGTTTGACAGTTCACAAAGCTAGATAGGCATGCCAACATTTTGCACTTTAAACTTTGAACCAGAGGAATCTTAGTTTTAAAAAGGAGAGCTTAACAAATTCAAAGTTTTGGTTGCTTCAGTGTTAACCTCCTTGATTTTATGGTTTTGAGATGCAGATGCTGAAAACAACTGTAATGCATTTACCTGTGTTTCTCTTCTGCTGCACTGATCACTTGTGGAGCTTCACAGTTAAACTGAACATGTCTCACTTTCAGGTTCCCATGGCCACTCTTTTTTTTCAGTGTAGCTCATGTTGTGTGGAAAAGTCTTGGAAGGCAGCTACAGGCAGGGTGAAGTACTTCATGTTGGCTTGAAAGTAATGCTGTATCTGCTAAATAAATATCCACCCAGATCATTTATCACTTTCTGCTGTTTGATAGCCATGTCAGCTATAACAGAGGGAGTATCCCTCTGGTTAAGTCTGCTGCTTTGAATATAGTTCTACCCTGTTCTCTGTGTTATCTTGTCAATCTTGTGTGTCCTTTACCACAACATTCTGCATTTCTTTTTGAAACACTGTGCTCATTTCTCTGCTTTTTGTGCTTCATTTTCTGCTGCTGCTCAGTACTTCTGCATGGTCTAGAGTTACGCACCCTGATATGTACTCACTGAATGGATTCAGCTGCCCACTTGGAACATCAGCTGTCTGAGCTGATTTATGATGACTTTTCTAGGAAGGATTGTACTGTGCTGTGCTTTTCTCTGTGCATGTTTTGAAAAATTGATAAACTAGTAAATGGTATGCTGTGTTATATTTCAAGTGTAAGCTGTATAGTTTTTGTTTTTGCTTACGCTTTTTTTTATAATGAAGTTAATTTTCCTATTGATGTAAATTGTTGCTAGTTTGGCATCAGTTAAAAGAAACATTTATGCTGATGGATTTAAAAGCAATTTCTATTCCTGCCTTGATGTGCTTAAACTTGATCATTGTTCTAAAAATATGGATTGTCTTTTTTGTACGTTAAAAATACTGTAGTTGTGTCTATGCGACTGCTTATTGGTAGAGAGGATGTTGATTTCAGAATCCATGCTCAGCACAGTAATTTGATCTTCAAACTCTGTTTTGTACTCAGTGTCTGAAAACTGCCTTTTAGGGTCCCATCTGGAACCCAGAGTTCTGTCCAGCTAGAAAGTGGTGCCTAACACTGATAAATGGACCTGCACTAAGGTGCATAAGAGTGGAATATCAGGGCAGAGGAAGTAAAGAAAGACATCTTTCCTGAGTTTCTTCACATATCATTTAACATCAGGGAAAACAGATCAGACTTGAGTAGAAATGTCTAACCAAATGTTTGGAGGCTTGGGAGGAGAAAGAGTATGAGAAATGTTGTCTGAGCTAACTTTATTACTCAGGCCTCTTTTTGGTGGGAATTTCTGGGTTTTTTTGTGGTTTTCTTAACAGTTCACTTGGCTGGTGTCTGTTGTGGTTGTCTTCTACTGCCAGTGATTCCACTTATTCCAGGACCGTATCAGATGAAAATATTCCCAAATCTAGCAATGTGGTGCAGGAATTCAGTATGTCTGGGTTGTCAGGTCTTTGCAATGAGCAAAAGGGTGTAGAGCATGGGTGGGACTTGAATTTTCCGAACAGGATTGTTACTTCTCATCTAAGTAAGAGACAGATTATGCATACTTTTATGTGCTTCAGGTCAGCCCTTTGTTGTCCCTCTCATGCTTCAGAGTCCTCTGAGTTGGTAGTTTGTTGAAGTTTCTGGTATTGACCTGGTATTCCAGTAGATGAGTCTCAGGAATTTCATGGGAATCCGTGTGGCTCCACTCTCCCTCCAGGCTGATGGGAGGTGTTTGCCCTGTCTCTTCTTCTCCTCAGGACTTTAATTTTATAGGGTAGGCGCTGTCATAGCTTCTCTGATACCTCACAGGATGACAGTGTATTTGTGTAGTGCTGGCTGAAACATCCCACTAACTCTGTTTCCATTCTAATTGGTCTGAAGGTTCTGCTTTAGAATTACTGGATTAATGAAACTGGTTTTAATTCAGAAGGTTGACTTTGAGTTTACAGGGGTTCATTGATTCTTCTTTTGTGGGCTCATTGATTCTTCTTTTGTGGTTTGAAGAAAGTTCCTTTCCTTCAAATGAATCAGAGGAATTTCCACCTTCTTTCTATCTCTTGAGATTTTCTCTTATCTCTTTGATATCCTCTAAGCATACTTGAATCCTATATTTCTTCCCTGGTGTAGCTAAGTCAATTACACAACTCTTGCTTTATTAATGTAGCCTTAGAAAAATCTGTTGTTTGATCTCCTTAAAGCATGTGACACCTTAAGGTTCTTGGAAGGGTTTCTTTATTTGATCATCATAGGTAATAACCCTTCCAATATTTCATGAAGAGAAATTAAATGACATGCCTAAATAAGATGTCTGCCATAGGAAATCCTTTTGTTTTGTCATTCAGCAGAGACTTCAGTCTCCATTTCTCAGGTTTGGGTTTTCTTGAAGAAGACCCTCCTTATCTATTCTGCTAGCAAAGTAAATCAGCCAAGCTGTTTAATATGTGAGAATTAAAATAACATACTGTTTTTTTCTGATCACTAGGGAATTTGCTAGAGTCAATAAAAATTGATGAGTTGTTCCAGCTTTTATGTTTTTAACAGAGGAGCAAAAAAAATTTTTGCTGAGTTTTATTTAGCAAATTTAATGCTAATATTTGACTGAAAACTGTGGCTGAAGTTAATGACTTTTCCTCAGCTTCCATTTCATTTGGCCATGGACGGCACTCTTCACATTTCTATGAAAGTATTCCAGCAAATTAAGAAAATTCAGCAGTCACCTGGGAGTTGTGGCTGAAGTGACTCTCCTAATCTGATACAGGAGTCCTCAGTTTTACTAAATAGGTTCTTCCTGGACAAAAGTTTGTTTATATCCTTGAGTGGTATGCTCTGTTACTCATTTCATGATCTCTTTAGAGTTGTCTTGGTGTCTTGATCACTTAATGGGATAAACTAAGACTCACTGAGGATAACACTGGAGTTGGGGGAAGCTACATGGACCAGTTCAGAGTTTAAATGGTTTATCCCCCCTCCCCCCCCCCTTTTTTTTTTGCCAACGATTGTTTCTATTAAGAAGTAGATAATAGTGCTGAAACTGTTCCATCTCTTTTGGTCTTTACTGTAAATGTTTCCCTAAAGAAAAACAATAAATGGTCAGAGTAAAGAGTTCATGTTTGAAATGTGATTAAATGAAAAATTCGTTCTCTTTGATACGGGAGGTAGTAAAAGATTTGTGTAATGTGGCACCATGCTGACTGTTAAGTGGATGAACAGGCTGGTATCTTCCATGATTCAGTGATGGGCAGAAACCATTTTGTTGCTCAGTGTCATTTCTTGGTATCCTGATTTCGGAGAGCTTTGAGAACCACCTTAGTTCTTAAAAAATAACAGCTTTGTAAGATTGTGCCTTTGGAGAGATTGGGTCACTAGTAGTAATTTGAAAGAACGTTAAGGTTACTGAGTAGCAGTTTGATAGAATGAGGGACATCCTTAATAGTTGGTGGGCTTTGCTAATTTACTCTGTGTGATTTCATATGTGCATAATTGCCTAGACCACCACACTGGTGTCAAGTTAAACAGTAGCTGCCCTCCATCCTTCACTTAATATGCCTTTTGAAATCTTGCTGTGCTACCAAAAAAACCTAAAATGCTAGCTTTTAAAAGGTATAGAAGGTCCTATCTGGCAGACCTAAAAGAATATCAAGAACTCTGCCTAATTAATAGTTTTTAACAAAATTTGGGATAAATGTTATAACTGTTAATATGTCAGTGGTTAAGGAGTATGTCTGGCTTGACAGCTGAGACAGTGTTTGTAATCTTGTGAGCCCCATAGATGGAGAATATCTGATGCTATCTGTTCTTTAGTTTTGGGTCCAGTAACACAACATCTTGGCCAAAAGATTGAAAAGTTGAACAATATTTGGAAATGTATTCATAAACCTTGCTCTCAGCACCTCTGCTATTACTCATACCTGAGTCACTAGCCTTTTCCTAAAGTATCTTTTTGAAAGATAATTAGCATCATAGTGAATGTAAAGTGTATTTGTGATCTCAGAGTTTTGCAGAATGGCTGTTTCCCCAAATTTGTACATTTTGCATAGTATTCGGATCAGGTGTTGTTTTACCACAATGACACTGGGTTTATGTTTTCACTGTGATCTCCGAGAAGAGAGGCAGAAGAGGCAGAAGGAGGAAAATTACTGAAGTAGTTTCATGAATGATCAGGAGGAACTTTATTTTCGTCATTAACAAAATGCTTTAAAAATGCTGAGAATTTTTCATGCTTGTCATCATCAGCCTAGGTGGAGTTCTGAAGTACATTGATGTTAGTGAACTTTGATTTTACTGCAATTTTGTATATTATGTAAAGTGAGACTGTAGATTAGCCTTCTATTAATAGTTGTCTCTTACTCTCATGTTTCAAGGTTATATTTGTCATTAGCATTTTTCTTTCTGAGCTACACTTGCTAAACTATCTTTAAGGGTCACAAATAGGGATGCTATCTTACATTTTTCATTATTTAAATATGGCGTACTTTATCTACAGTGTGTACCCTTATACTAATGTGTTTTGGAAGAAGTTGGCTGAAGTTGTACCTAAAGTGATGGCTTTATAGTCAGTCATTGAAGGACATGATGAATTGTCTTAAGTTGTGGATATGTCATAACCTTCCTAAAATCATGGGTAGGTTGGATGATGATACATGCTGGAAAAGTTTAAAACAGTAGTGCCTTTTTTCCCCTTCACTGATGAGTTATTTTACCACTTTTTAAAGCTCACGCTAGGTACTGGGTTAAGCAGTTAAAACAGTACTTGGTAGACAGTACAACTGATTTGTCAACCAAATTTTTTTCCTTTTGTGTCTGTGTAAATAATGAATAAATAAAAAAGTATGTGCTGTTCTTTGAACCTAGACTTTACCAAAACCTTTGACTGCGGGGACCCAGAAGGTAGAAAGAGAGGTCTTGGCCTTGTTCCTCTTTATTCTGTGTAGAATCGTGCAAGAGAAGAATTTTGCCCTTTTTTAGCCATTCTCAGGTTTTCTGATGTTTTTCCAGCTGTGGGCTCCATAGAAATTGCACAGGGAGGTTCTGGGGGAGCCTCTTAAAGGACAGATTTGAGACTGAATGGTCTCAGGGAGCAGTTGATGTGAGCAACTACCCTCCTTATAGAGGAATCCAATCTTGCTTCAGCTTTGTTTCAGTATCTTCATTAACATTTTACAATGTTTACCTACATCTTCTGGGGCGGGAGGTGTGCTTGGGGAAGTGAGGAAGGAAGGGGGGGAAGAAGAGGGAAAGATGAGATGCTTAGAGCAATACTGCACCACATTAATTTGAATCTACAGTGGAGAAAAAAAACCTATCTAGAGAAGTTATAGGAGCATTTGCAGTGAAATTCCTTCTCCCCCCCCCCGCCCCTTCTTTTCTTGTTTCTTCGTAGATGTTTAATTTCCATAACACAGGGTAATTGTTAAATGCATGCTGAGGGCTGGGTTTGGTTTGTTTTTTTCTTTTGCTACTTATTATTGAAAGTGTATTAAATGTAGAGTAAAACCTCAGGAGGAATATGGTTAATGACTTTGTTCTGAAACTAAAATACTAAGCTGATAAACATGGTGAAATATTTAGGAATGGCACACTTTTTTTTATACTTTGAAGCTAACTTGTGGTGTGGTGTTTATTAATGTGTAAATCTGGATTGAGGCTGAAGGAGGACACATGAAATATCATGTCTGTTGTTAGTCTTTAAAAGAAAAAAAGTCTTAAACCGTCCAAAATGTTATTAGGGCTTACGTGAGTGTAGCACTGTGATAAACTGCAACTTGAATAGTTATCTCAGTTGCAACTTGAATGCTTACATGACTGCTTTTCAACCAGAACAGGAAACTGTTGGTCTGAAACACCTATCCAAAAAACCAGCAATGGAATGGACTCTAAATTATTTTGTTTTCTGGTGCATACTGTCTGTGTCTGTTACTGTGGTAGGGTATTCTCAAATAATTTGCTGTTAAGGACAGTAAGCATAGTGTTGCTGATGAGGAAGCACTTGTGTTAATCTGCTGAACTCTGTCTTGGGCACTGGCTTGTGGAGGTGAGAGGAGCAGTATTGGTTACAAGCCTTAACAGTAGTCAGAGCAATCCACCACGTAACTGAACAGAGCAGAATGTGACGGTGGGAAATAATCTGTTCTCCATTATGTGACTCTCTGGTGGATAGAGTACTGCATTGGCTTTACTTCAAACTTGCAGAAAGGACATAGAATTTTGGCTTGAATTCTCAATAGCAAACATTGCGCTTCAATTTCTGTTGCGTGATGAAGCTGAGGAGCTGACATTTCAGCAGCAGAACGATGTCTTCATAGAGATGATGAGTACAGGCTGAGTCATGTAATCTTCAGCTTCAAAAATTAAAATTAATCTGCTGTACATAAAGTTTTTCATTGCTGCCAGCTCACTCTGAAAACTTAGTTATACCATATTTGCCAGTGTAATTGCAACTGTTTTGGCTGGCTTTTCTGTTTTTGTTTGGGTTTTGGTTTTCTTTTTTTTTTTTTTTAAAGAGAGGAGTGTATGTAGCTTTTCCAGCAATTTGCCAATAGTTTGCATCTAAACAGCCACACTGTCACCTTCTCTCTGCCTTCCTATGCTAGTCCTTTATGAATTTGAGGCTTTTCCTCTTAGCAACTTTTATTGTTTGTCAACGAAGGTTTTCTTTTTGTAGGTCAGTTACAGTCACTTGGAGGTCAAAGAGCAGTGTGGATTTTCTTTTCAGTCTAGGATTTTAAGCAAATATAGGTTGTAATATAAAGTGGAGTAAAGTTTTAGGGTGTTTGATCTTTTCCTGAAATAAGGTACACCCATGTCTTTAAATGACTGGATAATCAATTTGGGAAGGGGAAAATCTGTTTCTTTGAGCTGTATTCTACAAGGTCCAATACCCATTGATCTGCTGTTTCTGAAGTAGATTATGTAGTATCTTTGTACATCAAGGAACAGTTAGGGTGTGATGTGAAGCTGTGTGGAATACCCTTGAAATCTGGGTGGTAGAGGGAAATAAAGGAAGATAATTCAGGGTTTGAGATTTGGAATCTCCAGTGTAGGAACTTGCTTGTTGTGTTTCCATCATAGTTTTTATCAACGAAAGAAATTATTGGGGGGGGTGGGCAAGCTGGAGGAATTTCTGTCAATAAGGATCAAGATACAAGGTTGCTTTTAAATTGTTTTGGCTCTGTCAGCATTTTTGTTTATTTCTTATTCTACTTACTGAAGTGATTCTGTTTTCATCTCAAATTATTTAGATGTATTAAATTACTGGTAGTTCCATGTGATGGTGGTATCATATACGAATTTCCTGACACTGCCTTTGTGCCTGGGCAACGATTCCAAATTTTTCCTTGCAAGTGTGTGCCTGCTTCTGTCTCCTTTATTTGGTTTTATTTTGCCCTGGACGCAATCAGGACTTTCCTATTTAGCCAAGGATTTCTCTGTTTCCCATACCACCTCTTCCAAAGTCCAGGTTTATGTGCTCTGCCACTTTGTTTCTGGTCACTGTAGCCACAGCTGCCATTGAGCATCACATGCCCAGCCAGGCCTTCCTGGTTTGTGAAGAGAGATCCAACTGTACATCAACCCTGACTGGCCCATCCAATACCTCTGTCAAAAACTTCTCTGTGTCACTCTGTAATACTGCAGTCAAGTTTGAAATAAAAACATGTTTTCCAGTGTGTTAAAGACTAAAATGAATCCTAGTTGATTAAAAGAAAATGCGATACTGTATAAAAAATTGAATATAAACCGTAACCATTTGCTTTTCTGTGTCAAACAGAAATTGGGGACACCTTTTTAATGATAGTAAAATACAATAAAGGTAGTTTATTTGCACATATCAGTATTTTATGAGACAGAGGCAGGTTATCTGAAATCAATACAAACTTTGGAATCAAAAAATTATTTTTCATGTGTGCTAAATAATCATGTGTGAGGCCTTCATTGTGAATAAGCTGATAATATTTCTATGGTAACAGTGACATTTGCCAATTTAGTCTTAAGTTCCTTCTTTCTCTCTGGTAAAATGTAATTTGTCCTAATAGGGAGTACACATTTCTTTCATAGAGGTTATTTTTACAGAGAGATGAATGTTATCCTTGCAGACCATTTAACTAATGGTTTTCCGATGTTCTGGTGGGTTCCTTATTTTTTTCTCTCTCTCTCTCTCTCTCTCTCTCTCTCTCTCCCTTCAGTGGAAAGGTTTTGAAGAGGAAAATCATGAAATGTAAAAGCTAGCCTTAAAACTTGATTATTTTACTACTTCAGTTTGCTGCCTGACTTAGACAACAACTGTGTGTATTCCATGCTTTACGTTTTCAGCTGCAACTTCTTCCATGATGTCTTACTGGAGGCTGAAGAGATCAATGAAAGGGTCACAACCAAAAACATTAGTATCATAGTAATGCAGTTTATTTGGTGGTTTTTGCCTCAGTGTAAATGCTGAGGTATACATAAATAACCACATAGTTTCTGTGGGATTGAAACTTTCACATCCTTATATGAAAACTTTACATCCCTGTCAAGTGTCATCTTTCAATTCATGCTTGCCCATAATGAAAGAAGCCCTCTTTATTATGCATTTATGTTAAATATTAATTATAATGTTTCTGCTAATTTTTGAGCTGGTTTCTATCGGAAATAGTTACAAGCATTTGGTAGCTATGAGACTAAATAAAAGGCACTGGAGAAAATGTGACTTGAAAGTGATGGATATTTTTCCAAAGAAACGATTATTAAATCAAGATGTTGGTCATTACATGTCAAAGACTGATGGGGAAGAACTGTGAAATGCTGTAGTGCCACTCCTTTAACCTGTACATCACCTGTTGGAGATGAACATGTGGCAGGAGTGACCTGATTTAAGAAGGAGCTTTTGGGCTGCAGTTCTCTTGCCTCTTAACCACTGGCCTTTCTCTTTTTATGGAATTGTCTGTGTTTGCTTCAGGTCTTCTGTATGATCTCACCTTCTGACACTGCCATCTACAATCTGGTGGTATCCTGGTTGTACAGGAAGATGTACATGTTGCCAGTAGTCTCATCCATGATGTCTCCATTCTTTTTAAAGGGTAAATTTTTCAAACAGCTGAAAAACAAATGGAGTTTTAGCTATTTTTCTCCTCCTAGGCAGACAGAAATTTTCTTTGAGGGAGAAATCTGGACCTGTAGTTCTTGATGTCTTTTCGTAATCTAACCCACTTGACCAGATAAGACAGTAATCATTTCATATGATGGCTGCTCTCTTTTAAGAGCAACTATAATTAATGTAAAGTATTTCTTCTGTGTGACACACATATCTTGTAGATTTGAAGTATGGAATTCATTTGGCTTGCTTCCATAAAACAAGCTCAAGGTTGTTTGTGGGTTGGAGTTTTTTTGTATACAGCATCTTATTAATCTTTTGTATTTGAGAAAAGATTATATTTTTCCCACTGTAAATTTAGGTTATTTTCTGAATATTTAACATGAGGCAGGGCTTAAAATCTGTATATTTTTTTTTATTGAAAAGTTAGACCTTTTCTTACAGAACTAATTAATTACATGGTTTTAAAAAATACTTTATCTTATTATTGTCTGCATTTATCGTCTGTTAGTTACTTAACGACTATTCAGCTTTATTTTAAAACAGATAAGAGCAATTCTTTTGGAAGACTGATACATTCTTTGTTACTTCCATCCTACATATAAGCTATTGATTGATGGTTTTGACATCTATCATATTCAGAAAAATTTTAAAAAGTATTTTTTGCTCTTCTCCCCATCCTTCCCTGCCACTGTGACTTGGTGAGCCCTGGTCTGCTTGCTAAAGATTTACATACTAGTGAAAATGTCATTAATTGCTGGTACAGTTGGGGGTGTTGTGTTCTGCTTTTTCATCTCATGTTTCTTGATGACTTCAGCTTTTAGCAGCTGCTGTACACAAATTGATGTTGGTACTGAATTATTCCCCACTGCGTAAGTGTGAACATTATTACTGCGTGCTAAGATGCAGGCTGTAGAAAATAATAAAATGAGAAAAAAGTAATATTGCATCCTGCCATTTCAGCCAGGCATCCAAATCTGCAGATATAGGACAAAATCTTTTGAAGTGAAATCTGGACATCAGCTTATCATCAGGTTGATTAATATCACCTTCTCTCAAACAGCATATATCCGGGCAGCTTGCTGTACGTGTTAATTTCTGTTTTATTTTTAGCAAACCATTAGTCTCTCACAGGGGAGCGTGGGAGTAATTGTCAGTGCTGGTGAAGGACTGCTTTTAAACCGAATTGCTGTAGCAGGTGTTGGGTGGGATCTCCTCCATTCTTATCCATTAGCAGCTAGTGGCTTCACGTTTAAAGACACGTGAAAAAGCAGCCCTGTCACACGATTTCTTTACCCTCCTTGTGCACTGTTAGATTGGGTCTTTCGGCAAGTATTCCTTTTGAAGTTTCTGTTCTTTGTCAACATACAAGAATTTTTCCTATGTAAATACTTTCCCTGGTCTGTTGGTTCATTTTTCAAGGGGATCTTTTGTAGGGGGACTGCATTTAGTCTGGGAAGTGCATTTAGCTGGACTGCATTTAGCTAAGGAAGTGTGGCTTTTGTGACTAGATTTGCTTGTCCATCAGTCTTTTTCTTTCACTTCTCCCTCTCTCCGAAAGGAAAAAAAAAATCCACCAATGTCTTGGATATTAACTGGCTGTTGATTTTCATTGATGAGAGGTGTAAAGCTCTTGGGATGGAGTAAATGGTTGTGAAACTGGTGATTAAGTAGAGGAGTAGTTCAGACATCACAGATAGGTAAAATCTAGATCATACCAATCCTGTGTGGCTACACATGCTGCTGCCCCTTGCTTTGCCAAGCAGGGTACATCTGCAGCTTAGGTTCTAGCTGTAGTGTTTCATGGTACAGAAATGATATACAGGTACGTGTACCAGGGAGAGGAGAGCACCAGGACTGTAGAGATAAATGGGGCCTGTTGGTCTTGGCAGCCACTGTTGACGTGAGTCTAGTCTGCAGGGCAGGAGCTGATGGGAAAGTTTCTTTCCGTCCTGCATGTTCTCTTCCTAGCAACCCTTGTTTTGTCCATCTCTTTTAGTCCAGTTTGCTCTACTGGGGCCATGGTGTTGCAGGAGTTTATTTCAGTTACCGTGAAAGTTGGAGCCTACAGCTTGGTTTCACAGAAATTCCTCAGTTGTCTTTGATTTATCAGTGTTGGAGTGCAATAAAAGAAAAAAAATCCCAAAGCATAAAACCCACTGAATTTAAGAAAGACAAGAAAAGAGAGAAAAAGATTGTACAAAGCAGAACACAGGGTCTTTGCTTGGTGTACTCCTATTCCTGCAGTTTACCCAAACTGCTCCTCCTTTTGTGAGTACTGTCATCATGACCAATTGCTTGACAGGAAAATTCTGTAACTTTAATGATTCCTTTATTCCAGTCTTCTCTGAGGAGCTTGTTACAGACATGGATATTCAGGAAGCTCATGGCATCACAGGACAAGAGCTCAAAATAAATAGACTTCTCAGCAGGGGAACTCTTAATCAAGCATTAAGTTGAGAAGTCTTCGACAGAGTGATGATCCGGCTCTTTTTGGTGATGGGATCAAAGCTAATTAGAATTAATGCTTTCCTCCAGTTCATAACTACCTCAATTTCTGTAAATGAAAAGCGCTTGTTAAAGCACCATAAACATTCGTTAAATAATTGGTCTGAGAAGCCAGCTGCAGGACCCTGCAAATTATGAAGCTGTGTAAGTTTTCAGTCTGTAAGGAATCATAGAAACAGAATTTTGTTTGGAAAAATTTGCAAATGTAGGTAATGTTAGTACATTCTCTCTTTTTTTTTTTCTGTCTGGTTATTAGAGCTATGGGTATCACATGAAAGCTGTTACTGTGTCGTAAACTTGGATATTAATTGGATGCACAGCACAAGTTCTGTGCATTACTGAGATTTCACACATGAATGTTCTCAGTAGGATTTTAATGGTGCACAGGACTTATGCTTCAATCTCCTGACTCCGTAGCAATTTCTCTCTCAGTTACTAAACCAGGGCAAAGAACAAATTTCTGCAAAAGGCAGAGAAGAGTTTTACTTCATGCTGTTCTCCAGTTTCAGTGGGGTTTTTCCTTCTTGCTCCAAGTTCTTTATTGATGTAGCCATAACTGCTTGAAATACCACTGCCTTTTAATGACTTTCTTGTCTTCTGCCACTGGCATAGTACATAGAACTAGTGATGAAAACAGAGTGCAGGAGTACTAAAAGTTGAAACTAAAATGAATGTGGCTTGTTATGTAGGAGGATTAATGCCCCAATTCTAGTGCATTCTAGTGCCTTACTTAGGAGAATAAAAAAATTAATCTTATAATTTGAAAGCAGTAGGGGAGGGGGCTACATTTACAACTCACTACTCCATCTTTTAAATACATGGTTTTCATGTTTCTATTTTCAGTTTTTACTTGATAAGTGAATCTGTCATTCTGTTGTCTGTTGTGAAAAGCTTTGATACATTCCAGCATGCATCCTTAGTAAGGAGCAGGGAAAGAATACCAATTGCCTTGCAGGTTGATAGAGCCACTCACTGAAGTTTCTGTCTCTACTTCACAAGAAACCCCATAGTATTGTTGATTTATGAATGTGTGCACACTTGTATTCATCAAGGATATAGATAACAACTTCGGGCCTTGATTTTGGAGAAAAAGGAAATAACACCGTTGTTTTGAGGTAATGGGAAATAAATGCTTGTAATTACATTGAATATACCTGCACATTTGCTTCTTAAATGGATGATGAACTTGTGGATTGTTTCACACTAGATTTTTCTCAGTCTTTCATTAATGGTTGACAGTGCCTTCCTTTCTTCCTACATATATATAAAATAAAAAGATACAAAAGGGACCCCTGTCCTGAAGAGAAATCCTTACTGCTAAGATGTCTATTTTTATTTTGGCTAGTGACTTCATCAGAGAAGCAGAGCACAGTGTGCTGCATACCACAGTAGTGTGTTCTCTGACCAGAACTGTAGCCTATTGATAATGGGATCTCCTTAGTGGTGAACTTTTTTTTCCCCATTTACTTAAAGGATTTAATATCTAGCTATTGCATATCTTCTGTGGCACAGCCCGGTGTTTTGCTTGATTTGATTGTGTATGCAGTGGTTATTTCAAGTAAATATTTGACTTTAAAGTCATCTTTATTATGCTAACAAATCCAAAACCACTTAAAACTTTTTTTTTTAATAATAAAAGACTTGTGATTTTCATTCTGTCCCCACATTTATGTTTTAAAGGTTTATGCAGAATAGTGGAGTGAGTATGGGTTGAAAACAGAACATTTTTAAGCCAGATGCTTGTGAGTAGAAACTTTGATTTGGATTTCTTAACCTATTAGTTCTTAGATACTTTGACATGATGATCTATCTCAAGAGAAGACATTCCAAGGTGTTGGCAGTGTGTGACAAAGGAGTTTGATGAAAAGGATCACCAATTCATAATGAAGTTCTGAGTATAATCAGAAGGAACAAAGACAATAACTGAATCTTTGCTTTTTCTTGCCCATATCAGGATCTTTAAAGCCACTTGTAGGAACTCTGCATTTTTGTAGTGTCCTCAGCTTGGCAGTCATAAACCTGACAGCATGGGAGTGTTTGAAAAAGATTTTAAAAAGTTTTCAAAGCATCTAAGAATGATCCAGAAGAGTAATTTTTAAGTTTCCACTATATGTGAAATTACTTTAACTACAAAATACAGTAGTACAGTACTGTCTGCTTACTTATGTTGTGGTTTGAATGGTAATATGGTTAATAAATTATTTATACTGCCAGTTCATGCAAAAATGCTGTTTTTTACTAAAGGGTTGTTTTTTCCCCACTCTTGTTACCAATAAGTTCCATTTTGCGCAAGTATTTCCAGGTATCTGGTAAATCTCTGTATGCACCAATGGCTTCTCTCTGCTCATTTTCTCCTCTGCTGATTAACTATTGATCATTAGCCGCAGGAATTGTGTGCTAATACAGCCTCTCTGCTGGAAGTTAGGTTGTTGATCTAAAATAATATTTGTAAGAATCAATGCCCTAGAAATACAGCACTTTACTGCTGCCACTTCTTCTCATTATCAGTCAGCATATGTTCAGACTGCTCACCAAATGGTTACACCTCAAAAACAGTACAGTCACTCGTTATTCGATGATTCATTTCCAACTGGTCTAATGCAGGTCTAATTTTTTTTGGCCTGTCTGTATAGGAATTCCTATATATCAGTGATGATAAAGGTGCATTTTTATAGTATTTCTACAGTATTTACATACATTTTAGCTGCTGTGCTGATACAGAACTATTTCAGTTAAATAATTTTCTTATTAATAGGTTTCTATTTACGAACTTTTCATTTTGGTTTTTAAAACTGGAAGCTAGTCTTTTTGAGTGTACTCACACTACCTTCACAAGTGGTAGTCATGATTGTTTCTGTTTCTCAAACTTCTACATCTTCTCTGCACTGAGCATTGCCTTCTGTCTTTATGAATTTAAATTTTAAGTCTCTGGTCTGTGTTCTTAATGCTTTAGTTTTCTTCTGTAGATATATCTTAAGGGAGCTCTGACCACTTGCTTGAGGACACATGAGGTAGGGAGGGATGTGTTACTGTGGATGTGAGCTGGGTTCTGCTATTATCACTAATGCTTTGGGTTAATGTACTGCTGCAGGAAGTGTATCAAAATGAAGACAGTGTTCATACAATGGAAAGAAATGAAACTTTTGAGTTACTGTTGTTGTGGTTTAACCCCAGCCAGCAGCCAAGCCCCACAAAGCTGCTCACTCACTCCCCCATCAGTGAGATCGGGGAGAGAATCAGAAGAGTAAAAGCCAGAAAGCTTGTGGGTTGAGATAAAGACAGTTTAATAGGGAAAGCAAAGGCCATGCAAACAAGCAAAGCAAAACAAGGAATTAATTTACTGCTTCCCGTGGGCAGGCAGGTGTTCAGCCATCTCCAGGAGAGGAGGCCTCATCACATGTAACGGTTATTTGGGAAGTAACACTCCAAACATCCCCCCTTTCCTCCTTCTTCCCCCAGCTTTATATACTGAGCATGATGTCATAGGGTCTGGAATATCCCTTTGGTCAGTTTAGGTCACTTGTCCCTGTTGTGTCTCCTCTCAACCTCCCTTGCATCCCCAACTTCCTCACCAGCATGATGGTACAAAAAGCAGAAAAGGCCTTGGCTTTGTGAAAGCCCTGCTCAGCAATAACAACAACATCTCTGTATTATCAACCCCATGTTCAAAACAAATGCAAAACACAGCCTATACTGGCCACTGTGAAGAAAATTAATTCTACCCCAGCCGAAACCAGCTCACTGTATGTCAAAATAAGTGTTCTTTTTAAAATTTAATTTAATCCACCAACATTAATGGTTATGGAATATTCTGAGTTTGAAGGGACCCACAAGGATCATGGAGTCCAAGTCTTAAATCCTTCTACAAATTCTTTAGTCAGGTAGGATTGCCTTAATTTACTTTGTGTGTGTAATTTAGATGAAAACACAGTGCTAAGTAAGAAATGAGGAATTAAAATATTTTTCCATTCCACAAAAAAAAATTGTCTGAATCTGTACTAGGAACATGAGTAGTTTTCACGAAGATATAACCAGGCTCATTAAAACTTAATTCTCACAGCAGCAATAATCGTCATATTCAGTCCATAAAGTGCAATGAATTGGAGAATTTTAGTATCATGTAACTCGGATTATTACATATATTCAAAGGGATGTTCTTCCATGATTCCCAAATGCTTTAATCTCTCAGTGATCATTTGCAGGAGCAGTGGAAGGAGATCCACTGACTTAATTTTCATATGTATTAGCACTAATGCGGCATCATCCCAGTTTCTTTGCATGTGACTTTCATGCAGCTTACATTCTGCCTTTTTTCTCTCACTGCACTTTCTTGCTTTCTTCACATTCCACATATACTCAAACTAAAATATTTTCTCATGCCATACTTTGAACTTATGACTTTTCTCCTTGAAGTTAAGTAAAATAGTGGGAGTTGATGCAGTGACTTTGTATGAGTGGGAAGTTATGATACCAATTCTAAAATAACGTGGTTTGAAAAATGGCAATATTAGTCTGTTCTCAGTACACTGTTTGCACAGTTCATTTAGAATATGTCAGTATCACAAACTGATTTTTTATTTATCAATTATACAGTACTGTGGCATAGTAGCAGTGCATGGCTCTGTAACATCTCCTAGTGTATGCAGATTTTTCAGTTTAAGATAGGTATTGTTCCTGATATATAACATACTTTTCACCTTGAAACCAAAGCTTTCCATTCTGTTTTAAAAAGCAAGCTTTGTAGTGAAATGTGAAGTAGTTCCACATTTGGTGGGTGTAATGAATGGATAAAAAACATCAGGGAAAAGAAGGTATTAGGTTTCTTGTTTTTCACATCCTTTTTCTTCACTGTTTATTTTCTTACTATTTGAATCCTCTGACAAATAATCTTGTACCTTTCCACTCCTCTGTTTTTGATTTACATTTTCCTATTATCTCTCATGGTTTTGTCAAAAGGTTTTTTGTTGACAAAGGGGTGGAGGGTGCCACTCCAGCTAGTTAATGTTAGCCTAGAGAGTGTGGTTTTGTAGACTTCCTCTATAATCAGCGAGGACAGAGCCAAAGTCTCCTTTAGCGGACAGTTCAGAGAGGACAAGACTTGAATGTTTGTGGTTTAGATTCAATAAGGACAAGACTTTGAAGGAAAAAACTTTTAGTTAGAGCAGTTGCTGTGATAGGAGAAATCCTCAAGCTAGCTTTTAAAATAACCTGTTAAATTAGTCCTGATGCTGTTATTGCATACACTTATAAACTGCCAAAACATGAAAATGCTTATTTTTTATGTCTTAAATGAGTATTTTGAAGTTAACTGAGTTTTGAAAGTAATTTAATTTGTAGAAACTGCATTAGTCTATACTAATTAGTGTATACTATACCTCTCCAGACACTTCCTATTATGTTACCTTTTGGGTTGTTTTGGGTTTTTTTTTTCCCTTAATTTATTGACTGCTCTGACCTAATGACCCTTTTTTTAAAGCCCTCAAATTAGAGTCGCGTGTGGATTTTGGGAGACAGAGTTGCAATACAGAAGCAATAGCCAAGTTTTTAACTCAAATTTACGGGCAGTGCAAGTGTAACAGTCTTTAAGGGCTTTGATACTATTTTTTATCGGAGATGGTAATAGAAAAAGCATTTATTCCCTTAAGCTAATTTCTCTTATTAATAAAACTTGATATTTTAATTTTAGCTAAGAACATAGCAAGACCTGTTCTGAATCAGACAAGTGCTATATCTGTTTCCATGAAAGAGAAAGGTAGGAGCAAATAAATAGTTGCACACCCAATGCTATGTTTTCCTAGTTTCTAAAAGTCTGACTGAAGAACTTCCTTAGCTTCACATTGAACTATTTGCACTTGAAACCTCTGATGACATTTTTCATATATGAACTTACCTGATAGCTTTTTCCTTTTAAGTTTTGACATCCGTAAGGCATGGTTATGATTTATAATTAATTATGCATCTTTGTTGGTTGCTTTATAGAAATTTTCTGTTTCTAGAGTAACAGAACTGTTTGTAATATTTCAGTGGACACCGAAATATTACTTTGTAGCATGTAACTTCTCCCCACCCCTTTCAGAAAGTTTAAAAAAAAAAAAAAAAAGTATAACAGTCTAAAGATTAAAAAATCTGATTTATTTCACTGTGGAATTTCTTCCACTAACTGTATTATTTTGTTCTAATAAGAAAAAAAAAAATCTAACTTACTTCTTCTTCTGAGGTAATGAACTACTGAAGATTGTCAGAAATTCCGTATGTTTGATTTCAGAGAGAGATTATTAATTCTTCACACTTCATATGTTTGAAATTTGCAACTAGAATGATTGCTTATCTCAGTGCAACTTCTGGCAAGTCTGTATAAAAGCACAGGTGAGCAGAAATTAATCTAAGTGCTTTACTTGGAAGAAAACCAAATATTTTCAGTATAAAAGTATTTTGAAGCACTTGTGTGATCTTAGGAATCCATGCTCACCAGGCAGTTTTAAAACTGTGATTTTATTTTGAATCATCTCTCACAACTAGAAAAACTGACTCACTGAAATTGGTAAATGGTGATCACATGGTTAGCACGAAGGACAAAGTAGAGTGAAAAAAAGAAGTATCTGTAGAACTAGCCATGCAATGTTTTTTAGGTGTAACAGTGTTTTGTTGTGTGTAACCTACTGCAAATAGATTTGTCTGCTGTAATCTCATTGCTGTACGTACGGTAGGCTTGAGGATTAGAGAAGGTTTAGTGAGGGTTACAACCCAAATTGAGCTGATGTGGTCTGATTTATTTCTTTTTTTTTTATTTATTTATTTTTATTTTTCGTTTCCCCTCAACCTTTCTCCAAACTGATATATGCACATAAGAAAGCTTAGTTACACTGGCATATTTCTGTAAAATCCTAGAGACTTAAACTTATATAATTATTGAAGAGGATTTCCTTCAGTAGGAAGATAAATTATGTTTTGGGAGCTTTGTTTTCCCCAGCTGCTTGGGTTTATCGCTTGTTGGAAATCTCCCTTCTCAACAGGTCTGTAGAAATTCAGCTATTGCCCCTGCTGGCAGTGAAGGGCTTTTGTTCTGTCTCATCTTGTGAGAGACACCTCTCATGTCTCTGCTTAAATTCAGAGGCTGTGCCTTGACACTCTGTGACTTACTATTGAAATAATGGTAACATAAGATTTCTTAAAAGTATGTAGAATCTGAATTTCAGAAGTGTCAGTCTTTCTGTGCACTTGCAAAGCACCAATTTAAATGTGACATTACTACATTTGCCTGTGTTCAAAGCCACCATTTTGGGGTTAGATTTTGTGAAGGATGTTTGTCAAAGTAGACCCCACACTGCTACTATTGTGACCAAGGGGAAATTTTGCATTTTAATGAAGACTGAGCATTGCTAACATCAGACTGTTTACTGAATCAGCTTGTTATAAAACCATTTTTCTGAAAGCTTTTCCCTAGAAAAAAACTCCATGTTTCAGTATAGAAAGAGGAGTTGCTTTCAACAGCGATGGTATCACTGAGCAAAGGTTCCTTAGCGGAAGAAGATATGAAATCATCTAGTCTTTACATGGTGAAATCAAGACTTAATTCATCTTGAAATGTAACAAGCATATTGTGGAGCATGGGAATGATCCCCTTCTGATCAGAAATCCTACTGAGAAATTATTTGCTATGCTTCGCGATTGCTGACATTTTCAAGTAGTTTTCAGATATTGATCTGCCTAACAAGTAATATGTGATATTGGTAAAATCCCCATTTCAGAGTAATAGAAGAGTAGAAAAAAAAGCAAAAAGAAAGTGTGCATGCTTAAGAAAATGCAGCCCTGCAAATCAAAGAAGGCACATTTGGCTTCAAAGTACTGTTTGTATTGCTAAAAACTCCCTAGAACTCAAAGCAGGGCCTTCCACTTGTGAGCAGATGTGGCTTCAGCTGATGCAGTGGGAATCATTTCGACTCTGCGTGAGCAGTGAGGTGCATTAGCCTTCCAAATCTGCTTTCTGTGAAGGATCTGCAAGAACCTGGGGGTTGCAGTGGCAAGCGGAGTTGAGGAGGATTCTGCAGGTGTTGCCATCCTCAGCATAGGGCAGAACTGCAGCCTTTGTGCTGATGGGTAGTTCAAGCCAATTCCTGTGGTTTAAAGTTGGCTGCGATGGCTTTTACCAAGTCACGTGTGGCTGGGGAAAGTCATCCCCCACATATACACATCAAGGGTGAAAAGTGGTGTGAGAACAGTATTTCTCTTTTTCAGAAAGGATTAAGAAACATTCTTGCTGAACTGTTATCAACGTGATTTTATATAATGAACCATAATCAGAAATAGTATGCAAGCCTGATTAAGGCTGTTGATGCAGTGAAACAGGAATACACCCACACATGTACTTTCTGTAGGTAATTTGCTTTTGAAGGTTTAGTATTGAAATCTAAATGATTTCAAACCTGTTTTCATTTTATGAAATGTTTTTCATGCATGTGAACCAAGAACAGATGTAGATATTTCCTTTTACTGACCATGGCGGGGGGGGGGAAATCACATAAGGCAGAAAGACTTTTCCATCATACTTTGTTTTGAATGCAAAAACTTCAAGTAGACTTGCTGGACTATATTTGGGATTCAGTTAGAAAGAGGTAGGTTTATTTTTCTTGTCTCTGCAAGTTATTGTAGCCCAGCTTACAGAGAAGTTAATAAATCTTACAAAGCATAAATTGGGTCTTGGGTTGAAAGGACAATTGATAAAAGACCTGCATGGACAGCTGGGCAGGTCAGACGCATACATATTTACTTACACTTTGAGACAAGTAGTATTATTCAACCATCTACCTAAATTTGCCTCTTAGGTTTAAAGATGCCTGGATGAAGTGCCAGTACTGCTGGCATATGTGTACTTGTAATAGACTGATTCTTATTTAAATTGCAAAGTGTGTTTTGTAGGTGTCACTGCCACCTTGCTTGCTCTTTTCAGTTTGTATCCTGATTTGCCAGCTTGACTGTCTGGATTCATGACTAGAACTGCTTATTTTGCTTCTCCCTGGTATTGCAGTTCAGTGTAGATCACTTTACAAAATGGGTTGTGCACAGATTTTCGGAATCACTCCTGAAGAGTTGGTATATGTGGCCAGATGGGTATTACTTTCCCTTTGTAGTTGCTGGAGATAACTCTCTGCCTTCAGCAGGTCACTCATATAGCTGTCTTTAAAATTTAAGTACTGCCTATTTGGATGTTTTCAATTGCTTTTATTATATAGTCTATGTTAGGGCTATAGAACGTAACGTACCAACATCATCAAACCAAAGGGTGTCATCTACCTGTTGGTCACTGCTGAAAGATATACACAAGAGAATTTCTAAATGACCTTTCTCCCTTTTCTGCATGTGAAGAGTTCTTCCTCTGTTTGTCTTCTGAAATACAACCTGAACACCCACTCATAGCATAGCACTCACAAGAAATGAATCAACAATATTTTCTAAACAGCAAATGTTGCAATCATGCAGCATGCAGATTTCTGCTGAGTAATTGCATGTTTTGGCAGGTATTTTTTTCCCTCTTTCTACATTGTTTTATTCACCACTGTTAGCACTTGAAGCATTTTAGATGCAGAATAGTAATTTAGGTACAACCAAGGCTTTTGCCTTGTGTTTTTGTGTATACTCCCATATGCAGAAGCAGAGTGACATTGGAATATTTGTTCATTTAGCAAAGTCCAAGGCTTGTGTAGTTGTACTTTGTTCCCTGCTAGGTTTTTGGAGCTGTTTGCAGGTTTATACATCGTTCTTTCTCATTTCACATTGAAACCTTCTGACATCCTTTTCAGTTTTTTAAGGTGATATCATTAAGGGATGTAACACACTCTATCACCTGGTGATAGAGCACCTAGTGCTCAGAAATTCCTATCAGTTGTTTACAGGTCTCATCTGTATTTTTCTGATATATTTTCATACCCAAGAAGTTGGCAAAGTCTTACTTAAAACAGTGTTTCTTTTAGTCTTAATTTTAAGGGACATTTTAAAGGAAAAATTAACAAAAAAAGCTATATAGAGTCCTATGTGGTGGTTGAGCTCTTTATTCCTTTATAACCATGAAGGTGGTATTTTGGAAAATAAATGTATAATGCATATCTTTGTAAGATAAATGTGGTTGTCAATGACAAAAAGCTCTTTATATGCTTTTTCTCAAAAACTGGAAAGTTTTATCCCCAGGGATCTCTGATGTCATGCCTGCTTATGTTATATAAGAGTTAGAGAAGCCTAAAAGCTTTTTTTTTTTTTTTTGCTGGTGGATTTATGGTTCCTCATAAGTTTAGATTTACACAGCATGTGTGTCAAACCGTAAGCTAAGACGGTTTTCTTTTTTTTTTAGTCTGTGGGATGACTCTGTGTTTAGCTCTTAATGAAACCAACTTAGTAAATAAATGTCCTCCTTGGACAAAGACCACAACCTTTTTAGATTAGGAATATCTGTTAGAGGACTGATAGGGGTTGCCATAAGCACTGCTGAAAGCATATGTGATACTGAATCTGATGCCATGCCTTCTATGGGCACAATTTAATTATCTGAAGAAAAATATTATTTCCTCTGGTTATTGTTTTTATTTCCTTGTACGGATAAAGTAAGCTTCAGAAAACACAAAATGTGGTTCAAGGAAGAAGATTGTGCCTAGTGTTCCGTTCCCTGCTTTGGGGTGGGGTATATTGGAGAAATTCAGCAAGCAGTAATTCATCAACATCACTAAAATAGTGTATAAGTGTTTGCTAGTGGTGATGCTACTACAGTGGTAGTGATTTTAGAATCCTTTGCACATTAATACATGACTAATTTTGAAGCCTGTTTCAGTGTTCCACTGAAAGAGCACTGGAGTTTGGCTTGTAAATGGGATTGCATGTTTGTGATTTAAATGATTTCAGGCAAAGTATGAAACTGAGGGTCTAAGAGAAAAATGAAAAGAATGGAAAGAATGAAAGTGAAGAGTTGCTAAAAATTATTCTTGTTTTCATATAAAATCTGTTACATACTAATTTTTTGTTTTCTCTTCTAAGATGAGTATATACATAAGAACACAATTATAACTTTTTTTTCTTTACACCCTTTTAACCTACTTTTATTATTGGGGGCAAGTGTGTATTTATTTTTACTTCTTGTTTATCTACACTTTTATATCAGGTTCTTTACACTGATATACCAGAATGGTTTTGAAAGCTTAGCAGTATTACAAAACTAGTAATTAAAAAAAAAATTGTCATATTGATGAAAAGAATATTACTCAATTTTTAGGTTTTTTTCTAAAAGGATTTATAGTGGTAGGCTGTGGATGGGTCAGCTGAGTGCATTTCAATTTGAATGTTCCAGTTGTCCACAATCATATAATTTAAAAAAAAATAATACATATTTTTCAAGTTTTTGCTTACAAATCAGTATCTTCCTTTAAGGTTTTTAATTGTCTTCCTTCCTTGGTGTTGCACACTTGACTGCATATGGCAGTCATTTGAAACAGAAGCTGCTGTACTTGCAAGGATTATTTGAGGATTACAAGCTTCTTTATCTGTTCAAACATGTGAACTGTTAAAAGGGTCTCTTTTTTACTCTCTGTAGCCCTTGTATGACTTTATAGTCTGGACTATGATTTTCAGTATAATTATTTTTATGCTGTCTTTACTTGGATAAAGTTTGAATTAAGCCTGTAAACCACTAGTAGCTGTGAAAACTCTTAAGTGACAGGAGGATTAATTACAATATTTGCTTATGTTATATTTATGTACTTCTGTCTAGAGAAGCTTTTGAGAGATAACATTAACATCTTGTGTGTAAATATATGTAGATGTATGTATACAAAAATATACATAGTATAAATACCTACACACAAAACCAGAACATCTTTTCTAGGGGAAAATATTTTAACTTTGTGTTAAACTCTTTGTCATAAAAGACTACTTTCTAGGTAGGTCAATTGACATTTTTAATAGGTTGTTTGGGGGAGGAAAATAATTTTTTAGATGTGTACTTTTAAAAACTATATTTCAGTAATAGCTTGAACTTGTTTTTCACATTACAAAAATAGTGTTTGATTTTATCAAACAACTTTCAGTGTCTTTCTGTTGGTTTTTTTGTGGTTTTTGTTTGGTTGTTTGGGTTTTTTTTTTGTTATATTTTAATATGCAGAACTGTAATAGAATCAAGTAATAATCTACTTTGTATTGTCATATCAACAGATAAGGAAGCAAATTCATTGAACACCTATTAGTCACTTGGAAACTTGAAGAAATGATACTTACTTCGTTTGATGAGACGCTCAGCTGTCTTATTAGTGGCTTTTGTTGAGGATGCAAACTGAGCTCTGAAATTTGAATCTGATGGTGTTTGTTCTACCCTGTTTGGGGGCCGTGGCCAAACGGGCTGCATGGCAGAAGGGTCCCAGGGATGAGAAGGAAGGATTATGGAGGGGCCTGGGGCACCAGCAGAGGAGTGATGGCAAGGCAGGAATCAATGAACACCTCTGTTGTGGATACCTGGTAATAATCCCCCTGCTCCTAATTCTCCTCTCCACCACTACAGTAGTACCTTTAAAGCAGGAGCAATAGTTGGAAGAGCTTTTCTAGGAATGTGTGGGAATGTGAAATGCTCTCTAGCTGATTAATATGGGTGTTGTTGGAAACAAAACCTATTAATTTTAGGTAAAATTTAACTTTCACTTCTGAAAAGCTGCTTTTGTTTCTCCCTTAAACACATGATTTCATGATCAATCAACCTATGGAGAAATAGTACTCTGTGAAGGCTTGGTATCTGGTTGACTTTAGGCAGCAGAACATTAATTTAGGGAGGAGCAACTGCAGTGATAGGGCAAAGGAATATAATGGTGTTGGGAAAAAGATTTTAAGTGCTAGCAAAATGATGGGTTTATATTTTTTAATAATCTTTTTATCAAATTAGTGACAGTCCAACACCTATTAAAAAAAATAAAATTAGCTTTGAGTTGCACTCCAGACTACTTAGAAGCAACTGGAAGTTTAGAGGTAGTAGGTTAAGCATGCTCTTTCCCCTCTTCCAAACTGAGGTCTCTCACTCAACATGTGTGTGGCACGTCATGAGATGTGGTGATGACTGCATGTACGCTTGTCAAGTATGGCCAGCATGAACGTAGCCAATGGTGCAGAACAGAGACTGCAGGCTGATCCCTTTCTCTGTAGTGGTCCCAAAGTTATGCTGGAAACAAACTTGTGGCTATGCTGGAGGAGAAAGGAGGCATTTGAGCCTTTGTGCTATGATGCAGGTATGAGCAAGGATGCAAAACTCAGGAAGGGGAATCCATGGTACTTACTGTAATTTACAGCTCTTATGCTGAACTGTATCTATGCCAGCAGGTATCAGCCCATTTTTGGGGGGTTTTGTTTCTCAGTCTGGACTTTTTTCTTTGATTTTGGTTTGTGATTTTTTGTAGGTCAGAGTCTTGCGGTATCAGATGTTTGTCATTGATTAACTTGGACACTTTGCAGTAAATTGTAAGAGTCCACACACAAGGGAGAGCAGTCTGTTTCTGGAACCACTACCCAGGGATGCACTATAGCAACATCTAGAAACTGAGAAAGAAACATATCTTTGAAATAAGGAAAGGGAGGGGTATAAATCAATCTGCTTTGTAGTTGCTAAAAATTTGCTTTCTTGAGAGACAATATCTGTGAGCTAGAATATTTTGCTCTCATGTGTTGGCATTGGTTTAGAGTTGCTTCCTAGGGAGCAAGTGCTCCTTTCAAAAAATAAACTGTTGTCATTAACAATCTTGTTCCAAGAATAGAATGGAGTATAGCATACAGGAAGATTTGTCAGCATCTCCCTTTCAGATCCTGTAAGTTAGCTTCCAGGAAAGGGATTCTGCATTTAATTAACTAGATGAATGACACTGATACCAAAATGGAGCATGAGTGTTGGAAGTAGTAATGACCATGTGCAGTGCCTTTTCTCTCTCTTCTTGCTTGGCTAAAGAGACTTTTAAAGTATTTGCTTCAGCAACAGTTACTTGTACAATTGGTAATTGTGATACTCATGTCTTAATTATTGGATACAAAATGGATGTGAAAACAGAGGATGCAGTTCTGGCTTTGAGATATTGTAGTATTGCCATGATGAATAATGAGTAGGAAGTCACAATGGAGCAAAACATGCTGAAGTGCCCAGGCGGGGAGTTGCTGTCCCGTGTTGCTGTATCTGTCGGAATTTGATAGCTTTTATTATGCTTCATTTACCATCCTTATATGTCATGAGCATTTACCACTGACTGCAGGAGACTATGATTATTGAGTGTGACTTCATGGTCTTCTGCACAGGGAGGCCAGCCAATGGTTTACAGCAGTGTGAGCAGGGCTCCAAACCTGAGGGAGCAAATTCTGCCGAGCGCCACAGCAGATGCACTCAACTTGGCACCCTTCTCTAGCAACTGCACGCCTTCCTATTGTTTCACCGTGTAAGCAGAGCAAGGTTGTGTTTGTCTGTAGAAAGGCATACTGCAAGAGTGCAGAAACTGGTGGTAGTAGCTCACATTAATTACTATTACTTCCTAAAAATCAATGTAACCTTGCCCATGTTCATGTATATTTGCATCAGCTACTTCAGCAGAGAATGAGGGTAAGAATAAAGCACTACTAAATCTCAGCAGATCAGTGCAGGTGATCACTGTGTGTGTGGCAACAGATGGCACACAGTGTCCGCAGGGCATGGGTTTCCTTCTGATGGTTACGGTGCAAGGAAACTTTGAGAGAAATGGGGAGAAACACAGACTTGCTGACATGTGAATCAGTGGCAGATTCTGTTGACACCATAAATGGGGAAGGTGGAGGGAGAAGAAAGGAAGGTTGAGGGAATCTTTTTCATCCTAAGTAGAGCTGACAATTATCTCAAACTCAGTTAATGCAAACCCAGCAATTACTCTAAGTTCAAAAAAAAAACCAAACCACTAAATTAGTAAAATACCAAATGCTATTCTTCAAATAGCCTTTCAGTTGGTAAAAATTTCCTCAGAAAGATGAACCTTTTAACTTTTCTGCAATTATAATGATGAAAGTAATCCTGGGAAGAAAAGGATAAAGTTAATAATAGGTAACCACATAGAGCCAAGTATTTCTAAAGGCTAAATTGAATTTTTCTCCTCTGAGAAATTAATTTTCTGCAATTAGACATTATTTTGTACATGTAATAACTTAAATGGCTGAGAAATGAATATTCCCTCCTGGGATTTGATCTGTTATAGTTCAGGTAAGTATTTGTGACACAAATAGATAAGCTTTCATGTATACAATATTTTTCCTTGTTCTGATTTATTTTTCTGATTTCAGAGGAACTGCTAGTTTTCCAGGGTTTAGAGCAATGCCAGTTCTTTTCCCAGTAAAAGTTAACAAAGGTTGCTGCCAGTGTTGTGTGTATGTTGTTGCACTGCATTTCCTAAGTTGCCTGTATTTCAGTAAACCCCATGGAACAGAGATTTCATTTATATTTTTGAAAACTGCTTGCAGTAAAATGTTATTCTGATCACCTTATCCTGCCATTTTTTGTGATTTTAAAAGTATCTCTGGCAATATGTTGCATTTACCATCCTCTACTGTATTTTACTGTTTGGGGTGGAGCGGGTAAGTGGTATGGAGGCTTGGCAGAAGTGAGACTTTCCTAGAAGTAGAAAACTGATTCACTCATTTCCAAATGTTTAATTATAAAATGCCATTTTTAATGAGGGCTGATGGTGAAGTATGAAATCTTTCCTCTGGAACATTATGAATCATAAATAATTTGGTGCCCCCAAATCTCTCTCTCTCAGCATCAGAGTATTAGGATCATTAGCACCCATGATTCTACAGTCTGAAGTCTCATCATGTTCCCAGCAGATAACAGAGTAATTACTAAATCTCTTCAAATAATCTTCAAATAAGACCCAGTTGTGGGTAAAGTCAATACTTTGTAAGGAAAAAGAATGTAATCCCACATAAACTAAAGCTAGGAAAGACTGTAATAGAAGGTCTCTGAATTGACGTTTCAGGCTTGATCTCCTTTTCTCCATTCAGCTGAACAAGTAGGTGTTGAATTATCTCATTTTGCTACCAGGATCCAAGATAAAAACTGATTACTGTGCAGTAGCTGAGGTTTTTTTCCTATCCTGAGCTGATTTGAGTGAGATATTTTTTCTTGATCAGTTGCTTCTGTTTGCTGCTTTGTATTCTGAAGTGTCTAAGTGAAATGTCTAAGTGTATGTCTAAGTGAAATCTTGACTGGTAGGTCTTCATTTTCTGGTGGCTGACTTCATCATGAGGAATATGAAATCAAGATCCCTTGACTTACCTGCCTTTTAAGAATGATGTAGGACTGCAAAACTATCTTGCAATTCATCTACAAGGACCTTTTAAGTTTTATCATGAATTATCCTTTGTCCTACAGCTGTCCTACCAGTTTTGGAGGAGGGAGCAAAGTGATCAAAGAGGTATAAATAGAAAGGGAAAGAATGAAGATAGGCTTGTATGAGTTGAGAATAGACACAGGGTCTGCTGGTGCTGGTAAAAAGCCAAGAATAAACTTTGTCCTAAGGATCTAAAACCCATTTTGAACAGATCCTTGGATTGCTTTAGTAGTTATTGTATGTAATCTGATAAGCAGATAATTGGTTTTCCAAGCTTATTCTCTTAACTGGTTTTTAATTGATACTAAATTTTCATGTACCCTTTCATTAGTTTTTGCATGTGGTTTTCATTTACAACTGTTTATATGTAGCTGTTCATCTGAGTATTTTTTTTGGCCTCCTTGTAAAGTTCAGATGAATTGGAAAAGTGTACATTTTCTTGGTTATGCTAGTTTGGCTTTGCCATATTCTGTTAGCATACTCATAGCTCCACCTTGAATTTTATTTTTTTCTATATTGTTTCTCTTCACAAATGCTGCCCTTGTCTTTAGAAGTAGGTACTATGCTGCCTATTTTGCTGTTGTAACTAATTTTAATAGATCACATATTCTGTGTTAGCAATTTTGCTGCTTAATATTTAACTTTCTGCAGGTTTTCTGCTTGAAAAATAGCACCTGTTACTGGTAACTGATGGTCATTTAAATCGTGTGATACTCCCTGTCTTTGACGCTGACATGTTTTGCAAGTAATTAATATGAGAAAAGATTAAAAGTACAGATTACCATTATTTTTTATTTTCCATTAAAGCTGATAGCCAGTGTACCCAGGATTTGTGCTTTAGGAGTTAATGTTATCAAATGCAATATTTTCACTTTATTTTGATTGAAGCTAATAGAACCTTTTAGACCAGACTGTTAGGTCTCAAATTAGACAGTGGGTGGGAAGGTCTAGAGAAATAAACACAGGTGGTTTCAGTCTCCACAAAATTTGACTTAAAAGTTATTTAATTCGTATAAAGATAGACATGGGCAAGGGTGGAGTTAAGGTCTTCCACATATGATATTAACTATTACCTTAAACATTTCTGGCCTATAGTCCAGCTACTGCAGCAGATGAGGGAGGACAGCTGCAAAAACCTGCAGAACATGAAACAGGTGGTGCCCAGAGTCAGAAATTTGTAAAGCTGAGTCAGGAATAGAAAATTTCGTTTGGAAAATACACTGTGTGGTTATGTAACTAATGACAGTGCCATACATACAACAGGTCAAGAATAACTTAAATAGACCACTTGATTGTATTTTCTCGTATATGATTGCATATATGTTTGGGTTTTTTTTATATATATATGTATGTATGTATGTATATCCTTACTTATTTAGGATTGTTGTCCTGGCACTTTTTAAAGGAAAAAAAGATAATTTGGGGGGATAGGGGGAACTGGTCACTACCAAACTTGGTAATTTTTTAGAGTTGCTAAAAACAGAGTGAATTTCTGCCCTTAAGTTTATGAGAAACTTGTAGTAGTTGATTATCTGTTTCTTTAATGACCAGCACTTGAGGGGGAGGAGATGTATACTTTGCTTTCAGAGATACTGATGGTGGAAGGAGAATAGAGAAGGACAGAAATCTTGGCTTTCACTGTAGACTATGAAGAGGAGTATGTGGTAGTGGACGCTTTTACTTCTGCCTGTTTTATGTTCAGCCTTCAGCTTGACTTTTCTTACATGTTCCCTTTTAGCCTGTTTTGCTTCTGCCCTAAATCCTTATCAGTTTTCATTCTGTTTGCCTTCTGTCCCCCCGTAAAGGCAAATCTGTATAGATCTTTAGAAAGTGCTATCCAGTGTTGCCATTTCATAGAGTTTAATAGTGCATAAACAGTGTGTGATATGGCACCATTGAAAAGCATGGGCAGAACATTAGGTTATGTCATGGCACACAGTGTTTGCATTTTCCCTTCCTTGATCTGATGGTGCACAAAGTTGTTTCACCAGCTTGATAGGCTGGAAAGGGTTTGAAAATCATAGAGAGTTAACCGCTGAAAATTCAGTAATTTTGCAATATCAGAATAGACAGACTGCCTTTCTAAAGTTATTCTATTTATTTGATTAGAAAAAAAGTATTATTTCAGCAGTATTATTGATGACATGAAGCTGAATGTTGCAGTTGACACAACAGAAGGAAGGGATGCCATCTAGGAGGACATGGACAAGCTTGAGGAGTGTCCATGAGAACCTAATGAGATTAAACAAGTCCAAGTGCAGGGTGCTGCACCTGGATCAGGGCCATCCCAGACCTGAGTACAGACTGGGAGATGAACTTGTTGAGAGCAGCCCTGTGGAGAAGGACTCAGAGGTGCTGGTAGACAAAAAGCTGGACATAAGTCAGCTATGTGTGCTTGCAGCCCAGAAAGCCAACCTTATCCTGGGCTGCATCAAAAGCCGCATGGCCAGGAAGTTCAGGGAGGTGAATCTCCCCCTTTTTCCGTCATTGTGAGATCCCACCTGGAGTACTGTGTCCAGGTCTGGAGTCCTCAGGACAAGAAGAATGTGGAACTGTTGGAGTGGGTCCGGAGGAAGGTCACAAAGAGGAGCAGAGGGCTGGAGCACCTTTTCTATGAAGACAGGCTGAGAGATCTGGGTTTGTTCAGCCTGGAGAAGAGAAGGCTGTGATGAGACCTCATTGCAGCCTGCCAGTACTTAAAGGGGACTTTGAAAAAAGGTAGGGACTTTTTACATGGACAGATACTGGTAGCAAGATGGGGAACAGTTTTAAACTTAAAAAAGTGAAGATTTAGATTAGATGGTGGAAGGAAGTTCTTTACTGTGAGGATGGTGAGGCACTGGAACAGGCTGCCCAGAGAAGTTGTGGATGTCCCATCCCTGGAGATGTTCAATACCTGATCTAGGGCGTGGCATCCCTGCTTATGGTGGGTGGGGGGTTGGAACTACATGATTTTTAAATTGCCTTCCAGCTTGAACCATTCCATGATTCTATGACTGTAGAAACATTACAAGGGAAAGAGCTGCATTTTTTTAAATGTCTGTGCAAATACAGTAATACCCAAGTGACTTGTGCCTTCTTGTTATGTGTGATGCAGTCAGTATGCATTTTAAGTATTCCTTACATGCTGAGTTTTATATAAACAGCAGCTATTTCAAAGAGGTGTTGTATATGGCAAGTGAAGTTCAAACATGATGTCTATGGAGGCAGAAAGTGCCCTGACTTGGTATTTAATTAGTGTGGTGCAAAGTATTGTAGTCCTGAGACTGCAGAAAGTACTAGTTTCCCTGGAAGCATCAGAAAGCCTTGATTTGTAGACAATACTGTATTGTCAATGTAGTGCTGGTTCAGCAGCATCTCTTTGCACACATTTGGCAAATATTTAAAGGCCACATTTTGTGTAATTGGTTCAGCCTTTGAAAATAATTAACTTCTTTGTGTTAAAGGATGTACAGAGCAGTGCAAAATTTTATCTTGACAATCCCATGCTTTTGTCTTCTACTGGCAATGATGTATTTGTGGATTATTTTTTTTTTAGCTCCTCAAAGGGCAGTATACAAAATGCTTTGTAATCACTTCAGTACTGATGAGGTATGGGAAACCATTTAATTTCTATGACTTTGTAAAGATGGATTATACGGGAGCTGTGGCAGACAATATTTTGTTAGCCAGGGAAAATGAAACTTTTCTTATCAAGTTACTTAAAAGTATGTGTTTCTATTTAGCTTTAACCTTTTTAGTTGTGAACTCTCTGCAGAGGTGATGCATACTTTCTGGACTATGCAGCTAATCTGCAAATAAAGCTGCGCAAAGCACAAAATAAATGTTATTGACAGCCGTTCTCTCTATTATAATTTTGTAATCTTTGTGCTAATGAGCATTTTTGTTAGCATGTCAGTTATTTACATTAATGGAAAAGTTGAATAGGCATTGTTAATACCTAATTGCAACCAAAGATGTATGGCTTGTAAATGGTAAATTCTTTTAAGTGTTTAAGCAGTCCTGATTTGGCTCCTATCTAATTTCTCTGGGAAATGCATGCTGTATGTGTCCTTCAGCTGAGGAAATTAGCTCCCTACTTGTGCTTTGTAACAGTGCTACTAATCAGTTCATAAGGAAAACATTTTATTTATGTGTGGAATCAAAATCTGGAAGTTTTCAGAAGGCAACCCAACAATATGTAGAAAACTCCTCACCACCATATAACACAGCTCTGCGCTTTTGAGATGATGATCAACATGATTTAAAAGCACGTTTGTTAAAAATATTAGTTACGTGTAATAATTACTTTGATAGTTTCAGTTACCAAAAACCTTATATATTATTAAATAATTAATTATCTCTCTTTTTTCTATTCTAGGCTTAAAAGAAGCATAAATGATGGGATTACAACTCTGACATTTTGGAACGCGAGTGATGTTAAAGCAGTTTGAATGTATTGGGTCATGGCTACTTCTTAAAATGCAGAAGTTCAAGGAAATTATTACTTATCAAAACCTACTGAATATCTGAATTTTCTGGACATCCTGCATTTAACTGTGTCCTTAAATATCCATGATTAAGATCTCATGCAACCACTGTATATTTTGGAGACTATTCTCCAAAAGAGAACTGTGCATTTAAAAAGCAGAAATGACTGTGTTGTCTCTTGGAACTTACTAAGGCCGAACATACTGAAAGACCATGACCAGCTTGAAGCGGTCCCAGACCGAAAGGGCTGTTGCCACTGGGGTATCAGTCGGAACAGATGGCACCTCAAAAGTCCACTCGGATGATTTCTATATGAGGCGCTTTAGGTCACAGAATGGCAGCTTAGGATCTGCAGTCATGGCGCCGGTTGGACCTCCTCGCAATGAGAGTTCCCATCATGTTACCTCTACTCCTGGAGTCCCCAAAATGGGGGTCAGGGCAAGGATTGCTGATTGGCCCCCAAGGAAGGAGAACATCAAGGAAACAAGCAGATCTAGTCAAGATATTGAAACGTCAAGTTGCCTTGACAGCATGTCTTCTAAAAGCAGTCCTGGGAGTCAGGGAAGTTCTGTTAACCTGAATGCCAGTGATTCTGTCATGTTAAAGAGCATCCAGAGCACACTTAAAAACAAGACCAGACAATCTGAGAATCTAGATTCCAGGTTTCTTACACCTGATGGCTATCCCAGTTCCCCAAGGAAAGCTCTTCGCAGAATACGACAGCGCAGCAACAGCGACATTACCATAAGTGAGCTTGATGTGGATAGTTTTGATGAATGTATTTCACCCACATTTAAATCTGGGCCGTCTCTGCACAGGGAGTATGGCAGCACATCTTCCATAGATAAACAGGGAACTTCAGGGGAAAGTTTTTTTGACTTACTGAAGGGCTATAAAGATGAAAAGTCTGATCAGAGAAGCCCAGCCACTGCTAAGCTCGGTGAGCTCCTGATTGCCAGTGGAAGCAAAGGTTCAGGATTCTCTCTAGATGTGATAGATGGACCTATTACTCAAAGGGAAAACCTGAGACTCTTTAAGGAAAGGGAGAAGCCACTCAAGAGACGCTCAAAATCAGAGACAGGAGATTCATCTATTTTTCGTAAGCTGCGCAATGCCAAAGGTGAAGGGGAACTTGGGAAGTCTTCAGATCTTGAAGATAACAGGTCAGAAGATAGCATCAAGCCTTGGACTTGTCCGAAGTGTTTCGCTCATTATGATGTACAGAGTATTTTATTTGATTTAAATGAAGCGGCAATCAACAGGCATAATGTTATTAAAAGAAGGAACACAACGACGGGTGCATCTGCTGCTGCTGTAGCATCACTTGTCTCTGGACCCTTGTCCCATTCTGCAAGTTTCAATTCTCCAATGGGCAGCACTGAAGACCTGAATTCAAAAGGAAGTCTCAATATGGACCAGGGGGATGATAAAAGCAATGAACTAGTGTTGAGTTGTCCTTATTTTCGTAATGAGATTGGTGGGGAAGGGGAGAGGAAGATCAGCCTTTCCAAATCTAATTCAGGTTCCTTCAGTGGGTGTGAAAGTGCCTCATTTGAGTCGACTCTGAGTTCTCATTGCACAAATGCTGGAGTTGCAGTTCTGGAAGTTCCCAAGGAGAATCTGATTTTACATCTAGACAGAGTGAAAAGATACATCGTTGAACATGTAGACCTTGGTGCATATTATTATCGAAAATTCTTCTACCAGAAAGGTAGGTAAATTTTATTTCTCCTTGAACAGACATGCAAAATTCTGTTGATGTTTAATAGTATTTGCAAGAATTATGTATGTCTTTAGCCATCAGTGCTTAAGCATGGTATGTTTATGCACGTTACATGCTATATCAAATAGTCTTTCACAATGTTGGAGTATAAGAATGTTGAGGATTTTATTACTGATATATATGACAGCAGTGACTACAAATTATGAAGTCTTGAAACACAGCTTTGTTATTCATGGAAGGGGGCAGGGGTTGACACTTAAAAGATTAAAACCAGAATATAAAATTGTGAAATAGAAGAACTTTCTTCCTTTCATAGCAAGACTTAATGTACTGAGGATTTAGCGGAATGTGCATCTTGGAAAGTTAGCATTTACAACAATCTTTGGACATATTAATATCTTAATCCATTAAAAAATAGGGGGGGAGTATTTTTTAAAGTAATCAGTATAAACAAAGATAAAAATCTGTCTCACTATTTTCATTATAGCCATCATTTTAGAAGTAACTTTTTATTTGTCATATTTTGTAGACTCAAACTATCACTATATAGATATCAGCATATACACACACATATGACAAAAATATATTTGAAAAACCAGAGTACAGGGTTTTTTATCACATGGTTCTGCTGTGAAACCAAGGAATATAATTTCCCTTGGAGGCTCATGGGAGGGATTAAAAAACCCAAACCAACAGATCAAAGTTTTTTGACCCGTAGAAAAGAGCAAAGCCCAATCATTAACCAAATACCCCCCTCACCAAAGTGATGGTGATTCTGGAAATGGCTGTTTCTCTCCAGTTTTGGTGGGCATATTATCTTTCCTTGCAGTCAGAGAAGTACCAAAACCCTACTGCCAGGTGAGCAATGAGAGTGAACAGCAGAAGAGGAAGGACGTGTGAGTGGAAGGAATTTCAACCTTTAAGGCAACAGCAATTTATCAGTTTCCCTTCTCCTTAAGGGAAACCACACCCTTATGCTACTACAATTACAGTCACCATTACATTTCCATTTCTTGTAGCTGTAATTAAGATGAAATAGATAAAATCTACATAATCTAGTCCTAAAGGCATTGGTGAGGGGCAGCCAAATATAAAAACATACATGTATGGAGTGGGATTGGAGGAAGAGAGGAAGCTGTGATTTTTTTCTTAAGCTGTAAAACTGCGTTTTAAATTCACTTTTTTTGTGTCCAGTACAGCAGGCACAAGCCAGGGATGTTGATTCTACCAGAGATTTTTGTCTGAAAATGTGTGCTTCAGAAGCCTCATTAGATATGCCCAAACCCCCAATTTCTGCAGGTGCAAAACACATTTTGTTGACCATGAAGAGTATCATCGTTCCCTAAGCAAACTTTAGACTAAGCTGATGAGATGGGATAGTGATAAAACAGCATAATAGGAAAAAAAGAAATCAAGGAAGTTACATAAGTTGTAACTGATTTTTTTTTTTTTTTACAACATGAAGCAGGTAGTGATGCAGAAATTTTCTTGCTGAAAGAGGAGGTTGGATCTTTATGATGTTATAAATGGAAAGACAGTGCTGAAAGATAGTTTCAGTGGGATCAGCTCATCAAGTCAGCAGGCCTTGGGTAATATTATAGTCTTAGAAGTATAAAGCAAAGAATTCTGATTCAGCAACAGTATGTTTTATAGATCTCAAACCAGGAAAATTTCACAGATTTGGAGAACCCCTAATAATCCTAGAGTAAAAAGTGATGTTTGAGAGAATTGTAAGCCTGAGTTTGTTTTCATTCCAACTTCAAATAGCAAAGCAGGTAATTTGGGACTATATCAACAAAGAACTGCTAGTTAAAAATCATTATTGATGCCAGTCAGCATGATTTAATAGAAAGTAGGTCTTGCCACAAAGAAGAAAAAACCCCATAGTTAATCTTGTATCTTTAAAAAAAAAGGAAAAAGAATGAAAGCCATTGCATTCATATAGTCTGTATTTTAATTTCTTCAGGGTAATTTGGTGAGATGCTGATAGCGACCTGACTGAAATTTTAAACTACGTGAAATCAATAGCTCATTTTTTAGAGGTATTGTTACTTGAATGATAGATGCATCTCAAATTTTAGCAGTGTATGGGGGAGGTATAAGTGAGCTTACAGTATTACTAACATGGTCCAAATTAATTAAAATATTTTAATCTAGTTAGTGTAAAACATTTGCATGTGACATTTATGGATCAATCTTGTATAAAGTCAATGAATGGAAATGAATGAGCTTTTGTATGTAAAGGAAATTGGTCCCTCTACAGAGTAGTGATATTGATAAATAATATTCTGGCCTGGTGTCCAGACTGGTGGAGACAGTTTAGTGGAAGTTAGAAAAATGCTACAGGGTACAGATATTGGGAAAAGAACTTTATACCACCACGTCCCAAGGTTGGTTTCACCTCCTTTACTTTAGATCTGAGCTCATCATGCAGATTCCCTTTGTACTCAATGGAGAGAAATGAACCTTGCAGGATCATATGAATTGAAGTCTCTTCCCTCGGTTCACAAACAGAAGGCTCATGCACAACTGATTCACATGGAGATGTTTATTCTTACAGGCAGTGAATGCTACTCTTATGATACACAAAATGTATTTGCCAGGTGACTGTTTAAAGGTGTTTTTTGAAAGGTATATTTGATAGAAGGACTTAAAAGTTTTAAGTCTAGAGATTTATAAGCTGAGCTAGTGCATAAAAAGAGGGGGAGAGGATGAAGACAGGGGAAGAAAATACTTGTGAAAGTTGCACAAATTTGACCTTGGAATAAGATAAAGTGTGAACAAAAAGGTTAATTCTACATAGGAAAAAACCTACTGAAGGAAGTTGTTTATTGTCTGAATTTTACATGACAGTCATGGGTTTATTGCATGATGTTTTCCCTTCGTCTCTTAAGAGACAATTAAAGACAGTTTCTGACCTGTTTTAGTTAAGATAACAGGGTCTTTTCTGGCATCTCTATTTAATATGATCAAGTCCCTTCTTTTAAGATGCCTCTTTATTGAAGGGGTTTGCAGTTCGTGTAGAGGTAGTAGGTAGCTGGACAGAGTAAGACTGGCTTCAGTTCAGTATTGGTGTGCTCTGTCACTCGTGCTGTAATGTGTGTATGCTTTGAGCTCTTGCTGCACAATTGTGTGCAAAGGAAGCTTTGTAATCTGAACCCTCTGGAGTGAAATCAGAATATTGGCTGAAATACACAACTGAGACCATAAATAACAATAAAAATGTTTTGAAGTAAGCTGGTACAAGGCAAAACTTAAAAATTTTGTGATTATTGAAATAATGTTCTCTCTAAACATGGTGCTTTTAGAATTAATCAGATGGAAAACAGGTTGGACTCATTTGGGTTTTTTTCTTTTCTACATAGTCGCACCAAATGTGAGGTGCAGGGGAGGGGATTTCTAGAAGCTACCTGTCAGTTGCTTTGGGGCTACTTTCTGGACTACTTTTTCCTCGGACACCATTCTAACATTCCTGTTTGTGCTCTGATGGTGATGAGTATAAAACCTTGCAACTGATCTTTTAAGAAAATAAATGTTAAGGCAGCTGATGAACTTCAGCTTTGATAGAAAATATATTTTTTGACAGAAAGCAGAAGCAAGTTGTTTAGGCCTCCTTACTGAAATGTAAGAAAGTGTATTCTTGTTTAAGAATACACTTAAATACATAACTGTCTACCCCACACAATTTTTATACTATTGGTTGTAATGCTTTAGTGTATTTAAAAAAAAAAGAGGGAGAGAAGCAAAACTCTTGACATCACTGCTTCTAGACATAAAATTACAGTTCCTAGAGAAGGGAAGAGTTGTCTTAGGTCAACCCAAAACTTCTAGTCCTATCTTCAGGCAGAGACCAACTTTCCAGATGTACTTTGCCAGCCTCTGGAGGTGCACAGATAATGGACTTCACAACCTGATGATAATATAATTTGTATTTAGTAATCTTTGGATATTTATCCACATGTCTGTTAGTCTGGATAAACTTTCATCATTCACAGTATTCCTGCAGCAGCAAGGAGTTGTGCAGCTTGACCACACTGGTCATAAGGATCTGATTTTCACTGGCTTTGTTTGCCGGCTTCCAGAGTAAAAACTAGGGTCAGATTAAACGGTCTCAGTGCTAGGTGAAAAAGTTTGGGTTGCTTGCCTTTCCTCGCTGTGTATGATTTTATAAGGCTCAATCATGTTATTCCCCTCAATCATGTTTTGTTGCCCTTCTCTGAACCTTTCCCAGTTGAGATCAGAGCACAGTATTTGAGACAAAAGCAATTTTATGTGGTATCATAATGTTTTCTACTTTGAAATTCTGAATGCCTGGCCATAACTTAATTGAGACTTGAATTTCTTTCCCAGGGGTAAAAAACTTTATGTGTGTATTCTGAATAAAGTCTTACAAATGTTTGTGCATTTGGGTAATGAGTTATTTATTAGCATTGAAGTATTTTTCAAGGAGAGCCATGCTTATTAACCTATTTATAGCTTGAAATTGCAGACTTATTTATAATCAATATTAAAGCTGTAGAAGTAGAAAAATTTGTTTCTGTCAGCTTGTCCAAGTGCTGTTTAGAAAAGAGAGAATATCACTCCGGAGGAGCAGTCTGTTTTCTCTGTCTCCCCAGTTGTGTCTGGGAATTGTGGTTCTCATGGAAAGAGCCAAGAGCATCTGTTTTGCTTCCATCATCCTCAGGCAGTAGTCACCAACTTTACCATTTAGGACAAATTTTTACTTACTGGCTTAGAATGAAAGACTTGACTGAGAAGTAAATAGTTCTCTGAACTGGTTTTATAACAAATGAGCCGTTGGTCAGCTTTCCTTTAACTGTTGGTAGGCAGTAAAAATAGCCTTTGCTCTAATGCTTTAAATTGCTGCATATTCTATCCGAAAATTGTGCCTTTCAAGTGTGTGGCTAGACTTACAGAAAATTTGCAGTTAGCAATTTACTCCTGAGCAACAGTCTGCAGACATTATAGGACTGAGCTCTGAAAATGCTGCCCTCTTGTTTCCAGAGAACTGCTGGACAGAGTTTTGCAGTGTTGTAAATGCTGAGGTAGGATTAGAGGAAAATGCTTGATGCTAAGTTTCATTGTTATGCAAAATGTTTGGGATTTTTACTTCTAGTCTGATTACAGAGAATACATCAGATGAACCTGATATCTAAAATCAAGTGCATTTACTTGGATTTTCTTTGCAAGGGAAACTCATAAATATCTGCCAAGAAATTAATTATTTTCACTAAGGTTCTTTCATTGGAAGTATCTTTTGAATTACATGATAAATATTTAACTGTTCTTAAAAATATGTATGGTCTAGTTTAATGACCAAGTACAATCAATTATTTCTGTTTGGTATGGATTTATAAATTAAGTTATGGCTGTTGCTAGTTGTCCTGATTGTCTTTTAATTAAATGATTTTTCAACAGTAGTTTGAATTAAATAACATCAAGCTTGAGAAGTGTTGCTTTCAATGAGCTGCTGTGTGGGGTGGAGAAAGAAGCTGACTATGGTATTCATGTTTGGCATAAACTTCTTGAATTATAGTTGTGACGAAGCCCTAGTTTTCCCAATAAAACTCTAAAGTACCTACCTTTAGATTGGATATTAAGCTTTGTGCACTTTAATTCAGATACTTCTTTTCTGCAACAGGAAAGAGAAAATTGTTGGAAGGAGATTCAGAATGTAGTGGAAAATCAGGTGGAGATGCAAGAAAAAGTGTACCGCAAGGAAAAGTGGTCAGATACAGGGATATATAGTGTAGCTTGCAGAATGAATGGAGAGGTGGGGAAGGGGAGGAGAAAGAAAGAAGATGACGGTAAAGAATGAACAACCTTGTAGTAAATGTGAATAGAAGAGAGAACTGAGGACATGCATAGGAGAGCAAGAAAGATAACTGCCCTTTGCAGACTGAAGGGAAAGAGTATAAAAGACATTCCCTATTAGCAGAGAAGTGTAAAATTCCATACCACTTCACACATTTTTCCAAAGCAATAGGAGCTAGTTAAAAACCTTAATCAAATGATACAGAATAGTATGTGTATTTTAATGCTGCTTCAAATATCCCTCTTATCAGCCTTCCTAAATGTGTTTTTAAGAGGCAAAATAATGTCTCCTGAGAAAATTCTCTATCTTAATTGCAGGCTAGAGTGGTTATAGGATATAGAAATTTTACCATATGTGCAGCTAATGCAGAAAACTAATGTAAATCTTGGAACCTTCCAGTATGTATTACCACCATATCTTTTTTCTTTAAATTTTGCTATTATAAAAGCAAAGCCACATCACTGTTTTTAAGCCATTAAGCAGTTTACTGGGGAGATGGCCAAACTATCTCAACTTTTGGATCTAAAAGTCATCTAACCTTTCTCAAAGACTGTGTTGCTTCTGCATTGCCCATGTCTGCCATAAGCTGGTAAGCTATAAACATCCTGGAAAAAAAAGTAAGCTACTTAATGAAGGAAGAAGAAAAACTAGGGTGCTAGTAAGATAGTTGGAATTTTGAACAACAGAACATCACTGGCATTTACAAGGCATTATCAGTGAACTAGGATAAAGATTTAATCAAGCTTATATGGATGATCTAGTTATTACTAGTTTCCCCACTCACAGCTATTTCAGTCATCCAAACCTTAATGCCAATATTTACACAATATTCCACAAGATATTAAAAGAATTTTGAATCTTAATTATTTCTGTGGAAAGTGTTGACTTCTCCTGACTTGCAGAGGAATTTGGTAGAAGGCAAGTCTTACAGTGCTGCGAGCATGTCTCTTTTATGTCTTGCTTGCTTTGAGATCTTAAGTGGAAAACACTGAGGAAAGGGTAATAAAATACCAGACACTGGGAAACAGAATAGAGCCCTCAAGGGCTTAAAGGGCTGGATAGCTGTGTGAAGACAAAGGTGTAATTCCAGGGCACAAGTAAGTTCATAAGGAGAAAGCACCCTACATGAAAAGCATTTAACGTGTTAGAGGAAAGTTTTGCAAGAATTAGTAAGTATGATTTTTAAAAGAAATACAGTAAAAAATGAGACTCTCAACTTTTTAACACCACAAGTGATTATTAATTGGAAAAATGGCTGCAGTTCACTTTGGATGGAATATGTTCAATATCTATTTTTTTACTATCTTCTGTCACTTAATATATGTGCAGTTTTGTTTGTGTGTTGCTGCATTAATGGTGATGTAGCTCTGTCATGAGTCGAGATAGTTTGTAAACATGCTCAGAAGGCTCAACAGAAGAATCAACAGCAATCTCTAAAATTGTTGAGCTTTAATTTTTGTAAATGTGCTTTTCTAATATTTTTTTCAGTAAAGCTTGGCTTTACATGTCTGTAGTTAAATGAATATAAAAATATATTTCAAAATAGTCTGCAGTTCAGCTCATAAGCAATTTTGCCAGCCCTACATTCTCTCTGCTGCCTTCCCTACTAGGCTAGTTTTCAATTCAACTTTTAGTACTTTAAATTTACTTTTAGGGTTGTTGAACACTTCATTGTTAAATATTTATGCTCGTCATTTTGTTTCTTGTGCTTTATTCTTCTGTGGTACTATGCTGTGATATTTTTACTATGAACAAGTCTTCTTTCTCAGCTTCATCAATTTTTCCTCTTTTAGAACTGAATTACTTTTATAGAAAAAACAAAAAACAGTCAAAAATAATTTATATCCTTTGCTAAGTACAGTTATTTGCCATTTCTATTTTAATGTAGGGTGCTGAGCTTCCCACTTTGGTGCATTTGGCTTCCTTCTTTTTATTTTTGAGAGGAGGGAAATTGGTTGTACTTACTGAGCTCAATGTGAATGAAACAGATGTCAGTATAAGATGTAAGAGGTGTATCCTGTTTCAGGCCTATTTAAGCAGAGATGCCGTGTTGAATTTCAGCCTTCTTGTACAAACAGAGCTCATGATAGAACTGAGCACAAGAATGACATCCTGGTACCAGTTAAACTGCCAGCTCCATAGAGTCAACAAGAGCATGTCTGCATTCCCAGTATAACAGTCAAGCGTGAAAATACAGTTGATGTGTAAGGCAGACTTTTTTTTTTTTCCCTTCTCCTATGGAAGAACACTGGAACTATTTTGGGGCAGATGAGAACCTGGGTCCAGTAGCTGTGAGTATAAGAAGAGAGAAGCCAGAGGAAATCAAAGAAAATGGACCTCAGTACAACTACCGGATCATATTCAGAACCAGTGAGGTAAGCAGTTCAGGAGTGTTAGTAGTAGAATCTAGAAGCAAGCAGGCAAAACCAGGTGGTGTGTGTGGGGTTTGTGTGCTTTTCAGCATTGGTAGTAGATTTCTGTATAACCCAGGAACCTCCTGATAAAATTACACCACATGTTTATCTGGCACAGAATATATGTAAATTAGTTATTCCATAACATCCAATACAGAGGAAAATGTGAAGGTCATTTTGGTTAAAGATTGAGAAACTTAGAGGAGCTATATTAGCTAGAAGCAAGCAAAGAGGAGGGAAATTACTTTTCTCCACTTTTATATGTGACTGTGAGTAGACCTGAGAAACACACTTTTTTTTTTCCAGTGCTCGGTTAGAAATACTATACTAATACTAGTTTTTCCAGGTAGTAGTTTCCTGTAAAACTTAAATCTGTTGAATCATTTGAAATAGTCTGATTACTGTTAGCTATCAGTGAGTGACATTTTGTGTATGTCTGTTTCAAGACAACAGAAATTACTTAATGTCCTTAATCTCTACTGAGAATTGGAAAAACCGTATGTTTTGTTCCAGTGCTCTTGCTGATCAGTCTCAGTGAATAATTCAATATATATGCTATTTTTGTTTTGTATCCTTAGCTCATGACATTAAGAGGCTCTGTGCTGGAAGATGCTATTCCTTCCACTGCAAAGCATTGCACAGCCAGGGGACTTCCCCTAAAAGAAGTGCTGGAGTATGTGGTTCCAGAGCTGAATATCCATTGTCTAAGGCTGGCCTTCAACACTCCAAAAGTCACAGAACAGCTTATGAAGCTTGATGAACAAGGGGTAAGTGCAGAGTTATAGAATTATATAAATGGTCTTAATCTGTGAGATTACTGCCATGAGTTGCAAAATTATCTTTTACCTTTAAGTGATTAGAGTCAGTCTGTTGAAATGCCTCATTTAAACTAAAACTTGTCAGCTGTAGGGAAAGTTGGGTTGAATGTAGTCACCCCGAGTTTTGCAGAATATTTGGTATATATGAAATCAAGTTCATTATGTAGCATAAAGTTTTAGATTAAAGTTATGACAGTTGTTGATTTTAATTTACTTCAAAAGAGCCTATGTTGCTGTTTTTTAAAGACTGTGAGGGGGGGGAATTTTGTTCTGTTTCTGTTATTGCTATTATAACAAGAAGAAAAGTCTTCCGTTACTAAATGTTTCGTTGTAGTATTGTATTGGCTTAGCCATGACCAGGGTACTGCCTGTCTCTTTTTGTTTTGTTGGGTTTTTTTTTCTTCTCCTGAAACAAACTACATATTCTAAGCCTCTTTTTCATGCGAATGGTTTTCAATTAGGTGAAGTCTCCTGGTCTTCCAAAGATGGAACTGGGGCTCGTTAGCCATACAGCTTAGACTTAGCAAAATGAAAGTCCATGAGTAAAGTGAATTCTATGATTAGAAACTTCAGTAGTGACATTTAACAGCTCTGAGCATGCCTGTCTTCCCTGGCAACCTCTCTTTCCACGCCTCTCTAGTGGATGGACAGCAGGTTGGGAACTGGGTCCCTCCCACTATAAGAGAAAATCAGGTTCATGACCACCTGATGAACATGAGTGTACACAAGTCTCTAGGACCCAATGAGATGCTTCCCAGAGTCCTCTGAGAATTGGCTGATGTAGTTGTCAAGCCACTTTCTATGGTATTTCAAAAGTGATGGCAGTAAGACGAAGTCCCAGGTGACTGGAAAAGAGAAAACATTTACACATTTTTAGAAAGAGTGGAAAGGAGGGCCCTGGGAACTGCTGACCTTTCAGCCTCACCCCTGTGCTTGGGAAGATCATGGAACAGATCCTCCTAGAAGTTATGCTAAAGCACATGGAACTGATTTGAGACAGCCAGCATGGCTTCACCAAGGGCAAGTCTTGCCTGACCAACCTAGTGCCCTTCTATGATGGACTGACTACATCGGTGGACAAGGGAAGAGCTGCAGATGTCATTTATCTGGACTTCTGTAAAGCCTTTGACATGGTCCCCCCAACATCGTTCTCTCTAAATTGGAGAGAAGTGGATTTGATGAGTGGACTGTTGGGTGGATAAGGAATTGGTTGGATGGTCGCATCTAGAGGATAGCGGTCAATTGCTCAGAGTCCCAATGGACACCAGTGACCAGTGGTGTTGCTCAAGGATCTGTATTGGGTCCAGTGTTATTTAATATCTTCATTAGTGACACAGACAAAGGGATCAAGTGCACCCTCAGCAGATCTGCAGACAACACCAAGATGAGTGGTGTGTTGACACACCTGAAGAACAGGATGGCATCGAGAAGTGGGCCCATGGGAATCTCATGAGGTTTAATAAGACCAAGTTCAAGGTGCTGCACCTGCATCGAGCAGCCCCCAGTATCAATACAGGCTGGGAGATGAACAGATGGAGAGCAGCCCTGTTGAGAAGGGCTTGGGGATGGTGGTGGATGAGAGGCTGGACATACGCTGGCCATGTGTACTTGCAGCCCAAAAAGCCAATCATGTCCTGGGCTGCATCAAAAGCAGCGTGGCCAGCAGATGGAGGGAGGGGATTTCTGTTCCTCTGCTCTGATGTCACCCCACCTGTAACACTGCATCCAGCTCTTATGATGTTGAAGGACATCAACCTGTTAGAGCATGTCCAGAGGAGGGCCACGAAGATGATTACAGGGGTGGAGCACCTCTCTGATGAGGAAAGGCTGAGAGAATTGGATTTGTTCAGCCTGGAAAAGGGAAGGCTTTGGGATGACCTAATTGTGGCCATCCAGTATCTGAAGGAAGCCTACAAGAAACATGGCGAGGGACTTTTTTAGAAGAGTGTGTATTGACAGGAGAAGGGAGAATGACTTCAAACTGAGAATAAGTTTAGATTAGACATTAGGAGGAAGTTATTTGCTGTGAGGGTGGTGAGACACTGGGCTAGGTTTCCCAGGGAAGTTGTGGATGCCCCATCCTTGGAAGTGTTCAAGGCTAGCCTGGATGAAGCTGAGCAACTCAGTCTAGTGGTGTCCCTGCCCATGGTAAGAGGGTTGGAGCCATATGATCTTGAAGGCCTCTTCCAACCCATGATTCTATGATATCTAACAAAAGTGTGAGGTTAAATTATCCTTATTTCATATCTTATATGTCATTAAGCTCCCACAGTTTGATATATAGTATGGTTTATATACTTAAACTTTTGAAAAATCATTAAGGACAAGTGATAGTTAAATTTTTATTATCTGCATCAAAGTATTTTTTTGGTTTAGTGGTAATGAAACAGTTTGACACTTCTAACAGAAAAAGATAAGCAGACTCTGTCCTAATTAGACGCTGCTTTTTTAATCAATTTTATCAAACAAAAAAAATGGGTAGCAGCTGCTCTACTAATTAGGTACACAGAATGTTGCTCACTTCATCGTGCTGAGTGTCACACTGTTTCATTACGGCATGAACAGGTGCCCATTTGCTATAGCCAATAAGATGTTTTGTGAATTTAAGAGTTAAGTCTACAAAGTCACTTTAGCCTGATTTAGCCATTAAATTTCACCCAGTAATCCTTCACTGAGCCAAATTTGCATACATCAGTTTTGCTTAGAATAAGATGTCATTTTTATATTTGAGTGAAGTCTTAAAGCAATTGGTTGTGTTCATATTTAAGAATTTGCAGTTCTGTATTTAAATTTATCTGGTTTTGGTTTCAAGACTTCTGATCTTTTTCTCTGCTACATCTTAAAAGTCATTTTGGTGTGAGATTTTTTCCCAGCAAAGGTTTTTGTATGCAGTGATTAAATCATCTGTTGATCTTGTTTATGTTAAACTAAACAGATTGCACTTTTCAAGTCTTTCACTGCGACATATTTTCTCTGAATTTCATATCACTTTTATGGCTGAGCTCTCTTCTGCTCTTTCAATATCTGCATATGTCATTCAGTGTCAGAATGGGAATATTCTTCTTGCCCTAATTTTGTAGTGGTGTTGTATATGAAGTTGCATGTTCTTTACTTGGATTGATAGAGTCGTCATAGCATCTGCATTCTGTACATATGGTCCACATTGCTTGTTACCTTGATATTCTTTTTATTTGATTTACTAAAATGCATTCATTTGAATGGTTCTGTGTTACAAAGCAATCCAGTCACTTTTAGGACTGTGCTAGCTTCTTTAATTACCATCTACTAATCTTCGCCTTGAATACAGAGTTCATGGTAAGTTACTGTATGCTTGCTTTCAAATCTGATTTACAAATTTGAATATCGGGGCAATTACTGATTTATTCCAGTAGAAGTTAATCTGCATGGCAATTCCTCATTCACAGAAATACTGTGAAATGTCAGTTGGTTCTTAATATAATTCCCTGTTCATAATATAAACTTGCTGACTGGTTAAATCCAAGATATACTTTCTGCTGTCTTGCGCTGGGTGCTAGATAAATACTTAAAGTCCACTTTTCCTACATATATAAATACGTAAATACTTTGAGATTATTCAAGTGAAGCTGCTACTTTAGTAGTTTTACCACAAGAGAATTCATTCTTTAACTTCTTTTTTAGCTTTTTCTTGGAGTTAATATACTTCTAAGGACCCTACATTTATCAGAAGGAGGTGTAATAATGGGGACTGCATCTCTTTATTTCTCCAGATGTGCTTTTTTTGATTCAAAAATACCAACTTGTGTTCTTCTTAGGAAACTTTTTTTTTTCAAAAATTAGCAAATCTAAGAACACAGCTAGAAGGCATATCCTGCTCTTTGAATAGTCCTTATTTAGTTTCCTAGGCTGACATTTTCAGTGGTAAAGGACAGCTGTTTGCTTGCTCATGGATGCTGCAGATCCCATTTATGTTTATGTCCTTGAAAATACTTCCTTCACCTGAAATTAAAGTTTAAATAGTGTAAGTGTGGTTGCTGAGGATGGTTTTTTTTGTCCTAACTTGTCTAAGTAAAATGACTAGAAACTATTGTTATTTAGCAGTGCAGGTAAGGTATTGTGGTCCCATGAAACACTTGTATCCATCCTGTTTCCTTGGGACTGGAGAGAAAGTGTGTCTGAGTGGGAGACGCCTTAGTGGTCCAAGGTAGGGCCTGCTACTGATGATGTGGAAAGTGATGACAGTTGCTCTGGCAGGAGCAGCAGCAGTGCCACCTTCTCAACACCTTTCCTCGCTCCCCCCTTCCCACATCTCAGCAGTAGCTGGACCAGGTTTTTTGTGAGGGCACATGTGGCCCTGTGGGCAAAGGCACAAAGTTTGGCTTCTCTGAGGCAGTAAGAATGCAGTGAATGGGTTCATGTAGTTCACCAGCTAAGCAGAGATCATAGAAATGTACCTGTAAACCTCATCTATCTTCCTTGATTCCTCAGAAGATTTACATCTTAAACATAGAATCATGCAGAATGTTTTACAAAAAAACCTCCATGTACCATCCACCTGTATCTGAATTGTTTTGAGCATTGTGTGCATTGATGATTGGCTTGATTTTTTGTATTTTTTTTTTGTGAACCGAGAGTTGAAATAAATAATCATCATAATAAATTTTAACATTAATTTACATGTGTTCGGTATTTGTTTTACCAACACATATCTTTGCTTCAAGTTTTAATACTTCCAATACCTAAAGGGGGGTACAAGACTTCTTACAAGGGCAGGTAGTTACAGGACAAGGAGAAATGACTTTTAATTGACAGAGGGTAAGTTTAGATTAGACATTAGGAAGAAATTCCTTACTGTGAGGGTGGTGAGGCAGTGGAACAGGTTGTCAAGAGAGCTGGTGGATGTTCCATCCCTGGAAGTGTTCAAGGCCAGGTTGGATGGGGCTTGGAGCAACCTGGTCTAGTGGAAGGTGTCCCTGCCCACATCAGGGAGTTTGGAACTAGATGATCTTTAAGGTCCCTTCCAACCCAAACCATTCTGTGATTTTGTGCTGTACTTGCATTTTGTCATAAGAAATTTGAACATGTTTAGAAGATGCAATTCAGGTGGTCAGTGTGTTAGATGATAAAATAAGGGACATTCTTTAGTGGGGAAAATGAAACAGCTTAGAACTGTGACTCATTACATATATTCCTGTCATAATTCATCTTTGATAGTAAAGGAGAATACAGTAAAGTTGCAGTTTTCAGTGCTTTTAAATTTTAAAATTCACTTTAATTAGAGACAGAGTAGGCCCACTTCTGAGGGCCTTCAAATTATCCCACCATAAAATTAGTGAATTTCAGTATAATTATGTGTCCACATTGTCCTAGCAAGTTCAAAATCCTTTGTCTCGTAGCTTGGGATAGAATCTTCTCAGAGCAAATCACAGTATATTCAGATGACTTTGCTTCCAGTGCTCTTGCAAATAACTGTTTTCACTACCCACTAAGCTGTAGCCCAAACTTGTAAATCCCTTGCCAGTTTTGATAGGTGTTCTTATGATTTTGTTCTGACATATCTGTTTGGTGTTTATTTGAAATAGAGCCTCTGCAAAAATTCATATGTGGGAGGAAAGATTATTTACCCAGCAGCAAGGATGCATTTCTCCTGGATGAATTACATGCATAATCTCCAAGGCTCTCCCTTGCGCTCTCTCAGTTAGAGTTCCTGCCTGTTAAATTGATTTTGGAGACAGCAGTAAATGGTTCTGGATGCTGCTTTCTTCCTTTCTGTAACTTCTGTTTTTGTAGTCCAGATTTACATGACATCAATTTGCTCCTTTTTTTGTATGTATCAATTTGTAATTGGTGGGAACAGTTTGCTTTGAAGAATCACAGTTATGGTTGGGTAAGAAATTACTTCATTCACCTTCAGCTTCTGCTGTATTAGGAACATCAAATAACAAATTAGAGGGAAAATGGAACTGCAAAGCACAAACATATTTGAAGACCTATGCTAGTAAATAGTGCCTTTAAAGACATTCACTATTTGCAAGCTGCAGTGTTGTCCTGAAAATAAGCAACATTAATGTTTGTTTCACATTAGAAAGCGTTTTGACATCTTCAGGTTAAATATGCCATCATCAAGGCAATTACAGTGGAAAACAATGAGAGTATTTGGAAGTAGACTAACTTTTGAAATTAGACTGATAATTAAGTATTTTTTCTTTTTGTGAATTATGGATTTATTAAAATATGGCAAGTGAATTCAATACAGAAGTTGCTGCATCAATTGGTATACACGTAAGATTTCAATCTTTTTCCCTTTTGCAGTTAAGTTACCAGCTTAAGGTGGGTATCATGTACTGCAAAGCCGGGCAAAGCACAGAAGAGGAAATGTATAATAATGAATCAGCAGGTCCAGCCTTTGAGGAGTTTCTTCAGCTCTTGGGAGAACGAGTTCGACTCAAAGGATTTGACAAGTATCGTGCTCAGCTGGATACAAAGAGTAAGGCTTTTTCATTATCCTCCCCCCCTTAAGTGAACAAAATGCATCACATGGTTGCTAACTGCCTTTTTGCAGAGAGTTCTTAAAAATAATGTCTTTGCTATAGGAAGACAGTTGCTCAATATTATAAGTGAAAGCAGAGCACACATGTAATTTGACCCATATCCATATGGTCTCTCAATTCTGATAATCATTGGATTTTTGTACTAATTTGGTATGAAATTACCACTAAAGCCACCACAAAAAACCAGTAACTGTGGAACCATTACTGGTATTGCAGATCAGTGTGTTGTGTAACGACTAATCAATACAGTTGATATGTCGTATTTTCTTTTAATGATACGCTTATAGACTGTCACCAAATCGTTTTGAGAACCCATCTATGTCACTCCACCTTGACGAGTTGTTCTGCTGCTTTTCTGATGTCTGTTGCATGCAGTTTTTCTTCTAGGCAGTTTTGTCTTAGTCACGCTGTCAAATATATTCCTCCCTCTGTGATTTTTCTTTTGAGTTACAGAAATTAATGTGGACTTGACAGTTAAATTATCAGCTTTAACTGTAAAACATATTGCAACAAAAATACAGTGATAAGATAATTCTGGGTGACCACATCTACAGAAGAAACTCCCTGCTTTTGGAATCAAACGTGAAATACCTATTTATCAGCTAGCACATGCTATATTCAATTTGTAGATTTATTTAAATTACTCAGCGGTAAATTTTGTACTGTATGCCTTTTCTTTGAATATTAGAACTAACCAGTTCCTATGGAAATCTTTTGCTATTTTGGTCACTTGTGGCAAAGGAAATTAAATAAGGAGCTGATTCATGAAAGCTGAAAAGCATTCATCAACTTCAGTGCATCAAAAGCTGTGGTCTTGTCATGGGTCTCTTACCACGCATACTGTAACTTGCTGTGCTTTAGTGCTCCACCGTTCTACCCTGTGTTTTTAATTCCTACAGGAATAATGTTGCCATCTCCTCAGGCTGTTCTTGACCAGTCTGATCATCAGTCCTCAGAGAGTTATAAAACCTGTGGGTTTTAACCTAAATTAATACCTATTTCACATACATTTAACATTGAGCCTGCTTTCTTTTACTTGCAGTATTTATATTCCCTCTGTTGTAGTTACTCACTTGAGTGCATTTCATAGAATCATAGAATGCTTTGGGTTGGAAAGGAAAATATCATCTTGTTTCAACCCCCCTGCTATGGGCAGGGCCACCTTCCATTAGGCCAGAGCCCCATCCAACCTGGCCTTGAACAGTTTCAGGGATGGGGCATCCCTAGCTTCTCTGGGTGACCTATTCCAGTGTCTCACCACCCACACAGTAAAGAATATCTTCCCAATATCTAATCTAAACCTGCCCTCCTTAAAGTAAAATCCTCTCTTCCCTTTCTTCTGGTTTAGTCAAGACATGAAAAAAACCTAGCCCTTATTTTGGTGTCAGTCCACAGACACTGGTTTCTAGTATATATAAATGCTGTATGATTAAGAGTTGATTCATCTGCTCAGATACACCCATGAAAGCTGTAATTGTCTTTTAAGTACTTATTTTGCATTTTCTTCCAAGCAGCAAAATTTTCCAGAAATTTTCTGAGTTCTTTCTTGTTGCTTCGAACTCAAGGAAATGATTTTGTGAGGTTTGGAGCTCAGGTACTACAGTCTAGGCCCTGTTGAACGGAAACGTGAATTTCTAGTTGACTGAATCTCTCCCAGTGTTGAGAGTTGCCTTCTTGTAATGAAGGTTTCTCCTCTGTGTTGAGAGCTGGCAGGTTACATTGCTCAGGTTTTCACACTGCTCAGTAAACCTACTCAGCTCTATTCTGTATCTAAAAATACAAAAAGGCTTGTGTGAACACTTCACTGTAATTGGAGAGGAAAGATAATCCTCTTGAGTGGAAAATGCTGCTTTCATGAAGGGTTTCCTACATTTTGTTTCAGTCAAAGTTTAGAAGCTCACATGCATGGGGCCTCATCAGCTAGAACTGCTTAGGAACTCTTAAATTTTCTGAAATCTTTTGAGTTATGTTGTCTGCAGGCTTACTGAGAAAACATAGGACTACACAGCATGCAGGGGTTCCTAAGGAGTAGGTTTAGACAGCAGTAAATGTGAACAGTGGCAGCAAATTTTTGTAACTGATCTTGATGGTATGTTTTCTTTCTGCCAATGTGCAAAAGACAGCCTTGATGTGGTGAAAAAGAAGGTGCTTTGGGACACAACTCCAAAAAGCCACCTTGTGGTAGGCAAAATGTTAAAGACCAGAGATGGTCGCAAGAGCTGCATCTCAGGTGTGGAGAATATGTGAACAGCAGAACACAGCCAGGCGACACATCTTTGATAGCTACCCTGAGTAATCAGTCTTTTTGCCTTGGCCCAAATACAGAAAGACCTGCAAAGAAGGAGGTTGTGATTTTTACTGTGATTTAGGTTTATAGGTTTTGTTGAAACAGCTAGGTTTACACTTAGGAAATGAGCTCCAGCCCTGTGCTCTTCTGTAGCTAGAGATCACTGTCTTAGAATAGGTTTTGCAGTCTCACGACTCGGGAAATTTTCCTGCTTAAGAATTCTGTTCAGTGTCAGCACAATTGATTGCAGAGATGTGCTTAAAACAAGTGTCTGTTCATTGACTCGTAAGAAAGGTCAGGTCTGTGTAGGCTACTTGGCTAGTTTCTATACCTCTGACAATGCTTTATAACCTGTGAAAAGCAGTTGCATGAGGTAAGACACATGGAAAGATTTTCTCTGGGTGAAGGTGAGCTGATTTGTATATGTACTCTGAAAATTTGCAAAGTATTTTAAATTTATGCAAATTTAGAAAAGTAAAGTTGCTCTAGGAAAAAAAAGTTTCAGAACGGTTGTTATTCTTAGAAATTTTTTAGAATTAGGAGCCTACTTGGTAAGTATTTGTAACAGAGTCGTTTTTTTAAAAGGAGAAATCTCATGCCTCCTATTAACTGAAATCCTGTTTAAGTGTATTGGATCCTTCAAGGGCTTTAGCTTTGGATCTCTGCCAGCGCCACTGTGGAAAAGAGACGCTACTTTTCAAGTTTTGTTTGTTTATTTCTAGAATTACCAGAGGGGAAGCAGTCTATCTCCTGGCAGCCTGCAGACTTTGGATAGGAATTAGAGCTTGAAAATGTCAGCTATCCTACAGTGGCTAGGAAGTTTACGGGCATCACTTTAAAGTCATAAACATCACAGTGATCTTTCAAATTATAACTTCAGTCATTTTACTTTATTTTCTGGATGTAATGCATACTTTATTTTCCTCCCCCTCAGTCATATTTCTCAGTATTTTAAATTGGTAGATGAGATCAGCTCGGTAATGTTAGACCTGGCTTCTGCTTTGAGGAGAAGCTCCCTGCAGTTGTTACAAGGAATAAGGCAAAGGATTCTGTGAACAATAAAGAACTTTCACTGAACTTTTGTACAGTTCCTCCATGAGGCAGGCAAGTTCTCCACTCTGGTGTGGACTCTTAGGACCCTCAGCAAGTCATTTACAGCTACATCTAAAAACAGGTGGAGATTTCTTCAACATGCAGTTGCTCTGAGAGGGAGTCCAAACCTTCAACTAAGAGAATCCAGATCTCCTAATGAACTTCTAGGACTTCCATGTTAGAGCAAATCTAAAAGCCTGCACAAGCCCTTCCCCACCAGGGGAAGTTCTGACTATTGAATAGCAAATTTCCAGCCCCTCTTGAACTGAGAAGTAAAAGCAACATCAAGAAAAAAACTGACTGCAGTACACCTGAGCCTAAATACTGATTAGGAAAGGTTTGGGTGAGTTATCAGCCCTCTCCCATTACACAGCAGAAGGGTTTGAAACCATTTCCCACATTTCAGTTGACAAATCACTGGAGTAAAAAGGTAACGACAATTCATATATTTAGAAAGAAAGATGTAGCTTGCGTTACTTGGGTGCACCCACTCTGCATTTACAAACACGTGCACTAATTCTAATCAGACTAATGAGAATATCTTTCTAAAGCTTTGTGGCACAGCAAATGCCAGCACTTCAGCAGCAGCAGGTAAAGGACACAATGACTTCGATTCTTCTGTTGTGATTGGCTCAAAGGGAACCAAAAATTAAGTTGTACCCCATAAAGAGGGATTTAATCAGGGATAATTTAATTGCAATAAAAAAATTTGCCAGTGTAAGGGATAGAGGACTCGCCCAGTGTAGTTGACTGGCATTACTATGTAATATGGATTTCCTTTGTAAGCAGGAGGTAAGTTCCTGATGGAATCTAACAAAAGCCGACTACTTAAAAACAAAACTTACCTACTTTAAATAAGGCTTTCTGAATTTTAAAGCTTTTATTTTCATGAATGGATGATAAGAAACAGGCTTTCACCTCTGAGTGCTTTCAATTCTTTTATGTTGGGGGTTTTTTTTTGCACTCATTTACTTCTATTTTCCCTGTCCTGTTGATAGCAGTCAGTCTCTTCCCACCCTTAACTGCAACAAGAGAAGCCATAGCCCATTAAGTTTGCACCTTCAAACAAGAAAACTAGGGTTTGCTGACATCCACTTACCATGATCTAGGCCAAAGAAAAGCAGATTGTTTAGAAAATACGTTATGAAAAAGTGCTGTTTTTTTTCTTGAATGCTAGACAAGAGGATAGACTTGGAAAAAAGGATGTTGGGTTGAGGAGGAAGTCAAAATTCCAAAGTGGTAGGAAAGGAATGTGTTCATTTTATACAAAAAAAAATGTAAAGAGTGAAATAATATATGTAACAACCAATATAATGCAGGCATGCAGAACTTCAGAAATAGCAGCAAACAAATACAGTTCTGACACTGAGGGGTTTCAGCTATTAAGATGCTTAAGAATGTGTTATGAATGAGACTAACTCCTGTAAACAGATGTGTTTAGTGGCAGCAACTTTCAGGGTTGGATAAAATATAATTACACAGAATGGATGCAGGCCAACTGCCCTGGAGAAGAGGAGCGTGAGGAGAGACCTCATTGCAGTTACAACTTCCTCATGAGGGGAAGAGGAGGGGCAGGCAGTGATCTCTTCTCTGCAGTGACCAGTGACAGGACCTCAGGGAATGGCCTGAAGTTGTGTCAGGGAGCTTTAGGTTGGATATCAGAAAGAGGTTCTTCACCCAGAGGGTGGTTGGGCACTGGAACAGGCTCCCCAGGGAAGTGGCCACAGCACCAAGCCTGACAGAGTTCAAGAAGCGTTTCGACAACACTCCCAGGGACATGGTGTGACCCTTGAGGATGGTCCTGTGCAGATCCAGGAGTTGGACTTTGATGATCTTGTGAGGCCCTTTTGACTTAGGACATAATCTATTCTATGGTAATATTTGGCATGTATGCCAAACAGAGTGGTAGTGTGGTTGATGCAGGAAATGAGGGAAGTTGATTAATGTGAGTTGTGGGAGTTTATTTGACAAGATTATAAGCTTAGCTAATAATAGTAGGTTTCTTCACTAGATGTTTATGTATTGCGTGACTTTCTGGCTAAAACGTGAGAATATAAAAACAGAATAGCAATTATTAAACAGATAAAAAACTAGGGAATGAATGGACTTTGAATTGACATTTCATTTATGGGGTTGTCAATAAAACTCAGTGTTTGTGATTAAATAATACATATAGATTACCTTGCTAACTTGTACTGTATAACATCTTTCTAACCATGTGGAAATAAGAACAGACTTACTCTTGGGTCTGCAACATTTGCTGGGAGACCAATAGCCAAAGGCGGTCAGAGGTTCCTTAATTGCTTAAGAAGCAGCAATAGGAATGGAGGGGAAGTCCCTCTGCATTTCTCTGTGTTTGTGTTACATGTGTACTTTTGTACGTTACAAATTAAAAGATTCTGTCCTCAGAAATTCTGTCTGAAAATAACTTGGATACTACAGAAGTTAAACATGAGTGCTTACTGTAATCCTTGCATATGACAGAAAGAAGAACAGTTTTGACAGCTGCTGACAGCAAAGGTAGAGGGGAGCAACATTAAGTTTTGAAAATTCTTGTTCTCATGCTTTTAAGTGTGAGCCCTCCAGCAGTTTGTAGCAATGGCTGTCGTACCTCATCAATATTATTTATTTTTTGTTCTCCTAGAATTCCTTGCAATGTTTTCCTTTGAAACAGTGAGTTAGATTTTCTACTTGTAGTGGGTTTTATACAGTTTTCGAGTGCAGAGGTTGTTTTAAGCTGCTGTAGAAGCAGGCTGACAAAGTCCCATGGATTTAGTGAGGTGAATTTGTCAGCAGTTTGCTGGTGGTGTCAGTCAATTCTGAGCCCTGTTGGTGTTCAAAAAACCATTCAGTGTGAGTCTGTTAAGACAATCCTTGTGAAGGTAGCTGAGAATCATTGGAAGGACAGAAGACTTAAGTAGATCTAAGGTGATTAATGATGGAAGGAAAAAAAGATCAGATAATGTCTCAGCTAAGTAGCCAAATCCAGTAATGGAGCAAAGCTGAGAAGGCATCATAAACTAGTGGCAGGAGGGGATGTCTTCAGTGTAAAAAGGTGCTAATGAATTTGTAGATCCCTCGGGCCTCTGTTAACTAGAAGGAAATGGAAGTGGATTGCAGTGCTGGCTTACAGTCCTGACCTTGAAATGATGGCTATTATTCCAATGCACAGTCCTGGATTTCACTGCAGTGGCTGTGATTTGATTTAAAGCAAACACCTGTAATTACTGTATTGTACTTCAGAGAAAGCACACTTTACTTTACTTGAAAGAAAAAAGAAATCTCAATGCTGAGAGAGATGCACAGTCTGTAGTGGATATGGCCTTCTGTTTGTAGTTAGATTTGAATGAGAGATTTAAGCTGTGAAGTACTTGGAAATAATTGGAATTATTAAATGTGTTATTTGGATTATGGCCTGATAATTTAGTTTGCAGAATCAGTGCTGTTCTGAGAAAGAATCCTTTTCTGCCTGAAATGAAGTCCATCCAGGAAGGTTGAAAGTTTGGCATGAATATTTAGATGTTCTAGTGTACTTTTTTATCAGAATTGCTTTATTGTTTTCCCCCAACCCCTTCTGGGTCCTTTCCCTGCTTTGGAGGACCTTCCTTCCCCTATGTGTCTCACACACTTCCCTGTCTTTTCACATCTGCTCCCGCTTTCCAATTATTTGTGATATTTTTGTATGCCCTATTTATGAAAGATTATGTATAAATTAGCATCTTTACAGATAGACAAAGCCACTAAGAAGTTCTGTTGATGTTTAGGTGACTTTCAGGTGCATCTGCCTCCTTCAGTGTGCATTGCAATGATCAGGCACAGGATGGAAGCTGCTATGAACAGGGTGGACGATGAAATGATTCCCTTTCAGCTGTCCTGCTGTTCTAATTAGCATTAAAAAGAAAATATTTAGCAGTTAGCTAGTTTATCCTACTGGCAATGTTGAATGCTGAAAAAGAAAGCCCAATCTCCTTGAAACATTAGCTGAGGATTATTATTTTTTTAATAAGGTTGTAGGAATCTTTTCTTTCTAATTTTAATTTTATTCTATATAGATGATCTGGAAGTGGAAAATTCTTATGCAACTCTAATGTAGAAGACTTTCCATTTCATTTTATGGATGATTCTGTGCTTTTTCTTTTACAATAAAGCTACCTATGTTTTATTATTCTGAATTTGACAAAAAGCAAAATTCTCAAAGTTTATCCCCAAAATCTGGGTAAATAAACTCTTTATTTATGTTACTGTAAATGCCTCACAAATCTCAGAGCTATTACCTTCTTAGTGTCGTGATCTCTCTGCTAATAAAAAAACCTAATGTGTAGTTTTTAACAGCTTTTTAAAATACGCTGTTATAAATGTTATCTATTTATATAATTTAAGGATTATATAATTTAGCGGCATATTTATATAACTTCAGATAACCAGGATGCTTTTTCATATATATATATAGCTAGTTATTTTTAAAATTTTGTTTGAAAACAGACTTTTTGCACTGTGGACAGTAGTTGTATTTAATAGAATATAC
>JAWWLV010000179.1:28042942-28053270 GCA_035041135.1 Platyrinchus mystaceus | reverse complement strand
AGCTAGTTATTTTTAAAATTTTGTTTGAAAACAGACTTTTTGCACTGTGGACAGTAGTTGTATTTAATAGAATATACTCACTATTTCATCTATAAATGTATTACTACTTAAATGAATGGAACATTTTTCAAGGTCACTCTTTTGAAGGAAAGAAAAAAAACCCCAGAAGTTCACAGTTTGCGTGTAACCAAGTGTTGTTTTTAACCAACACTTTGTAAACTCAATAATATCCCCTCTTTTTTATTTTCTAAACTTCATAATCCTAGTTTTTATCATTTTCTTTCCACATGGAAGTCTCTCCATCCACATATAATTATTTCTGTGGCCTGTTTCTGGATCCCTTCTCTTTCTTCTATAACTTTTAAAATAGGGTGGCCAGAACCCAAAACAGGTGAGAGTACCTTTGATTAATATACTAGCATCATAATGTCATTGTTGTGGGCTTTTTCCATCATCAATTACAAGCATGCTAGCATCCTGTTTGGAGTTTTGATGGTTCCTGTCCATAAAGCACCTGTTCAAGTGAAGGTTTTATCTGACTACATTACAGTTAATTTAGAGTCCTGATATTTATGTTTAAAAGAACCCATTCTGTTCTTATTGTGAGTTATATGTCCACTGTCATTTAATTATGTATGAGATCATGGTATTATTTTGCAGTATCTGTCTCCCTTCCTTTATGAAGTTGTTTTCACATTCCTTACTGTTCAGTTTCATTCCAAGACATTGGGTGGTGCTTGAAAATTATCTCAGACTTTGTTATCAGTTTTTGTGCTTAAATAGGCTTTCTTCGGGGTCTCCTGGTGTAAATTCCCTGTTCCTAACAAGTTTTTCTTTGGGAAAAATATGCAAAATTCTACAGGCCATCTATATGCAGCATTTGCTTTGGCAGGTGAATAAAATCTGACTAAGTTCTTATTTGCCGATATACCAGCTAGGATTGAGGATGAACAGGAATTCTTGTCTTGGCTGATGATTTTCTTGGATAATAATGACGCTTTCTTTTTAAGCTTTTTTTTTTCTCTAATAATGCTTTTTTTTTGTCTTTTTAACTGCAGCTGATTCAACAGGTACTCACTCTCTATACACAACATACAAGGACTATGAAATCATGTTCCACGTTTCTACTATGTTGCCATATACTCCAAACAACAAGCAACAGGTAAGATGGGCTATGCCTATCTAAAATTGTTTTTTCTTCCTTCTCAGAAGAGGATGAACTATTGAGTATTTATGACAAATTTCATTTGTTACTAGCACAGAAAACACTTAAGGAATCAAAAGTGGCCATCTTTTTGTTAAGGAGATGAGCAAAACAGACCATCGTAGGTACATCATGGGTAGATTTTTCTCCATTGGACTATTTCCTATTTAATTGTGCATTATCATTATGCATTTACATAGTAAACAATATACAATAATGTCAGTAGCACATCTGTGTTACATAAATAATAGTTCATATCTTATCTCAAAGTGTACTTGATGATTTTAAATTATTTTAAACCTTTTAAACCAGCTAACTCAATCACCCTTTAAGGATTGCATTCAGCAAATTCTAATGTGCACAGAATCAGATAATGAGTAGGTGGTCCAGCACGCTACAGGCATGAGTCAAAATCCTTTTGTTAAAGTCCTTTCTTTTTCCTCCTTTTTGTTGGTTTTTTTTTTTTTTTTGTTAACTGTCTTATACTGAAGAGCTATGTAGGCTGATCTGCTTTGTTACACTGAAGTACCTTAGTGTTGTTTAACACTATCCTATGGTGTTGTGAATGATGTATATGCATTTTGTTCTGGAAATGATGCTTTGTACTTCTGCAAATAAAATAGAGATTTCCTTTTACAATAGAAGTTAACATAGAGTTCTTTTTACTTTGCTTTGGTACACTCAGTGTTTTACTACTTTGTAGCTTATCTTGTCTTCTACTATAGTCTTGTATTTACTGAAAGAAGCATACCAGAAAATTATTATGAAGTGCCTTAAGGACAATGACAACTATTTTCAACTTGAAATAGAGCCTACCTCTGGTTTGTAAAAAAAGTGTGAAATGAAGAATGTTTTCCTTCTTCCATGTGTCACTGATTACTCTTGATACTAGCAGGGTTTGTTGTTGTTTTTTGCCTTTATTTAGCTTAAAGTTTTCCCTTACAGGTTCTTCCTGTATGCTACATATGAAAATGAAATTGTTATGAAAACCCCTATGCCTGAAATTTATTAGATGAATAACCAGTTCTGGTATTTTATTACATAAATCCTCAATTATTTCAGTTTTCAGCCTGAAGTATCATTTGGGGAAAGAAATTGAACAACAGTACTTTAAAATAATGAGAAATAAATAATTGGAAATTTGTGAAAAGTCTGTGTTTTAACCTATGCATCTTTTTTTTTTTTTTTTTTTTTTTTTTTTTTTTTTTAAAGCTTCTGAGAAAACGACATATTGGAAATGATATTGTGACAATAGTTTTCCAGGAGCCTGGAGCACAACCATTCAGCCCAAAGAACATTCGATCCCACTTCCAGCATGTCTTTGTCATTGTAAGAGTGCACGGTCCCTGTACTGACAGCGTTTGTTACAGGTAGCTCTCGCTGATTCACTGAAAACATGGAATTGAGTGCAAAGGGAGTTGCCATTCTTCTCTTAAATTCTCAGTAGGCAAACGTAATGAAAGATAGGGGTCAAGGAGATTTTTGGTCATGTGAATTTGGAGCACTCTTTTAAAAGTATGAGTATGTAAATGAAACACACCCAGTGAGGAAATTACTGCGGTCAGTATGTGTGTACACACACATGTGCACATACACGTGCATATCAAGCACTGGGAAATTATTTTAAAATTGCATTGTCACTTCCTTTTTACTCTCTTTATTAAGAGTATGCTAGAATGATATTTTACATTGAAAGAAATAGAACAAAGAACAAAAACCCCCTACTTTTTGTTGAGATAATTTGGTCGTCTGAGCTCATGTTCAATTTTTTAAATAATGACAGTTAAAAACTATGACTTAACCTTTCAGAAAGAAGCTAAGGTCTCTGAAATATCTTAATTTCTCATCTCTTGTTCTCCAACAAAGAAATTACAGAGAATTATGCAGCCAAAAAAATTAGTGTGATCTTCAAGTCAATATGATTAAAAGAGAAAATGGTAATTTTCTATTGGTTACTATCAATAGTAATTGATAGTAACATATAATAAAGAATTGCAAGATGAGGTTCCTATTTAGCATAAGTTTTTTAACCAAATTACAAGGATCTGTTACAAGCACATCCTTCTACGATCAGTGAAAATTTTTACTTTTGTTATATCCTGAACTCTTAAAGTATTTTTATTTTTAAATGTTGACTGCTCTCAGAAAACTTCTATAAAGCTTTTTCATTTAAAATATGAAATGTCAGAGCAATGGATTTGGAAGAGTAGCTATCTTGAAATTAGATAGCCTTAGAATTAACTTGTTTTCACTGAAATACAAATGTTCACTTAAGTATTTTATTTATGTTAAAGGATTTATTTAGAGGAAAATCTAAGACTGCAGCGTCTGAGTTGGTGTATTCATTATTTTTCAAGTATGTCTAGAAGATTCAAAGGCTCTTCCTCAGAAATTTTGCTAGGGTTCACACAGCATTTCTGGAATTGATTCTGAACCTTGTTCGTGTATAAACTCTCCTGGAGTAGGAATGTTCATGTTGGTATGCATTTTTAGGCAACTTGCTGACAAATTCAACTGTTACATAATTTATGTGGACACAGCTGATTCTTAAACTCCTAGACACGTGTTTCAACTGTGTACAGTAAATGATTCTGAAGTAAAGGGAAGGTAGGAAATGGATCCACAAGGGCTGCAAATGCATTTTCCGTTTGAATTGTGTATTACAAAATAAACAAAATCTGCTTTGGGCTATTATTTTAAGTAATATAACTGCATATTTTCAATTTCTTTCTTTTAAAAGGCAAGGGACAGATTTATATTTGTAAACTGTAATAAATTTAAATATTATGAGGGTTGTATTTCTGACCTTCAGACTCCTGAATCATTTAATTTTTCAAGTGTTTACAACTACAAGGGCTGGGACTTTACTTGTTACTTAATAGTAATTTTGGCTTTAGTGATGGTACGGGATTAAATTTTAAGGGGAGGGGGAGGAGGTAGGAAAAATAATGGTGATACAGAAGATCACCAGGACATTGTATGTTCTTCGTACTGTCTTTCAGATTAAAATTCTTTCTTTTCCTGTCCTCTCTTTGCAAACTCCTGATTTAAATTTATAGAATTCTATTATGAAAAGTTTTTCTAGGGAACTTTTCGATGTAAGTCTGACCTCTTTTTCACTGAATTATTTGGAGGAGTTTTATAGATTCATAATTCTAGACAAAACAGGAAATATTTCAAAAGTCTGGTGTCTCTGTTGGCATCACTCACTTTTTAAAACTTCTCAGGCATGTGTTAAAGATTGAATTCTTAGCCCTGTGATTCATGATCCTGAAAATGGAATCAAACAAAATCTTACTGGTATTTTTTCATTGTATCCAGTAATTGTGTTTAACACTTAGGCTTCCATCTCTTAATAACAGACTCTTTAGGGCCACTGAAGATGAGGCAGATAGTTGCTTCATGAGCACCCCCTGTTGCATACTTCCAGATATACTGCCACACCTTTGGAAGAAATTGGACAGTAATGACATCTCTCAATATCAGTTGTTAGAAAATATAAATAAGAAAACCCCGTCGATACAACAAAACCAACCAAACAAAACACTATGCCACTTAAAACCAGAGGATATAGTTAAAGAAAGGATATAGTTAAAGACTTCATTTTTATTTCTGGTCTTCCTGTGTGCTCCCTCAAAAGATTTACTCTGCAGTCTCAGTTACTGGTATTTTGGAGGGATTTCTCTGATTATATTTAAGGATTCAGATAAAACCTTTTCAGATAAATACTTTTCTAATGTGATCAAGTTTCATCCTGTTGTTCTTTGCCTCCATTACCATGGTATTTTGGCCAAAATTAGTTAATGATTTTTTAGATGTAAATCATTTAAACTGTTGGAGCATTTCTTGTCACAAAACTATCAAAGTGCAGTTATTAGTCTCTTCTTAGGACAAATTGCCAAGTAAATGATACTGTGTTGGAATGTCAGATCTTCAGTGATGCCAAACAACTCATCTGATTAATATCAAAATAGAGCTGACAATTGAGAATAGCTAAGCTTGTCCCCATTTCTTAAAGCAATCTTACTGTCAGTCTGTCACTTGCTACAGAAACTAAAAGCAAGAAAGGAAAAAGAAAGTATTTATTCCGAGTATGTATCTCCAAACTTCTGAAAAATTTCTTATTTCTAGTATTTTTGGATTCTGCTTCTATTACCGGCATGCAGTATCACCTAGTGAGGTTTTCAGTCCAGGAATTTAAAATGCAAACAGTAGTGTGATGTACATAGGCATTCAGTCACCAGAAGATGATTTTCACATGAAACTTGTGATATGACTATTGCCTTCATCTTTTTAATGCATTCATTTAATTTGTATCTCTAGTACTGATCATACACTTTGCATCACTTTCAGGTGAGCCTTTCAGCATTAGGTAGCTAAATTCTAAGCTAGCCTTTATAATAGTGTGAGTTAGAAATTTTCTTTTTGTACTAAAACCAAACAAAATTCAGAAGTATCATATATGAATGATTCCTTTATCAAAAAATCCTACAATTTTGCACTTGGGAATGACTCAAAATGGTCTATATGCAAAAAAAAGTGGCCTTCTGGTTATTCAGTAAGGGGGACATAATTTCCACATTGGCAACATTAATGTTTAAATATAGGCATATTGCTGAGAAAAGGAAAGAAAAAATTGAGGGCTTTTGTTAAAAAGAGGATGTATTTTCTGTATGTAGAAACTGCTGAATTTTCGTAGAGTGAAACACTGTATCTTCCTTATTCTTTTATTTCATTTAGTGTTGCTGTGACAAGATCCAGAGATGTACCATCCTTTGGACCACCTATTCCAAAAGGTGTGACGTTTCCCAAGTCAAATGTGTTCAGGGACTTCTTACTAGCCAAAGTCATTAATGCTGAGAATGCTGCTCATAAATCAGAAAAGTTTCGCGCAATGGCCACCAGGACCCGTCAAGAGTACTTGAAAGACTTGGCAGAGAAGAATGTCACCAACACACCTATTGACCCTTCTGGCAAGTTCCCATTCATCTCACTTGCTTCAAAAAAGAAAGAAAAGTCCAAACCTTATCCAGGAGCAGAGATCTATAGTTCTGGTGCGATTGTATGGAGTGTCCATGCAAAAGACTACAGCAAGGGTATGGAAATAGACTGTCTCCTTGGCATCTCTAATGAGTTTGTAGTCCTCATTGAACAGGACACAAAAAGCGTGGTGTTCAATTGCTCCTGTCGAGATGTGATAGGGTGGACTTCAACGGACACAAATATCAAAATATTCTATGAGAGAGGTGAATGTGTTTCTTTGGAGAGCTTCATCAGCAACATTGATGATATCAAAGAGATCGTCAAAAGGCTGGAGGTTAGAATATGTTCTCTTGTTTGGTTCCCCTTCTTTGCTTTCTTCTCTCACCAAGCTGATAAGTAAAGCTTCAATTTAAATAATGCCTGGGATCCCTAAATAATGCCTGGGATCCCTAAAATTGTTTTAATTTTTTGTCATGAAATCTCTAAGGACTCTCCTGCTCTTATTTCTCAAAATCCAGTATTGCTTTCACTTTTATCAGATAACAGCCAACCTCAGTGGGTTGTGTGCGTGTCAAAAAGGTCTCAATATATTCAAAAGAGCAGGTCCTTCAGATGCATAGTTTGCTCCCACACAACAATTACAGAAGTGTCACATTATTTCTTTTCCTTGTTTTTCTCCCCTTTTTCTGTTTTATAGGCTTGTTGTATCTTGTTTTAAATGAAACTGTGATATCTTTGAGATTGACTTAGTATGTTGCCAGCAGGGTGCAGTCCCAATCCCCCTTGCAACCTTCAGATACTCTCTGAATGCATGTGATAAACTAAAAGTGCAGTGAATCATGGTATCTCTCTATAAAACATCTGTCCATGTCATTTTTATCCAGTTAAGTTATGAAAGAATGTGTTATGTTTCACTGCCTTTCCTGTAATTTCACAACTGTAGTTGTATAATGACCAGAAAAAAAAGGAAACCTAGACCCTAATAAATTGCTTTTGATGCTATTCATGCTCATGGGACATAGAAGAGTTGGCACAGCCCCCAGTTTACTGTGCTTAGTAGCTGCACGCCACCACATTCGGACTGAAAGTAATCTCGCAGCTTACTGAAACAGCTAGAAATGTAGAGTGGTTATTTGGCTGCTAAACCGTAAAAGATAGAGATGCTTGTGTAACTCCATGTGTTTTTCTGTTGTGTGCTGCTATGTACCTTCTAAAATTCATGTGGTTTCAGTAAAAATTCCAAGGCAGAACTTGGCTAATCGGATTCTACTGAAAATACTAGTTTGATCGACAAGGTCTGCATTATGTATTCCTTGATCGTGTCCCACCATTGTCTTGGGAGTTGGTTGACTGTACAAAAATGGGGTGCTTAAAACCTGTTAGCACTGGAGGTCTCTCAATGCGTTTAATTCTGTCTTCATTTCAATTCACAGCTTGTGACTAAGGGCTGTGAAACAGTGGAAATGACTCTGCGCAGGAATGGTCTGGGTCAGCTGGGTTTCCATGTGAACTATGAAGGCATCGTGGCAGACGTCGAGCCCTATGGCTACGCGTGGCAGGCGGGACTGAGACAGGGCAGCCGGCTGGTGGAAATCTGCAAGGTGGCGGTAGCCACTCTGAGCCACGAGCAAATGATCGATCTTCTCAGAACATCAGTGACAGTGAAGGTCGTCATTGTCCCGCCATATGAGGACTGCACACCACGCAGGTATTGTAGAGTAGCTATACTTGCTCTGAAATTGTATCTTATTTTTTGGGGTTGTGGGGGAAGGAACACCGCAGAATAAGTGTTAACCTCCAAAAACTGTGGTGTAACTACAATATAGCATATAGTATTGCAAGGTGAAAGAGGAAAGCAGAAAGAACCACCCATATTCAGTCTCCAGGCCCCCAAATATTAATTGAATACCAAAATTTATAAATGTGTGAAGAAGTTCATGGAAATCAAACAACTTTTGTGTTTACGATTCATCAAAATGAATCATACACTTCCCTTCCTGCTATCCCATTTGTTGGTAATTTGTAATGCCTGGGGATATAATTCTTGAAAGCTATGAACAGACTTACATTCATCTATTTTCACAGTAAGTAAGGCTATAAATGGCCAGAGAAACTGCTTCAAACAGTAGTTCTTCTTTAGTCAGTAGATCTTGCTGCATCTCTCTCAGTTCCCATCCATGTTAAGCCTGAAGCTTGTGCCAACTATACTATTGCTTTTATAGCTTTAAAAATTGCTTGAGCAGAAATAAACAGTAATATGTGCTTTTTTGTTAAACTGTACATTAAGTCCCTCCATTTTTCCAGAATTCATACAAAAGTTTTTATCATTTTTGCTGCTCCCATCTGAACTCTCAGCATTTGTCTGTAGCAATCAGCTACATCACTAAATCTGATTCCTGTATTCCTGACATCCTCTTTATATCTTGCAAATGTTATATGATTAAAATGGAATGATCTTTAATAGAATAAATTTGCCTGTAGGCTAGCTGAAGGTTTATGCTAGATTTGCCAAGAAGAAGCCAGTACAGTTACCAAAGTTCAGTGTGTTCCTTGGACTGAGAGACAGAGACTGTTTTGCACAGCTGTTTTCTAATCAGTCAATATCTTTGTAGGGTTGTTGCTAAATCTTTGTATACTTAAGGTTGGGGCTGAACTTAAATGCATATTTATTACATTGATATGAAATCATGTCTCTGAGCAAAGACCTTTTACTTCTATAAAAGAAAAATCCATGTTTGTTTTTACTGTGAGCTATATTGACTCCTTTTGTAAATGGTAAGAAAAAAGGAGCAGAGAGAAAAGGAGTTTTATTTGTCCTTTAATTGTCAGTGGAAAATTGAATACATGTCAGGAATTAAAATGAGCAGTGGCATAAGGTCACTCATGAGGTATTTGGAAAGCTTTTGAACAGTATTTAGCAGCCCAAGCAAATGGAAAGTTCAGCTGCAGTCACTGCAAAAGGATTAGAGCTGAAAAATCTGTGTGGAAAGCACAGATCCTATTATTCCTGAACTAAATTAAGTACAGCCAAAAGCAGGCTTACCTTTAGTTCATCCAAACCCATAGCAGTAACAGAAATGACTGCACTTTTTGAAATACTGTACTCAGTGAGTTTTGTTGTTGTCTTGTAGTGAGCACATGTTCATGGTGGGTTATTGCTAGTTATAAAATTCCATAAAGGAACTCTTGATCCTGTTTGCTCTATCCAAAATCATAAAGGTTCAGGAACTGTCTTGAATTTGTCGCTGTCCTAGAAAAAGATTTCAATTAAATGTTTGCACAAAGCAATTTCTCTTTTGGCAATCAGTTTTCTGAAATTGGAGTCCTTTTGTTGTGTCCTCTGGAGGCCATTTAGTATTTCTACTAACTTCTGCAGACCGTAACTAAAACGAAGATGCATTCTGCTTGGAACAGTACATTCATATGAGAACCAGTCCCTATCCTAATAAATTGATTGGCATGAAGTTAGAGGAAGAGCAGAGGTGCAGTTAGATAAGTAGACTTGACAACAGACACATGTACAAGGTCAGTAGCAGATGCAAAAATATAACCAAATACCCCAATTCATATTCTAATGCCCTACACAGAGGCAGGCATTGCTATGGTTATATCTCTACTAAACCACAGTCATTAAGGCATGGCGGCTGAACTCATTTAGTGGACTGATTGCTGACCTTGAAGTTAAGGACATAGCATTCAGAGGAAATTGTGTGTTCCTGCTTCTTAAACTTTAATTACATTGGGAAAAAAAAAAGAGAAACCCAAACTGCTGAAGTACATAAGCACTAGGGGAAGAATAGAAGAGAATATGAAGTGAAAAGAAGAAACAAGGATATCAGTATATTAATTCAGTTGTGAGTGGACTTTGAAAACAAATCTCTAGATCATCCCCATCTACTGTGCAGTGGATCACATCAGAGTGGCCTGGGAGCACTTTCAGATGAAGCTCAACTACATGTGCTACTAATTTAATTTGCAGGTCAAGATTAGAGGATAGGCCAAAGTAAAACCACAAAATGAGTTTATTGTGGACAGCAAGACCTCAGCATGAACTGTTTCACTTTGTCTTCTCCTATTAGCCTGTACAACTTGTTATCTGGCCATGCTGACATTAGCAAGTTCTGTTTTGTTTTGTACTTTA
>JAWWLV010000179.1:28010231-28034192 GCA_035041135.1 Platyrinchus mystaceus | reverse complement strand
CTATACTGCTGTGTTTAATAGCTGTGGATGGTATCTCTTCATCCAGGTGCCTGCTAGTTGGTCTTTCGATACTTCTAGGTCTCCTATTTGTTCTTTTGTCGGAAGGGATAATGAGTAATCATTGTTTGCTTCATCCAGTACAGTTCCTGTTTGGATGGATTGAAGCAGGTACAATGAGTTCCTCCATAATCTGTGGGGCCCATGTAGCCAGTTCAATGTGTCTTCATACGCAAGCTGTTCTGTACCTCTGGTTGTCCCATTGCCTGCCTCTATATCTTTTCTTGTTACAGTATGTGTTTTCTGAAATGTGATGATCAAATTGAAAAATACTTGAGAAGGTATATGGTGTGGTGCGAGAAGGTACAACATGACACCCTGATTGCATTTTCTGTTTCATTCACTATCCCCTTCCTCAAAATTGCTGACTTTTTTTTTTCCTTTTTGAATGGATTGGTTTTCTTTAAACATGAGTGCATAGAAACAGTGTTTGCAGAGAATTGTCACAGCTTGCAGTATTATTAGGATTGCAAAAGTCAAACACATGGAAGGTAAAAGCATGCCAGCATTAAGATTTGCAGTGCTGTTTTATTCGGAACTCTTGTGTAACCGTATTTTCAGATGCTTCCATTGATTAAATTATGAGAATTTAGCAGAGGACATCTGCCTCATTCAGTTCACACAGTGGATGCAGCTCATTAAAGAAGAGCTATTTAATATTTTATTTTCCTCTTCATTACTCCATCTCTTATTTACTGGATGACATTCAAATCCTGTTGTAAAGATGCAATTACTCCCTCTAAGCTTTACAGTGGCGCCCATTACTGTAGTTTCTGAATGCTTCACGGGTATTAATTAAACTTCATTTTCAGAATTCTTGTGTGAAAAGAGATGTCTTTGGCCCTTTTCAGATTAAGAACAAAGGTAGAGAGATAAATAATGTTCTAATAATTTGCTGTGTCTTATTTTGGGCATCTCACATTTGGAAGTGTGCCCAGCATTGTTAATATTTTTTATATTAAAATTACAGCTTTGGTTGACTTCAGCTGCTTTAGTAGGTTTTCAGCTCAGAGATATATTGGGCCTTGGAATCAAATAAGACCTTTGAAAAACTTGCATTTAGTGACGACTACTAGTGAAAAATGGTCATTAGCAAATATGTCAGTGGTCATATTGGAGTGCTGCAGCAAGTGCAAAGTAAGAATTCAGCTTGCTAAGTCAGCACTGAACTGCCTTGACAGTAAGGCCATTTTCCCTCTTCTGCCAGATTGCATTTCCTTCACTTCTGAGCTGTGCAGCTCTTGCAGGAGAAGTAGTAGCACAAACCAGGACCTGTGCCCCATGCAGGTTTAAGGGAGAAGGCACTTGTGTATCATCACATAACTGCCTTGGGCCATAGGCACAAAGTATGCTAGACTGACTTTTTCATATGGTATTACTTACCTATATATAGTGAAGACATGGGGAAAATTACAGCTAATGACATGGAAATTAATTTATTGAGAGCAAGATGGATGCTTTCGATGTCTGTGTTGTCATACTAAACAAAATAAATGTATATCCATCCCACTCGCTGCCTTCACAAAAGACTTGGCAAGACTCAGCCAGTTCTTTCAGGGTGAACTGGATCTGTTAGAACTAAATCATGCATGGTATAATCCTAGTTCAATTGACTGCAGTGTAATTGTATCTGTTTAATGCAATGGATGCTTGATCTGTTCTTAAAGTCAGTTTGGGGACTTATGCACTTAACTATTTTGGAATTTCTTCTTAAAGCTGTCTTTTGAAATAGGTAAGATCTTACTTTAATATGATTTTTAATTCATAATAAAAGACAAGCTCGGAATATCTTAGCTATAGGGGCGTACTGCTAACACAATACACCTGTCTTGGGATGTGCCTTTCATCAGTAGATTTCAAAGGAGCTCAAAAAGTAAATTTGAACTAATTTACTCTAAAGTTCTTTTGTCTTAGTTACATGTTTCACAGAAAAGGAAATGTCTTGTAGTATTAGTGGTTTTTAGTGCAACTGTGAACTGTACTAACAAAAAATTATTTCTGCTTTAAATAATAGAATGTCCTACCTGACTGGTTGTTCATTGCTGTTGTTCAGACCATATTTATAATACAATTTTGTTTGCCCTCAAGGTCTTTCATCTTTGTAAATGAGTTATAACTCAATGACACAGTTCTGAAATATTGAGATTCCTTTTGAACAGTGCTGTCACTTTGGTAAGGCATAGGAACTAAAGAAAAGACATAGCTGAATCTGAAGTGAAAATGTAAGCATTTTCCAACAGGAAACAATTTTACAGAAATTATTTGAGAAGTAATTGGTTTCCTTGCCATCAACTCTAATTTGGTATTGGAGAAAAAGGTCATACTTTTAAATGGTGTATTGCTTTGCAATCATAACCAAGTTTAAATATGTGTGCCTGTATAGGTGAGTGAATTTTACTGAAAGTGTGTTTTTTGTCAGACAAACTAATTTTTTTTTCTCTTTCTAAGAGTGCTTCTGGGAAAATGAACTGCTTGGTTTATGGGTCCCCAAGTTTCCGAGTCTTGAACCATGTTCTTTGCAATCAAGTATTTCAGATTATTTCTTGATAAATGTGGGATAAGTTAAATTCAGTTTGTTATCAAAAAAAGTTACTATTAATCATATGCACTTTATGGAATTCCAGATGATCAAGATGCTTGATCCTGTCCTACTGCTCTTTCCATTTTAAGATTTTGTTAGTTTACTGATATTTTGCTGTAGTACTGAGGAGGACAAATGCACGTTTGTTATGAATATATGTGTATATGCACATACATTGGATATATACACATAACATGAGTAACAATCAGTGCAATGGTGGTTTTTTGATTTTCAAAAGTTTTTTTTAACTTTTGAAGTTCTTACAGTACTGTGGTGAGAGCTGATTTAAAATCTGCCACTCCTTTACAGATACAGATTAAATGTTTAGGATAAGATCTTCTAAATCCCCAGATCTGATTTGTGTACTGAGGCAACTATCTGTATGTTTCACTGAAATCAGCTTCCATTTTTCAAATATTGAATTGCTATTTAACTTGTGCAACTTACAGTAGTTTTCCTAGATAAAATGAATACAGGTTTGTATCATAGTAGGGGTTTGATGAACTCAGACTCCACTTGAATCACTGTGAAAGTTCTGAATGGCTTCAGTCACCACTGAGTAGAACAAAGAACAACAAAGAGTTAGCTAAGAGCAGTGAATTGGGTTGGGCTTTGGGAAACAAAATGCTGACAGTTCTCTAAAAAAGCCTTCAACTCTACAGGCTTTATGAGTCAAGCAGTATAAGCCTGCTGCTTCCAGCCGTTCTGCCCAGGTGCATGTGTTGCAGTTCTAGACTATTTGCTGTATGACAGTTGAAGGCTTCATATGAATCAGAGTTCTGATATGTTGAGATAGTTTTATATTACAATGTTAAGCATTTAGGAGAATGTTAAGGTGTTAGTTTTAGTTAGCATTGCGTTTTTTAGTCCTTTTGTCTTAATGTGGACAATTTGGTGGCACAGAGATAAGCTTGATACTCTTGGAAGAGTTTGCATAGACAGCTCACTGTAGTTTAATTCCAGGCAGGAGTTTGCTGTGAGAATTAGGAATATTTTCTTCTGTTTGATAGTCTGGGTGTTGGACCTGATGATCCTTGTGGGTCCCTTCCAGTTTGGCATATTCTGTGATTCTGTATTTTGATGAGGAGTGTCATGCTTCATTTTTCTTTACAAATCAATTTATAACAACCGATCATGACTTTAGAAATTGGGATTATTTTCTAGTGTCAGGATGTTCTTTCCACACTGGCCTTTCTTCATTTACTCCCCTGCGTCCAGGTTTTTATAGTTGATTTTTTTCATGGTTTCCAGTAGATTAATAAGAGGAAAATGTCTGATCCTTCAACTGATACAATTTCTACTGTCTCCATGATGCCATCATTTTCTTTTTTGATATGACAGTTTGCATGGTAGTGTTCATCATGCTTTGCGGTTTGATATTGCTGTTCAGTATTGCTGATTTGACCGGTTCATTTCCTTGGAACAGACTCTCTCCTGGCTCTGATGTCTATGTCACAGTTTCATCCATTGCCTTAGCAAGATCGCAACAGTGCCGTAATTCTCCAAGCAACTTATCATCCTCGAGTGAGACTGGCTCTACTGGAGGCACATACAGACAAAAATCTATGCCAGAAGGGTAGGCACCAGCCTTTTTACATAATCTAAACATATTGTTCTCTGTTTCATTTGTTGTGACGTATATTAAACTAAAGGAGTGCTTACACAGTCTCCTGTCAGCCGTTGTTTACATGCATTAAACTATGTTTGTTTTCAAATATCGCTGTCGTGCTTTTTGAAAAAGCCAGTTTTAAAAATCCCTTACTTTCCCCTTTCACCATTGCAATCTAACCTCTCTCTCTCATCCTAGTCTACAACTGCTCAGGTTACTGTACAAAGAGGTCTTTATGTATTTAAAAATCTTCATTAAAGGTAGTTAATGAAGTGTGACAAACTGCTTCATTTCACAGGTTTAGATTGTGAAATAAAAAAAAAGTAATAGGTTTGGGACTTTGCAGTCTGCTAATAGTTGAATAGAGTGCAACTAAGACTTCAGATGTGTAGGCACAAAAGTGCTAATTAGTCCACAGCTGGCTTCTTTTTCACATATTCACAGTCATCCTGTTTTAAGGCTTCCAACATTCCAGAAATCCTCAAACTCTCTGAAGTGATCCAGTGTCGATGTAAGGGGCAACTTGCAGAGGAATAAATTATATCTGTATCATTTTCAGAGAGCACCAAAAGGAGCAATAAATCAAACATATCCAAGTAGAGAAAAATATAATTGACAGCAGAAGTGCTGTCTACCACATTCCAAATTACTTCCTATAGAGAAGATAAAGGGGCAAAATTGCTCATAGTTCACTCTGCAAAGTTTCCCTCTGAAGTATTCTTGAGTACTTCACAAGTCATTATGTGCAATTCATTTTGGTTTGGGTCTTTTATAAAATAGAAATACCTTTTTCTCTATTTTAAAAAATATGTTATTAGTAAGATTGAATGCCATTGTTAGGAACTGCTTAGTACAAGGCACTGTCTTTTGCCTGTTTTAGGTGGTCTGTGTCAGTCCAGAGAATGCTGTTCTGATCATGTATTTGAAAAAGTGCTGCTTCTTGCTCCACAGCACTGAAGATTTGCCCTCCCTGTCCTTCCTGCAGCTCAGTTTGAGGTTTTATGAAGAGTCGATCTCTTCTCTGCTGCACATCTTCGTGAAGGCTTTGATTCATAAGACTATCAGGCCTGTTCTGGTCATTGTTTATAAGTTTGTGCTTAAGTCCTACTCACACTAGGAGATTTGCTCTAAACCCATTAAACTTTGCTGTAGGGAAACTAGATAGAAATGTGTTCAGAGCTCTGCAACTGGAAAAAAGCACATAACCTCTTTATATGCTGCGTACTTTCTGGCTTATTCACATCACACCAGCAGCACTTGTGTTGCCTTGGAGCAGCTTGTGCTCCCAATATCTTGTCTGCTATTTTCCAACTATGTCATTTGCACTACAAGAAAGGTACTGCTGACATATGTCCTTAGACCGTCACAACCATAACTGCTTGAGCAGGAAGGGATTTTCAGACATTCTTGGGTTTTTGTTTCGATTGGCCTAAGCACACACCAGCATCCATCCCAACCCTTTTCCATCTTATAACTTAATTATACACGTATGTTCACTACAGAATTCTTCAAGCATTTTTCAAGTTCAGCAAAGAGATGTGTCCTAGAAACCTTGAGTATACAGTCTTTTTGGTTTTGAAGTTTTAACTCAGTGGAAGGAAACACTGTTTAAATGGAATAATGAAAGAATTAATGCATGAGCTTTGCATGTTCTTTACTAGATGCTCTTTAAAAAGAAAACACTAAACTCCAATTATATTACTATTATGTTCTGTTCCTATAGGAAAAGCAGTTTGCCTCTCATACTGTCCTTGTACATGTGAATCATATTTACTTGGGACTTCCCAAACATTTTCTACCAGGCTCAATTGAAAGCATTAAAAATGTGATCATGAAGGAAACTTTTCCTTGCCTCAATAAGCAGTGTAATGTCTGTCACATTACTAAAAATCAATCCAGTTCCACGTACATGCTCTGTTGAGATTCATCTGAAAGACCAGATTCAGGGCAGCTCTGTGGTGATGTTCAGTGTTCAATTGCTAATAGAGAAGAGGTGGGCTGGAATAATGGCCAAGGGGGAACCATGTCCTGAAGGTAATCTTCCCGATGTGAGGTTCCACTGTACTCTAGGTACTACTCAATCCCTGAAATGTCCCAGTGCAAGAAGTCTCAACTGCATTATGTGTGTATACATTTATTTCCTGTTGCATAGTATCACAGATTTGGAAAGTTTGTGAAATTTAAATGACCAGAAGCATGGGTGTGAGTCCAGCCTCTGTCAGACATTGGTGCAAGCAGTAACTGCTGCCTCTACTAGATTATTGTTCCATATCCCAAACTGGATATAGGCAGAAACTTCACTGCCTTCAAGAATATATAGATTGGTCTTGATGTATATATGTGTTTTGTACACTTATGCTGTGTTTACCTGAAGGTATGTATATGTAATAAATGACTGTAGAATGTAAAATTTGATTAAAAAGTATCATAATAGTAAGTTTCATTGTATGACATAGATAAAATGTATATTTAAACAATTTCACTGTTCTTTTAATCCAAATGGATGTCTCCTTTTATTTTTTGGGGTTCTTTCCTTTGTACCCTAATGGGCTGTATATTTAAGTGGCATAAAATGTAGCACCACCTGCATTTATTATTCCTGCTGTTAAAATAGCCCACTTCATGTAAAAAGGCAATCTAATGACATTTCTTGCTGCTGAGTTAGTAGAGCAGTGATTCTAATGAAATAAAATTAGAAATATGGAGGGTTTGTATATTTCTAAACTTGAAAAAAGATCCCACATCACAAAGTATGCCAGATGCAAGACTGACCGCTTTTATACATATGAACATTATGGAGGTTAGGTACAAAGACATTACAAGAGAAAGTAAAATATCAATGCAGTGTAACTTCATTGCACCAATGCTTCTTGGGCTTTTGACTTATAGATACCAGTTTCTAGTTATTTTATCATGCAAATATATTCTTCCCATTATAGTTTACAAATCTTGAAAGTTTGAAAATTACCTCAGATCAGTGCTTAAGAAATCAATCACCTTTCAAATGCTGTGTTTAAACTTTTTTATGCATATGTTGAATTGGTATTGAATTCATCATGTTTAATTTAGGTATTTGGTCAAGTGAAATCCTACCTAGTCTGTGTAAATAGAAAAGGAAAAGCATTTACTCACTTCATGTAATTTCCTTCATGTAAATTGTTTATATCCAGAAGGCAGATATATACAGGTTTTCCTCATATTTTTTTAATTCATCAGAATGTATGTCGATAAATCAGGGAGCAGTGAACAAAAAGGAAAGAGGGTCATGTTTGGGTAAATTTTTAGAAGGCCCAGATTTCAATATGCATTATTTTGAAGGTGTGCTGCATGTTACAGGCATGTTCCAGCTGCTTGTCTTTTAAGGATGGGAGTGGGATTTTGTTGTTTTGAGTCATATGATGTTTCTTTGGTGGGTTAACAAATGCCTGAACTTATAAGTGGGAGAACCACTCTGAGCTTGTTCTCACAGTTGGGCAGGTGTCTTCTGCTGGAGGTCGTGTGGGGCAGTCTGTAGCTAGTGAAGTGGGCACAAAGCACAGTTCGGGTATTTTATTTTCCGTTATTTTGTTAGACATTGAAGCTGGAGAAACTCACTGATATATAGATGATATATAAGCTTGTAATTCTTTGTGTTTTTCTATGCATGTGGAGCTCTATTTCTCCTTAAGGGTATGTCTGATTAAAAAAAAAATCTCAGAAATGCATTGTTCTTGATGAATTCTTAATGAATGACCTACTATTCTGAACCCAGTAATTCTTACATACTTTCATACATACATAATCCTTACATACTTTAAGTGATTTATATGTAATACAGAACTGTAGATTTAAGTTTTACAGGCTTTTTGGTATGGCACACAGACACTGTGTGTCTCCTTTGTCATTAGCTTGTTCTTCTTGACTCTATAATAGTGAGGTTTCTGAAATCCATTTGACTAATCTGGCAGGATTTACAAAGTCCTTAGAACAGATTTTTCCTTTTGCTTTGTATGCTTTCTTTTACAGCAATAGGTGTACGTCTCACTGCTTTTCTAAGGCTGTATTTAGCTTGTGCTAGTCCACTCAAATTATTCTATGATCCAATAACTTAAAAATTTACAGAATTTATAATCCCTAGGTTTTGAGAATCCATAACCAATACAGTCATCTTTATAGACACTTATTTAAAATATTTGGCAGTGTAATGTTGTCCCAAACAAATCTACATTGTTGGTGTATATATCTGCATTATGTAGAGGTATGGCCTTACAACTCATTTAGTTAGAACCCAGCCGGGTGGTTGAGATCCATGGGATTGTCCCAACAAACTTTCTGATGCTTTCTTTGACTAGACTGAGGTAGTGCTTTCACAGTTAAAAGGATCCAAAGTTTTATAATTTTACTCATTGTGATGAGTTTTCTGTAACCATGTAACAGTCTGGTTGTCTTTTTATGTAAACATGTATGTAAATGAAAACGAACAATTTTATTTCATGATGTTTTTGTCTGGTTTTTTTTCAGTTGTATCATTGTAACCTGCTGTTCTAGATCAAAGATGCTCAATAAACTAATGTATACTGTAATCTTATGCATTAAAAGTGCTAAATGGGTCTAGAGAGCTGCCACAAAAATTAAATGGTAAAACATTATAAATCCCTTAAGCATTTGTGCTATGCATTGGTCTGCCCTGTTGTTTGACGTTGGCTTCTTAAAATTGCTTTTTTTCCCCCTTATGTGAGATTTTTGTATATTTAAAATCATTATCTGCTTTGTTTTTTGGGGAAAACAGGTTTGGAATTAGCCGTAGATCCCCTGCTTCCATTGACAGGCAGAACACACAGTCAGATACGGGCGGTAGCGGCAAATCCACACCCAGCTGGCAAAGAAGCGAGGATAGTATCGCTGACCAGATAGGTAGGTAATGAATTCTTTACAATGAGCAAATGGTGCTAACTGCAAGGTGACCTTGGCAATAGCTCTCCATGCAGAGAGAATATCCTCTTAAGCATTGTGTTTTCAGTGTCTTTGAAAGTTAACCTTGTTCATCAGGATGAATAATTAGGTCTGGAGCACGTACTGAAGCTTCCGCAGTCTGCTTCCTTGAGACCTGTAAGTATCAACCGAGGAAGAAATGACTTCATTTCTTCATTTGATTGTGGGACTAAATCTACCTTAATGCTCTTACCCTGAAACACACTGTCTTTTTAGAAGCAGTTGGGTAGACACACTTGTTAATTTGTCTTGCTGTTGAGGACATGTTTGACCTTCCCTACTCTCCTGAGTAGCTTGGCTTAGTTTAATTTTTGCTTAGTTTGTCTAAAGCGCTTGTGATGATCCTTTTCAAATGGTGCTATATAAATGCAAATTGATTGTTTGATCATTGAAGCTATAAAAATACCATGTACAAAATGGAAAAAATGCAATTAAGGTTTAAATAGTGAAGTCCATCTGTAGTCAGGTAATCGCCTTCCACCAGTGTATACATTTTCATTGCACATGGCAATTAAGCTGTCAGCTTAGGAAACACATTAACTACATAAAACAGCTAGGTACTGAGAATTTATATTGTTAGGCCTTCATTTGAAGTTTTTGCGCATAGACCTTTTGCTACAGCTATGGCTTGACTTAAATGGGTACCAGTAACATTAACGCCAGTGGAAATGTCCTGTCTACAAACAGCATTGATCCAACATGATGACCGTGGCCAAGGTCATCATAATGATAAACTAGATTTTTTTTTCTAACTTTTTTTACCATAGATTAAACAATTCCATACTTTTTCAGTTGCACATAAAGGTCATTTTACTGCATCAGTATACAAATGGACTAGTGTTCAACACAGAATCAGCTTCAGTGAGATCAGGAGTTTAAAGCATATGCCAGCCTCAAGTTCTGAAGATGTACTTTGTTCACATACCTTCACAACCTCAGTAAGCTGTGCCTTGTTATTGAAGCCATCTGTCAGTACCTCCCTCACAACTCCCCCCCATACTTCTCACTAAAAAGCTGTGATTATACTGATGTGCAGTTCTCATTTTGACAGAATAATTTTTAATCACATATGTTTTGTTACTGAGTGATGGTAATGACACATGTAAAACTGATCTTTTGCTCAGCTTTACTTTTGCAGACCAGTAGTTGGGTATTGGTGCTGGCACTGAGTGGAGCTGCCAAGTTCTGTTCTACAGTGTCAGATGTCAACATATTAGCAAAATAAATAAAGCCAAAAAAAATCAGGAAAAATTGTGTGGTAGAAGAGATGGCTCCGGCATTTGGCAAAGGCTGAGAAATGCATACTGACATATAATCCCTGTATTTTATCTCTTGTGTATTGTCCTGCATTCATAGAGTCGCAGTTGGAAGCTGCATCTCTGACTGGAGACTTTATTGCCAATCTGGTGAATCTAGGTGAAAGTTTGGTTCTATGACAGATAAGCACTTTTCCATTTGGGATAATCTGTCTCAAGGTAAATAAGGCATTAGGTGTAGTGAATCCACACACTCACTCCTTCCCGCCCCATCCTTAGCTACAGAACACCTTTGTTCTTAGTTCACTGGCACTGCTTGCTACCACTTCTCTGGGGCAATCAAATTTGATGATAATATTATTGTTATCATCATTATTATTCTTTTAAAAACCCACAACTTTCATTTGTTTTTAGAAAAGATAGTAATGCTGCAGATTAAGATGAACAAACTGTTTCTGTGTTGAGGAAAGCACTGCTGTTTACCAAGGGTATTGATAAGTACTTGATGTTTGTAAGCACATATGCTAATTAAAAGGAGCGTTTTTATAAGTGCAGAATATATGTAAAAACTCACAACTGAGACACATTCTTTTAAAATACTGACCTTGGGCTCTGAAGAGGCAATTACCTACCTAACAGGCTGTATCTGAACACCCTTTAGACTTCCATAGTTATCTCCTGGGAAAACAGTAAATTTAATTGGCAAAGTGCACTCGTGTGAGCGTACATATAAGATGAAGGATTTGAATTCCAACCAGTTCTGTCAGGTTTAGTTAAGTAAGCATTCCTTTTGTACAACTATGCAGTTCCCACATTCACAGCCAGCAACGTTTAAGAGAATATTATGATTTCAACAGATTTTTTGCTATCTCTTCAGTTAGAAAATGTTTATTTTGTAACTTTGATAAGAAATACATGTAGTAATTATACTGGAGAAAATGTGTTCATGTAAGTGATCACTGTAGACTTTTGCTGTTGTCCTGCCTTGCGTAGAATGCCATTTTAGGAAATGTGGATCTTCAGTCTTTTTTATCTCTTGCTAGCAGGCATCATGCCTATAGTGATACAATGTCAATGCACTGTGAAAAAACGAATATTCCACTGTTTTAATGCTTTGATATAGTGCTGTTTGACAGTGGGGATGTGATACCATTCAGGTTGTTCTAACAAAAGTCAGGCTTCCTTTTTCATGAAGTCTTAGTGATTTACGCCAGGCAGGAATGAGCCCTCACTTCCTCACCTGTGTTTTGTCACAATACTTATTAATTTTTGTCTAATGATGGTATTGGAAAAATTGCAGTGTAAAATCAGGTTACACATCTCTTTAGTTTGTTGCACTGCATATGCTCTTCAGTACATCATTGTGTGCTGTGTTGCAGAACCAACATGCCATCTCCCAGCAGTATCAAAAGTACTGCCATCCTTCAGAGAAAGCCCCAGTGGAAGACTGATGAGACAGGATCCCGTGGTACACTTGTCTCCAAATAAGCAGGGTCATGTAAGTTATCCTGAAAAAGGAATTATTTAATATTTTGCTTTTGCCCCACAAGTTCTTGGTACCAAAGTGTAGTGCAAAGTTATGTTTAGAGTGTCAGCTAAAAAAAGGAAAGAAAAAAATCCTGCTCTCTACTAAACCTGGAGAAAGCAGTAGAGCAGGCCTGTTGTTTTCAAATCCTACAGCACAGCCTATTTAAATATTTATTAGTTAATAAAGTTTTGCTGCCACTGGAACAGCACCTGCTAGTCTGTTACCTTGTGATAAGTAAAGGATTTGTGGAAATTTTCAAAGCTATTCCTAGGCCTCACACCTAAGACTTAAAGTTTACTAATATATCTTATAATGCAATGCCCCGAAAGCTGCTTTTTCGAAACAGAATAATGATCTTGCTTTTGATTTTGTATTTTCTCCATTTTCATCACATAGTGTAAACTATTAATTCGTTTCCGTACCCTACCTTGCACACTGTTGGAAGTCTGTCTGAAAGGTCTGCTGGAATCCTGCTGAAAAAAAACCTTTCTTGTTTTATTAGTGTTCAGGGTCTAAAGGTAAATTCTGTCCTTCTGTCTCCACAGAGTTAGATATCCACACATTTATGGAGACTATCGCTTCTCAGTTTACATACAGAGAAACAGATAAATGCAGTAATTTTCATAAATTTCAAATGTCTTGAAAATTATTAAAGTCACTGGAATAAAAAAAAACCACATTTAAATTTTAAATTACCCAATCAGCTGTATCACTTGTTTTTTTTATTTATGTGTACAACAAGCTAAAATACAGAGTTGTTTTGCATGATGATACTGAAAGTATTAGTTGCATTTATTTAGATGTGAGAAAGTCTTTAATTGGTTCCTGGTCTTTAATTTGCTTCTGCTTACCAGCATTATTCTTTCAATACAATTGGCAGTGTTGGTTTTAGGTTATTAATTCATAACAACACATATTTATTATTTAAAAAAGAAATATCAAAAAACCCCAAACAACAACACACCTGTCTTCATATTCTTAGAAGCACAGACTAGTTTTTAAATTTAGATTGACCTGTTTTCCATAAGATGTATTTGACAGCATAATAATGTAATACATAACTCATTAGCTTGAGTGTGAAGTGCAGCACTGGAATTATTAATGCTCGCATTCTTCTTGTTTAGTCATTGTTGAAGTAAATCTTTATTATGTGGACAGATGGATGGGGGGGAGTGATGCATTTCCTAATGAAGACCAGTGCCTTTAATTGGAGACAACTAGGAGTCCAGATCAACTTCATATTCCTCCTGTTTTTCTCTCAATTCTTGCTTTAGTATAATAAAAGACATGGATGCTGATGATTTCTTGTTCTCAGTATGCATCCACTATCTATTTCCCCTCTTTTCAGGTTAAAACAGAAACAGTATCTATTTTTTTAATATTTGTCTGGGATCTCTGCCCATGTCTGTTCAGTAAAACTCTATGGGTAGACAAATAGGAAATTTCTAAGTCTCCTTTCCATCAGTTCCCTTATTCCTAGCCTATCTGGTCATCAAATGAGTTCATTGCTTACTGCTTCAGTTCTGATTCTGTAGGTGATCAGAACCTAGATGAATTCTTTAGACTTCAGATGGATATAAATACCCCAGTGCTAGGTGAGCTGCAAAGCAAGAAGTGTATGGCAAGAAATTCTTCCCAAAATGGGATATTCCACCAATGTCCACTATGAAATTGGGAGCATTCAGTTTCTCTGTAACAGTGGGCTGTAACCAAGGAAACCAGCCAGACACTGGCATGCCCTGATTGAGTAATTTGAAAGCTTTACTTTAAAGCTTCCTTTCATGCAATTCTGTTCTGCTAAACAATTCCAGATTAGTTAAATGGTGTTTCAGTGATCATTTGCAAAGGACACTCCTACTGAGGAGCAAATACATCCTATTGCAAAGGGGGGGAAGGGCAGTGGTTATGATCTTCTTTGACCTTTTGACAGGCAATTGGATTAGTAAAATAACAGGCACTTTCTGTGGATTGGTTATGTTTTATGTTCTAAAACATTGCAGTCTTAAAATTAGATTATTTTTAATTATCGTAGTTAAAAATCAAGTCAAAGTCTACATAGCTCAGCCAATTTCATTGGACTGGGCTGAGCAGAACTGTGCTTGGAAGGAACTAGTGTAAAGTATTGTGGGGCAAAACACAAACAACTCTGGCTTTCCCTGAACAGTTAAGACATGGCTTCCAAATCCATATGAAAAGTTTTTTATGTGCACACGGAACAGAGCACATGCACTGTGTTGGGATTAAATTTTTAGAGTTTATTAGTCTCCTCAATGTACTTATCCCATACCTCAGGGTAGAAGAGCTAGTATCGTACAGTGGTGACTTTTGTAACTCTTTATTTCCACCTGTCCTTTGCAGTAATTCTGAAATAAACCTAAAAATGTGGGTTTTTTGGATTGTTGTTTCTTCTCTAGTCTGACAGCCACTACTCCAGCCATTCCAGCAGCAATACTCTCTCCAGCAATGCCTCCAGTGCTCACAGTGATGAGAAATGGTATGACAATGGAGAGCGCACCGAATCAGAGCTGAACAGCTACAACTACCTTCAAGGGACTTCAGCTGACAGTGGCATAGATACCACTTCCTACGGGCCCAGCCATGGCAGCACTGCCTCCCTGGGAGCAGCGACATCTCCCCGTACAGGGCTCACAAAGGAGAAGGTGGCACCACTGTGGCACAGCTCCAGCGAAGTGGTCTCCATTGCAGATAGGACATTAGAAAAGGATAGCCACATGGACCGGAAAACTGAATCTTCTCTGAGCCTGGATATTCACAGCAAGAGTCAACCAGCTTCCAATCCTCTAACAAGGGAGAATAGTGCTTACAGTCTCAGTGATGCTGTCTCGCATACAAGGTAATTTTCACCTCTCGTGTGATTGACCCCTCCGTACTAGTTTTCCCATTCTCACTCTCTAACCTATCAAAAGCGAGAAGTGGATGTTGAAGAGAAGGGTTTCTTTCTAATTATGTTAACCAGTGTTTTGAAAGATCTCTGTGCAGAATGCTTGAAAATTAGGACCACCTTTAGTCTTTGCATCTGCTACTGCTTATAATACTAAAAGTCTTTGAGAGCATATTCCCTACTAAACTGCTGCTACTAAACTACTGTAAGACAGACACGGCTGATGTGTTCTGTTCACAGGGAATATCTTGCAACAACTGCAATTCGTATTGGATCAGAAAGATCATCAGTCCATTTTTTTTAATGAACAGTTTAATATGGGATTTCTTTTTCAGTCTTGCAAGTACCCATTTCAGATGTTTTGCATTTTTTCCCCAGTCTTTTTGTTTAGAAATCTGCTTGCAGTCAGTATGATCAATACCGAGACCAAGTTGCTTGGGAGTGCTAGCATGTAGCTTTTAATCTTATTCTGCTGCAAGCTTGTGGGTATGACACATAACAGTCACCTTCCCTCTCTCCCTCAGTTTTGCCGCTTGTAAAATTAGCAATATCAAGTTTGTTTCTAATATGCTTGAACACCTCAGGTGGAAGATACCCACTTTGCAAGTTAATCAGCACTGGCAGAAGCAGAAATTATTTTAGACCATTTTCTTAACCCATTTTCCAAGAGTATTCAGTGTGCTTTTTGAAAAATACTCCTACTCTGTCATACTAGCAACAAGGAAAAAGGATAGGTCTTTCAGGGAGGATGCATGACTATGTAATTTGTTGGCCTTGTGGAGCCGGACTGTTGCATTTTTATTCTTAAGGCATCTCTGTTTTGAGTGTGTAACTAAAATACCTACAGACTGGAAGTTTGAAGCAATTTTTGCTAATTGTTTTGAACAAAGCTACTGTTTGTGCAAGTTTATCATTTATATTAGATGTTTATCAGACAGTTCAATAGCTCCTCATACAGGAGCTGCAAATAAGGGGTTGTCATAGAGACTGTAATGGTCTCCATGTACTTTGTCATGGTAATTCTGACTAAGAAATCTATTAATGGCGGTCCCAGTCTAGTTTTCTGCCTCTCTTTTTGGCACCAGAGCTCATACTCAGTTGATATAAATCTCACCCAGGTCTTTGAGACTGGTGTTTTCAGTAGCTATGCATGCATGAAGGACTTGAGGAAGTCTGTAGAAAACACCTGTGCAGAGGGATTCGCTTAGATTTTGGGCATGTTAGCATGTGCCCCTTTCTTGAAGATAAGAATCTATATGGTGGTTATCTGCAGTGCTATACCTTCCATAAGCATGCTTATGCTTATGTTCATTCTCTAACATTCAGTAGAATTTACCATGTGCCCTTGCAGTACTTTTCTGAATGTAACTAGCAGTAGCATGAAATGTGATTCTTATATGCTGCTGGTAATAAAATTGTCAGTAGCATTTTCATTTGGAAGGATTTTTTCAGAAGCGACTTTAAGAATCTTGGAAAATTTATGTGACTCTTGGAAGCTCTACTGTAAAGCTGTGCCTAATAGGAATGGCATCTTTGTACATCTGAGGTTCTGGTTTCCTCTTTGAACTTTGCAACTGGACTGCAAACTTAAGTCTAGGTTTTTTTCTCATTATTTATAATATTATAACATTGTGTCTGCAAACATGGTATTTTCCCTCCTTGATCTGGATTAATATACATGATGTTTCTCTGATGATATTGAAATTATTCTATCCATGTATTTTTGGGGCTGTTACTGAAATTTCCAGAAAAAAGTTCCCCAGGCTTTATGCTGGAGCTAACACTTGAGGTTTCTTTTTGCCAAGTTCCATTTAAACTTGGATGTTAATAATGCAGCTCTTTACAAAACGGAGTAGTAGCAGTTTGTAGAACACATGGGGCATGATACTTCAGAAATACTGGAGTTCTTGCACCCACATCATTTGTTGTGTCAGATTAAAAACAGACTGACTCATGTTCCTTCTTTATTATTGCTTATTTTTGAAGACAAGAGCATGTGTTTGATGCCTCACAGTAAAGCAAAGGCACAGTCTGGTCTAAAAAGCTTTTGTTTTGTTTCTTGTGGCACCCTCAGTTGGTGATTGCATGCTGAATACCAGTGCTGACCTGAGGAAACCCCAGGTCCAGCTGTTTGCTCCCCACTGTCCCATAGTTTTCTCTATGGAGGCACATCAGCTTGGAGCCCCAGGCTGGTGAAACTGGTACTTCTGAAAGGTAACCACAGCTTCCTGCTTCAAAGAGGTGAAGGAGGGAGGACTAAAGAAAGATTCTGAATGGGCTACTTTTCATGAGAAATGAACAGCTTAATTAGTGTGTTTATCAATTTCTAAATTGCTATTCTTTGCTGCTTCTCACTTTTTTACCTTTTGCCTGTGAATGCCAGAATGTCTGTAACGTCTTTAGAGTTGAATTTCTGAGCAAGAAGAAAAGGAATTTGGTCCTAAAAAGAACTCTGTGACAAAAGAAAAGAAAATAACTACAAATTAGAGTGTTTGTGTCTGTAGAAGACGAGCGATAATTAGTGTTCAGATCATTTGATGGTGCATAAAAGAACTTGTACCTGAGTACTGGTGGCAAAATGTAAATTATAATGATTAACTTCTACAGCAGAGCTTCTGGCTGGGTTTTATTTTTCTTCTCCACCCCCATTCCCGAAGTCCTTCCTGATGATTGTGCAGATTTCTCATAGCATCCCAGGAGAACTGCATTATGTAGGCCAGTAATTACACAGAATCATTATAGCTGAATGTCATTAAATGAAGCCATATATGCTGATGGCATGAATTCCTTACAAAAAAATCAAACTTTTATTTCTAGCTAAAGTATACAGTTTCTTATGGCCCTCTTACAAAACTAAAAGGATAATTTTGGCTATTTGTAATCAGGTACATTTTTCATTACTTCTAATAATTTTAAGATACTTAAAATATTATTTAATGGTTCTAGAATACTTTTATGAGTGGCTCATCTGGAATTTTAGCAGATCACCATTTAGTATTTGAATTTTTTCATAATTCAATCCCTGAAGTCTCAATAATGGAGGTGGGAGGTAGGGGACCAATAGTGACTATCTCTGTGTCCTGAAAATCTCTTCCAGATGTAAATAAGCTGGTCCAGGTGTCTTATTACAGTATGATGAATTCTCTGCATGCTTCCTGGTGTCAAATATTCTAATAACTTCCCATCACTACTATAGTGCTCCAGCTCCTATTTAGTTTTAGTAGAGTGTATCCAAAGCCTTTTGCTCTCCAAATATGCTCTCAGTTAACAAGTGTGTCTTTTTACCTGTCAGTACCCTATTGGCCTGCCTCTGTTTACTTGTAGGGTTAAAAACTTCAGTCATATCCACAGTCCTTTGTATTGTTCCTGAAGCACAATATTCTACCAAAATACCATATTGTAAAAACCACAGCTCAAAATATGCAATACACTTGAAAGAAAACTGTATTTAAAACTGTATGCTAATTTTACTTGCAATTGCAAGACCACTCTTAGCATCTATTATATGAGACATACTTTAATAAATATTAAAGTAATAATACTTAAAATACACAATGTGTATCTACAATATGTTATATAATAAAATATTATTCTATTATATATACATATACATCTTATATAAATTTTATATCGAGCACAATGAACATCAGTTTTTACTGTCTTTGCCTAGTAATATTAAGGATCAACACTACCAGCCCATCTAGTTGTTGGTTTTTATTAAGAAATGGTTTCTCACAACTAGCACTTCCTTGAGGAATACCTGATGGATTAAAGAATTCTAAAAAGTGAACAGAGCTTCCCTTTCCCTTTTACCCTACACTGAAGCAAAAGACTTTTCCACTTCTTGAGTGTATTTAGAAGGGAGTAAAAACAAGGAAAAAAAATTACCTCATACATTTTCTTTAAAGATGTGCATCTTCCCCAAATCCTGGTGGTAAATTTTGTGGTAGTAATGCCTCACAGATGGGCTTGTTTACTCAGCATGTGTAGGAGTTTTCTTTCAGTATTGAGAGAGAAAGGGGGAATGAAGAAAAACTTACTGCCTCTCCCCTTAGCTCTTAATTTTCTCTGCTTTCTTGCTATAAATTATGTTTACTTGAATCTCTTACAAATACAAAGGTGGTGGTGTGCAGCATCGTATATACAGCATTGATGGACAGTAAAATATCTTCCTGTATTTTCTCAACCTGTCATCATTTGTATAGGCTTTTCAAATGTACAGAAGAAGGGAAGGAAGAAATATAATTCTCTAACACAAAATCTGCATTATTGTAATTTGATTTGCATACATGTGGAGCAGTACATGTTGCCCCTGATGTGAGGGACTGCACAGCATGGGCTGCAGCAGACAGTGTTGCTTGAGGTGGGAAGACTTCAGTCCACCCAGATTCTTCATTAAATCCACAGCATTTCACTGCTGGGAATCATGGTGCTTAACTTGGGCCATATGAAAATGAAACATATTTGAAGGTGATTCTTTAGACTCCATCTGTTGTCAATGAAGAGAAAGGAGAAACTCCAGAGCATTAATTCTCCCTTCATATCTGAGACACCTGGTTTGAGACAAGGCGAATCACATCCTCAGGTTATTTCTTCATTGACTTCAGCAGGAGCCAGACAAGTGGCATAGATTAGATAACTGGCTCCCTAAGACTAAACATAGGTGATACTGTTTTCTCAGGTGGCAAAAGAAATTTAACGTTGAATTCCTTTTTTGTTGTTTCAGTACAAAAAAGAGATGTGAAAATGCATTGTTCTATCAAGTTATAAAAAGATTGGTGAAGAATTTTCTGTTAAGCTAAGAAAGAAGAGATTATTCAGCGACTTTATTCAGTGTTCCAGCTAATTTTTATTTCTCAGTCAGAAACTGTTCTTTACCATGGGGCCATCTGTTTCCAGTTCCTTCACTGCAGTGTTGGATGCAGGGATGAAAATGTGGCTAAGTTGTGTAGAGAACTGATAGAAAACTGGTCTCCAGATATATAATGCCGTTTCAGTACTAAGGCTGTACACAAAGGTTTCCTGTAACTGTGCTGATAAATATCTGACCTTTTAAGGTTGTTATAGTAAATGCTGTCTTAAGACCTAGCACTCCTGGTATGATGCAAGTTGCATCAGATTTGAATATCAGTATAACTAAAGAGTGTCTCCCATCTAAATAAAGCCCCTCTTCTTCTTCCAACAATAAGTTACTGTTGATCATCACAGTTCCATTTTCTGTCTTGACAAATTGTGATATATGTTAAAAACCTGCTCTAGCTTCTCAATTTAAGGGTTTTGTTTTGTTTTGTTTTTTGTTTGTGTGTGTGTGTTTTTTGTGGGTTGTTGGGTTTTTTGTTTGTTTGGTTTTTTTCCTTTTTTTTTTTTGTTTGGGGGTGTGGGTGTGGTTTTGGGGGGGGGGGTTTGTGTTTATTTGTTTGTTTTTTCCTGCCAAGGTAAATAACTGCTTTTCAGGCAAAATCCAGGAAGCCCTCTTTTGAAAGCTGCATGGGTTCTTCTTTTGTTTTTTGTGAGGTCCTGAAGAGACATTTCCTGTTGCTTAAGTTCCTTAAAAATACGTTTTCTTTTACAACCAGGAATTCCAGCAAGAAGTTGGACTTAGGTTCTTTTTTGCTAATTCAGCTACAGTGTCATGTATTACTTTTAAGCTGCCTAATGACAATGAACCCTAGATTTCCCATTTTGTGAAGGCAAATGAGGGGAGGGTGGTATGGTGGAACCTTAGCGGTTGCTTGCAAAGTTGTTCCATTACTATGTGAGATGTTTTTAGTGACACATTGCTGGAAGGCCCTTAAGAAGAGCAAACTGGTTTTGCTACTCTAGCCACTATTGATAAGAATAACATCTCGTGCCCAGAGTTCTGCTTTAAAAACAGTTAAACAATGCACACATATACACATTTGAGGCAATTTTTGTCTTTATTATGTTCTTTTCCTAGTACGATGAGCTCACGACACTCTGCCAGCCCTGTTGTTTTCACCAGTGCCAGAAGCTCACCTAAAGAAGAGCTTCATTCTGCTACTTCTCCCCAGCTTGCACCTTCTTTCTCCTCCTCCTCTTCCTCCTCGTCTGGTCCTAGGACTTTCTATCCTCGCCAGGGTGCTACTAGCAAGTATCTGATCGGATGGAAAAAGCCAGAAGGGACAATAAACTCAGTGGGGTTTATGGATTCAAGAAAGTAAGACTGGTTTTTTTTTTCTTGTTTGATTATTTGATTATAAAGAAGCATTTTGATCTTTTGACAGTTCTCTGTATAGAAGAGCTTAAGACTATTTAATACAGTGCTTCGTCTTTTGTAGAACTTAATATCTAATGTAGAGGTCTGCAGTTAGGTTTAAATACTTGACAGTCTGCTAATCTCATTCCCTGTTAACTTTTAAAAGTTTTTTTTTATTATTTCCATAAAGCTCTATGGATTTCAGTCCTATTAAAGCTTATCTTTCCTTGGGACTTCTTTAGGTGACTCAAGATGCTGTTTGAGCAAATATTAAAAATCTTCTTATCATAGAGCCTGAATTTTACTTAAGCCTCTCATCCATGTAGTAGTACCGTACATGCTGTGCATTAGCTCTGTGGCACTCCACATTGCCTTGTTAAGATTGCTGTCTGTATCCAGTCTAACTGGCTTAAAGCTTAAAGCAAGCCAAGATATCAGCATTACAATATGCAAGTATCTCTTTTGGAAGAGAAATTGAGAAACAACTTACTAGAGAAAATACTGTTAAGTATGACTTAGAAGGCAAGTGGTTCAGAAAGCCCATTTCAAAGTAATTTATTCAACCCTTCTTGGCTGTTATTGAGTGAGGCACAGTATCCCTAGATGATACCAATAACTGGCTGTCAAAATTAAATGGTGAAACTTGGTGATAACCACATTATAAAAAGAAAAATTTTTTAAAAAGAAAATGTTAAAGAAACTTGGGGATTTGCTACTTTTGGGCTCATTTATGACATTTATATTTTTTTAGTTTTGTACAGAATGCACATTATTTTAATGGATTCAGTCCCTTATTGGGAAAACGTATTACAGTAACCTTTGAATTATTTTATTGTTTTGCTACTTTATGTTTTTAAAATAAGCTTATTGCTTCGACAGGTATCCATTAAGATGAGTCTTCACTGTATTAGTGAAACTTCTTCCATCCTCTATGCCCCTTACTTAGTTTTTTTTTTTTCTTTTAAAAAGTTGAGTGTTCTATAATTCTTGTTTCATTCATGCCTCCTGCCCCCAGGGCTTTGAGACCTGAATGTATTTATTCCATTTCATTTAAGACGTCACCAGAGTGATGGCAGTGAAATGGCCCACCCTCGGCTGCGGGCTTCAGCGAGAGATCTGCGAGCATCACCCAAACGAACATCCAAGTCCACTGTTGAAGAAGAGCTGAAGAAACTGATAGATCTTGATAGCCCAACACCTGAATCACAGAAGAATTTTAAGGTATGCTAAAGAGAGAGAGAGAGGATTTTTTTCTGTTCTCACCCACTACAAGAAAATAAAATGCAAAGCATTCCCTGAATTTTCATCATGGACAGAAAATAATCTTTTTGTAACAGACTTCTAGGGAAACACATTTGGGAACCGTTTTGTTATTACAGTCTTTGCAATATTATTACAGTTTTGTGTGCGAATTTAAAGGGACTACTAATATGCCAAATTGCAAAGAACATTTAGGACTGCTGGGTCATGGAAAATCCTGTAGTGTTTGTCTTATATATTTGAATTTTTCTTCTCTGATTGCACCACTAGACAGTGATATGTCAATACTGACAGTATTGAAGCTCTTTACAAAAAGCACACTTTTATGCCTCTCTAATCCTGTTACCAAAAGTTATCACTAAACTTAAGCATATATTTATACAGAATAGTTAGAAACATTTCCTGGTGTGTTTCAAAATGTGTTTAATAATGCGTACGTGCACATATTAACTTTTAGAATTCATAATTTGGTAGAGAATGTCTTGATTTTTAGTCTCCATGTACAGCCAGTGCTTAACAGCTCATGCTCATCATCTAGAGCCCAAATTGTTTCCACAGCAACCATGCAGAAGAGAGAGCAGCAACTTCTTTTTTTGCTAGTAAAAACCCGATGTAGCTTATTAAAACTTGTAAGTGCTTGGGTCCATACACAGATTATTTCAGATGTTGCCTTTGAAGTTGGAGGAAAAAAACATTGTCACTGGCAAGATACCTTTTTCTTAGGTTTGTAGTAGTCCTGAGGGGACTGGGACATGGGTGATGTGAACATCTACTGTTGGTTGTTTTGAGCAAGAGGATTGTTCTCATTCCATGAAATTCTATTCTGTTTAAATAGACCATGAAAAGTATGTATCTTCCCAAGTTTCTTGTTTTTCTGCTTTGGGATTAGTGAACCAGATCTTACCCTGATCTTTATTTCCTGGTGATTGTAACAAGTATGTTAACCTAGGTTGCACTTTTGATACATTTCAGCAAGTTAAAAACAGTCTATCCCTATCAAATTGCATCTCTTCCATTTTAAAAGTAACTTATTTCTGCCCACTGTATAACATATTTTATCTTACAGAAAGAGCTGCTCTGACAGCATCAAATTTTTTGACACTTTAAAAGGAAAAAAAAAAAGATAAAGAATGATAATGGCCTGCATTAGTTCACTGCACCAAAAATCCTCCTCCTTTCTGTCTGTTGGCTGACAAAGGCTTCATTAGCTAGTAGAATTTGTTCTAGTCTGTGGTTTTGTGTGTCTTGTATTCTCTCCAGCCTTCCTTATGTCGTTACCTACCACTTAGGCATTATATCTTCTCAGATAAGTCACCCTTCTTTTTTGCTTTCCCCTGCTCTGGTACCAGAAGACAATTCCTGTTCATATTGCATATGTTCTGAGTCCATCAGATATAAACATTTATGCAGCCTTTTAATCTCAATGTCAGATATTAACTGTGTTTCCAGCTCCTGGGGACCCCTGGTGGCCTAGCGGTTAAGACGCTGCGCTCTCAGCGCCAAGGTCGCAGGTTCGAATCCCGGGTCCCCCGGGTAGATGGAGCTCGTCAGCCCCTAAGGCCATCCATCTAAGAGAAGGT
>JAWWLV010000179.1:27945260-28010131 GCA_035041135.1 Platyrinchus mystaceus | reverse complement strand
AAAAATCCATTGCGCAGGCTTGAAAGGTCAAAAGACCTTTCCCAGATCTTCGTTCGCGAAGACTGGCCACTTACTTACTTCCAGCTCCTAATTCTTTAATGCTAAGTGAACTATACCATCCTCAAGTAAATGCTCCTTGACTTAGTAGCTCTTTCTTTTCCTTCCCCTTTAACACTTCAAGTCACAACGTGAACCTGCTGATTGAGCTTTTAATTTGTGGGGAGGAGTTGGTGTGTAGGGATGGAGAAGCAGTTTGATCCTCCATGTGACATAGTGACAACTGTGTACCCAACTATGTGCCAGAAGTTGTCGTTTCTCTAGGCAAGGTTCATACTGTGACAGGCATGTCCCGAGGGAGGCAACACAGAGGGGAGAATTTGACATAATAGAAAATTGGCATGTGGCTTGGCTTCTTTCCTTCCTTGTCTTTTGATGATAGCAGGGTTTTGGAAGTAACTGATGATCCTTGATCATAAAACCAAAATGCTCAGCAATCTTCTCATACTAAAATTTGTACAGGTGAGGAGTGGGGTGTTTGACAGATAGTTTTTCCATATACAGTACCAATAGACCTTCTTCCACGCTCTTCTCCCACCTTGTAGTTTCGGATTTTGATCATAGGAATAGAATACTGTCTGTATTTTTTTTGTCTTTCTGAGAAGAGAGGACTATTTTTTTGTGCAAAAGAGTAACTCTATGTTTAATTGCTCTTTTTGGAAGTCCTGTTATCTCCTTTTTTTGTTTAAACTTGCTTACAGAGCACATGAGCGTGGTGAGGTCTTCATTTCTGCTTGCCATTTCTCCATGAAAGCCTTTGGACCAAATTTCAACCAAAATGTAAAGAAATGTTAAGTCTTAGAGATAGTTATGTTGCTACAGGTTTCATGAAAATTGGAGTCTCTGCTGATGGGAATGGTTATGATAGCAGCTCACTGGCACAGGCCTGAGAGGGCCTAACTCCAGGCTAGCCCCAGCATTGCTTTCTCCTATGTGGAGCATGGAGAAAGCTGGGATGATGGTAGGGGTAAGGCACAAGTTCTTATTCATGGGACTGTTTACTTAATTTTGATTTAAATAGTTCTGAAGAACCACAGTGGTGATGGGTGTTCCTAATTGTTCAGTAATATGAGACTTGTAATTAGTTGGCATTTGCTGGTACTCTGCCTGCAGGCAGGCAGCCTCCCCAGGGCAGTGGGAGAGCTCTGCTTTATGCAGCATTGAGCCTGTTTCTGTAACCATTTCTCTGCTACACGTCAGCTCTGGAGTCTGCCAGGGCTGCCTGAGATTTCCACTTCAGGAGAAGTTTGAGGGGTATTTAAAAGATAGAATGTGAGATAGGGTAAAAAAGATCTATATATGTTATCTAGTTTTAATCTCCTTCAAAGCCAATTCCTTTAGTTCTTTTTCATATCCACTCTGAAAAAATACTATGTTAACACTTGCTTTCTTATAAAAAAAAAAAATAAATTAACAATTATTTCAAAATAGACTTCAAAAGTTTCTTTATTGATTTTTTTTTTCTCATTTCTTTTTATTTGTTTTTATGAATGTATAGTCACACACTCTGTCCTGTCAGTCTCCCTTTCCCAGCACTCCTACCACAAGGCGTGCCTTGCAAAGGACTTTGTCAGATGAGAGTATTTACAGTGGTCAAAGGGACCACTTCTTCACCTCGCGGGCCTCGCTCTTGGACCAAGCCATGCCAAACGATGTACTGTTCACCAGCACGTACCCTTCTCTCCCAAAGTCGCTGCCATTACGGAGACCATCATATACTTTGGGAATGAAATCACTACATGGTAAGTGGATTTCCTATTTTTCAACTTCCATAGGAATCCTTTGTGAATTAAGTTCAGGGAAAACGTTTGTTACAGCAATTAGTAGTTCCATCTTGATTTTGCTAAAATGAGGAGAGTCAAGTCACATGACTGAAAATATAAAATAAGACAGGAATTTAATTTTTTTTTCCCTCACTTTAGTGGCTGTAAGACTTCATGACTAGTCATGCAGTTACCTTGTGGAGGAGCACAGAAATTTGCCTCACTGGCTGCAAGTTTTTACTATTTCTTACAAGAGTCATGTGGACCAAAGGACAAATAATGTGTGCCTGGTTATCTTCCAGTGACAACTTCAGGTGTCAGTTCCTTTAGTGTAGGATTATGGGAACAAAATAAGTTTAGGAAAATATTGATATGAAAGTGGATAAATACTAGTGGACAAAATTTGGATATACAAGTACACCAGATACAGCTTTTATTACACCAACTGTTATTAAATTTACTCCCTTACCCTATCTGTTTTACAGGACTTGAGTTATTTATTTTAGTCACACAGCTAACTAGAAAAAAAGTTACTTGGTAAACTGCTGTAAAGAAGACACTCAGCCTTCCCCCATCAGTTTATTGAAAAGTCTCAGTAGGATTATCTCATGGGTTGTGTGTGGCTGCATATGAATGTCTCAGTTGGTGAGAACGGGAATGTTCGCAGGTTCCCACTGTACCTCATAACTAAATGTGTTTTCCAGAAATAGAGCTAGATCTCAGTGTAGGATTCTGCAATGTTTTCTGAAGAAGTACATGTCTGCTCTGATTTATTCATGTTTTAGTGTGTTTCAAGAGGAAGATGCAAGGCTATCAATAGATTCAACTCACTATACTGGGACTAAGCACAGTCTGTATTTAGATATACAGGATACATTTGACAGTGAAGGCTGATGAAAAAGATCTATTTTAAATTCTTTTCATCTGTCTGTGATCACCAGGCATCAGTTTTCAGTGTTGAACCCGACATTTTCATGAGCTGTTATGTCTGTATAACGTGTTTCTTGCATAAGAGTTAGGAAACTGAGCTCACTTAATTTCTGCTTTTTATATGCACTAAAATAACTTTGCAGACTTGGTTTTGCATGTAACTGGCTCGTGGATTTGGCTCCCGAGGGCTTGAGGTCAGAAGATTAATGATGCCATCCATCTGAGTAGAAGTGGAAAGCAGCACTTGGTTTCTTTTCATTTAGATGCCTGTATTTTCCAAAAAGAAAACCACAAAACCTTCTTTCACTGTCATGTTCTCTTCCACACCAGACTGGTAATTTCTCCTAGCACAAAGCCTTTCTACATTTGTCAACAAAACAAGATTTTCTATTTTCCATAAAATGTAGGGCCTGAATGATAAAAAGACCAGCTATCTTGAGTGGCACACAAATTGTCTTCCCATACACACACTTTTACCTTTTGCTGAGGGAAGGCTGAAGTTAGCTTAGATATTTAATACCACAAGTATTTGTTGGCTTCCAGCTATTCAAAATTCTTTCAATTCAAATATTCTGGAGCACATCCATTTTTTTTTAATAGGGAAAACAATGAGATAAAAATACTCATATTTACTCGCCTGTCTTAACAAAGCCTCCAGTTTTGTGTTTTTACAGGAGCAAACAGGTGCCAAGGAGTGTAGAAGCCCCAGCAAGCTGCAGAGCCCTTTAAAGTGTCTTCAGCTTATGAAGAGGCAGGAATCACTGAGCAAAGAGTATTGCCTCCAGCCCTAGCACTGGGGGTAGTCAGAGATGGCTTTTGAAGTGCTCATCTGCAAATATTAGAAAGGAGCCCAATGTCCTGGTGCTAGAAAACTGGCTTGTAATGTGCTGTGTCTGGTCAACTGCAGTTATCAAACATTCCACTGAATTTTGGTTCCAAAGGTGCTATGCCAGAAAAGTTAAAAATGAAGTATGCAATAGTATTAGGAAAGGAATTTTGAGGTGTTTTTAATGGAGTTTTTAATCTATTCTGCATCACTGTAGGAGAGTTTTCTGCCTCAGACAGCTCCCTCACAGATATCCAGGAGCAAAGACGGCAGCCCATGCCAGACCCTGGTCTTATGCCATTGCCTGATTCTGCCTCTGATCTGGACTGGTCAAACTTGGTAGATGCTGCCAAAGCCTTTGAAGGTAAGTTTTCAGAACATTAACAATTAGGAAGCTGGTCTTTCTGCATGCTTCATTAAGGAGTGTGGGTTTTGTGGTTGTTTGGTTTTTTTTTTTAATCCTGACTTTTGCTTTTGTTGTTCTTAGTGTTTCTACTTAATCTGAAGCTTAAGTTCATTTAAAATACCAACTCAAGTCTTAAGAGCCTGAAACTTCGTATGTTATACTCAGATACCATTTCTTCATACTGGAATTCCTCTGTGCTGTGGTTTGGCCAAATCTCTGTGAAACCGGCCACTTCTCATTTCACGTAGAGCAGTCACAGGCATCACAGGTGGTGTGGAAAATACATTTGGCACAAAAGTACAAAAATAAAGTCAAATAGTAGGGGAAAAGCATGTGAGCACACTAATGATTGCTTGCTTAACTGCAGTAGCAAGAAGTATATGCAGTGCAGCTGAAGTTCACTACCAAGGTAACTTGGGAAATACGTCATGTCGGTTCATACTTTTCTGTTGCCATTCTTCCCTTTGCATACTCTGAATACGTAGATTTGCACAAGTGTTTTTTTCCTCCTGTGGCACTTTCCATCTCTGTGACACTTAGTAAACTGAAGAGAACTGTAAGCTGCCTAGCTACATTTGAATTTAAAATTAATGCAGTTTGGACCAAAGGGAATTTACCTTACTATAATCCAATGGGAAAATCTTCTAGGCTTGTTAACAAGAGTGCCCTATTCCTAATATCTGCATAAATATTGTCCCACCTTCATGGAAGTGTTTTCACCAATCCTGAATCTCTTAGACATGATTCAACATGGTTGGAGAAGGCTGTGAAGTAACTTGATGTTCTTGGCTGTTCTCTGGTAGTAGCCTCATATATCATTAAGATGCCTACATGGGTGTTTAAGATGTACATTTGTCCTCTGCTCTGTTGCCACAGGAGTAATAGGAGCAGCATGGCACATATTTCTGCTGTGCAGTCTTGGGGAAGAGTATTCAAAGTAAGCCTTGGTCCTCAAGAGGAGATGAATTTGTAGTGATGGTCTTTTCACCACCACATAAGGGTGAAACTCAGGTTTTAATGCATTTCCCTGTGGTTGGAAGTTTCTGTTTAAAAGAAACCTGTTTCTTAGTGAGATTTATTTGACTGTCCCGATTAACCTGAATCCCTCAATTTTGTAGGCCCCAGACTCACTTGTGTTTCTCTTTAGAAGTGTGAAGACAGTCAGTGGTCAAGGTAACAAACTGACAGCTCAGATGAAGAAGAGCTGGGGTACTGTGTTGGCTGGCACCTTCATCCCACTGCTATGAAAATATATGCAAATTTGACTTGGAGAGGGATCTCAATATAATCCCGTTGGTCATTAGTTGTCTGGTCTCCATATAATCCCAGTCTCTGCAAGGTGCCAGTAGGGATTGACAAGTACCAAGGAGCCTAAATTCTGGTTTGTGATCCTGGACACCCACCTCTTCTGCACCATTGATTCGTGTCTTCGGCACAAGACCCTGAAGTTACAAATAGTGATATCTGTACCAGCTGAAAGAAAAGCTTGGATCCCTGAGCTACACCAAACTTTAGTATTTTCATTCACAGGGGGGAAAAAAAGAGAAGCAGGAAAAACTCTATCAAATCTTAAGGCGTGTTAATTTTAGCCTTGTTGAAAGCACAAAATAAAAATTTGCCAAACAGAAGAAGATGATACTGTTCTGTTTCCAGTGAATGCCCAACAGCTGCTGAGGGAGAAAGAGGTTAATTTATTAAACTAAATGTGTTTATGTTACTGTTTGTGCTAGGAAACTCCAGAGGTAGGAGGAGTTGGTAGTTTACAGTCATACCACATGTGATACTGATTTAGAGATGTGTTAAAACATCTGAGCAGTTACGGGACAAGAAATACAGACACAAGGCAGGAAAGAGGTTTAATGTTTCAAGCTGAAAACATTTTATAAGGCATAAGGAAAAAATTTCAGGGATCCTTTATGGAGTGAAACAAGCTAAATATAGTTACATAGTTATAGGGTGGTGTCATGCCATTGTACCCAGGAAGCTCCGCACACCACTACTTGTTACAGCTTGACTTCTTGTCCCTCTTGGAACTGGCCTTGGGTGGACTCACAAGCACTGCTGGGGTATCTCTGCTTTGCACTTTCCAGCATCTCCCTCCTGGAGAACTTCTTAGCCTGAGAGTGATGCCTGGTCTGTGTGAGCATACAGTGCTGTGCCAGAGCTAGTCCTTGCTTGTTGAATCCAGTACAGTGGAAAACCTTACGCAAACACTTGCAGTGCCAGTTGGCTTCTGTCAAGTGGATATTGGTATGTCATATCATCACCTTATCTTGCTTGAGACAGATTTAGATTGCTTTGAGGTCCTGCAGCATAGCTGTTGTACTATGCATGAACAAATAATCATTATTATTGCCATTGTTTTTCTCTATATGTTTGCCTTCCCAGTTCAGCGAGCTTCATTCTTTGCTGCTGCTGATGAAAATCACAGACCTGTGAGTGCTGCCTCCAGTAGTGATCAGGCTGAGGACCAGCTTACTGCACAGATAAAGCCTTACACAGGGTAAGTAAATACACCAGATGTGCAGGCATCATCATTTACAAACCAAAAATTTTTATTTGGAAGCCATCTCCAGGCTTCACAGAAGAACTCTTCACGAGTTTTCATAAAGATGAAGGTGGGAGGTGAAAAGAGAAGAATCATAGGTCCAGCTGAACCTTTTTGCAGGTTCTCTGTTGTCTGAGGGGTTCATGAACCTGTCCAAAGCAGTGGTAATTCAAGGCACTTAAAATGAGTTCAACTAGAGAGAAGTCAAGTGATGGGATGGCCCCAATTAATCATGAGTTAAATTTGTTTTGTTGTTTAATGTGCTACATGTGTTCCAGGTACTCTTTATTGCATTCTTTTTGTTCATTTTGTGAAGTCTTAGTGTGCCTGAGTGCATACTTTCATAAAGCCACTTGGTATAGACAAGGCTATTAGCTACCCTACATGAAGACAGTTAATGGTATCAATACCTATTCTTGTTTCCTGCTTTCAACAGTAAAGAATCTCCTCCAACTCTCGCCTCTAAAGTGGACCAACTGGAAGGTTTGCTGAAGATGCTGCAAGAAGATTTAAGGAAGGTAAAGCATTTCATCTACAGAAGGATCTGTAGAACATATATTTAGTGCTGCTGGTGGTGCTAATAACTGTGTAATCCTGCTTTGCCACGCCTGAGCCTTTGACAGTCTCATCCTTGTATGAGAAAAAGACATTTCTTTGCTATTTTTCTCAGGCTTCTAATTATGCATGGCTAGGATGGGGTGTCTCAAACTATAGGTGTTTGATTCCTCTGCTTAAATTAGGAGGGTGATTCACAGTACCTTCACTCCTAATTCAGGTGACACTGCAAAAGGCTTAAATTAGTCCATGTAAATGCATCCTGCTGGTATTGAAAAGTTGACAGTGTTATCTAAACGTGTAATTTGTACTGTGAAAACTTCCTGTATTGTGCCAATGCCTACTTGGTCCAAGAAGGATCTGCTGTGGTGAGATGAAAAGTCTCTTAACTCGGAAAGTATTTGCAAGAAGATCCCTATCCCTTAAGTTGACCATCAGCACTTGTGCATACAGAAGAGGTCATGCCCAATTTTATTGGACCACCTGGTGAGCCAGCTTCTGTATTAGAATTTAATACAGAGAAATCCTGTTCATGCAAGCAAAACACGAGGAAGGAGATGTCACTAATGTCCCTTGGATGTAGACCCATGTGCTACTGCACATAAAATCCTTATAAAGAATGAGACTTGTGCTGTTTTAAGATGTTCTTGCTGCTCTAGATAGATAGGAAGCATGACCTAAAATTTCCACTAAGATCTGTATTTTTCCTTATGCCTAAGGAAAAAGAGGACAAGGCCAGTCTTCAGGCTGAAGTGCAACATTTGCGGGAAGACAACTTGAGGTTACAGGAGGAATCCCAGAACGCAACCGAAAAACTGAAGAAATTCACTGAATGGGTTTTCAACACAATTGATATGAACTGAGAATGGTGTACGGGGAAGGAAACTATCTATGAATATTATTACTGGGACTTAAGCTTTAATGCCACCTTAATTATGACGTGTGAAAGTATAGTCAGAGCAATTCCCTGTTCTTCATCCTCCAATAGCCCTTTTTTGCATCTCTGCGTGCACTCAGAACAATTGCAGATCAACAATCAATGTCTGCCTTTTGTAGAAAAAACAAAGTAAATAATTTTAAAAAGGTAAAATAAAAGTTTAACTGCTAAAATGTGAATGTCTATTTTTTGCACATTGTCTCTTTATCTGTTATGTACAAAATGATTTGGAGGCAGGATCAGGCTTACTGTTCCATGTGCCTCTGTTTCCATTAACTCCTTTCTCTCTGTTTCAGGTAATCTGCTTTTCCTTGCAGCTTTGGCAAATATTATGACATCTAGAAAATTAGAAAGAAATGTTTACTTTACTGCTCTTCTAACATTGTTTTCTGAAGTATGCCACAGACAAGGGGATGTAATGCAATGTTTTAGGTGTCTCCTTAGCAATTTGCGCTTGATTACTAGTGCTACCTTCCCATACATTACAGAGAGCGCGTGTCCATAGTGTATGGTACAGTACAACCAGCATCATAACATTAGGAGAGAGACTAGAGAGGTGAGCCATGGGTGAGGCATATTATCACACATCTATTGCATTAGCATTTCTGGTGGCCTTTGTTCCCTGTGGAAGCAATGGCTGAAAGGACCTTTACAAATAGCAAAACTAGGCATGCTGCAGTTCTTGTCAGGCAGGCTGGGACATAACTGAGTACTGTTGCTGGATCGCTAAAGTACAGCCCCCTTCCCTTCCAGGGGAGTCTGTTGCTTGCATACATGCAGAAGACTTAGGCTGAAGTTGTAAAGAGATTAAGATTTATTTTCCCTGAAATGTCTCCATGAAAATCCACACAAACCATCTCTGTGTACCTGCCCTCCCATTCTGTTTCTGTGGACTTCTCAAATCACAGCAGATTTGAGAAAGCTTTATTCGAGTTGTGTTTTATTGCATGAGAGATCTTATAAATCCCTTACTATGGAAGATAGAGGAATATCTAAAGGGGAACTAGAGAAGTGTATTTTTCGACACACTGGGACAAGATTGGAGCTCCGAAATCCCCAGTCCCCAGTGAAATTGCCTAGCATGAGTTTTCCCAAACTGCCTCATGCCAGCAAAGTTAACTTCTTGTTCTTTGAAGGAACAGCTAACCTTGCCACAACGTGTTACCTCTACAGAAAATACCTTTTAGGTGTCAAAATATGACTTTTAAGCACTGCAGTCTGCACAGGCATTGAACTGTGCAGTGTGCTGAGAAGCCTTTTCTACTCCCTTCTGAGGATACAGTTACTACCTTAGTAAATATTGCCTTGCCTAAAGTGCAGTGTATTTGGGGGTTAATTTCGAGAGCATCCTCTCCCTCCCCTTTACCACATTCTCAAATAGATTAAAACCATTGGCATAGTCTTGTCACAGACTTCCATGCTCTTTTCAAATCCCTTTTTCATGCTCTTTAGTCTTGCTGCACACAAGTACACACTACACTTCAACCTCAAACTTCATTTGTGATGCTAATCCCCATGGAGTTCTTCTCTAATGTTTTGTCATGGAAATGGATCTCTTTGGAACTATTTCTGGAGTGCTTTTGTAAAGGTTTAGAATGTCTTGGGTTTTTTAATGACTTGTATGAAGGAGATTTATATAATGCCTGATATTATTTGTAAATGGGAAATATTGCTAACATCTCTGAGCATCCTGAAGTCTTGCTTTTATTCTCTTATTTTTAAGTTTGGTTTTATTTTATTTCAAAAAATATTTTGGGACTTGGGGCAGACTATTTATTAGAGTTTTGCAACAGAGTTCTTCTTGTATGATGCCACTGAAGGCTACTTGTAAAATTCTGACAATAAAACTCATTTTAAAGGTTCTTCTAAACCATTTTCTTCTGATTTTGTTGGATTTGTTGTTTAAGACTTTGCAGAGTGTCCATTTCTTCTTGCTTTCTTCTCGTACCACTCTTCTCAGTGCTTATTGATACCAGAGTTCCATTCTCTATCAGATTCCTAATTTTTATCCCTTTAAAGGCCATTACTTGGTATGTAAAAACCACTTTGTGCCTTGACTTTTTACTTGTATGATTGCACAAATGTATTTTCTTCCCCCATTTACAAGGGTTTGCAACCTTTAACAGAGGCTGAGCTTCACCAGAGTGATGGTAAAGGAAAGGCAGTGTTTTTTTAAAATTTATCAGGATTTATAACTTACTTGGAATAACTGAAGCCAGTATAGGTGAAAATCAAAGTCTCCTGGCACATCTGCCCAAGGACACATACAGCTTTCAGCATCCCAGAGCCAAACCTGTGAGCATGTAACAATAACATCAGGTGTTAGGTTTGGGGGGTGGGGGAGATAATCCATTTGTTTTGTTTTCCAGATCTCCTTCTTTGACTTGGGAGATGGCCTTGGACATCTTATGAACACACTTTTTTTTGGCCCAGTGGATCAGCATTCTGCACAGCTCAAAAATGTGGAACTAGGTCAATCTGCAGGAAAGCATCTTCCAGTTCACTGAAGAGATTCCTCCTACAGGGCACATGGGGAAAGAAAATTCATCTCTTTCTAACAGTGAAGTTACCCAACCAAGAGAGCTCTGAAGCAACAAGAGCAAATAGATGCATCTGATGAAAAATTGAGGTTGGACCTTGGAGAGAAAACTAGATTCTGTCTCACAGTTTGTAATTGGATACTGGTAATTGAGTGGAAGGAGAAAGTTTCCCTCAGGTCAGGGGAGTTGCCCTGTCCACATCCATAATGAATTCATGCTGGAGGTTCCCATGCTCCACCACACACGCTGCTAGGTCAGCCTAGACCAGGGCAAGATCTAACTTGCAGGCATCTCCTTACAGAGTGAGCAGGTACTGGCCTAAGCAGAAGGTGGGTGGCTGTGGGAGGAGTGTCGGTGACAGGGGCCGCCTTCCTATTTCACCCATTTCCCCCAATAGAGTGATGGTTTATATTCCTGGAAACAGTTTTGTATTCCCTGTCTACATTCCAGTGCAAAGGTGCTGTTCTCCCTGTGACAGTTTTTTGGATAGCTGGATGGGGCCGGTACAGCAGCAGAAGTTGGCCTTCTCTCAAAATCCCCCAGTCAGAGTATGGGGGTGTGACCACAGAGGGGCTACAGCTTGCATGTTAGATACTACTCTTATCAGAATTGATGCTGTGTGTAGGTAACATCAGAGGGTAACAGTGTGTGGCAAGAGGTGAGCTGTGAGGAACACAGGAGCAGGGATTGCGAGGGGAGAAGCTGGTGGGAAGGGGACTGGGGAGTTAGTTATGGGGTTAAGGGAGAGGAGGTGTGGGAATGGAATGCAGCACTTTCAAGTTTTACTCCTCTGAAAGTGTGGTTATGATTGCATGTTGCTTCTGTGGGAAGCTGTGTTCCAGCCCAATTAATGAGGATTGTGAGAGAGCATTTTCTGCAGCTTTTCCTCTTGAGGGAAAGGTCCCCATGAACCCATCACAACCTGGGAGGATTGACTTGTCTGCTTTTAAAATCTTCATGTAATCTTCCTCTTGTCTCCTAGTGCCTTCTTTTGGGCTGACAGCTAGCAAATCCTCTTTTAAAGCAGTCGGCTGTCTCCTAGCAGACAGTCCTGTATGTGAGCAACTTCCTTTGCTGCAAGACAGCAAGGGAACAGAGGCAGTTGCAGCTTATCAGCTGGTATGGCAAGTTGGATTCCCTGGAAAAGAGATGACAATGTTCCTCCTCCACTGCTGCAGCTGGAGCAAGGACATGGGCTTTGCTGAGGTGGTTACTAATGGGCAGGAGTTGGGCAATGAGATAGGCTTGTACAGATGCCCTCACCTGTTCCTGATGTTAGCTGTGGTGAGGAAATCCTTGCTGTGCTTTTAAAGGCAATGCTGGAGGGAAAAGAAGCTCATAGAAATATTCGGAGCTCTGCAGTAAGAGCCCCTACCACTAGCAGCTTTAGTTGGGCATGAGGGCAGTGAGGCTGGGGAGTTTGTGTGAGTCAGATTTTTGGAGGCCAAGGTCTAGATTTGGAGCTCCAAGGCAGGCATTGGCTGATGGCAGCCATCTACACCCTGTTTCTGCAATGAAAACCAGCTCCAGCCAATGTTTGGGATCCTTTCCCACTTTCCACAGCAGCAGCTGGGGAAGTTGTGCTCAGCTTCGAGGAGACAGAGCTGGCTGCTGAGGGCCTTTTGGAGTTTTGCCCCACACAGTATGCAAGGTCATAGCAAGCAAGTCCCACTCTGGCTTTTCATGTGCTTGCATGGACCTGTCTCCCTCCAGAAGGTGGCTTCAAGTGTGTCACAACCAGCTTGTGTTTCTCCCAGATGTTTGGTGTCTGAATGATTTAAACTGGGCTGGGCTGTTCGTGGCACAGCGACGTGCAGACAACTCAAGTGGGAACACCTGTGGGAAGTAAAACCAGGGTGCTGCAGCAGCTGCATGGCTTTCCCAAACCGCAGGGCTGGGGGCTGCAGAATTTCACAGAATCACAGAATATGCTGCCTTGGAAGGGGAGATCATTGAGTCCAACCCTTAACCCTGCACAGCTGGTAGCTAGAGGGATGCTGAGCATTATTTGCTCCACTAATCAACTTACTACAGTACAGTTCTGATTTGTTTATAGAGATTTCCCATTTCAGTACTCAGTACCACTTATTCTTGCTTTAATAAGGGCCTAGATCAAGCCCCCTGGTTGTCCTTCACTCTGTGCTGCCTGCAAGGACCCATGTGCTGCCGGGTGGGGAGCCACAGCTGGAAGAAGAGGATGGTCTCGGTAGTTGAAAAAGGCCCATCAGCTCTTGGCATCAAAAGAAGTCAGAGACTCGAACTAGGATGTGTTCAAGGACTAGGACTGAACGTGATTTCCTATTCTCATGTTGTGATAGTGGCAAATGCCACCAACTAGTACTTAAAAAAAGGTTTCAAGCACAGGGGCAAAAAAACAGGGACTTATCCTTGGTGCTGTTTTAAAGTTCATTCCAGTTCTTTCCTCTTGCTTCTTCCCACCTGCTCCTGCACTTTTCTTCCAGCAGTTTGTTCGTTTTGTGTGGTGGCTGCTGACTGCTGTTCTGCCTCTCGGGATCTGGTACTGCAAGAGGGATGGCTGCACTGATCCTGGCAGCAAAGCTGTGTCTGCCTGGGACTGAAAGGTGAGACTGAGTCGAGCAGTTCGAACACTTGGCTGAACTGAGGAGCTCGACTGCTAACTTGATTTTGTGAATGGAGTCGAGGCCTATTTGCATATTCTTTGCATCTCACACCCAAAATGAGTTTGCTTAGCTGGAGCTGGGAGGCTCAGTGATAACTTAGCTGTATGGAACAAGCTATGTCATGCCCAAATTGCCGTGTGCCAGAGATAACGCCTGGGATGTGTCTACCCACACACAGCAGAAACAATCAGTGTGGGCTTGCCTGGCCCTTCGTCCCTTGGGGCTTCAGAGGAACTGCCCAGAGTTCTGCTGTGCCAGCTTCTGCTGCAGGCACATAGATGGTGGTCTGGGGACACTTTAGTCTCTTGTTCGCTTTCTGACCCATCATATTTGATCCTAATACTGGAATTATTTAAGTACACATTGATTTGCTTTTAACATTATTTGCAGCTCTTTTTTTTTAAGAAAAGGTTATGTTTTCAAGCTATTTACAAGCATTTGACAAATGCTATTCTTCTTTGTTACTGATTCTGATTCACATTGGTACACTGGTCAGTCATCACAACCTGCAGGTCTTAATAGCGTTACTGACTGGCAGATTGTTTAGTGACCTTCTTTGCTTCATATGCTTCCTCAGGTCAGGCTCAACATGCAGCCTGGGGAAAAAGAAGGGGCAGAGGAGTAGGTAGAACTGCCTTCTTGCCTACTGAGTATTTGCCTCTTAATGCTTGCCTGTGTTCTGCCATACAGCTGTTGCAAGAATTTTGCATGTGTGAAGTTTTCTAACTGATCTAGTCAGCTAGAAAGTCCCTTGTGGAGGGCAAATATCTGAGAGCTGCACCACATTCTGCTAACTGTTCATGCACCAAGGAAGAAATTGCCTTCTTGATGAAAGCTTGATGATGTTACACCTGTAGCATCGAAACATGAGTCTTCCTCTCTGTGATTTTTCTTTCAAGGCTTCCATAGCCTAAAAGCAACACTGAAACAAGCATTAGTTCCACAGCTCTGATTTGTTTGCCATGATTTCAAAGTTAAATCTCAGTTCCCCACTTATTAAACCTTGTGGGTTTTAGCCATATTTGGGTTTTAAGTGAGCAATCTTTATTAGTCAGAATATGGGTCATAGCTTACACAGAGGAGAGTCATCAGAATCAGAGCACGTAGTGTGGGTCTCTGGTCTTCTGTAAGGTGTCCTCCCAAAGTCCTGCAGTCTCGTCATGCTGCCTGCATCACGTTGTCTTTGTGGCTGGAGCGGGCAGAAATGATGGGAAGTTCCTCAGGGAAGGGTGCTGGCCGGCAAAGACATTCCCGACTAAGGTCAAGAAAAGACAGATAAGTCTTCACACAACAGTCAACAGAAGAGCTGCAGCTGGTCTGGACAAGAGCCCTTGGGGTGTTTTCCCAGCAACCCAGTGGCCAGCAGAACAGGAAAATCCAGGGCTGCTTGGTGTGAGATGCCAACTGTTTCCTGACGAGCAAAGGGAGAGGCAGAATGAAGCCCTGCGTATAAGCACACACCAGTCTCACTGAAGTTTCTCAAGTAAGAAGCAACAGATGCCTTTGGAAAAACAAAGGAAGTTTTGCTTAAGTTTCATGAGGTGTTGGGGGTGATTTCTCAGGACGAGGGGGAGCAGGATTTTTTTTGTTGTTTTTTGAGGGGTCCTGTCCACTTGCAGTCTATTCTGTTTTAAAATAGACTAATTTTTAGTGGTTTTGTACAGGGCAGATTTGAAAAGGTCAAGTGGCAGTGTTTAAATACACAGATAAAGGCAGTATCAGTTTTACAAGGTGCTGAGGTGGGTTAAATGCTGAATTTCTGCTGCCTTCTGAACCTCACCTCTGTCCTCACATGAGGGGGAAAATCAGCAAGGTTTCCCCTTACATAGCTTTGTACTTGTGGGCTTTGTAGCCACAATTAGTTCAAACAAGAAGGCCTGAAGGGAAAGGGCCATGCTTTCAGAATTGCATCTCTTTGGGTTGGGAAAGAGAACAGAAGAACTTGAGTCCTTCGAGACCTGAAAAAAGGTTGCAAAACAAGACAACAGGCCCAGATTTTTCAAAGGCACCACAGGGCTGGCTGTTGGGAGTCTGAGGGAGATCTCCCAAAGGGCCTGAGCAGGCGAGGTGCCCAGCTGGCAGCAAACCCTGCATGCCTGCCAGGAGAACAGGCCAGCTCTGTGCTCTGGTGGTCCTCGGCCTGCCACTGTGTCCCTGGCCCAAGGCTTCAGACTGAGTTCAGAAAACTATGGGTGATGTATTCCTTTTCTAAATATGACTAATTTACATGCCTGACTTATGTCCATTTGCATGGAAAAGTTAGTACAACGAAACAGGAAATTTTATCAGTTAAAAAAAATAACATTAAGTATAATAGAAAACAAAATATGTTTATTAGACCTTACTGTTTGAAAAGAAAAAGCATTATTTTTGGTTAGTTATGTGAAATGATTCATCCAGATCCCCCATGCCATAACTTTTAGAATTGCTAAATCTCTTTTTTTTTTTTTTTTTTTTTTTAAATCCAGGTTAGAAAAAGTGGGATAAGTTTTCCTTCTTCAGTTTCCCATTGGTTTCTCAGCTTTAAATGAGATGATCACTGTATTACCCCAGTTGGAAATATGAAATGAGGAATATATTGCTTGCATCTGCATAAGGACCACCTGTTGGTGAGACACAGCTGTAGAGTTTCAGGAACCATTGATTCCCGGGTCTTAGTCAGCGGTTTCCATGCATTCATTGGATAACATGTTTTTTCAAGTGTCAGTAAAAAATGTCCAGTTTGGAGTTATTTTTATACAACGTTAATATTATTAGCAGACTGTAGCATATTTGTGTGTATGCTATTCTATGCTGACATTATTTTAAAATGGTAGGATCAGGAAGCTCAGTTTATATGTAGGAGTAGTGCCGAGAACAGAGCCTGGAGAGCCAGGTTTGAAAGACTCCTTTCCCAGATCTGTCATGCTGCTCACATGAGACCAAAGGAGACAATGCAAAGGTCCCCTGCCAAAGTAGTCAGTAGTTCTGCACAGCCAGTCTGCAGGGAACCAGTGTTCATCATTTAACTGTTACTGTGTTCTCACGAGGTCAAAGCCTCGTATGTAAGGCATGACTAAAAATCTGACTTCCTGCAATGAATTTACAAACCAAGGCATTCAAAATCAGTAACATCCTAATCTTAGTGCCATCCACTTTCCTCCAAATTCTCTGTGGTCTTGGTCTGATAACACATACCTTAAGCTACCTGACAGGCAAATTGTGGGATGTACAGTAATCCATTAATTATTTATTCATACAAGGCTTTGGTAATCAAACTATTCGGAGCCTTGTAATAGTATTTATTAGCCAATCTTGCAGAGATTTCTTAAATCTTAATAACATATTGCCTGCCATGGGAAAATGTATTAATGGATTTGTTTTCACATTTTCAAGGAATGATGTAGCATCGCAGACAGAACCACGCTGATCCTGAAATAAATTTAAAGAAAAAAAATCAAAATGCAGAGACATAGGATGTTATGCTTCTGGACTGTCTGTAGACAGACATCTGTATATTTAATGCCTCGCTGATGGCAGCTGAAAGTTTCTTGTGCCACCATGTCTATGCTGTGAGATAGTTCTGGTTTAATTTCTGAGACAAGGCATATTAATAAACTAGTTCTTAATTAAACTGAAATCTTTTTTTTGTTATCCTCATCTGGGCATGAATAACTTTCAATTTATTTGATTTAGTATTCTACTTTTAATTTATTTGATCTGAAGAAGTACTCCCCATCTGGGGTGCATGTGAGCTCCTGGGGTTGGGAGTATTGGACGAGATGGAATCCAGCCTGGCTCAATGTTCCACACTGGGCATCAAGGTACAGCTATAAGAACAGGGCAGGCATACAGGGTAACTCCCCTAGAATACACCTGCAGCAATTTGGTTTAGGGACTTCGTGACCAGAGGACTCATGATTGTATGCAAAAGCTTTCAGTGGATTTTCTTCCACTTTTGGTTTATGTCTTTCAGAACCTGTGTAAGCTTCCTGGATCTGTCCCACAGAGGCTCTGCAGCTAACCCCCTGCTAGCTTATTTGGGATTTCCACCCACCAGTTCACTTGGCTCTCCTCCCTGTATCCAAGCAGGGACAGCAAATGATCAATCCCTATATGCTGTCCCCAAACCACTCATGGTTTAAAATACCTTTACTGTATTATCCTTCAGTTGTCTCTTTTCCAATCTTAGTCTGGCCTTAATTTTACTTTTTGTATGAATTCACTTTCAAATCTTTCCCACTGCTCTTCTCTGAGGCCTTTACATTCCATGAAGTCCTTCTACAGATGGCAGGACCAGGAGTGGGTGTAGTCTTTGGGATGCAGATTCACTGCTGTGTTTTTCACTTTCTCCAATGTGTTTGCACTATCCCTTCCCAAAGTATTCCTAACACTTAATTTTCTAACTGCTATGGAACATAAACTAAGTTGACATTATTTCTAAGAATTGGCTCAAGAGTCCACCTTGATATAATGAGGTCAGCCCAGTTTTTCCTATGTCCTATATTTTGAATTTCTAGGTTGCAGTTTTTCTGCTGTCTTCTCACCTTGTCACTTGCCAGCATATGGTTGTTTTGCAGCTCTTCGCAGATAACCCTTCTGTTTTACTCAGCATATCCTCATGCCACTGGGAGGTTTGTCACATTTATTACCCACTCGTTTCCCAGGTAATCTACTGAGTCCACCAAACGTTGCTTGTCAGAGCACTAAGTCTCAAACACAGTGAGGTTAACAGGGGACTTCCAGGACACACACCAGCATCACTTCGTGCCCCTTGGCACACCTCCCCACCTATTTTTGTGCCTGATGTCCTGTTCTTCATTCCAAAGATTACTTGGATGTCCTTTACCCGTGACAGCTGTGTGTTCCTTAAACCTGTCTTTTCCCCATCCTGTTACTTTTTATTGGGTTTTCCAACTTCTCCTCCAAGTGCAGCATAGGATTTGGTAATCCTCCCTGTTTCTCAGGTCTCTCTTTCCAACTTACCTGCTAGATGTTAGGGCCCCATTCCCTTCCCCATTTTAGGAGTTCTGTAGAATCTTCCAGTGATTCTCTACCAAACCATTTCCCCATATGCATTATCCCTCCAAGAGTCTGAAGACAGTGCAAGACTGTTCAATAGTTTAGGTGTTCTCTGGGAGGAATACAAGCAGGTGGATGATGGAGACTGGACTTCACTTTGAAGAAGGTGGTTGAAAGAAGCCTTTTCAGACCTACATCTCTCTCTCCTCATTTGTGGGCTGTATGCATTTCTATCACTCATTTCCATTGCCATTGGTTCCACTTTAAACTGGAGAAACCCAATACTCACTGAAACAGCAATGCATAAAATGGAACCTAAAGGATCATCACCAAGCTAGAAATTCCCATCCCTGAGTCAATGCATATTTTACTTGCTGTAATGGCATAAAGCTCTGGAGAGGAACAGGGGAGCACTTCCCCAGCTCAGCCCTTTGGCACTTCTATCCTTGGGACTTCGCAGATGCAAATCACAACTCTCTCTTGCCCAGGCAGAACAAAGTACTTGCACTTATCCCAGAGAGATGAATCCTGCTATGTTCCCCAAGAAAAAGTTAGGCATAATGAAACCTTTCCTATACCTAACGTCTGCGATAAAGCCAGGAACCCTTTGGAGGGTAATAGCTGATACAATGATACTCTAAAGCACTTTGTAATTCACTTTTTACTCATGAAGCCTGACAGATATTTCCAAAGTGTGCTTCATGACTGCATGGTCTCCAGGGAGAGGCTTCTTCTTGCTGTGTCAGGTACTTTGGATATTGAGAGATGATAAAAAATATGTCTGCGCGTGGCAGTTTACCTCCAAATCTTTTAAGAAGGCAGAAGAAAGCAGTAAGCTACTGGCAAGACAGACCCAGGAATTTGGCTTCAGGACTCTTTTACTCTCTTTGGGCTCATAATCATATGGACCTAACTGCTTCTCCCATCACAGCTATGATTTCTTCAGATGTATTCAAAGCCCTTGGAAATTGCCTGGTCCAAGCAGCTTTCGCAGTGCCACAAGGCTGCTTCTGTTTCGCCGTCCAGTCATTGCACTTACCAAGCATTCAATCAGGGGAACAGCCTTGCAATTGTGAGAAATATCTCTAATTAAATTTAGAAGACAGCCAAATAAAGTGAAACAAAGAACTTTATTAACAGCGCATTGGATGCATCAGCCTTGTGGCCGAGGCCACAAGGGCGTGGGAGGGATAAGTCCTTTTAAGGTTTCTTCATTTACATAACCACTCCCTTGCTCCTCCCATGTCAAGCTCTGCTCCTTTTCTTCCCTATAAGGTGATATAGCTCCTCTTCTTGGGTTTGATTGGGTCTCCCAGGGCCGGTTTGCACTTCCCTTTGCCAGTCCATTCGTTGTCTTAACCCACCTATTAGGTTGTTCCCTGTCCTGGCCGCGTGTTCCCTGGCGATGAGCCCTGCCTGGTCTCATTGTCTCACAGGCTTCCAGGCTCGCCTTTATCTCCAAGCAGAATCAGCAACAAGCAGCTGCAACAGCAGCAAGTGGCAAACAGACCACCAGCAAGTACCACCAAATGAGTAAACTCCTGCTTGTAATACAACCGCCTTATTTATTTCTCACACAGTGGCTGGGAGCTACTCAGATGGTGGAAAAAGCCCCTTGACTTGGAAAGGATTTTCAGCAGTGGAGAAGGTTTCTGATCCATGCTGGATGAAGTTACTAGAAAGATCTGCATGGAACTCAGGATGTGCTGGCTCATATTGGGTAGGATTTTGGCAGCTTGCATGGCTGTCAGATTGCAATGTTATGTGCCTTCGATGGCAGACAGGAACTGGGAAAAGAAGAGCAGATTGTGGCCTGCCAGGCAGCTGGGAAGTAGCCTGATGCAGTAGGAAAGATCAGACATTGTTGAGAACACTAGCTTTTGTAATGATGAAGGGGAGGTGGGCAGGAGTCACAAAATATTAGCCTTGTCTTTAGCATGTTTTTCTGACCATGGTCTTAAAAATAAACAAACAAACCACTGGAAAGATTATAATGTAAGACCTGAAAAATGCCTGACATTTGCAAAGTAATTTTTGCATATCTAGGGTTGAGGAGGTGTTAGCAATGTTTTTCCTGTGGCAGCTTGGTTAGGGCTTCTTCTAGCCAAAGTCCACTGGTCCACGGAACACAGTGAGATCTTTGACCTTGACCACAAGAAATCAGGCCAGGTTCTGTGTAAGTGCAGACCAGAACATGCCTACTGTATCTCACAGATGTAGTTAAGTGGGACTGGTGCTCTAGAAGAGACAACTTTCAGTTGCTGCTGATTCAGCCCCCAGAAAGCTTCTCTAGCTGGCCCTGCAGGGCACTCTGCACGTGGTAAGCCACGTGGAGGATTTTTTTCCCCTTCCCATGAAGTTATGGCCAGGCTTCGTGAACGAAGATTTGGGAAGGGCTCTACCCACGCTTGCTACAAGCGCGCTGATGGCTGAAAAGGCCAATGCGAGATAGACAGGACCAGTTGCGGAAGGCACAGCAGAAAGACTCCCTGGGTGAGATCGACAAGATGAGATTGTTTCTGCGTTGTCTTTTCTCCTCGAGAGTGATCCTGTGTGTGTTCTCAAAAGAGGCAGCAGCGTTACAGTGTGTCTCCAGGCCTCCCAATTGGAGGCCAGAGCAGACCAGTGGTGAAGATCAATATGGCCAAGACCGAGAGATTGTTTCAGGGAGTCCTTGTATCTCCTCTTTGGGGCTCCTCTCTTGCAGCAGCCGGTGGCAAGTTCACCATAGAGCACAATCCCATGAAGGAAGGAGGTTCCTACACCATCCCTGCGATTCAGGGGGTCTCTATTGCAGTCAGTGTAGTCACCGAGATCAGGGCTGTCGGACTTGCACTGGGAGACTCTGTACTTGCAAGGCAGGCTGTAATCCCTGAAAAGGGCTTTGGCCCAGGGAGTGGGGGCAGGAGCTCCGGGTTGGGCAGACCGTGTCCAGGCGCTGCAGGCTGCTGAGCTGAGCTGCGCCAGTGCCAGGGGAGCCGCGGACGCGACCTGGGACCTCCCGGGTCACCGCCATCTCCGGGCCCGCCCCGCGCGGCCCCCTCTCTTCTCGGGCAGAGCTGTCTTCGCTCAGTCTCCGGAGACAGCCGGGCGAGCAGCCGCGATGTCTCGGTGCCGGGCGAGGAGCCGCGATGTTCCCGCAGCGGCCCCGCCGGGCTGTCCCGCCGGGCGCTCGGAAGGGCCGGCGCGCCCTCTGCTGGTGCCTGGCGCCAACCGCGGCGCGCCCCCCGCCTCGGCCTGCGTGGGCACTTTGGAGGGAATAACCTTGTGCAAGTCATTTCCCGTCCCTGCCTCAGATGCCAGTGAGAACAGCGGGCACGGGAGCTCCACTTTCTTTGTGAAGGGTTTTGAAATCTGCTTATAAAAAATGTCACGTACGAACAGTGCTCTCTGCTAAGAAAAAACACTGTGCAGGAGCATGTTAGTGCTGGAATGGTGAAAAGAGATGGTGCAGCCACACACTTGGGGACTGCGTTGAAGCCCAGTTTACTGTAATAAATTGCTCTCCTTTGCAGGCCTGAGTGCTGTCTGCTGGAAAAAAGATCCTGAAGCTTATGATTATTTGTTTTAATTTGTAGTCCACATGTTATTTACTGCATAAATGTTGCATTCTGTTCCTTTAAGAAATCAGGGCTGATTTATCTTTGGTTTTCAGCTGTGTTTCTGAGGGGCAACTGTGTGTTTCTCAGCAAGTAAATGCTATTGATATTACAGAGCTGTCAGGATAAAGAAGAAAGCATGCTGGTACTTTGGCAGCAGTTCCCTGGTAAAAGCAAGCATGTAATGCTCTTATTGCATGATTTTCCTATTCTCCTCTCACATCTTCCACAGATGCAGGCTAGAGATTAAAAGAATTGCACATCCTGGCTTTCTAGCAAAACTCACTTTTCTCAAGAATGCTCCTTTAACTTTCTATAAATGGCAGCTCTGCACAATTGCTGTTTCTCCTCCTATCTTTTTATGGTTGTAAGGTGTTTTAGATGTGTGGTGTGATTGTCATAGGCCATTTTCCTCCCGCTGTGCTGATTCGAGTCTGTAGACAGCAGAGTTTCTCCTCAGCGGGTAGAATCAGCTGTCGAGTGATAAGAAATGTGCAGTTCCTGCTTTTTACATCCACTGTTGTGGACGAATGGATGTGGCTGCTAATCTTAAAACAGCAGAAGCAGAATATACACCAGCTGTGCCTTAGTGTTTCTTGGGATGAAGTTTTCAGTTGTTCAGCTGGGCATAAGGTGGAGGTGGGGTCAGTTTAACCTATAAGCATCATCTGTAAAATTGCTGCTGCAAGTGTTTTTTAGCTAAAAGGAAATGGCTGACTGTTTTTTGATACTTCCATTTATGTAAGTTAGGCAAGTATGGAAACAATGCTGGAACACATCATCCATATATGAACAGCTGGTTTGCTCACTGGGCTTATGAGACAGAGTTTTTGTCACATTAGGAGGTTCTTTCCTAGGGGCAGCTGGCAGCTCACTGTACCCAAGGAGCAGCTGGATGTAGTGTAGGGCTGCTACTGCTGCTTGGGACCACAGATTTGCAGCCACACTGAGCACACTGATTAAAAAGAAAGGGTAATGGGAGGAGGTGTAAGCTCTGTAGGCCTGTGCCCCAGCAATGTCCTGAAGGCCAGCCCATTCTTCCCCCTTTGTGTATGTCTGTTGTCATCACTATCAAAACCTTTCAGCCCTTTTTCTACAGTAGGCTCAGAGCTGAAGCACTCAGCTATATTCAGCAAGCTGAAAAAGAACAAGCGGTTTGGTGAAAAATTTGTCCTTACAGATTTGGCTGAAGACTATTCTATCTCTACAGTTCCCCCAGGGCACAAGACAGGATTTGGTACTGAAGTGGTATGTAGTACCCTCTAGTCTTCCTGCCAACAAGCAGCAAGAATTGGAGACAAAACTGCATTTACCTACTGCTGGAAATTCATCCTTCTGCACCTGTCTCTTTTCTAAAAGGAAATGTGGATCAGCAAAACTGCAAGTGCCCTCAAAAACTGAATCCACTCATACCCGCAAAGAGAAGACGAGAAAATGCCAACAGGTAACCTTCCAAGCCAGTATCTTTCTCTGATGAACTTGCTTCTTTCATCCTCAATAACCTTCTGCTTGTAAGAAACACTTTGAAACTCTTGAACTCTATGTGAGCAAATGCAATTCCCCAAAGTCCTGCTAATGCCGTTGTGGGAAAGAGACCATATAATACCAGTAGCAACTTGTGCAGAGACCTGCCTGTCCTCCTGGCATCTGCAGTGCTTTGCATCATCACTGCTGCCACAATGACATGGGCATGATCCTTATCCTACATAACCTTTGCAAGTGCTGCAGCCCAGCAAGGAGGACGCAGGGTAATTAAACACAGAGGTCTTTCTGCTCAGCAAATGCAAGTTATTTCAGGTTCCCTAGCTGCTTTTCTCGGGGAGACCGTCAGCTGCACCGTGAGGAAACAAAGGGCCTGTCAGGAGGCCAAAGGTGATGTAGTCAGCAAGGCTGGTCCAGAGATCACATTGACACTCAAGGGGACAGCTTGACATACATCTCATTTTCCTCTGGCCTCCCTTCAGATCAAAATGGCCTCTGACAGGTCACATTCCTCTGTCCTCCAGAGCTCTCAGTGTTTGAAGCCAGGTTGAAAAGGCTCATCAGTTCCACAAGTACTTGGCAGTACAGCAGTGTTACAGAGCAGAGACAAATATGTGTGTCGTTGCAGTTGGGAATCTTTACATCTCCCTATAACAATTCTAGTCTCCTGCAATATATACTTGAGGGTCAAGCCGTAACTGTCTGTTGTACATGAGGAAGAGAAGAGTCTTCTCTTTATGTCTAGGGCTGCTTATGCCACAACACGCTTTTAAAAATCTCCCTCGGGTTTATCCCTTTACAGAAAGGGACAGGCAGAAATCCAGCTCTGCAACTCATTTTCAGTAGCTTCTGCTATTCAGTGGTTTATTGTCCAAGCTTACCTCCTCCCAAAATACTGCTGTACTTAGTTTCAACCTTAAAGTATTTCTGTAAACTGCATATCCTCTGACCTTGTCCCTCCTTTGAGTTATTATTCTCCCCCCAGGGGACTTGGCTGCTAATATTTCAGAGCTGATGATGATGAGACTGGTCTGGACTGCCTGCCTGTGTGAGTCAGCAGAGCAGGAGTGCTTTTGTCCAGGCTTCACATCCATCATATGCAGAGCCCCTGGTATTGACTGATTCAAAAGCCTGCCTGACTATGCCCAGTGCCAAGCTCATGAGAAGGAAGGGCCAGTGCATAGGCAGAAGCAGATTTTCCTCATGGCCCCCATCTATCAGTATATCGTATATGCTTTATTGAGACGTGTATTCAACACACAAGCTTTGATATACTGTACTACTAAAAGTAAGGACTGCATTTATTCACAGCCAGGTTTCATGGGGTCAGACTAGCACAAATATATTTGCAATGTGCTAATTTTGGTATAATGAGCCCTGCCTGCGCTCAGCTGTGGCAGCTACATCATTCCCTTGCCAGGGCTATATGCACCATGTTCTCTCAGCTGGGCCAGCTAACGGGGCTCCAGACCTGCTAGTATTAGCCCAGGGACCCTGGCTTTCCTTGAATGTCCAGGACAGGGACATGCAACTGTCCAGCTTTTGCAGACAGGCTCAAGGCAACAAGCCAGCATCCAGCTTCAGCATCATGAAGCTGTACTGGATGCAGCTCTTCTGAGGGTTCAGACCTAATTTCCCAACTGCATTATGTCACTTGGAGTCTGAGCAGCTGAAGATGGGATATGATCTCCCCTGAGAGGCCAGAGTATGCATCCCTTGCTCAAACATCTCCACTCAAGTTTCCTACAGTTTTCTGCTAAGAAAGCATGTGTGGTGCCTGCTGCTTGCACCCACTGGGTGGAGCAGCTCCCTGCTTATTGCCTGCTGCCTGCACATCCTCTCCAAAAGGTTGGGTTCCAAAAAATCATAGAATGCAAAGGCAGGAAAGGGGTACAGTGACACTGAATGAAGAACTGCTTCTGGCCAGCTGGGGACAAAGCTGAATTTTAACAGGAAAAAAAAAAGCTAGCAAACATCTCTGTATAAAAACAAGGTGGGGAAAACCAGTCTCCATTAACAGCTATTGCTGGATCAGGAATAAAAGGGCCACTTCAGGGCCTCAAAGCCCCTTTAAATCTGTCTCTAAGACCAAGCAAGCAAACATAAAAGCTGAAGTTTTCACAAATGTTACCCTTGTAAGCCCCATGACACCATTAACTCAGTGCTGTAGCACTAAGGCAGGGCATTACCCACAAAGGGTTCCATGACTGTGAAAAGAACTAGTCAAGATGGTTTAATCAAAGTAATTTTCTGTAAAATTTGGATATTAAAGTTAATTTTAGGGAGGTTTTAAATTTTTATTTTAGTAACAAACTGGAAAGTAAACAAAGCAAAAAAAAATCAAAGCATTTTCACAGGGAATTATTTCTAAAATCTGAATAAAAGGCAGTTTGTTCATTTATTTGCTTAAAAAAGCCCTGATTCCTCCACTTATTCTCCTTTTCAGAAAAAAGATTGCAGAAAAGTTTTTAATATGTTGGCTACCAAAAAATGCAACTTGAGTAAGTTTTCTTCATCTTTGTTGTTATTACCACAAAAGAATGAACAAATTCAAGACATATTTCTTCTTTCCCCAGTAGGGGAAGGAAGACACCCTCACATGCATCTTGTCATAAACAGCAGCATTTAAAGGATGCTCAGGATGTTTTACAGTCTCTTCTCTCTCTTTTTCCCTAAAGCTGCACAAAGCATCTAGAGAAAAACCTAACAGGAGTGAACAATGCTACAACCACCAACAGCTCCATTCCATGTGGAAGGTGTCCAGAGAAACACAATTCAGGATCCTCAGGGCTTGCGGAGCACTCCAAGATCAGTGGTAAGGTAGTTCATCTTCAGGATTGGTAAAGAAATTACTCTCCCCTTAACCCTTTCTTTGTCTGGGTAGCAGCTGTGCATCTCATAGGTATAGATCTCTTGGACTTGTCTCTTCTTCTAGACCTTTCTGTTCAAGCAGATCTAGCCACAGGAGGCACAGCAGCCCCATGGTGGGGAAAGCCTATGCTACATTATGCTGTTTCCCAATAGAAGTGAGGGTGCCCTGAACCCATGCCCTTCCTACTTATTTACTATTCTGTTTTGCCAAGAGATGCCTGTATCTCCTGTAGGGACATGCGGTACATAACTGTGACATTGACAGGCTGATTTGTCCATTCCTGTGACTGTCAACATGGAAGATTAGTCTCTGCATCACTCCAACCCCAATGAGGTGGTGGTTGCTTTGAAGACTACATCAGATTTCTGTAGTCTCAGGCAAAAAGATGTTTAAAAAGATGTCATGGTTTAACTGCCACTGCTAACTGAGCCCTACACAGCTGTTCACTCACCCCCACAGTGGGATGGGGGAGAGAATGAGAAGTGCAAACGTGAGAGAACTCTTGAGTTGAGATACAGTTTAATAGGTACAGCAAAATCAGCATGAGTAAGCAAAGTAAGGAATTCACTTCTTCCCATGGGCAGGCAGGTGTTCTCAAGGAAAGCAGGGCTCCAGCATGCATGCCAGTGACTTGAGAAGACAAATACCATCTCTCTGAACATCACCCCCCTTCCTCCTTCTCCTCCCAGCTTTGCATGCCAGATGCTGTGGAATATCCTGTGGTCAGATGGGGTCAGCAGTCCCAGCTATGCCCCCTCCCAGCTGCTTGTGCACCCCCAGCTCACTGGCTGGTGGGATGATACAAGAAGCAGAAAAGGCCCTGGTGCTGTGTGAGCTCTGCTTAACAGTAACAAAACCATCTCAACACTGTTGTCAGCACAGGTCCAAAATGTGGCCCCTTACTAGCTGCTGTGAAGAAAATTAAGTCTACCCCTGCCAAAACCAGCACAATACAGTGAAGCTCTTCCTATGGGAGCCTATGAACTTGTCTCAGCTAAAAAAATATCTTCATGCCTCATTAAAAAGCTATAGTTATCAAAGTCTTTGAGGTACTATGAATCTTTATTAACACCAGTCCACATTCTGGGTCCAAAGCAACTACTGTGTCCCCATTATTCCCATGGCAGAACAACCATAAAAGATGAGAGGATAGCTGGAACTAGAACATACCTTAGCATCAGGAATGTTGCTGCTGCATTCTTCTGGCCTAGCAAAAGTAAAAACAGAGAATCATTTTCTCTTCCTTCACCACTGCATTTTTTTTCCAGTGCCCAGTGCAAGCCAAAGAGCTGCCAGTCCCTTTCTCAGTTGAAATTCCAGCTTTGAAACTGGACTGACCTGTTTGCTACCACTTTTATGCTGTAGGAATTACTAGTAACATGGGAGGAAATCTAATCCACCTACAGGTTTAAGTCCTTTCAGAACATGGAAAAAAGCTAAAAGCATTTCTTTAGCCGGGGTGATCAACGTGGAGACCATGGCAAAAGTCTGTTCTATGTTTTGAAAAAATATTTCGTATAACTTAATCGCATGTTTTTGTACTGCAAAACATTGACTTCTGGAAGTAGATTTTCCTGAGGTGGGAAGTAGGAGGTAGGCATAACTTATGAATGGTCTTTACAGGACTTATGGAAGGAGTTATCCCAGCAGTAGGATGGCAGACCCATGGGTAGACAACAACTTCTATTAACAAATAGCTGAAGGAGGCAAAATATGCAGAAATCAAAGGATATGGCATATCAGAGTGCTGTGTAGGAGCTTGACTACCCAGGACAGGGAGAGAGATAGGACTCTGGGTACTGGGGAGTCGGGAGGTAATTAGAAGATGTACTTCAGGGGCAAGTTTCCTTTACGGACCCAGGACAGCCATTATGTTCCGTGCAGAGGGTATGACACTGAATGATCTTCTGACAGTTAAGAAATGCATTTTTATTGTCACAGAATGCCTGTGTATCAGCACCTTCCTTCATGGCTTGTTTGAGAAATCTGGTGTCTCACTGAGTCCTCCTTGAAATGTCTGGTGCAGGCAAGGGAGGACAGCTTGTTAAAATTCTTTTGCTGTTTAATTTCTTTCAGTGGATCCTTCCCTGAAGAGCTTCTAATGAGGCTGACCTTTATTAGCTAATTAGGCTCATTGAAATGGCACAATCACATTTAGGTTTTTTTCCTTCTCTGTGTACTCCAGATTAAGTTCTCATTATTAGGCAGGTTGGAAGGGGACTTGCAATCATGTGTGGAGGTCAGCAGTGCATAGTCCACCTCACCTCCCTGCCACAGCTACATTGGCATGGAAGCTGTGCCACATGGTGCCAAATAATGGTTTTGACTACACTGTGATAGTATTAACTTAATTCTGTATCTATTTTTAGTGAGTTGTAAGCTTATGTATGTGCAAAATAGTCGCTGTATACCAGAGACCAACCCAGATTTTACAAATTCAGCATTAACAGTGTAGTACAGCAAAAAACACTATTACAAGAGCAGTACAGTCCATTAGCCTGTGCAGTACTGTCCTGCTTGAACAATGACTGGAAAAAGTTCTGAAGGTTTAACAAATATTGGAGTCCCTTCAAGTTGCTGTTCTTAGTCCAGCTGCCCCTTGAGCAGACCCCAGGTTGGTCATGGTGGGCACTGCTTCCAATCTTTGATAGCTCTTCTAGCAGATTTCTTCCGGATTTCATCCATCTTTCCCCATATCCAGAGATGGAAAATGCACATGCAGCAGTGTGGCACGTAGCACTTGCAAGCTGGAACAGCAGTATAACCATGAAATTACCTCAGTCATCAGTACCTGATTCTTGCATTACCCTCTTCCAATTTGGGAGCATCAATGGGGTGGATGTCCTGTACCCATATGCCTTTACATGGAGCAAAAAAATCAGATGAAACCAGTTCTGCATACATCTGCCAGTTTTAGGAAAGAATTCCTATAGGATTACTCCATGCCAAGGAAAAAAAAAGAAAAAACAAGGTAAAGTTTCCTTTTGATCATCACTGCTAACTGAAGCATTTCCATGCTGATATTGTTGCTTTCTTAAAGACTGGTTGATTTCCTGAGAGCCTAACCATGAATCAGTTTTATAATCCAACTTTGGCACCTCTTGCTGTTGAGAAGTTTGAACTGTGCTGTAGATACTGTCACAGGAACCCCTGGCTGAGGTCCCCCTAAGGATGAATAGGAAGTGCTCAAGGTTCAAGCCCAGTAAACTGGTTAACACTTCAGCCATCCACCAAAGTGCTTTAAGCACACATTTAACTCAGGGCATTGTAATCCTCGCACCTTGCATACTTGGCTAACTTTTTTTCTACATGAGGACAACTTATAACAATCAACTTTAATAGGAAAATTTTCCAATAAAGCAAAGCCATTAAAAAGAGGAAATTACAGTATTGTAAAAAAAAAACTTAGTAAATAGCTTGTACTTAATAGTAAGTGCCTCAACTGTGACACACACATTAAGTCAGTCTTAAGGGAATTAATGTAATTCTCTGAGGTCTTAGTTTTTTCTCTTTTGTGAAAAAGCAAAATGTATTTCATTAACATTTTACATGCAGTATTTCTATTCTGCTCAATCCCTTCTTATTATCTCGTGTGCTGTGGGCTAGACACGGTGTTGCTTCATCAGCCTACCTTCCCCTGTGCTCATCTTGAGCTGCAGGACTGGCAGCGTCCTCTGAAGAGCCAACACCAGCTTACAACTTGTCCATTCTGCCCACACATGGCTCCAGAACCTCTTCCCTATTTAGGGAGCTTGGTATGTTCTGTCCTAGTGTGTTTGCCTGCTGACAGTAAGTCAGATTTATATTTGTATGTTTTAATGTAGCAGAGAAATGAATAAATGTATCTCCTAATCTGCTTTCTCTAGGACATTTGCATTGTTAATGCCATTATCCTCTCTGCTGTGTTCGCTCCTCACCTCTGGAGCAGCATGGCAAGTGGGATAAGGGTAGAATGGCTGAGCCTCGTGCCAGCTAATAACCGAGGAACAAGGCAGGTGGCAGAAAATGCAGGGTGTTATGGTGAGGTGACTTACAGCATGGTTGAATTACTGTAAGTAACCCCACCAGTGTGCAGCTAGTGCAGCGAAGTTACTACAAAGATTCTGTTAAGTTTCTCTGTTAGACTGATTGCTATGATTTGCTGGGGACTAGATGTACTTATGGAAGCCTTCCCAGTAATTTCCCTGCTTAGCAGCTTTTTTTTCTGGAAAGGCAACAGAAAGCTCTGTGTTCAAGGAAAGGGCTGAAAGCATCACAAGGCTGACAATAAATGCAGGTCTATTCATGACATGATCCAATAGCTGTAAAAACCACAAATACTTCCAAAAACCCCTGGCAGAGTTCTCTCCCCATGAGATGAACTACAGCATTTGCCAGAGCCAGTGGCTAATGCAGGTTCCTGGCAAGACTGAGCAGCTTAAGAGCCTTTTACTTGCTGCTGCCTAAACCAGGGAATCATTTCACATTTCCATGTCCCTCCCAGGAATGGAGAGGGATGGATTAAGGCACAGACACAGTACTGTTTCAAACACATTCTCATGCTGGGAGTGAAATTATTTGCTTTGAATTAAAGCAACTCAGAGACATCCTGCTGGCTTTCTCTAACACAGCCAGAAGAGGTGGGCACTGTCACACAGACATGTTCCCATGCACATGCCTTGTTCTGCCACAGCTCCATGGCAGGGACTTTTAGGTGCATGGCACCAGCTCATTCCTGACTGATGTGACTTGAAAACCTTCAGAAATATTTAGAACATAGGTTGTATTTTTCTTCTTTTCAGAGGAAAAATTTCTCAGAAGGTATAAAATTCCTTTATACAAGCATTTGAACTCTGATATGCACTCTTAATTTACCAGCCTTCTTTGTACTTATCAGAGAAGTGGAAGATATACTCTTATTTAATGTGTGACCTGAGAGACATTCCTGTTTGACCAAGAAAATTTTTGGAAAAGGTGCTTCCTAAAAATACAGGGACAACAGCATAGACTGTCTTTATAACTTACACTCTATGCTCATTGTAACTCACACTAACCACTGTAGCAAAAAAGTCATTTGCCCTACAAAAATTTAGATATCAATTTATTTTCATCTTCTCTAGTAACAACTGTAGCTCAAATAGACAGAAGATTATTATAATCTACATATAAGTTATTACCTATTTCATAGCTCATCTTGCTGCTGCTTATTTGTATCACCAAAATTTTAAAGCTCTTTCATGAACAGGGTCCCCGGAAGGCAGTTAGAGTTGCCATCCACCACAGTTCATGTGTGCAGTACATATTTTTATTACTAGGAAGTACCCTGTTTACACTGAATTTTCCTGAGCAATGTTGGCAATGATGGTCACAGCTGATTTCTTAAATGTAAGTTAGGTCATCAACAGTGTCATCCCCTTGACTTCATTGCTTCTGTGGAGGTCCCTGTAGGAACAAGGGATGATCCCCCATGAACAGATGCTCTGTCAGTGAGTGTTTCTCCTGTATGGGCAATTTTTTGTGTGGATACTCTGTCGTCCACAACTGCCAGTTATTGCTAAATATCACCAGGAGATGATGCAGGGAATCAGACTAAGGGACACTTGTAAGAAGAACTGACAGGACTTCCGTTGGGATTAGTATTGCTCATGTTGTTACTGCAGTAACTCCCACTTGAGTGTATGTAGATTTTGGAGGTGATAGCCTTTATCTTGCTCCCTTCCTCATTGCTCCTTCACAAAGTCTGTTTTCACCGAGCCCCAAAATAAATATAGCTGGTGACTGCAGGTTGTCAGCAGAGATTTTGCTTCTCTTTGTAGACAGACCAAGATGTGCCCATGGCTCCATCCGAACACAGAACCTGGGACAAAATGCAAACTGAGCACTGCAGAGATCTTAAACTTTACACTAGCATTCCTCTTTCAATCCTTTTGTTTTACTGTCTCTGCTCTTGTATAATTCTTTCTTTGCTTTTTCATTTTTTTTTTTATATCAGTGTTACTGATTTTGTTGTGATCTGAATTATCTGAAAGTTAGTAGGTTACTATATTTGCTATCTTTATATTTATAATCTTTCTGGATCCATTTGAAAACTCTATATTAAGGGTATGTGTTGAAGGAGTGGTAGAGGGTGAATACTGAAGATTCTGCATCAGACAATTGCAGTCTTTGCCCACTGTTTGGATAAAAGCTGTAGAAAGCCCCAGGGATTTGTTCTGAGAATTGTGGGCAGCCGTTTTCAAGATATAGTCATATGGGTTTGACCTGTCTGAAATTTTTCTGAAACTCATTTGACATCTGAACTGGTTTTGAGGTCAAACTATAAAGAAGCCACTCAGTAGTTCAGTAAAGTGTTGAAAGAGGACTTCAGCAATCTGAGGTAAAATACAGAGCTTGGAGCTATCTAATAAAATCTCTGATGCCATTGGGTTTTGTCACTGTAGTAACAACATAAGCGGTCTATACAAGGAGGTCTGGACTCCTTTGGGTGTCAACAATTAGGTCCTGAATTTTGGTTTCACCTAGGGGAAAACCTGAAATTTTCTATCCTGAGATGTCACATTAGTATCAGGTATGTAGTTTTCAGGGTCTGATATTGTTTAAATAGGGTGATTTAGTATTTGCTACCTACCTGCATTATTTGTCTGCACTTCAGTTGCACTGTCTCATGTAAGAAAACTACTTGGTCCGGGAGCAGAGAGTGCAGGTGGCAGGACTGGCTGGTGCACAGCATCACCATGGGGCCATCATGTTGCTGCAGGACAGCTGGGCCAGCACAGTCCTTTTTCACAGCACTTCAGGGAGCAATGCCAGCCCTGGGGCTGACCATGCAGCAACTCAGTGCCACTGGGCTGGAGCTGCCTGCCAGCATGTGGCTGAGAGGAAAAAAAGTTCCCTTTGTCCTTTGCCATCTTTTCCACCCTGGAACGGAAATCTGGCCCTAAAAGTCGAGGATGTTTGATGTGCCAGTGGTGGAAGCAGAACTGAAAGCTGAACAGGACTCTTGGGATAGCTAAAGCAGATAAACTGTCTCTTGTCAGACATATAAAGGGGCATTAAAATTTCTCCTTCATCCTGTTTTCCACCACCAGCTGGGATAACACAGAAACAAAACTAAAAAAAGAACTGTGAATCATTTTAATTAGGGCACTAATGCTTAATAAAAGTATAATGCAGAATAAATTATCTTTAGGTCACCACTTAGAAGAGCTCACAGGTGGTCCATGAACTGGAAAAGGATGGCTGGACCTTTTTTCCCTCCATACGCTGCTTAAGGCTGCAATCCTAAAGGGCAGTTATTTTTCCCCATCTCTCTGAGAGCAGGCTCAGCCCTCTTTCCAGCGCTGGCAATAGCAGTGACAGCTCTTGGATGTCATGAACAAGTTCAACAGGGGAATGCAGAGAACCAGTCTGAGGGCAGCGCATGCCTGCTCTGCCCATCTCTGCCCTATTTCATCCTATGTGTTGCCTTGCTCTCAGATAATAGCTTCTTATGTTTGCAGCAAACTTGCTTCAGAGTGGACCCCATCAGCTTTATGGAGTTCTCCCATGGTGGTTTTGCTATTCAGATAATTCTCTGAAGGAAAAGCCATCACTTTACAAATTCACCTGTCTCCCCCTCTTCTTTGACAGTGTAAGTTTGTGTATAAATACACATACACATGTATATTTATGCATATATGTGTAACTGCTCTCTTCAAGGGCCGTTGAGGGCAGCAACGTAAGTTTACCACTGTTTAGATGGAGGCGCCTGCAGGCCAGTAAGTCCTGACTGTGTTTGCTCCTTGTGTTGATGAGGAATCCCAGGATTCACTGGCTAAGGATGACATTTATATCACATTAATTTAAGCAAAGGTAAAAAAAAAAAAAACAAATACCCACAACATTTTTCTAGTCTTCACCAATCAGGATTAATGTACTCTGGTGAAATAATGGTGGAAGCTGGAATGCTAAGGAATACAAAGCTGGAATACTAAAGAAGACTAAATAAATATTTAAAAGTGGATGGTGAAATAGATATCATTTTTCTCAGAAGAAAAACATATCTTTGTGGCAAAGGGTAGAAGAGGGGGGAGGAAAGAATGCATTTGTGTTCTCTTTAATTTTGAACCTTTAAAGAAGGACATTATTTCCTGTTGTGATGAATGGACACTGGCAGATAACTACCTCAGTGCTTTAATTAACTGTGCTGAAAGTCCCTTCCATTATTTAGATCTTGGGTTGTGTATGCATTTTTTTGTCTCTACCGTACCCAAAGGGAAATGCCAGACTCCACGTGACCAGTTTGCTGAATGGTGTTACCTCATTCCACACTTACGTCTGTAGGGATGTGTTTTAGGTAAACGGAGAACAGATTTCATACTCCTCATAAATCCTCCCTGTTAGTTCCAGTGTCTTGGCCGAAGGTGTGTAAGTTGATGATGCAGATAATTCATCTATCCTGGCTTCACAGGATAGATAGAAAAAGTGACAGGAGCATGTTTTATCCAATAGTGCACCATTTTATTGGAAATACACAGCTCTAGAAGGTTTGTTGACTACAAGTGTGACATGGTTTTTTTTCCAGTTAGCATGTATGTATGCAGAGTGGCACTTTGATCTTTTTTTGTTCTTGGGTTGGTGTCACTCATTTGAACTCCATACATAAATGCGTGTACTCTTGTCATGTAATATTTATATTTGCTTACACTCATGGAAAAGGGATTTTGAGCACACACATACATATTCAGAGTTTTTTCCAGTCACTGGAGATGGAGGTGTGTTATGCACTCATTTTGAAATCTCTTTGGCAAAAAAAATGTCAACCAAACACAAAAGAGAGAGAAGAATCAGATAGTAAAACGTTTCTGCGTTAAACAGCTTCTGTCAAGTAACTTTATTGTCCTGTCACCCATACACAACACTTCCCACAGCTGAAGTGTGTCCTCGGTATCCTTAGAATTCTTATGATTTCCCCAACATGTTTTAGGTCCATAGATTGGTCAGTCCTTACCATCAGCCCCTCACCTAATGCAACCTACCTGTGCTTTGTGATAGACACACCATTTTTAACAACAGGGTTGGTATTTCTTCCAGATCACTGTACATGCTTTTATGTACACACTCCAAAACTGCCCTTTCCTTTTGTCAGCAGATGGCTGACTTTGACCATGTTGGCACAGAGGATTGTGACCTGCCCAAGAATTTCTCTTCCATGTTGTCAATACTGCACAAAATTCAACTCCTCAGATTTTGCTATTTCATTTTATTTTAACTAAAATCTCAAGTTGACTGTTCTGGGAGAGACCACAGGAGGATCTGACAGCAAATCAGACAAAACTGCACGTGATGGAGAGTGTTCTGCCTCAGCAAGTGTTTGTTCTAGGAAGGAAATAAATATGTTTCTCCACAAATTTGGACTAATCCAAACTTCCCTTTCTAAGCCTGTGCTAGTCACACACACAAGAACCATGTCCAGTACTTCATAGCACCATGCAGGGCCTACAGGGACCCCTTCTGGTTTGCCTTCCTCATTCAGTTCAACTTAATAATCAATAATTTGTTGAGTGAAGAGATGACTGGTGCACTGTATTGCTGAGTAATATGTTGTTGAGCTTAGTGCAGGAAGAGGATTGTGTCCTGGGATGACTTGGTGCATGAGGAGTAATTTTTCCCTGCATATTTGTTTTCTTTTGCATGGCAGCACAGAATTAGCAGAACAGACATGAGCCCCGGGATGTTTCAGCATAAGACCATGAATCCCCAGTGCATGCCCCTGTTCCACAGGCAGCTCCAGGAAAGCAGTCTGGCAGTTTGAGGCTTTTAGTGAATATACAGTAATATATATAGTGAATATACACCTCCTCCTGAAGCTCTTTAGCTTTCATACAAGAGGATGTCTTGCACAGGGGTGACTACGTGATGGAGTGACAGAGAGAATCGTGATCTGTACGGTGAGAGCTGTCGCCCTTAATTACCGGAGCGGGTGAGATGATAATCTGGTAGCCTCCTTGCACTTGGTGTCCTCTTATCTGATCTGTCTTCCTGTAGCTGCCAGTGGTATTTCTTCAGCTTGGTTTCAAGTAAGTACACTGTGCAATATGACTGAGACAGTGCAATTACTCCCATTACTAACGCATATGCATAATTAAATCAGAGATCTAATTTGCTGCTTTGCAAGCTTTTTATTACCCAAGAGGAAAAATGGGATTTCCAGGGAAAACTCACTTGCAAAGTAGAGGCCGAGTGATGCAGAGAACTCAATTGTAATGTTTCAGTGCTTAGCTCTTAGGTGCTCTGATGCCCAGTGAAATGAAAAGCCAGTCTAAGTGGATATTTAGGTGCCCAATTTGAGCTACAAAAGCTATCACGCAAAGTCAGAGACTCTCTGAGATGGTCAGCAGCAAATGCCAAGACAGGAGCAGGAGCCACATGTTTAATTTTGAATGATGGGGGCACTTCCTTTCATTTGTGCTGCGTACCCCAGGCATTGATTACCTAGGTGGCTGCCCCAGCTGTTATCCATAATTACTGGTTAAGTGAAATTCTCCTGAAAAAAAATCCCTACCAGGATTTGCTGGTACATTCAGGAGTGACAGAAACACACCACAACCAGCTCTTTGGAAATGCTTTGCCCCTCTTTCTCCCTCCATCTTCCTTATTTCAGCAGTGGTAGTTTATATCACCTCACCATCCCCTTCCTGAAACCATGGTCTGTGCTAGCTCTGGGTTGTTGGAATTCCCATGGGATCCCAGTTAGCGGATACAGCTGCCAGAAGGGGAATGCTTTATCTGTGAATCCCTGTAGGACTGAAATATTGAGTTGTTCAGTGCTGTCAGGACTTGAGTATATTTGGGCAGACCCAGAAGCAGAAATTTAAGCAACCAGAGAGCTTTACTGTTGGGATCTTGGGTGTCATGGGGATACAGCCAGTGCCAAAGTTAGGCAAAAGCTAAAAAGGGGGCTCTGAGGATTTGCATTTTGAATAAAGGAAAAATCTCTCCATAGATTTAGCCTGCATAACTTTGCAGGATGGGAGGCACTGGGGAGCTAGCGTTGTAGTATATTAATTGTCTGAGCAAAGTGAAGACTATAATTCCCCTCAGTGCTCTTCTGTCTGTCAAGGTTCTTGTTTGAAAGCTGAAGACAGTTTAATTTATAAATGTACGTGACAAAGTCCTCCAAGATGCACTGTGGGTCGCATTCCTTCCCTGGACCTCAGAGAACTGACTGATGGAAATGAACAGGACTTCCCATCATGACCCTTTATGACTCTGGATTGAGATACAAGATAAGCACTACATGCAGTTGAAATACATGAATCTGCCGCAAATTGATTTCACAGAAACTTAGCTGCTTTGCTTTATTTCCGTGTAATTCATTATTGAATGAACGTAATTACATTATTGAACCAGGAGTATTTCTGGTACCAAAAGACTTCAAAGGCTAATATAAAGATGGAATATGAAAGTCTAGGTTCCTGAAGGAGATAACTGTGAAATATATTGCTATACTGGGAACAGTGAGTGGTTGGAAGAGCAACCAATGGTCCTTGGAGGATGGCAAAAAAAGGTGTATGTGAAAGACTCTCTTATGATGCATTTGGAGGACCACCAGTTGGCTAAGGTGAGATTTCAGTAAATTTGTTATGAAACAAGGATTAAAGCAGCTGAAATATGTGTTAGTTCCAATTAGAGATACCCACGAGCAGGGCTGACTCAAGGTCTCTCAGTGACTTGTACAAGGCTTGGCTTTGCTATGGTAGAGGGATAACTTATCCCACTGATTTATCTAGCGAAGGTGCAAAGATGGGAAGAGCAGGATGAGCAGCCAGAGAAGTTAAGGGAAGATTGCTTGGCCTTGGTGTCCCTCTGCCTGGGAATCAGTACTGCCACTGGAGTGGCACCCTCTGGCTTGGGGGTCTGCCCCTCATGGACATATATTGCCCTGGGTAAATACCCGACTTGACCTTTTAGCTAAGGTCAGTCTTTGTGACTTCCTATCACTTGTTGCCTGGCTGAGCTGTTTCACACACCAGATTTTTGGAGAAGCATTGCTTCTGTTAATCAGGTCCTGCCTAGGCACTGATGTTTGGAACCTAAAAGCAGAAGGGCCCACCTTCACATTTAAGACAAAATATTTCTCTATCACATCTCCCAGCAGGGATGAGGAAGCCAACGGGAACCGAGCCAGCAGGTTTCACTGCCCACTGATACTAACAGGGGTGAGCAACCCTCTTCTACACAAACAAGCGCAGTTTCCATTTCAGTCCTTAAATGCAAGTGAGGATTTTCACCTTGTCGTTCCTGTGCTTGGCACACCATACACATTTGCATCAAAGATCTGCAGTTCTTCTGTGTTGCTTTTCTTGTAGTTATGAAGGGTCAGAGGTTGCTGTGCCCAAGTGGCTTTCAGTTGGAAACTAGAAAAACTAGGACAACAGCCCTCTGGCATACTGCAAGTAATGATAATAATGGGGCCTTTTTAATGGATTGTACATAATTCTCATAACAGCCTTTTCATTCTGGCATTTATTATCCTCATCTGAAAGTGGCTGGTGTTGGTGAAGCACAGAGGCAGTAGTCCATGCATCCAAGATGAGGTCAGTGCTGGCCTTAAGGACATTGCAGGTGATGCTCAGTGCTGTACTCCTTTCTATCAATCAAACACCAAAAGAGGGGCCCTGTAATTACCAGAAAGGGGAAGTAATGGCTAAAGATTACCCGAGCTGGTGAAGAAACATAAATAGATCAAGAAAAGCATGGAGGCTGAAGAAAGACTGAAAACTGAACACCCTGAAAGCTTTTGATTGAAATCTTTTACCCAAAGGATTTCTGGAGTCTAACACTCTTCTATGAAGTAAGCCAAAACTAATGTCCAGAAACAGCACACAACCAAACCCAGACTTTTGGGATTCGGGATCATTATATCTTTCCATCTACATCAATCACTAGTTAGAATTTTTTTCAAAACCAGTGTTATTACTCTGCATATTCAAAAAATTTTGTTGAAAAACCTGAAGCATAAAGGAATGGAAAATACTGTGTGCTATCTACTTGGCTTTAGCAGGTACAGTATCAGCTTTAACTGATAATGATGTCTTGATCTCTGCAGATCAAGAATAAAAGTAGCATCCCCACTATCAATCCTTATATTAAATTTTCAAATAATCTATTCAATATTAACTAAATATAGCTACAGAAAAATAAAGAAGAAGCATTTGTTTGTTTATATTCCCTCAGCTATGCATTATTCTGTGTGTTACATCAAAGATTTCCTTTCAAAATTCACCTGATTCAAAAGGTAGAGTTTCTCCTGACTGTGCAAGTTAGCAGAGAAAGTGGCTATGTTTTATCAAATTCAGTTAAACCTTTCTTGCTGAAGAATGTTCAAAAGCGAACAGATCTATTTTCGTAATTCATTCCAGTCCATTCTGCTGCTGGTCAGTTGAAGGAAGCTATTTTTGAAATTTTGCTATTTTCTAGCAAATTTACAAATTTAGTTAGTAGTGAAAAAGTTCCAGACATCTCTCTGATAAGGGTTGATGAATACAACAGAAAACTGCTCCTCTACAAAAGGGAGTGAGCTGGCCTGGGAGACGCCTGCACAGAGTTCTGAAATAATGTCATGAAAAAGAAAAGCTCTGCTTTGAACTAAGAGAAGGACAAAGACTGTCTTTTGCATATCTTGAGGCTTTGGCATGCAAGTTTTTTGGTATTGTATTAACTGACCTATTGTATTTATTATGAGAGAGGTCTTGAAATAGGTCTCAAAATATTAGTCTGAGGGTTTTAGCCAGTTCAAAGAAAAAAATCAGGGCACGACTGAAATATGTCTGAGAATATCCCTTCTGGCTCCTTGAGGGACATGAAACTTCTTATTAAAAAAAAAAAAAACAACACAGGAAATCTCCTTCTCATCGAATTCAGCTATGGTGACCATTAGAGAAAAACCTAACCAGTATCCTCATGGCTAGTCTGTGACTTTGTCTCCCTTGTGAGCTGAACAACAATGTCCCCCTTCCAGGAAGAAGGATACCAGTTACATCACAGCTCCCAAGACTAAGAGCAAGCAACTAGTTATTATATTTAGCAAATAAGAAACCTTCCTTATTAAAAGACTGGAGAACAGGGGAGAAATATGTGGATGGGTTCACCTTTAGAGATGAAGTGATCTACAATGCTCCAGAAGTCCCAGTGACTGAGGATAGCTGTGCCCTCCAATCCCCTCCACACCAAGTAGGCTAGAGTTCTGCCAGGACTTCCACAGGTAACAGAATACAGCTTGGAAGATGATCCTAAGGATGGTGAGAACTGGGCCCTACTGGGACGGTGGCCTTGCTCTGGGATGGGCTAGATCAGGGTGCAGAGGTGGGGCACACCAGCAGCACTGGATGGCAGCGTTACACAAGTTCAACCACCATCTTTCAGGTTTTGGAATGAAGGCAAAGCATGCCATGCCTGTGCCTGGAAATGTGTGGGTTATGAAGAGGGCATCTGTAAGTCCTATTGTGATGTACGTGACCAGATTCCTTTTATTTCCTTCTCCCATCCTATCTCTTTTCTTTAGGGACTGCTTTCCCATACTTTCTTTCCTCCCAGCTCCCTTTCTCTTCTTCTTAGTGTGTTTTGGAGTGTTTTCCATGTCTCTTCTGAGCTGACTAGGCACTGGAAAGGTCACAGAGATAAACAGCAAAGCTTTGCCTCTAAAAAAGCAATATATAAACCCCAACAATCATAAACCCAATAAAAACAATCTCTTTTCCTCCCATTTTTTAAGCTTTAGGCAGCAAGGACCAGGAAGGGCAGAGTGCCTTGGCACTAGCCCAGTAAATGACCATTTAACATTAAGCCTGCCAGAATCAAATATACTGCAGGGAAAATAAAGAATTTGTGCAGCTGACAGTTTTCTTGTATTATGGAGTTTGCCTGTCACTGGTAATAGCACAGGGTAGTGATTCTAGGGATGATACTAAGCCAGAGCAGCATACTTGTAATTCCAGCACTGATACACACACCAGCACTGTCCAGAGATGCATGGAGCAACCCTCTGGCAGGGAGATGGTAAGGCAGCAAAAACTGCTGAATAGATATCATTGTGGCTTTGTTCCACCCCCTTGGATCCTGAGCTTGGATTTTTCTTCTGCTTTTCATATCACTTATCAGTGTAATACCTGGGTCACCCTTTCATACAGCAAATATAATTACAGTGCGGTTACACTGTGTGACGCTGTTTCATGATACCTATAATTACCATTCACTCATGTAGCTAGGAGGTTAGTTAAGTGAATGAATTACTTATCAGTCTGCTTCTGAGTTACTATTTCTCATTTTAATTGCAATCGCACTTTTTACACATATATCTGAGGGTTCACTCTATGACAGTAATTTGTATGAGGTTAAACATCTGATTGAGTTCAGCCTGCTTGGAAGAATATGGTATTTTTTGTAGAGCATTAGTATGTCAGGTCAATAAAAAAAAGTTAAATCAATATCCAGACTGGTAATGCACACTTACCAGTCCTATGTGAAATCCATGCCCTGCTGAAACATGAGTCTTTGAGAGCAATGGGATTGACTCTTACTTTTACAAGCCTTCCTGTTTTATGAGCATTGCTCTAGAGGTGATCCAGAGCTGCCTGCATTTCAAATGCAAAGGTCGCAACACCCAGCAAATCCTTGGGATCAGGAGAAAAGTCACGAAGAGCATTGCTGTTCTCCTTCCTGACCGTTCCGTACAGCTGAGGGTATTCTGCTGGATTCAACAGGGCTTGGCTTCTATGCAGGGATTATGACTTTGCATTTGCAGTGGTGCGATTAGTTTGATGTAACCTTTTTCATTTTAAATAAAAAGGTTTTGCCCACTTTAGTAGCTTATGAGGATCAATTACACTTCAAAGAGTTCTCAGGCTGAAGTCTTGCAGCCATTTGATGTTAGGAAGTGGCAGGCAGCAGCTCCCTGCATCCTTCCTTCCCCTCATCTCCTGCCTTTGTTCTTTATCCTCAGATAAAGTTGCTGGAGGAATCAACAGCACCAGCTCAGACAGCAGAGAAGGTCTGCCATACATTGCTGAAGAGCTCCCTCAGCCAGCCTGAAGCCACTGCAGCATGGACATGCAAATGAGCCTCTTCCTCTATGCTTTTCATCTGCTTGACTACCTTCCCTCAGGCCAGAACTTCCTTCGAGAAAGCACTGTGCACCTCACACTCCCCTTCTCTTGCTATTTGATCTTCTCTCCCCTTTACCTGCAGCCCCTCTTTGCTTCTCTCAGCTTCCCGAGCTGGGTGTCCAGCACAGAGCAGAAGGAAGGGGTGGCTGTGTACAGCTCCTGCACAGCTGGCATGGAACCACAGAGCCATCAGAAGTTGGTTGCATCTATTCTTCCTCAGACTCCTCAATTCCTTTTCTCTTGATGCCTTAAAATTTTTCAAAGTATTTTTCTCCTGGGGAATTAGATTTCAAACCCAGAGACAAACTGACTCTGCACACGGGAGGAAATTGTCAATTGGTTCATGTACATTTTTGAGTTTGTGACTGTAGGATTTTCAGAGGATCTTAGAGTACAGAGGCAATCACACCTTTTTAAAAAGCATTGGGAACTCATCCCCTGTATCTCTCAGGACTCCAGGACCCTGTCTGAATCTTTGGTATGGCAGGTGCTGTGAAAGGACTAGGGGAACACAAACCACTTCAGTTTGTCATGCCGAGAGGCTTGGTCTTAGGTTTTGCCTTGCCACTTGGTGATTATCAGCTGCTTCCTGAAAGGTTGCCCTGGGGTGGAGAGAGGGGGAAAGGGCCAGTTTGTAAATTGTCTTTGTACATGTAGGAAAATTAAGATAATTACATCCCTTATAATAAGAGCCTGTTTATGTACTTTTGCTGTTTGTATGTATCTAGAAGGAAATTGCAGGCAACCACCTGCCAAGTATATCCCTAGAAATATTTTTGAAACTGTCATCCACAGGTGCTGGATACCAGGGGCTGTTTAATCTCTCTCCCACTCTCTTTCTCTCTCCAAGCCCCCATCTCCCACTCTCTGGCCTGGTTTTTGAGTGAAAAAAGTTTGGGTTTTTTATTGCAGTGTAAAGACTTAGTATATCACTCTACTAGTCCTATTACATGCCACCACTAGTTCAGCTGACCTGTGGATGTCCACTACTGTAAGACAGATGGATTTTTGTAATGTATGTGCTTATTCTATAGCTATCATTTCACCTTATTCATGATGTGCATTCAAGTGACATGGGGAAAAAAAACAGAGAAAGAAACCTAGAGATGAATGTGTAAGGAAAAGGATCAGTAACAACCCCTGTGCATCCATGTCCTGCAGCTTGTGGAGCCTCTGTTCATTGTTACCAAGAACAGAAAACTTGAAATCACCCAGACATCCTGATGTTCACCACAGTGAAAACAAGTGGAAACCGCAGTACTGAACTGTGACACCTTGGAAAGCAAACACAGTCCTCTTCAATAAGCACTGACCAGTCAGTTATATACCTTAAAAACACAGAGCACGTTATTTATATTTGAAGGTAGTGAAAACATGAAGTGTGATTCTAAACTGGAAGCAGGCATAGATCAATTCATTGCAAAGCCAGAATATGGAAGTAGAACATATGGCCTGCAATGTTGGTATTGTTGTATGTTACTAGGAAATCTTAACAGAGAAACAAATATTAGCAGAAGTAGAGTATTTTCTGTGCACATTGTGCATAGTGACTTCAGTTTAAGAAAAAAAAGAAAAGACAGCTCTTTATACACACTTCCTTCCTTGCACATTTCCATCTCTTATTCAGGACAGATGCTCCAACATCTATTGATTTTTTTCCTACATGTTTTCTGTGATTTGGTGCTTCAGTTGTGACTATCAGTATCTTGGATTCCTGGAGACAACAGGATTCCCAAGCACAGAGCAAGAAATTCCAGGCTTTATGTGATCTAATAAGGATAAAGTGTGCATTGTACAGCGAAAAGCACAATATATCTGTACTTTGGAGTCATGGGGATTTTTCTATGGAATAAAACGGATATACCAAGTCAGACTGCTGAATGAGGCGAAAACTACTTTAAAAAGAGATAGACAATACTGCTTCTAATTGTGCTATTTTGAATACTTCAGCAAAGGTCATTTCTTATTACATCTGATTTATTTTGTCCATCTTTTGTTCTTTATTAATTTGCAATTCTCATGTTGGCAACTTCTGAATTTCTAGGTGAATCTAATAGCTGTGAATCTTGGATTCATAATTCGTTACAATGCACAAAGGCAAAAAAATCAACTTAATGGTCTTTCTGAGGAACTGATTAATTTGCTCTCGTAAGTGGATATATAAACATTATGTTCTGAAGGGCTTTAGCTATTAAAACCAAGTTATATAAACGAAGTTTAGACAGGACTGTCTAAATTATCAGTTCTGCTTTTAACAGGTATGGCCAAAACCACTGATGACCCCAGTGCTCCACATAGTGCTGTTTGGCAGCAAGCTCCCCTTGCATAGTTTGATATTTAAACAGTTGCCTACCACATCACACAAAAAGTTCTATCACCAGGCTAAGGATATTTTGGTCAGCAACACTTACCTACCTTTTTCTTCACGGTTCCAGTTTTGGAGAGATGTTATCTCCAATATTGTTGTCCAATTTTGTACCTGTTAGAGCAGTTTTTATTACTATTAATAAGTATTTGAAGTTCGACAAGGGGAAGTGGTGGATCCTCCACCTGGGATGGGGAAACCTGGGATGTACATTCAGACTGGGGAATGAGATGTTGGAGAGCGGTGCCATGGAAAGGGACCTGGGAGTCCTGGTTGATGGCCAGTTGAATATGAGTCAGCAGTGCCCTGGCAGCCAGGAGGGCCAACCTTGTCCTGGGGGGCATCAGGCAAAGCGTCGCCAGCCAGTAGAGGGAGGGGATTGTCCCGCTCTGCTCTGCACTGGGGCGGCCTCACCTTGAATGTTGTGTGCAGTTTTGGGCACCACAATGTAAGAAAGATACTAAGCTATTAGAGAGTGTCCAAAGGAGGGAAATGAAGATGTTGAAGGGCCTTGAGGGGAAGCTTTATGAGGAGTGGCTGAAGTCACTTGGTCTGCTCAGCCTGGAGGAGACTGAGGGAGACCTCATTGCAGTCTACAACTCCTTGTGAGTGAAAGAGGAGGGGCAGACACTGATCTCTTCCCTGTGGTGACCAGTGACAGGACCTGAGGGAATGGCCTGAAGCTGTGTCAGGGGAGGGTTAGGTTGGATATTAGAAAAAGTTTCTTTATCCAGAGGGTGGTTGGGCACTGGAACAGGCTCCCCAGGGAAGTGGTCACAGCACCAAGCCTGACAGAGTTCAAGAAATGTTTGGATGGATACTCTCAGGCACATGGTGTGACTCTTGGGGATGGTCCTGTGCAGGGCTAAGGGTTGGACTTGATGATCCTTGTAGGTCTCTTTCAATGCAGCATATTCTGTGATTCTGTGCATTACTCTGAGTGCTTGCATCATGAATGATGCGGTCCCTGAATAGGACAACACAGTAGACAGGGTGTGTACCTACATGTGTATCTGCATCACAGGTTGCAGGGACTGGGTTTAGAGAGGTGTTGTACTGGGTGTACCTGCCGTGCCTGGGAAGGACCCAGTTTCACGGGGCCAAGGTACAATGAACAGCATGAGTCCCTGCAGTTCTGACCACTAGCAACAGCTGAGGGCAAAGAAGTTTCCCTGGAGCATAGAGTTTTACATCTTTGCACAAATTAAAATTGGTAGTTACCAGCTGTAACAACTGCCTGTACTTGTGTCTTCCTTGACAGCTGAGTGAAAATTAAACAAACCTAATCCTTGAGCCACTCCTGTGGTGCATACATTTTGAGTAAATTAAAAAGCTTCATGTATTTCCTGTTGGCGTTAATGAACCTTTCATTTGGGCAAGGTGGTGCATATCAGGGCAGTCATCAGCTTGTACTTCCTCGCCCAGCTGTCATGTCCTGCTTCAGCTGAATGCTACAGTTGATTCTCACCTGCTGCTGTATTTCTTCTGGCCACAAGGCTGTTCTCTGCTTTCACTGCAGTTGTGTTAAGATGCTCCTTTTTTGATCAGGTCATATTATTGCATTCTCGTTGCCTACATTTTTCCTTCTTTCTCTGTTTTAAAGTGCATTCTTACCTTTCAAGAAGATGGAAATACATTCAGGATGAATGGTGTCTGTGAGATAAGAATACAGTCATTTCTCATCCTTAGTTTACTATGACAACATACATCTTCAGCAAGCAAAAAAGCAATTTTAGTTTCCATCAGCTCAAAGTTTTGCAAAATGTCAAAGCAGCATCAAGTCAGAGCAAGAGTAAGACTGATGGCAGGTTTTAGCCAGTCTTGCAGATGGGTGTACAGTGAGACAGCTTTTGCAAACTCCTGTAAGAAATCTGATCCTTAAGAAATGATTCTCCAACCTTTTAGGTCTTACTGCTCTCCCCAAGAACTTATTTTATGATGTGTTTTCCAAGAAGGATTAGGACAGAATACACATGTATTCCAGTTTTTAGCTCCTCTAGAGGAGTGATGAGAAACATGCTCAGCAACATAATGTCTAATGTATGTTATACTTAATTAATCCCCAAATAAATCCAAGGAAAAGACAACTGGTCTGTCCCTATAAGCAATAAAGCATGTTAGAAAATGGATCATTATTTCTGAAAGTTTTATATTTACCCTTTTTGGAGGGGACTGGGGGACCCTGAGAGGAAGAGAGGGATAGGGATTTCTTCTCCCCAACTACTTGAAGTATTAAATAAATATTTCCCCCCATTATGAAAAAAAGCATGAAAAGTTCTTTTGAAAAATTATTTCTCCACCAACCTAGCACAGTATGGGACACTAAAGTTTTATTCTCAGACATGTCTTTCTGTGGCATTACAAACCAGAATGCTCACCTAATCATAGCAAGATGAGAAAACTTATTTTCCCAATGATATATAAAGCAGGGAAATAGTTTCAGAAACAGTTAATTGCAACTTTTCTGTGAGTGGTTGCATTCCCCCATCCCCAGAGTGGTTAATGGGGAGATTGCCAGTGTGTTTTTGCAATTAACAATCCTTTAACCCCCTTCTCTTTAGGCACAAAGAGCCTCATGCTAGTTTGCAGTGTTCAGGCTACAGAGATTCAGTTTCTTTAGTGGATGCAGGCTCATACCACCAGCCACAAGCATTCGCATTGTATTTTGGCAGGCAGAGCTGCTGATGTTCCCCATTAGGTCAGGAAATGTGTGGGGTTTGCCAGTCTCTGCAAGGTAAGTACTATTTTGGCCAATGTCCCAGGGCTTGGCATCTCTGGAGGAGTGGCAGCACAGCAAGCAGGCGACATGGCACTGCCACTCCTGGCTCTGAAATCCCCTTTCCTTATGGCCCCATCCTAGCTGCTCCCAGGCTGTTCTCCAACTGATAGAGAAAATTCCTTCTGGAGCTGGGAAGCCAGGATTTGGGAAACAAAGAAAATCATGTTCTGAAAGAGTTTTGGAATATTCACTGGCAGAAAACACAGCCACTGGCCCTGGGAGAGTGAAGAATACAGCTGCCTATGGAAAAATACCTCGTTTTCTCCCAGGATGCTCCCTCAGCTCTGGCTAGCCATCAGAAAATATCCATGAAACATAGAATGCCTTCAAAACAGGTAATAAAAACAATTTGGATAATGGCAAGATTTCTGTATGACAGCAGATGGAGAAGACAAATCCTGCATATTTTACTGAGAAGATGAGTTACAGTGTGTATGGTTTGCACAATACTAAGTAATACAGAGGAAGTACCTGTGGGTCCCATGCAAGCTTCCTAAGTGCAGTAACTGGGAGTGCTGAAAGAACCGGGAGGACAACAAATGAAAAAATAGGAGAGAAGAGGGTCCATATCATAAGTAACCTATCTTCAGGAGGTTTGTGGAAGTCAAGACCAGCAATTACTAACACAGTTCAAATTGCTTTCCTTGGGGCACTTAAGTAACTGCATGACCACAAATGATGTTGTGACCAGCAAGGTTGTATCAGGACCCACCCTCTTTGAAAGCCTTGAAAATTATTATTGGAGTGTGTTGGGTGATATGAAGACTGCTTAAAAAATTTCCCTTCTCTTGTTATTCACACAAAGCCAAGAGTTTGGGAGGTTTAAGGGGAGAAAAACAAAGATATACAAAGGCATTAGTCTTGGGCATTTGCTATTCTTGGCTTATCCAAGCAAATTAAAACTGATAATGGGCCAGGCTATGTGTCTTGCTTGACATAGGATTTTTTTCAGCAATGGGGAGTGCAACATGTTACAGGTATTCCACATTCATCTACAGGGCAGGCAATCATTGAACGCACACATTTAGTGTTAAAACAAATGCTTTTAAAACAAAAAAGGGGAAATATGCCTCCACAAGAATAATTAGACAATGCAGTTTGCACACTCAATTTTTATAAATCACTCCTGTTCCCATATGTCTACAACAGCTGTAGAAAGGCATTTTTGTAGCCCAATAGACAGACCTCAAAAGCCTAGAGTCTGGTACTGTGACCCTTTAGAATCATCCCAGTGGCAGGCACCAGCAGAACTGATAATGTGGAGGAGGAGATATGCTTGTGTTCTTCTACCAATAGGCCCACGGTGGCTTCCTGCGAAATACATCAAACCATATCATGAGCTAGAAAGACTCCACAGAAAATCTGATGTCCAAAATGCAGACCCTGTCATTGCAGCAGAAGACCACGAGGAAGAGGACTGAAGACATCCGTTACATTACATGGGACCAACTGAAGCAGTTGCATCAAAAAGCAGGTATTATCATGGCAGTAACAGGTGCTGAACCCAATCCAATTAACACCTTCTTAGCCTATTTGGCTGCTGTCTCCAACAATATTGAAGTAAGACAGAGCCTGAAATATTCCATGGTTTTCAGTTTGATTTGTTTTGCCAATGGTCAACAGGATTATTGGGCTTATGTTCTAAACCCACCTGGTTTTAGATCATTGTCATGGTGGGATCCAGAAGTATCCATTTTAAATAATGATTCTACCTGGACAGGGGATACATGACTCCTGCTGGGTCATTAATATTGAAGGAAGAGCATGGAACCTTGTATAGTTTAAATCTTACTGGCTGGCATAATGAATCTGTTATGATTTGCAGTTCATGACTTTATGCTTGTCTTGCGACAAGTAATTTAGATGTTAAATTAGTTAATAGTAGCTATCAGATTAATGCAACTAATCCTTTATATGCTAACTGCAGTATAAATAGTTTTTAGGGATAGGATGTGTGTTTCTCTTGTTTTTTTCAGATAGTCCTGCGAATCATCTGGGGAGAAATCAAGAAAATGAGAAGAACTGAAGCTAAGGTGCTGGCTGCTCTCACTGTAAACCCCAAGTTCTAAAACAAAAAAGGGGGAGATGTAGGAGCAGCTAAACAAGACAACACCAGCCACCTGGATGATAGAAGAAGAAGAAGAAAATATGATAGCAAAAACATTGTAGTCCTGAGCAAGCCAGAGCTAAGATTAGCGTGTGTGTGTGAAAAGAATTGCAAGGTCAAGCTGGAAAGCTGCTTGAAGCATGACTGTTCTTTGTGGCTGAAGGTGGCCACAGGAGTGTCTGTATGGTATGTGTGCAGATAAGTAACTCCTGGCCTGGCTTGGTAGCTGGGACCCTTATTCTGTATATAAATACAGAGCAATACAGTTACAAGACAGTTCTGCCTGGACAAAGTCTGTCTCCCGTGGATTCATTTGCTGCAAAAGGTGCTGAGTGAGGGATTTTCGATGCAATTTTCCCACATTCATGATGGTCTCTGATGAACAGAAAGCAAAGGGCTGTGCTGTGTTACCGTCCTGTGGTCTGCTGAAGTCCTGTCATGCTGTAGGAGTGTCAGGAATGGGAAGCCATGCTTTTATACAGGTATGGATGGTCAGAGCCAACCCTTGGTGATGGGGAGTGAGGAAGAGGGTGCACATGAACAAAGTAACATCTGAGGAGAGCAAGTGTATCATGGCAATAGAGAATGAATGAATGAATGAATGAATGAATGAATGAATGAATGAATGAATGAATGAATGAATGAATGAATGAATGAATGGTGTCCTTCAGATGGAGCACCAATTAAGAGACTTATTTAAGAACAGAACTACCTGCATTCGAAAAATAAAAGGCAGGAAAAAATTATTGCAAACACCATTGCATTTGCTTCCCAGATAAAGAGAGAATGAGAAATAGGAATCCTGTTTGAACACAAAATTAGTTGTAGTCTTTATTTCTGGAGGTTGTTAATTGCAGCAAGCAGCAACCTACATGCAACGTCCCAAGTCTGTGAAAGCACAAGTTTAAGTAGGGAAGTTAATTTCTTACAAAGGAGACATTGCAATTTTCTTCTTAATAATGAGGTTGGGCAAAATGCAAGGTGCTGATAGTTTACATACATTTATATTTCCAGAATCTGTAGTACCTATTAAAATTAAGGCAGAAACACTGAAGGAAGAAGAGACTGAGTAAAACCTGCGATGCACTGGGGAGTTTTTCTAAAGGGGTGGTATTTATATGCATTGTAACAACCACATGGCATAACACTTCTAAGAAGAGTATTTTACTCTCCATTCTTTTTCACTGGCTCTGGATATTTTTCAGCAGTTGCTGTAGAAGTGTTCTCTGTGTAAATAAAGTTGTGGGACAGACACTGGGCAGTTGAAGACTACAGGACATTCCCATGGCCTCTATATCCCCTCCTTCTCCTCCCCAGCCATTGGTATTTTTCCCTGCCCAAGGCTATTTAAAACCTTAATCTGGCCTGGACCAAAAATTCTTTCAATGTGGATATGGGTCTAGATGCTATAATTAAACCAGATAATTTCCAGCTATTTGAAACTCACTGATAAAGCAGTCTGTTAAAATATTGCCAAAATTTTCTTCTTAAACTGCAGTAGCTAAAACTTGAATACCTACATAGGAGTATTATTAAATGTTGGTGCATATCCTGGGTTGTGACAGTACAGTGGGGAAAAAAACCCCAGCTTTAAGACAATCAGGTGACAACTAGGAAGATACAGTGGATTATATCATGACCATGATAGGATGGCCTGAGGCAGCAAGTGAATGGGTTGGGAAGATGAAACTGAGGTTTTATTAGTCTCTCTAACTTCTGTTTTCATCTTTCATGTTTTCTTTGCAGTTATCAGTTTCCTTTTTGAAAGTTCTTCCTGACAGTCCAGGAGTTGTAGCTAGCAATGCAGTGTACAGGCACTGAAAACTATCCTCTGCAGGGTCAATCACAGAGAAAAATTGTTTGATATTACTGACAGAATAAGCCTGCAGCCAATGCTGTGTACAAAAAAGTATCTTTGAAGCTAGGCCTAATTTTTCCTAATGTAGTGTTGCTGTGTATGTTATTCATTGAAGTGCTTGTCTCATGATCTCATTTCAATGGTGGCTGCAAAGCTAGAAACCTTGAAATCCTTGAGATCTCCTACATGACATCCATAAGGATGTTGCAATATTGGGATATTTTTGCATTTCTTTTTGTAATTGTTAATAATTTCATTAAAAATATGTAACAGCATAGGTCATTAAATGTCAAAAAAGAGGCTTTAAGCCCCCAAGAATTAGGTGTGCATGGTTCAGCCCAGTCTTTTGATGCTTAGTTTCTTCTCAGGTTTAGGAAACAATCCTAAAAGGCAATGGCTTGTGCAAAACTTCCACGAGAGTTCAGAGTGCTTTGCAGAAACAAGTCCCTGAGTTTCTTATTCCATTATCTGAGTTTCTTCTCCCCCAGCTCCCATACCTTAGTGGCAGGTCTGAGCTGGTTGTCCAGGCCCTCACCAAAAAGAAGAAATGGTGTCAACTCCAGAGGGCAACATATCGCCTCGTCAAATCTGTATCTAAAACAGGTGAAGGACTTGTCCCCTGGTGACTACAGAGGAAGTCTGGGAAATTGTCTTAGAGAAGGATCTAACTTCATGCCTGGCAGAGGTCATGAGGTGAATCAGTCACTTTGTGTAGGAGTGTAGGAGAGCAGTTCTACTAGCTGGGTCACCATTCTCTTAAGATTACATTGTCCTTCAAGGCTGAGCTGGAGAATGAGCAGAGTATTTTTACCTTTGTTTGGAATTCATTTTTGATAATCTAAATTCCTGTGAAATTGACTGGAAAATTAACATACACAGTGGTCTAGCAAAGATCAAGTAAGTGCCTCTGTTAAAAAGACATACTGACAGGGAAGACAGGGTAGAGCCAAGGCTAGTTTTTGTCATGGAGCATAGGATTTTAAACTGTAGATTAGAAATGAAAACTGCTGAAAATAATTTTTTAAAAAAAGAGATGGCTTAAAACATGTGGCCACAGGTTTATGCATGGAGGCTGGGGGTTGGAAGGAGATACATATATAGAGAGAAGGCAAAGGTAACAGTTTGAGTTGCATCTAAATGAGCTGAAACCTAGTAGCCTCTTTCAAAGGCAGTCTTGCCTCCCTGTTCCAGCTGCAGAGTCATCTTCATTTGTTACCTTTATTTTCCATCAGATTTGCCAGCCAAATTGACCTCTCCTGTAGCTGTGTGGCCACTAGATTGATCTGATGGAAGTGCAGGGAATGTGTGGTCAGGACTTGGGTGAGAAGACATTTTGGTAGCAGGTGCCTGTGTTAGATAAGGTGTACACTGAGTTTGTGCTCATTGCTCTGACGGACTGATGAGTTGGACTGACTGTTGGGAGCTACATCCACAGGGGTAGTACTGAGTACTACCCCTCCTACTACAGCTCCTTGAAGATTTTTCATCTTCACTGAGAGCTTTCCTGGCTACAAAGCAAAACAAAAGCATGAGATCTAATAAAGGACAGAAGCATGGCTGTAATTTCAAGGTGACATGAACTCCTAGCTAGGCTAGCTCTCCAAAGGTAGTTTCAACACCTTTGCTTCTTGGTACTGTACTTAGAACAAGTCAGTTTGGTCAGTCAACATATCAGACATGGAGAAGCAAGGAAGACTTAGCCTGTAGAGGTAGAGGCACTGGGAGTACTTTTGTTTTTTTCCTGATCATTCCAAAAACTGAATAGTTTTGCATCTAGAAAAAGAGAAATGTTTCTTTGTATTCTGAAAGGATGAGGATCTGATTATAAGAGTGAACTCTTCTTTTTTTAGCTTGTGTGGGTAAATTATAGCTCACAACCTCATCAGCTATCTGTGAGCCTTTTCTAAATGTGCTCTGCCGTTTCTATGTTCTCTATGTCATGGAGAATATTATTCCTTTGCACAACATGCGTTTCAAAGGAGCAAAACTGTAGCATAAGATCTCTAAGTCACTGCAAATACAAAGATTATACTCAAAGAGAGGTGGTCCAATGGTATACTAAGGACTTTCTTTCTCCATCTTTCAATACTTATGTTTTCCTGTATGTTATTGCCATTAGCAGCTGACCAAAATCTGAGAAAACTTTTTGGGAGGTAGTATCTAACAGAGTGACTGTCTTCTGTGAAGACTAATAGAAGTGCATCTCAAGATATTTCCCACAATTATTTATTTGAATGAAAGATGAAATTTGCTTTGCCTCTGCTTAATCTCCTTTAAAGTCTGAGTCCTGTTAATATTTTAACAAAATAATTTCCTGGCAAAAAGGAAGAAAAATAAAAAGCAAGAAAGAATGAGTTTTAAACAACTGTTTTGCAGAAAGCAAATTGTGAACTTGTAAATATTTGCTATGAAAATATAGTGCTGAGTTGCATTAGCAGACCATGCTCAAGCAGCAGTTACAGGTATTTCCTTGTCAAAAAGGTAAGGATGAGTTTCATGAAGTTCCACAAAGGATTGCTTTAAGTCTGGTAGCATTCATTAATGAGCTGGATGATGACACAAAAAGAATCATTATTAAATTTGCAGATAATTTCAAGCAGCAAGAGACTTCAAGTATGTTAGAAGAGATGATTAATATTCAGTGATCTTGATAAATGGCAGGTATGATCTGAAAAAATGTGCATAGCAGTCAATATGAATAAGAGCTACATTTAGACAGGAATAAGGAACTGCAGAAACACAGGACAGCAAGGAACTATTTTCACAGCAATTTTTTGGGAAAATATTTAGCAGACTTCCTAGATCAAAAATTTAACAGGAGGAAATAATGCAAAAAAGGAGAACACCACCCTGGGCTGTCTGTGCAGGTGCAGAGTGCCCTGCTCAGCACTGGTGAGGCATCAGCAAGAGCAGTGTGTGCAATTGTGGACACAACAAAAACGTGAAACAACTGGAGACGTCCTAGAGGAGCATAATCAGAATGGTGAGACATTGAAAAAAACCAAGTTGTAAGGCAGGAAAATTGATACTATCTAATCTGACACAGAAAAATGGGTAAAAGTGTTAAAAAATGTGTAAGTGTGTTCCAAAGAGAACAGTGATAATCTGCTTTCTACATCCATGATGGACGACAAGAAATAATGAGCTCCAATTTTAATATGAGATTCATCTTCTATATTAGGATACAACCTTGTACAGATAATGTTTAACTAAACAGAATAAATTTCCTGGAGTGTCTATGGCATCTGAAGCACTGAATGTCTTCAAGAACTTGTTAACTTAGGCATAACTGAGCCTACCTTAAGCAGTAGGTGACTTGGTGATTTTCAGTCCATTTCTAGGCTAAAAATTGATAATAATAATAATAAGACCCCCACCTTCAACTGAGTAATTTACAAATTTAGTTAATTTACAAATTTAGTCTGAATCTGCGTCACTGCAATCAGCTTCTGGGGAATTTAGCCTTCCATCTCCTAAGAATGTAAGCAGGAACAAGTTGAAAATTTCAGAATTTGTAACTTGTCAAATTTTGGGCAGATTTTCACAGAATAGCATATCCTTGTCACCAAGGCCCATCTCCCTGATACATTTTTAACAATAAACTCAAAACATGGGCATAATCAGTTATAAGAATATATTTAACATGGGGAAAAGCCTTTTTTCATCACATCTCCTTGGAGCCAGTTAAACAGATTTTGCTGAAACATTAAAAAAAAAGGAAAAAATAATATTAGAATCCAGCCTTGTGCTGATCCATAGAGTGAAACATTTCAGCCCAAGCAGTTGAGGATGGCAGATTTTTAACCATGCCTGCCATAGTTATTTATCTGCAAGTAGATTTAAGGACTCACTGTTTCATTAGCATTTATATATATACGTGTATATATATATACACACACATATATATACACGTGTATATATATGTATAGATGTATATGTAGATATGTGTATATATACATGCTCTTTGAGATCCTGACATAATGTGTATTACACCTTTTAAAGCTTTGTGGAGTTGTTAATGGTGATGCAGATTTAAAGCATTTTCTTGAATAATTAGGAAAAAAACTAAACTCGTGTATTTTTTTTTTTAAATAGGCCCTATGCACGATTTTGAATTATGCATTGTCCGAGTGTTTTGTTCTCACATTCTAGTTTAAGAGAGCAGAACAGTTTGAAACATGTTTTAATCGAACTGGGCTGTATCAGTCTCTCTCGTCACAGGTTGGCAGGCTGAACACTGAAGTAAGGAGTATATTTCAAGGAGAGAGCTGCCAATGGCATTGTTCTGTCTGAAGAGGAGGAAGATACGACCAGAACTGAGCCCTGGGATCCATCTCATATTTCACACTGCTGAGATTTGCAAAACTGGCATCTGGATTCCTGGCTTTTTAGGGAAGGGGGATTCATAAACCTAGGAAAGGATGACTGCACTCCAGAGAGGCAAACCCTCTTATGGGCTTCCTGGGCTCAGCAGAGAGAAAGAAAGATTCATTCTGTCACAGCTCTGAGCATCTGAGGTTATGCTCCAGCTTTGAATCTCCGAGTGTCTTTTCCCACCGCCCCTAGTGAAAGCTTAGAAAAATCAGGTTTCCTAGGCTAATACCTGTTTTTTGAGTCCTTCTGCCTCCCACCTCCCACTCATTTTAGTGAGTGCTGCACAATGACCCCCACTCAGCCAGATCTCCTCCCTATGCAGTACTTTCTCAGCAACAGACAAGCTGGAACAATAATTGAAAAGTAATACATTAATTGTCACGTGAATTTATAAGTGAGTTTTAAGGACTTTTCTTATTAAAACTGTAGAAATGTTTGACTGCTCAGACTTAACTGCTGTTAATAGAGGAAAAAAAAGAAACAAAATTAAGTAACTGAGTATTCACCAAAAGCAAATGCCAAATGTTAATCTTCCCTGCCAAAACCAGAACATGCACTGTGATGTTTAGCCAAAGAGGGAGAAGATTGTGATTTAGATAAATCATCAACACCCTGCACATTTTTTAGAGAAAAGATTTTATATATAAAAATTTATGTGAACACAATGTGAATATATATATAGAATAGATACCCAAACACATAGACATGCATTTCAATACTTGAACTGTGTTGGTGGGTACTATAAATCATCCAAGTACAGAAAAGAAACATGGTTTATGGTGATGTTTGCAGTTTCTTCCATATGGTAAATGCTTTTCAAAAGCAGAAGATGATATAGTTTCTGCTGTGAAAAATGCATATTTTAATAAGACTCAGATAAATAGTGGGGAGAGAGAGATATAGCATACAGACAGTATTATCAGGGCTATGAAAGGCACATACTGTGTTTTGGTGGATTTAAGGGGTTTTTTTAAATACATTTCATGCCATCCTCCACACTTCAGGCTCCTCATTCCCACTACGCAGCAGTTCCCATCACAGCTTATGTAATTAATCATCATAAAACCTACTTTAAGCAGAAAAAAATGTCCAAAGGAAACTTTTGCAATATCACAGAAGAAAAAAGTCAAGGATGTTACAATTTAGTCAAAATAAGTACTCCTTCTGCACCTTTTCCAGACCAGCAGATAAAGACCAGCTGGAGAAAACCTGAATTCCATGGGAATTCACATATTTCTGCCACTTAGTACCACGAGTTCTCATAATACTTGGACACCTGACATGGCAGAAGTGGAGACTCTACCCTGTTCAGGAAAACTTTACAAGTTCAGATCAGATGGATGGAGTACAAGCAGAAGGCTGTTCTTGACTAAAGGACGGAAAAGAATAAGCATTATTAGATATCAAGAACCTGATCTCCTGATGAACTGAAAGAAGATGTGGAGAGATCTTAGCATATTTCCAGTTGTTAGAGTAAAACCTAAAATGCCCTCTATAGACCTGTCTTTAGCACAGGAAACTATGAGACTGTCCTTATCTCCTCACTGAGCCAGTGCTCTGTCTTGTTCAGATGTGAGGTTTCCAAGGAATAGAAAAGGATGTCTCTGCTATGCTTGAGCAAGAACCTGAACATTGAGGAAATGGAGTCTTTCCTCTTCTGATTAGTTGTATTGCTCTTAGTCCATTCTGGGACTCTAGGTAAGACAATGTGAGGCAGAGCTTCTTACACAAATCTCTTTTCAATACAGCAAACTGGGTCTCCTGGAATTTCCCAGATGAATTTACAAAGCCTTTGAATTTTGCTTTCCCACAGTGTTCTTCATTGACAAAAATGAACAAAGGGACTGCTACTAATGCTCTTCTGATGTTTTTAGCTTTATAGAAAAAAATATTCTCAGTACTTTTGGGTTTGTGATTTTCCTAGATTCAAGGCACAAGTTCCTCCATGCCTGAAATTCATCATCATGGCTTTTTTTCCCCCCAGTGATAACAAGTCATTGGGAAGTTGGTTATAAGTCCCATAAAATTTAAGAAGCATTAGAGCAGACACAAATTTCATTTTTGCAAAGACAGCTGAAATCCCTTTGCACAAAAGGAGGAATTAAGTGAAGCTCAACAAGGCCAGCACACACTGGCTCTGAATGGTTCCTATTAAGTCTTCTTTGTTCTTTTAGCTTGCATGATCTTTGTAGGTGTAGAAGTATACATTTGGCTTGATGCTGTTTAAGTCATGGCTCAGAGACTGCCAGTGTACATTACCTGCATTTTTCAGTCTGACATGTTCAATTTCTGCAACACACGTTAATGTGGATCAATGGAAACCTCTGTGGGCTGAGATCCCCACAGGAGAATTCTCCCTATAGAGAAAGCACTCACACTCTTATAAACCTGGTATATGTGGCATCATCTCCTATGCTGTTTCCTTCCTTAAAGGGTATACATGAAGGACTCAGCACAGCAAGGCCCCTTATACTTGACTCTCGAAGGCTAAAATTTTCCGAGAATCTCTGAGACGGGGGTGGAAGGAAGAGCCCTTTTTCTGCAGACCTGATGTGTTTTGGTGCTGCATGGTTAAAATAATTTGTCTAATTGCTCCCTTTCTCTGCTGAATCCACATGGAACACAGCACACACAGTAGAGTACTAGGAGTTTTTAAAGCATAGTTCCGTAAAGACAAGCAAGGAATCACAGAGGGGTACCATCAAACAGTATCTGAGAGCACCGTATGTAGCACACAGCAAAAAAGACAGCAAACGTCACCTGAGATTTATTGGTCACAACGACAAGATGCAGAATAACTTTTTTCTTCTGGTAGGAGAAGTAAGGTAAGTAAAATTAATGGCACCCCACAACTTACTCCTGCTGAAAGCTGGCATGAGCCTGTACTGCCTATACACTTCCAAATTGGCTAGTCAAGCTAGCCACCAGTTCCATACAGTTAATTGAATGTTTACAAAACAAAGGATCCTCTGTAAAAAGGGTGAGGAATTCAAGACTGCTGCTACAGTCTGATACTCAAAAATGTACCATGAAATAAGGAAAGACCCTTGAGCTGACATTAAAAAAAACCCAAACCTATAATAGGTGCAATAAATGATGTGCTAAAACCTCTTTAAAACTACAAAGGAACTGTAACATAACGACTGCCTGAAACAAAATAGGAGAGAGAATTAATCCCCCAGCTAAAGTCTTATTTAGTTTGCTTTAACAAAGTCTGTAACGCCTATTGCTCTGCTGTTCTAATGATGTAGGATAAGACACAAGAGATAAGAAAAGCCAAGACACTGAAAGCTGTTGTAAAACTAGGTCACTGTTAAATTAAACATTTTATGAAAAATATAACCTACCTTGAACAACTCTGAAAACCTCTTTGCTTTTTTTTCATGCCCTCAGCCAGAGAGAGACACGCTGCTGTACTGCCTTCATAGGAAAAAGCACCAGTTTCCTGACGACTGGACACTTCCCCCCACCCCCGCCGCCCCGAACCAGCAGCTCCTTTTTCTTGTAATTAAAAACTACTGAATATTTATGAAGTAAGTGTCACGGGGTAACACTCATTGGATCAACAACGCTGTTGGTTTGCAAACTAACAAGAAAACACTGGCCTTACCTCGGAGCATGGCAACCACTGACTGCAGCTGCATCAACTTCTGCTTTTCCAAGCTTTTCAAGCACCAGAAGAGGAGGATGCTATTGGCAGAAAGTTAGCGATATCTACTCCTCTTTTTTTCAGATGCTCACAGGGGAACATGCTGTGCTGTGACTCCTTTTCCCCGTGTGAAGAAGCTATTGAAATACCCTGGAGACTTTCACTGTTGAGCTGAGTAAGAATTAGCGCAAGCCCTGTGAGCAAGTGTAACTCCAGAGTCACAGCCACGATGTGCAGAGGTTGAAAGCTGTACATTTCAAAGCTGAGAAAATGGCCTCTTTACAGCAATGAGGATAATACAACTTTAAGAGAGTATTACTAGGCATGGGGGGAGTTTTCTACTGCTGCAGTCTTCAGTAGATAATAGGATAACTTTATAAAAGGTGTATTTTTGTACTTGAAATCTATGATAAAGAAAAGCTGATCAAATATTTTCAATAGTAAATGTTAGTAAAAATGAAAATTTTAACCCAGGTTCCTCAGTTTCAGTATCATTAGGGATAGATGATATTCTGTACCTGCTGTGGACTACGGTGGTCTATTCTGGCTTTTGGATCTCATCATAAAGTACAGCAGAAAGGGAACAATAAAACTCTGCCCTACTGGCCAGAAAAATGTGTGCCAGTCCCTCCCCATGCATTCTTCCCCAGTGCCTATTAAGCATAACAGTGTTTGAGATGGAAGGTCTTTTTCTGCAAACATTGCTGTATGTGCATAGTTCTGTATCAACTCGAGATGTCCCACTGATCTAAACAGAACTGTTCCTGTATCTCTAATCATACTTGTCAAACTGCTGGACTCTCCCACTGGGAAAGAGGTTAAACTGAGAAACAATCTCTGTGATGAACCGAGACTGACTACATTGTTTTCAGCATAAAGATCAATGCAAATACAAACTTAGCTTGGTTTTAATTATGTTTCATTTATTTTAGTAGTTAATGCATGAAATTAAAAAATGTTGCTAAGCCATTTTTCTTCATACTATTTATTACTTCCATGGACCAAAGAATAGTTGCTACTTGAGAGAAGCCACTAGGCAAAGATTCATTTCATTATAGTAGAGAATGTGGAAACAAGACATGAAATATTATTCAAATCTGAAATGCCATTTAAACTGGTTTTATTTATCATTTTCCTTTCCTTTTGTTTGTACTTGTTGGTTACAATTTCTTCTGTTGAGCATAATTAAAATAAGCACAATGGTCACTTTTGCTTTCATATTTCTGATCAGCTTCCTTTTTCAGCATCATGTGCTGCTGTAGTACAGTAATACTCAGCCTTGGAAATACTGCCAGGAAACTTACTGGTAGTTTCTTTGAATTACAATGTTAATACACATGTGAAATATTTTCTATCAATCTTGTATTTTGAAAATGGCATTTCTATAGAACATGCATTTTAATCTGAGTTAACCTGATATATTTAAGCACTGTGTAATGCATGTACATTTCTTTGAGGGAGCTGTGAGAAAAGGACTGTGTAGAGCAGTCATGAAACAGTTTTTCCTGAAAAAACCTGATATAAGACACTAAAATATTTAATCCTTGATATTACAAGTAGTCATACCCCAGCATAATTGATTTAAAATGCTTTGCTGAGAAAATTTCTGTAAAAAAAAAATAGTTATTTCATAGGTAGCCATTCTCTCTCTCCTCTCCTTTGCCAGACAACCCTGTGTGGCAAATAATGTATAACATGCTTGGGTTAATCTGAAGGGAATGGCAAGTAGTTTAAATTCAAACGATATAAATGGGACTACTTCTTAAAAAAAAAAAAAAGTATCCCAAAAATATCCTGTGATGTTTGAGAGGTGCAATCTCTTTGAACAAAAAAATCAGGGAAGGTCCACCAAGATGATTTAACCTGCCACAGAAGTTTTTAAATGCCCGCAGCTGAAATCTGAACCAAATCAATTAAATCAACACCCTGTGAAGTCTAGTAAGGGTCAACGAGCTTGTGTGAGGCATAACTGCAGATTTTTGCCACTAAGATGCAATTTTGAGTGTGACAGGTAAATAAACGTATAGTCTGTGATGATGAAGGACATTTTAGAGGAAGCATGTACAAACTGTACAGGCTGGAACCTGGCTTTTGCAAGACTAAGGAAAGAATAGCCAATAATGATAGAGATGGTGATATTGATCCAGTAGAAACAGAAGTGATGTAGAGCTGCACCAGAAATAAATTTTTCTTAATTTAACATTTGAATTATTGCAGCAGTTTAGTGTACCAGACATCACCAGAAAGTGTGCTGGGCAGACTACAGCCATAAAATAACAGGATATCCCTGCACATGATAGCTTTTGGTGTCAATTATCATGCTTGTGAAATTTAAGCCTAGTTTTGATAAGATGTTAGGAAAGGGGGGGAAGGGGGTCACCACAGAAGAGCCTTTAAGACAAGTTACACAGGTCAGTAAAGTAGCCTTTCCTCTGTAAAGCTAACAGCCTTGACAACTCTGTGCAGAGTTTCAACTGTGATAGTGAGTCCGATGTGTGGAAACCAAACCTTGGAAATGCACAGAGATAGGCGTGGGTGCCTCCTGTGAGTAGTCTGCCCTACTGCTTTCCAGCATATGGCTTTCAGACCTGACAGTCAATTTTGGGCATGGTGGGCTTAACTTGCCTTCTGGAGGAAAAGAAAGAGAGTAAAAATCTCATCCAACAGAGAAATCGGTGGATAATATCCATAGGAAGTATGCAAGCTACTTTGCACACCTAATTAATGTGTGGAAACTCCTCCTATCCAACAGCAATGGCTTTTGGCCATGGGACAGGTCTGTGTAAAAGAGCTGGGTCTCCAAACCGTTTTGTTGAGATGTGGTGCTTGTTAGGACTGACGGTGGTGTGCGGAACCCTGAACATCTTGGGAGCCCAAGCATTAGCTAGGAAATCCCGGCTGTTGGAGGTGTGTCACCCAGAGATGAGGCTTTCCTGGTTTCAGGTGAAAAAAATTTTGCAGACCGCTTTAATTGCGCTTTGCAACACATACACAAGAGTAAGGCCCTGCCTCCAGGGCTGCGCCGAGTGCCCCAGAAGCAGCCGGGGCGGCGGGACGCGGGGACTGAAGCTTCCTCCCCGTCACCGGCAAAGGGCGGCCGGCTCGGAAGCGGGGGGAAGCGGCCGTACCGGGCGGGGGAGGCGCGGCCGGGCCGCCCGCAGCGGGCGCTGCTGCGGTGGGGCCGGGTGGGCTGGGCGGGCTCCGTGTGTCCGCCGTGTTCTGGTGGCAGCGGCGTCGCCCCGGCCGCCGTCCCCGCCACAGCCTGAGGGGCGCTGAGAAGAACGGGAGGTTTTTGGAAGAGGCGCGGAGAGGAATCCGGGCTGACCGCCGGCCCCACCCGCAGGCTCACGCCATGCTGAGGGCGCTTCCCCGTCCCTGAGGAGAGGCGAAGGGGCGGCCGGGGACGGCGGCGTAGCGGTTGCTAAGGTAATGGGAGTGGGCTGCTCTCCTTGCCGCTGTTTTCCTGCTTATCCGCATCTGTATGGCGAGCGGTTGCCGCTCGGCTCTGCCCTGGCAGCGGGACCCCGGTGCTGGTCCCGCCGCGGGGAGCGGAGCGCAGAGCCCCGGCGGGAGCGGCTGCGCGGGCGGCGCCGGGTGGGAGGTCGCTCCCAGTCGGGAGTAGCGGACAGGTGCAAGGCGGGGTGCGTGTGTGTTTTCGGGGGGAGGCTTCGGAGAAGGACTAGAAGGAGCAAGCACTGGGGTACAGCTTGAAGGGGGAGCTGGTGCCCTGTGGGAAAACTTGGAAACTGTTTCGCTTCGTTAGCGTATGGCGATAATACACTTCCATCCGCCGATAAAGGGCGTTTGCATGAAGACAGATCGGTGTGTGAGAGTAAAGCTGCCAGGCACTCTCCTTCCAGAGCCTTCATCTCCTCTGACACTAAAAGCATCTTCTTAGTCACTAGCTGTGATGGCATAAATAGAGGAGTAGGTTGCGGTGCCAGTAAGAAGCTTCAAGTGTTTTTCTCTGAGGAAGATGCAGATTTTTGTATAGGTACCGGTACGCTGCCGCTTATACGCTGCAGACATAATAGCAGACAGAGCTGCCGCTCCAAGGAGCTGACTGCGCCTGTGGCTCGGAGCTTGGCGTCCCGTCTGCATCGGCGCTGCCCTCGCTGCCGGACGGAGCCCTCGCCGGGACGGCCTAGGTAAGTCGGGGCTTCCTTCAGCTGACCTGCAAGGGACTTGTCAGAAAGGCATCCCAGTTATAGCCTGCGTGCTACAGAGCAGCATGACGCTTTCAAATGCTTCCCTGAAATTAAAGACAGGCATAATTGCTCTTGATTGTTTTTATTTGCTGACTGCTGGTGTGAAAAGATTGGAAAGCAGGAAAATCTATCTTTGCTAAATAAAGTCATACTGTAAAACTAACCTTTGTGTCAGTGTGTTACAACAGATACTGGTGATTTCCCACCCCAAAGAAAACGATGTTTCATTTGTGTTTGTGTGTTCATGAGCTGTGATTGTGAAAAGTGCTTTGTAAAGGTAATAGTGATTTTTGTAATTGCTTGCTGAAGCACATAGTGAAAGAGGTTAACTGTAGTTCAAAGCTTTGCGAATTTAAGACATTTAATATCATCCTGAATATTCTCCAAGTCCAGTGGAGTTTATTTTGAGGTGGAAGGTTGTGTATATTTGATAATTTTTTCTTTAATGCCAGATTTATTCTAATTTTGCAGATTGGAAAAGCTAGCAGTTATTTACTATGTGGTTATGATCCATAATATTTTCTCACCAGCTAATTTAGAACACTTTCAGTATATTTCCTTGTAAATCTGCTTTAAAAAGAGGTCGGATGCTCGAGAACTGTTATTGACTTGGGGGCATGTGGTTACGAGCAGAGAATAATAGTGTTCATTGCTTGAATATGCGTGTGAAATGCTGAAGAAACTGTTTAGACTCAGCCAATATTGACTTTATTTTTAGATGAGCTGTTCCTTTTTCTAATGACCCAGCTGATAGAACAATTGATGACCAGGATTCCAGTTTCCTTTCTAACCGGCTACAAGTGTAGTGGATAGCCCTTCCTTTTTCCATTCTGAACTGTTACAGAAGGAGAAGTAGTTGTTTGCTACATGTCTTATACTGAGGTTTATAGTACTAGTTGTTTGAAGATTACTGTTCACCTACCTGACTGATTTTTCTGTTCTTTTTCTTACTACCTGTCCTTTCTAAGGCACAATAAGAAGCTGCATGTAGTCATTGTCAACACTGCTTGCCTTAGTTTCTCTCTGACAGTTCCCGTGATGCAGATATCTGTTTTAATCAACGATACTTGAGGATAAGAGGAAAAGGTATGTCCTCTTGAAGCAGCAGTTACCTCCTTGCTAACTGCTTACAAGGTGTTTCAGTGTCTAGCATGGAATTCTGGTGGAGCACAGTAAAGGTGAGCAGAGCACTTTTCATTCATGGGAGTAACTCTCCTTTTGTTAATGTTTCTGAGGCAGCTGGAGGAAA
>JAWWLV010000179.1:27907581-27935134 GCA_035041135.1 Platyrinchus mystaceus | reverse complement strand
TAAAAAATCCATTGCGCAGGCTTGAAAGGTAAAAAGACCTTTCCCAGATCTTCGTTCGCGAAGACTGGCCACACACAATGACTTGGATGAAGGGACAGAGCGCCTCCAGCAAGTTCGATGATGACACAAAACTGGGAGGAGTGGCTGATAACCCAGAATGCTGTGCAGCTCTTCAGAAAGATCTTGACTTTAGTTAGAGGGATGGGTAGAGTGGAACCTTTTGAAATTCAGTGAAGTGTGGGGTCCTGCTCCTGGGGAAAAATAACCTGATGCACCAGTACAAGCTGGGGTATGACCTGCTGGAGAGCAGTGCTGTGGAGAAGGACCTGGGGGTCCTGGTGGGCAACAAGCTATCCATGAGCCAGCACTCCAAGCCAAGCATTGGCCAAGAAGGCCAATGAAATCCTGGGCTGCATTAGGAAGAGCATTGCCAGCTGGTCGAGGGAGGTGATCCTGCCACTTTATTCACCACTGGTGAGGCCACATCTTGGAGCCTGTTTCCCGTTCTGGTCTCCTCAGTACAAGAGACATGGAGCTCCTAGAGCAAGTCCAGCGAAGGGCTACGAATATGATTAGGGGACTAGAGCATCAGTCTTACAAAGAAAGGCTGAGGGAGCTGGGCCTGTTCAGTTTCAAGAAGAGACAAATGAGGGGGGGTAGATCTTATCAATGTCTAAGTATCTGAAGGGAGGGTGTCACGAGGACAGAGCCAGGCTCTTCTCAGTGGTACCAAGAAGTAGGACAAGAGACAACAGGCAGAAGCTGAACCACAGGAAATTCCACCTGAATATGAGGAAGAACTACTTTCCTATGTAGGTGACTGTGCACTGGAACAGTTGCCTAGATCAGTTGTGGAGTCTCCTTTTCTCAGAAGCTATCTGTACACAATTCTGAGTAACGTGCTCTAGGGGACCCTGCTTGAGCCAGGACGTTGGACTAGATGACCTCCAGTACTCTCTTCCAACACCAACCATTCTGTGGTTGTGTGAAGCAGTCCTGCATCACTGGGTGCTGAGCTCCACTCAACTCCCATATACTAAAAAGCACAGGTGTAATGGGATCCTTGGGACCCAGCATTGCTGTGCTTTCACCTGGAAGAGCCAAGAACATTCCCTTGTCATATCACTGTCTTATTTTATCTGTAGTCTTTTTTTTCCTGTGGAATACCATCTGAGAAATGATTATGTGTTTAGTTTTTTTTTTAAAAACCAATCTAGAAGAAAGAGAAAAAACTTGGACAATGGTCAGAGATGTCACAATTCCTCAACGGCCCTGGCTTGGCCTGCTAAGGCCCATCTCAGCAGCAGCAATGCCTGCCCTATGTGGAGGGGATGTCAACACTTGTCTCTACTCCAGGGTGCACCTCAGTCCTACCTTGTCTCCAGCCTTGTTCTCTGAGATGTCCATCTTGCTGTTACTCCTGCAAAGCAGCTCCTGCTGCTCCTGACTGAAATCCAGTGGGAGATGCTGGGCACTAGTGGGAATCACTTTTGCAAATTTCTGTCTTCCAGCAACAGGTTGGTCCGTTTGTATCAATTACCTTACATAGACCTCCAAAGCGGTGGCTCCTTCAATGTCACCATGAACAGCATGCAAGCTACTGCTGCACTTGTGCAAGATATTATTGTCTTGTTGCACTAGAGTAGATGAAAAGCTTCAAGAATTGCTATGGGGGAAAATCCTGAAGTATCAGAAAAGATCAAGTGAGCTGACAGTATAACAAGAGAACAGAATTTGTAAATGTGGATGTTCAAAGTGAATAATGCAATGAGGGAAGCGCAGCTAAGTAATCCTGCACAGGGCTTTTTGATTAGAAATTGTAATTTTGTTTAAAGAGCATTGCTCAGTTGAAAGTTAATTGTAATTGTTTTAAAGTATGCTTATAAAAATGACACATATAATGTAAGCAGTGAATGTGGTCTTTATATATTGCAGGTGAAGCTGAAACTCAGGTGACTTGACGTACACTTTCAGCTTTGCTTTGTGATTACCTTCAAAAGGTTACATAAAATCTCTACCCTGTTCTTGATCCATTCACTTGAGTGATGATAACCTAGAGCCTAATTCTTCAGTGCCTTGAAATCATGACTAAGCAGTGTTGTGAAAATGCACATTAGTATGAATAATTCAAAGTGCTATAATTTGAAAATGCTTTACCCTTCAACATTTGTGCTATTTGATTGTTTTTGCATCTAATAATTTTGCTTAGAGAATTTATTATGTTTCCTTTTTAGCTCATGATGTGGCACAACAGTGTAGTGTCTGGGCTTCTAGGAAGCCATGAGGTATAATAGGAGTTAAAATGAATTTATTCCCTTTAAATATAAAACAGTGTCTAAATTGGTCTGAATATGCCTTTAAAAGGTAATCTGTATAAATATTATTTAATTTGAGCTTGAACTGTATTACTGAATTTCAGAATTCGTATATGCATGTACAAATGCATTTGTGCCCACTCGTGTGTGTTCACTCATACTTTATATAGGAAATGAAGGAGTCTGGATTGATGTAGATGATTAAACTTTGGTCTCTTTCATGTCTTGCTTAAAGGGGTATCTCAGCTGCTTCTGGCTTCAGTAGAGGATACCACTTTACAATTATAGCCTTTTCACTGTTGAGATAGGACAGAGCTGGGATGCAGTCTGAGCTTTTCTGATTCTGGCACTTGTGTTGTCCTTGGGAGCTGATAACTGACAGCTAGAATGGCTCAGGACTGTCTTATACATATAACTGTATGCTATGTATGTATATTATGTGCTGGGGTACTTTGTGGCCTGTGGCAGTGTGAAAGTGGATAGAGGAAGGAATAGGAAAGTACCTTCCTTAAATGAGGGAGACAGTTTAGTGGTGAACTGTGTTTTAGAAATGAATGTGGAAGTTATGCTTGTGTGAACATAGGCACTTTTTTTGGTCTCAGTTTTTAATAAAATATGTTGAGATGGGACGTTTCAGTACTTTCAAAGTTAAAGAAATTGAACTTGTCAGGCAGTTTTAGTGCCAGTGTCTGTATGAGACAATGTTACTTCTTAGGTTAGGAGAGGTCCCCAAACGGCTCCACAACAGCCTTTAATATAAGATGCAACTTGTCAACAGTTCTGGTGGAAATAAAATTTTAAATATAACATTTGACTTAGAATTTGAAGCGCCTTCCCTGCACCAGGCACCTCTTTTCCTTTATTCAAACTGATGCTGTTGCCTCAAGCCTGGCCTGACCTGGAGGAGATGAGGTGACAGTTCTGTGCTTCTAGAAGATAAGGAGTATTATGTGCGGTTGTCTGCCTGTCCTGCTGCCTCTTCCCAGCTGTGTCATGAGAAGAGGTGAGGGAAGCTGCTTACTCTGAGCAAGCAGCTGTGCCTCCCTGGTTCCTGGCTGCTGCTCTGGGGTTGCAGAGAGCCGTAAATGGCTTGAAGTATCTGCAGGCGACAGCCAGTAGTGTGCCTGACAGTCTGCTGCACCCGCTGGCTGCAGTGGGGTTTACTATGCGTCACAGCAAGCTCTTTATCCTTCTTGGCTTTTTGTGTGCAGGTACCTCAAAGATTCTAGAAAAGTCAAAGCTCTTGTGCTAGGAGGGAAAGGAAGTGTGTGAAGCATTAATTGGATTTTCACTGAACGAGGGCTTGTGATAAAAGATCCAAATGGGGGAAGAAATGTGTGTGTGATGACCCAAACCACAGCTGTATGTGACTTGGTGGCCCTTGTTCTTGGGGCATTATCCGGTAGACAAGTCAGTTCTGACACAGTGTGATAAATTCCTGCACGGTTGAAGTTTGGAGTGTGATTGCCTCTGTAACATCCTTGTCTGCCTGCCTTGGAGGTAGTCACGTGTCCTGGCCACGCTCCGGTGCAGCCTGAAGCGATGCTGACTTTTGCTCCTGTCCTTGCAGTTTGAGCGACGAGAGGCAAACATGGCCCAAGTGCCCGCCGATCCCAGTAATGCAGAAACTGCTGACCCAGAGGAGAGTTCTCCAAATATGATTGTCTACAGAAAGGTAAGGATTTAGAGCTGTTTGCAAAAATCCCTTCTCGATGTGTAAAAGAATCCCATTCCTCTTTTGAAGTCAGAGGTATATCTCAGAAGGCTTGGAGTTTTCAGGAAAGGAGGTATTTAAAACTATAGAATTTGAGAGCTTGGAAGTCGTATTCTGCTCAGTGAAAGCTTTTAAGCTTGTTAGTATAAAATATTTGACAAAAAACTAATAAAATTTGTAACTTTTTCTGAATAGCTGTGATATGAATTTAGCTAATCCTTCAAGATTACCGAAGCTAGCTAAAATAATTGTACATACCCTTCAAGTTTTATCACACTAAGCATAAAGTAGCTGCCATACAATAATCTTTTAGTACATTTTTTTCTATTTTCATATTGTGGTTTTCTTCTTAATTAACAGTTTGATTCTTTGCAGGTGGTTGTTCTTAACTTCCTATTGCCTTGCTTAAATGGAGAATCTTCTCAAGTGCTAGGGAAAAATGAATTAGACAAAGGTACACTAAAAGCAGTATCAAAGAGCATTCTTTCACCATGATAAAATGTCTTATTCTGAAGTATGTTGAAAGCAATACAAAAGATGAAGGAAGCTTAAATAAGCTGCTATTCTGTTAACTTCAGAGCTACAACGGTAGCTCAGATCGAGTTTCCTTTTGTAGAATGATCCTGGGTAAAATTACTGAAATGGGGTATGTGGTTCTGTTTTCTGCTTGCGTGACTGCAATCCTGATGACTTTCATATGCTGAGAAAATACTTTAGGTTTTGTGTAGAGCATAAGTTGTTTAAAGTGTTACTTTTTGATAACCATAATTTTGGTTTAGTTGCTGCATATTTGGTTTGGAATCTGGAATTGTTAACATGGGAAAATCTTCTGGGTAATGTGTAGGCTTGTTTGTTTTGAATGTGTTATGAACACACTTTGGCTGCTAATTTGGAAGTAGCAGTAGTTGGTTAGTCAGATTATCTTTTTAAAACCCGTTTGCTCCGAGGTCCAACACACCAGCAGGTTGAAGTAGATATGGGGTATAAAAGAAGTGTTTGGTTGCATGATCTAGAATTAGGGCATTAAATCTGTGACTCCGCAGAGTATCCACTTACCTGTTCTTGAAAACATTGTTTTATTTGTGTGCCTCATTTTCTATTAATCTTATGGCATTTCTACTTAAGGATTTCTCCATTTCTTTGCCTTTTACTGTTTCATTTTTGTCACTGTAGAATGGGGCTTGAGAGTTATCAACAGCTTGAGTGGTACCAACAGGGAACATACTCATACCATTTGATTCATCTCCCCTTACTGGTGTTCCTCAGATGTCAGTATTATCAGCCCTTCATCATGCAGTCATCTGTCAAAATACATAGCTGTCTTTTAGAATAGCCTGCCCCATGCATTGTGCAATAATACTGTATTCTGTATTGTCAATGTTAAGCTAACATGTCTGTCAGGTTTTTTTTTTTTTCTTTTGCTGAGGGTTTTTGTTGCTTTATAAGAAGGGTTAATATCACCTATTCTGCAGAGTAATATTCCATTGGTGATTAACTTTCTAGATGCAATTTATGTTATTTCTGGTATTAGTATTAGATATTATCTGTTATTTTGATATTATTTTTGATATTAGTTAGATGTATTACTCATCAATTATATGTTCCCTAGCGCTGAAAAATCATATGCAAAATCTGAGACAAGACTTTTATTCTCTTGATTATCTCTCTCCAAATTAATGTTTAGCTCTTCATCTCCCATTTCCTTTCAAATGACTTGATTGCTAGTGATGAATGAGAAAAACACTGCACTGGACTCCCTGAAATATTGAACACAATCTGCCGGAATACTGTGCAGTTCAGGGTTGGTGTTGTGTCACAGTAGAAGAAAAGGTTTGCTTCTCACAGCAGGGATCCTGAGATGCAGTTGTTGATACCCCCTAGGAGTGGGTTTCAGTAATGGGACACAGTAAATCCTTCTGTAAGTGTGAACTATTTTCTTGCTTATCATAACTGTCACGTTTGTGGGTTTTGAGGGAGGAAAACCCTGCAAGTAGAACCCCAAATTGTTCATACTTTCTTTACTGAGAGTCGTTGAGGTCTATTTGAAGTTCATATACCAAGAGGGTGGTTGTATCCTGGTTTTCTTTATAGCCACTAACAAGAGATAGACACATTTGAAAGACAAATAAGACATTATGTGGTACTGAGTGTCCCTTTGGAGCCACCTCTCTTTGTTTTGTTTATGGAGAAAAGCCTAGAACAGGCTGTGCTCTTTATTTAGGAAGGTAAAACTAAGTGGGGTGGGTTTTGGCCATGCAGAACAAAATAAACTAATTTATTTTGACTCAATTTGTTTTGTGATATTCTCTACGGACTCCTGCAAGCAAATGGATTCTAACTACTTTGATTGCTACGGCAGATGGTCTCAATGAGATAAGTCTTATTTTCTTCTACCTTCAGTGTTAACCTTTTGGGGTTGATATTTATCCATTTGTGAGGCACGTTACTTTTTGATCCAAAATATTCAGTGTTACCCCACTGTTTTGGAAGACACCTGTGTGTGAATTAGTGCAGATGCACTTGGTAGTGTTGGTAGAATTTAGGGCATAATTTGCCTCACCTTACCCTTGTTAAAATGAATTGTGCCTTAAACTACATGAGCTGTATAGACTAGGTCTCCGGTGACAATCATGGGTACCTAGTACTTTGCTGTCAGGTATTTATGTCATACGATAGACATCTGTAATTAATCAAGTTGCATTCCACTCTTTGGACTTGTGCTTCCTCTAATCTCCCTGTATGTGTCAGTGCTGAGCCCTAAGCTGGTTATAGGGCTATGAGTAGTGCTGCAGTGAGGATGTGCTGTAATTTATCTCGTGTGGCGTAGTGATACCTAATGAGAAATGTAAGGGTGCTGCAGGTACTGCATTGCCATTTAAGTAGTGCTCTGTGAGTAAAATGTAGGAACCATGTTTTCTTTAATCAGTCTGGCCACATCTGGAGAAGATGCTGATATATTTTTTTGATGGAATTGCCCCTGGAAGAGTGGTGCACAGTGCTTAGTCTGTTTGGAATGTGTTACCCTCCTTTCCATGGGAGCAGGGAGTGACATACCAATCTTCACTTAAGTCTGTGAGTGTTGTGTGGGTGCTGCAGCATGGAAGAAAAAAAGTGCAACAAAAAGCCAGTGAGAGGAGAAAAAACACTCCTAGCGAACAATAACAGAAAATATCAATTGATTTTAAAGGCCTGTCACATTGCCTTGAAATCCAGCCACCCTTGATTGCCTTTCTGTCTTCCAAGTGCTGGTTACTGTGTCCCAGGGGTCCTTTGACTCATTGTTCCAATAATCCACGTCTGAAAATTCATCTTTTGCAGACAATATTGAAAGACAAATGGTTCATGGACACCTTCTGGCACCAGATCTATTAGGTGACCTATCACCAAAATAACAAAATAATTTGCCAAATCAAATCTTCTTACAGAAAGGATGTTAGAAAATTGTCAACTCACTGAAAGAAAGATGGAAATATTTAGGGTTTGACTAAAGAAGAACTGAAAATACCAATAAGGAGGAGTACCCGGGGAATATAACAAGAAGGATGAAAACATGGAAATTAAAATCTAGATTGGATACTGTATATACAAGATGTACTTGTTCCTGAGAGAGATGTACTTGTTCCTGTACTTGTTCCTCATCTTAGGATGAGGCAGAATTTGCAAACTGTACTGTTTAGAGATATTTAGAACCCCTGTGAGCATACATGCTCTGAGGGGTATCAGAGGGTACTATCAAAGAAATGACCTGCATTCGTTGATTTCCATTGCTTAATTTTTGCCAGACACATCTTCTACATCTGCTTGCTAACACTGGCACTTAGTGAGCTAAATTTTGGATTTTTATGGTTACTCATCGCAAATCTTTTGAACAAGCAGGAAAATCTAACTTCCAAAAAGGCAGTTGCTGTTCTAAGTAAATGTAACACCAACTTGCAGCTGCCACAAGATGCTTTCAGAAAAATCTGAGTTGTTCGCTACCTTCAGTACTTGGCAGCCTTACCATCTTTTTAAATGCTGATTTAAGATCTGAATTGAAATCATTAAAAAAAAAAAAAAAAAAAAAAATTAAAAAGACAAAGAAGCAGCCTCACATTAACAGGTTTTCTCCAGGCAGATTTCAGGGTTCCAGTTGTGGCAAGTAGCTGGAGTCTTGCTGTCAGACCTGGTCTAATGTACTGATAGGGCAGGAAATGAGAGAACAAGCAGTTGTGAAGACAGGTGTATGCATGCAAAAAATGTATGGACCATGAGGCAGAAAGATGGGGAAGAGACTTGTTAACATTAGCTTTTCACATTAATAAAAAAAAAAAAGCTGGTCTTATGAGCTAGTCAGAAGACCAAGACTGCTGTTTGGTTGCTTCTAAGTTATGCTGTGAAAAACCATCTCGATAGGACACTCTCCAAGCAACCAAAAGCATACAAACCCAGTAAGGGTGTAGTCCAAATGATGAGTTGTTGTAAGGAAAGAAAAAAACTGCAGTGTTTTAAAATAAGATGGATTTCATGAATAGAACTTTTATTTTTTTTTTATTAAATGAAAGCAGTCTGCACCTTTTTCGAGGTTTCCCAAACCCTTCAGGGTTTAACGCTGCTTTAATGAAAGGCAGCAGAGTCTAAAATGTATTTAAAATGTTGAAAACTTTTACCATTCTTTTTATTTGTGTCTTTAGTTGTATTTTAGGATTCTTCTGCATTCAAAGGCCTTGAACTGTATTTTTGTACATTAAATCTGAGGTTTTTTACACAGTTGCTTCTGTAACTGGTTCTTTAACAAAAAACTGTAAATTGATGATGATAATGCATGAGTTGATAACACTGTAGACCTCTAGACTTTAAATTTTACCTAAGCATTTTTTCTGTACTGTTATTAGAGATCACTTTATGGTATTTTAAGCTATCTTACTCTTGACATTACCTGAATAATTTTTTTTTTTTACTGTTTCCAGACTAAAAGAGGTAAGCCAAGATTGAACTAGGGCTGAATTTGAGAGCCCGTATCAGTGCTTCAGGAATTGAAATATGTGCAATTTTTGATAAGTAGCCCTCAAACTAGCATTGTTAATGTTGGAAAATAAATTTAAACTCAGTCTTGTTACCAGGATGTGTTGACATACAGATTAGACAGCAGGGCAGCTTTAACTCTGAACTTCTGTATTGCACATTGAAAAGGAGATTTCAATTAATTTATCACTGCAAATACTCACGTGCCTTGGCTGAAAACAGAAGCTGGCCATTTCTTGAAACCTTGCTAATTTCTTTATTCAGCTGATTACCATGTCAACAACTTTGACTACATAGCATGTTGCATAGAGAGGGGGAAAACGCCTGTATGCAAGATGGGCTATTTGTTAAATTGTGGGGGAGAGAGAGAGAGAGAATGGCCATGTGCAAGAAGCCTGTCAGGTAAGAGGAGCAAAGAGAGACCTGAGTATGCTAGTAAGTCATAGGGAAGTTATGGTCCAGTACTGAACAATGGCAATGAAAATCACAAATACAATCCCAGAGTGTCTTGAAAAATTATTTCCAGAGGAGTGATAGGTGTCAGTAGTATTATGCAAATGGCGAGTGATACGGCCTCTTCTTGGTCATGGTGTAGTCTTCTCTATTGTCATCTCCTGTCTTCAGGGTTGCACAGAATGGGCTAGAAACAAGTGGTTTATTTAGTTGAGTAAAAGCAGACAAATTTTTATAAATTTCTGATGGATATAAGCAATCTTGGAATCAGGAGGTGGTTCCTAATTCTCGCAAAAGTGGAGTTCTGGAGCAGCCACTGCAGGGAATATTGAGACCCAAGAAGCCATCTAGTTTTAAGATACATGTAGGCATGTTTTTAAAGAGGTCTGTATGACATGGTGTCTTGCAAAAGGAGAGAAGTAGACACAGTGAGTCAAGAAGTCTCTCTAGCCTTATGTCTGTACCTTTTTCAGATTACCTTGAATAGGGACTGACTAAAATACCTTCAAACACCCTTTATTCACACAATAGCAAACAGTTTGTACTGCTGAAGTTTGGCACGTGTCAGTGTCCTTGAACAACACTAATGCCACTGACCTTGACTGTAGCTGTCAGGGAAACATCGTGATAAAGCTGGGGGCTGTGGGTTTGATTTCCGCATCTGTTAGATGGTATGAATTATTAATGATCTAAGGCATTAGTGTAAAATTGCAAGAAGTTAGTGCCCAGAGGACTTCAGAAGCTGACTTGCATCATTGTTTAGATGCAAATAAGGCTGTCATACAAGTGGCTGAAACATGTTTTTAGAGTCAGGTGGAGGTATTCCATCTGAAGGAAGGGCTTTTGGATACTTTGTGGGTTTTTGCTTTTTTCCATTATTTGTCTTGCAGTAATTAGTTAAGACTTCGTTGATGTCAGACTCAGATTGGAAGGCAGTGTGCAAAGTTACAAATTGGAAAACACTTGTAATGTGGTAGACAGGTAGGAAGACCCTCAAATAACTATTTTCTTCTTTGTCTTTTTAGGTATATAAATGCATGCATATATACGCACACACACACACACGTGTATTTACATGCCTTTGAAGTAATGAGGAGGAATAAAGAACCTTTATGTTTTATCCTGGCTATATTGCATAGCCTAATATAGGAGGTACATTCTCAGAACATATATAAGATGTATTAAAATGTTATATGTAGACGTATGTATGATGAATTTTCTTATATATCTTATATGCCTTAAATATTTCTGTTCAAATAATGCATGCACAGACTATTTAATTTGCATTTCACACATATGAATCTGTCTTTCCCATCTAGGAAAAGGTGGCCTTAGCCCTAGTGTAAAAGTGTCCTTAACTCTTGTGTGTTGTATCTCTCTTTGTATTTTGGTGATAAATCTATAGCTTTTTTGTTGGGTTGGTTGGTTTGTTTTGTTGGTTTTCTTTTTTATCTCTCCATATTCAGAAGCAGTTGCCTTATTTAAACTTAGTTTTCCTCTCTGGCTCATCTTTCTCTGTTCCTGTTTGTGACTGAAACGAACTGTCTCTTGCACCCTTAAAGTCTAATTACAGTGATCTATTACTTTAACTGTTCTCAGAGGCAGAAAAAAGATGAGCCAGGACCAATAGCTGTGACAACTTCAAAGTATATTTTTAGCAAAGCAACTAGTGCAAATTTAGCATAGAGATAAAGAGGGAAGGTTCAGCTAGAGGGTAAGATGATGCTATTCTAGCTGTAGCACTTAGTGCCTTGCATTTTTGGAAAGAGTTCTCTTTTATTTCCCTAGCAGCCTTCTCACATAATTTGCTTTGTATTTGTTGTCACCATTTTAAGTGATGGCCTTGAAAAATTTTCACTGTGTTTACTTTTGCTTACTTTACTTTTACTTTCTTTTTTACTTATATTGGTGGTTTATTCTTGCATGTTGTTTTGGTCAAGATACTGAATATGAGTGTTTTCTTTCTGCCTAAAACTTTATTTTAGCCAGGTGCTTGTTTCATTTATTAAAAACAAAAAACAAACAAAAGAAGTAGTGAAGCAGTATAGAGCTGCTACCCTGACTCATTCCAGGAGGCAGTTTCTGGCTATTTCAGATGCAATCTTGAACCCTGGTATTAAGAGAAAAGAGTTTGTGTGGTATTGGATGAAATGTGCATAAAACCGTTCTTTTTGTTTTGTAATAGAGCTTCAACTAAATCCTCATTGATAAAATACCACTTCAGAGGATTACAAAGTTCTTTCGAAAGGCTCTGCAATAAATTTGAGTTAGAGGTTCAGTTCAATTAATAGCATTACATGTGTGGGACCACAAAAATATACAAGTAAAGTTCCATTAAAAAAACCTCATGCTTTGCAGCCTAAGACATTTTGAAGCATGCTTGCTCTTTTTCATGAGAAGCAGTTCATGTTCAAGGGGAAACAATTACTTTTATTATTTTTGCTTTATCGGTGCTGCTGTTGTCCTGTATCTTCTTTTTCCTTGTCTCTTCAAAGTTAACTGAACTGCAGAAAATGGAAAGTAACCTGTTAATCAGACACTGAAGTGCATAGGTCTGCTTAACAAAAAGTTGTATTTTCATTCTTGAGTATATTCAATATTTTAGTTCAAAAGCTACTTGTCTTTTTGGGGTGGGGGGCAGAGGTGTTAATTTAAATTAGATGTCTCCTCTCCATACCTTGCTTTCCTTATATATTGATGGAGCTCGTTAATATTGCCTTGGATAAAAGTGTTTGGAAATTATACTCTGGACTAATAATTAAGGGCCTTGGAAGGTAAAGCTATACATATTTGTGGCATACAGGAAGAAATTACAAAATATGTTTTTTTAAGGGTTTAATTGGGAGTAGACTAAGTGGAATGGTAGGAAGAGAATTTAGCCAAGGAACACGTTAATGAACTAGTCAGTTCTATTTCTTGTATGAGAGAAAAAGTGCATCAACTCCAATTTCACTCATACTTCAGTTTTGTGAAAGCATTGTTCTGCGAGATAGAAGTCAAACAAATATTTTGTGATTATGTATTTAAGCTCTAGATGGAAATGGTTTTGTGTACTAGAGTCTTCTCAGAGTGTAGTGCTGGAGGTGTCACTTTTGTTCTTCTCATCTACGATTTCTTCATTTGTTGAAAATAGGTTTGGTGGCAATTGCATATTAAGAATTTTCCTCATTGGTTCTCTTACCATTTCACATGTTTATTCCTTATGTCTTGCATTTGTTGAAAGTTTTAGCAAGGAGACCTGGAACTGGAAACTGTTTAACAACCTCTATTTGCAAGCATAATTCTCCTCTGCTTGTTGGAATGACTGTGGCTGCAGGTGCTGGTTTGTTGTGATGCCCCAAATAAAGGGAATATTTCATTCACTGATGCTGTAATTAGATGCATTTCCCTATCAGTGAATCCACACAATTTTGCTAAGCGTTGCTTGTAGCTAAATAGGAATTAGCTCATTCAATAATTTGCACAAAATGTCACAAAACCTTGGCAGCACTGGGTTCTCATCACTTGCACTGTCCCTTCCAGGCTCTTAATAGTAAAATTAGCAGGAGGTGTGTTAATTATATTTTTTCTATGTGTGGAAAAATGGAGCTACAATAATGGCAGTACTGTTGTCTGTTTGTATATTGAAGATAGTCCGACCACTGGTTTGTATCTGGAAAGTTATCTGTGAAAAACAGTGATTAAACCACATTTTTTTTAATAATGGGAAAGCATCTGTTTGGAAACAAAAAAGCCCAAGTGCTTTCTCCCTTGGTCCTCTTACTAGGAGAGATGACCTACTTTGGTACTGATTTTTTTTTTTAAGTATTTTTGACTGGAAAGCACTTAAAACATGTTGAGTTATACCAACTTTCAATTTCTGCATGCAAGAAATCAACCTATTTTCTTTTTCAATAATGAAAATAGTGTTTAAGTCATTCATAGTCTATTTAGCATCAATAGTGCTCTCTTCTCACTTAACAGATGTGTGAGGGTTTCAGGAAGCATAGCCTTTACCCAAACTTGCATAAAATTGTGTCTGACTAAAAGTTTTGTGGGATGGCCTGTGCACTGTTTTTGTCTTTGCTAAGCTGTTATTTTTCTGTGTTATTCACATTAGTGAGTAACGCTATTTGAAGGAAAAATAGAGAATTGAAGGAGGATGCACCAAAAGTAGGCAGAAAGGATAAGTGAACTGAAAGGGTGATCCATTTTGGAGAAAGTTAAGAGTTAATATTGTTTTTTAAAAAGCAGTATTTACTGACTTAGAATTGCAAGAGATATTTGCAGAATCATCAAAATTGGAAGAGATTTTCAACATACCGAGTCCAGTCGTCAACCCAACACCACCATAATCACCTCTAAACCATATCCCCAAGTGCTGCATCCAGACCTCTCTTGAACATTTTCAGAGACAGTGACTCAACCACCTCCCTAGGTAACTTATTCCAATGCCTAACCACTCTTTCAGACAATTTTTTTTTCTAATATCTAATCTGAACCTTCTCTGGTGCAACTTAAAATCATTTCTTCTCATCCTTTCACTTGAGACATAGCAGAAGAGACTGACTCCCACCTCACTATGGCTTCCTTTCAAGTAGTTGTTGGAGGTCCCCCCCATCCTCCTCTTCCGCAGACTAAACAACCCCAGTTCTTCAAGCAGTTTTTCAGCAGTCTTAAAAGTATTTGAGTTCATTGTGGGCTGCACACAAGCACTAACTGTAGCCAGTGGCTGACATAATTGTCTTTAATTGCATAAATCTGATTTATTCAAGAAACATTTGGCCATAGATTGAGTCCCTGAGTTACCACTGAGGCGCAGGAAAAGGCTTAGAGAAGCTACATGCTCCTACTCCATTTTGCAGTGTTCTGCTTATTTTTTTTTCTCTCTTAATTGTTTCATTTGATGGTCTGGCCATTCTCACAGTGCAGCTATTTTAAATTGGTGAAAATCAAGTGAAGCCTGAGTGCTTTTTAGGCCACTGTTCAGTAGCACTGAGTTCACCTACCAGGCTGAGGGGGAGCAATGAAATGGAGACATGATCATGTGCTGGGGCGCATACTCTGTGGTAGACACTGCTTTACACTCCTGATTTTGATGCATTCCGTGTAAGTGCTAAGAAAAAGAGTCAGTGACCAGAGAAACAATTGAAATATGTCAAGTTGTAGAGAGCTTCTGGGGGCATTCAAGGATGAGCAGCTCAGATGCTTCTTTCTAAATGAATTACAAAAACATGCAGGAATGGGTGCACTGGCTCCATTGCTTTAATTATTTTCTCCCTAGTGTCTTATTTTTTTTCATCCTTATTATGGCAGTTGACCAGCTTTCTCTGTGGCAGCTGTACCACTTCAAGAGTATTTTGAATAGGGCAAAGAGAACCCTTGGGATGGGAAACCAGTTAATGGAGGGAGATTGTAATGAGAGAGGAGGTGGCTGTTTTAGCTGCTAGGCTTACACCTCACAGCCAGATGTGATTCAAAGAATAAGAAAACAGTGACATTTTGCCATCTCTTTCTGGTCTACTGGAAATCAGTTCATTCTGGTTGATTTTTTAGCAGACAGACACCCCTTGCAAAAAAATTACCCCGGAGACACTGGAGTAGTATGAATTGAGATGTCCAGACAATACCAGTCTGTCCATCTTTGCTCTGATGGTTTTGGGTTCTGTATTCACAGGACCTGACAATTTGATTCTATGGGAAATCAGCGGCTTAGAAGGAACGGCAGCAGCTTCAGCGCAAAGGAATCCCTCCAGCTCTTGAGGCACCTCATAAGGGTCAACTTCTGAAGGGACTTCTTAGATGTTCTGTTCATCCCCCTGGTGCTCAGCAGTTTGGATAAAAATCATACCCATATCTTGAGTTATCTTTCAATTTCATTTCAGCAAAATTTAAGAAAAGCTCGTGGAAAGGTCAAAACCCAACTCTAGACTGAAGCAGGAGAGTGCCTGTGAGACGCACATGGAACAAACCAAAACAAAAAGACACAAAAAACCAAAACAACAAAACAAAACCCAGAGAAAAACACCACCATCAACTGAATAGAATGCGTGAGTACGGTGAATATGGTGGTAAACACCTAATGAAGTGATTATGGATTCTTGGAAAACGACTTTTCCACTGCCAGTTTTTAACTGTTAAGAGCAAAAAAAGGTGACAGACCATGTGGCTGCTTCTATCTGGAGCGTCAAATGTATCATCTGTCTTATGATATTCTGTCTTTGGTAATCCAGTGACCTCACTCTTCATGTCCATATGTATTTACTAAGTTTGGGTTCTGTTGCTTTGGGTTTTTTCCTTCAAACATTGCTGCCTTAGATTGTAAGCATTCATTGCTGGTGCTGAAATCAGATCCAAGAAGTGTCTTTTTACCTCTGTGGAATGCTTAGTGTACAGAACTTGAATTACTGCTGACAAAATACTTACCTAATGGAAATCAGTATTTTCCTGGATTCCTATGGATGAGACCTTTGTAAGAAACATCTGAAATGTTTATTAAGAATTGTTGTTCATTGTTAGCTCAGTAAGTTTGCAAGCAGCTGAACACATAATTGAATCCTAAAATGGCTCTATAATTCACAGAGGAACTAAATGTTGTGAGGTACATTTGTTTGAGGATATGAGGATCAGAATTTTTTTATGTAAATAAGCTGTTCATGAAAACTTGTGAACAAGATATCAGTAAGGATTTTTATTGGGTTCCTGCTGGTGTTTAGCAAATTTAGAAATGGAGACCAAGACTAACTTAGGTATTGCAATGCACTCACCCAGCACATTGCCTTGACTTAGATTTGTTTGCCTCCTCATTGACGGCAGGTATTTGAACGCAGTCCTGTGGCATGAGGTGCACTGCTCTTGAAAGTTTTTCTAGAATCATCACAAGAAACAGATTTTCTTCTCTATGGCTTCCTGACTGAAAGTGGAAGTGTGTAGCAAACCATTTAGGTGCACATCTGAAGCTCCTCCAGATCTTGCCAGACATAGCAGGTTAGGGAGCTAATTAGGCTACCACTAAGTGTTTACTTAGGACTGCAGGGAAGAGCTTGGAACGGGGCAAGTAGTGTCCTGCATGTTGGAAGAGCAATATGTCCAGAAGAGATGGGTTAAAATTGTAGGAAGAGTCTCAGGCAAAATCTGCTTATGAAGGAGAGGAGGAATGGAGGAACATGCTTTTTTCCATCAGATTATGTGTTGAATCTGGCTCACCATAACTTTTAATGTAATGCTCCCATAAAATGGACTTTCCCATTTGATGTGACTAATGCTTTCATGCTTTATCTAACCTACTCCAGACTTCAGAATGACAAAAGTATGTCTGTGCTGAAGCAGGTAAAGCTTTCAGGATCTTCCCCACCCCCCGATCTTGTCCTAATTAAAGCCAGAGTGCTCTTTTTATCTTAGATTCACACAGAAAGAACCCAAAATTTTCCACAGACTTCTGTAATGGAAATACAACTCTCACATACTGCTGTGGAAATTAGGTTAAGTAAAACCAGGAACTCTTAGCCTCTTTTATGCAGGTTTCTAATTGTTACTCTTCAGTTTCTCCTATTACTTTGGGTCGGAGCATGAGTAACAAGGCAGTGGGTATGGAATTAGAAATTTATTTTTTACACATTGCTGAAATAAAAGCTTCTCCTTGCTGAAAAATTAATTAGTGAGTGTTCCAGCACCTTATAAGATATTTATATGTTCTCCTGAGTCCTGTCTCTTCCTGTATCAAAGTGCTGTCTTGAGAGCAGTTCAGGCGAGAGGGCGGCTCAGCTGCACTTCATAGTCTTCCTCTCTGCCAAGGAGTCTCAAGACGGCACTCAAAAACAAAGAGACAAACTCCAGGGAAAGTATGAATATTAGATCACTCTGGTTTAATCACTTGGGATATGGTGGCCTCAATTTATGCATCTGACATTCTGGGGGTTTTGTTGTTTTGGTTTCTAAAATACATCTCAAAATGGTTAAATCAAGAGTTCTTAATGGGAAATGCTTTTGTGGTACTGTTGTCCAAGGTCTGTGTCCAATGTATAAAGAATTTGATGACAAAATCAGTTGTCTCTTACTTGAATGGCTTTTTATAGTGTTTTCATTGTGGCTTCCTCCACCCTTCCTCCCCACCCCCATATTGTCTTTGAAACAGAGAAAAGAATAATTTGCTGGATTTGCTTAATTTGAGAATGCACAGGATAGATGGTGGCCTGATTAAATAGCATCCTGAAGTTGCTTGTTCTTAAAAGGGAAATATTTGCCAGGGCAGGCAGCTGAGGGAATGTGTATGAAGTACAGCTGGACTCTGTGCTGGTGTTCCCAGCTGCACCTTCAAAGTTACTGTCTTGAAACCTTATGTACGAGTGGAGGGAAACTGAGGCCAGTGTCTTTACTCGCTCTGAGATGGTACAGGGAAAGCCATCTTAGGACGTGCACATTTTGTTTCTGCCTCCTCTAGCTCATCTGGGCAAGAGGATCTTTATAAGTAGTATGTCATAAGAACAGGAGGATCCAGGAGGCTACTTAGTCTGCATGTTTGTTGCCGACCTCGGTGTTCATCTGTGCCTGACTTGGTTCCTTGAGTGGTATGTGGGGAAGCTGGGGGCCCGTTTTAAACCTTGTAGGTCTCTTACCTTTTACAGAAGTTTGCCCTGTGCCTGCATCCCAGTGAAAATGTTTGAGGTCCTTTGGAAGAAGAACCTAATACTACTTATTTGTAGGCAAAGCAGATGAAGCATCAGTAATACTAACAGCATCAGTAGTCCTGATAATTTGTCTGACTCTATCAGCAGAACCTTTGAGAGCAAAGCTTCAAAGAACTAAATGCAAAAAGCTTGTGTTACAGTCTCTGAGTAGTGAACAAGCTGAAGGTCAGTGGAGGTGTTCGACATCATGGTGATGCTGGGGACAAAGGGTGGCTTTTTCATAGTGGGAATGGGGAGGGAGGTTTGATATTTTGATCTGTACAGGGTAAATAAACTGTCTTCTGCCTTCCATATCGCTTGTGCTTTTTTTCCCTATAGGTCACACTGCTGTCTCTGTTCTGTCACCTGCATTTTAAGTTACTGTGGTTTTATTTACGATTTGGGTTGTCTGTTAGCACAAAAGCCGCATTTGGGTACCTTGTTGTGGCTGATTGAACTAACATTTCTGACATCAAATATGCAATATGAAGCTACAGATGAAATTAAGCAATTAAGCATCATGTGGCAGGCAGCTTATTGTTTCCTTTTTTTTTTTTTTTTTTTTTTTAATTTTAATGATTTTGGGAGTGCTGAACTAATTAAAGTGGCCGGTTTTTCAGTATGTAGTTTAGTGTCAAACAAAATTAATATCATGCTTCCACCCACTGTAATTTCAGGAAAGTAATTTAGTGGTAATAATGTTAAAAAATCAAAGCTAAATTTGCTGTATTGGATGTGCCTCTATAGAATGGGGTTTCTTCCTAACTCATGGGTTCAAATTAAAATGAAATAAATACCTATAGTGTTTCTAGAGATTTTACTATACATAATAATTTCATAAAACTACTGAAATGCAGCCGCTCTTTGAGTAAGCATTGAGTTCAGAGCTGTAAGCTGCTTAATATTAAGAGCTGAAAGAGTGTTCTGTATGTGAAGATGCTGTAGAAAAATGTGGCTGGATCAGAATGCAATAACTCAAATTGGAATTTGTCCCAGATGCTGGGATTGATACCTTTACCATCATTAAAAAAAAAGTATTCAATCAGTAACTGACATTAAAGTCTGAGAGCTGCCTTAAAACCATATTGAGCAGGGGATTTGATCTTACCCAGTGAATTACCAGCACAGCTTCTGAGGCACACCACCTCTACTTTGGAGTTCTCCCACTTACTAATTGGACATGTCCTTGCAAAAATGCTAATTCAGATTTAGCTGTCTTTAGGATTCTTAATGGCTCAACCCAAAAGCAATGAAAGTCATTGAATATACTCTCCTTGCCTTCAGCAAGCTTTTGATCAGGACTTGTGCTATTACAAATGAAAAGGGTTGCTGGATTTTGCCTGAAAAGTGTACGTGTGTGTATGTGTGTTTTGATGTGTGCTGAGCTATATTTATTCTTGAGTGTCAGCTGTAATTGAAAAGAGTAAGTGAAATAGTCAAAGTCTGTTTTTACTGAGAGGCCAACTCAGTTATGGTAGGAATTGGGATGTTCTTGGGTGTTTTTAAAGTTAGGGTATATGATTTTTAAAACTTGAGATCTGTCACCACGAGGAGGGTAAAGCTTATTCATTGGAGAGCTTCATGTCCAAAAGCACAGGATACCAAGATGATCAGGAGCCTGAAGTACATGTCAGATGAAGGCACACTGTGGGAGCTGGGCTTGTTGAGCCTGGCAAAGAGGAAGTGTAATAGCAGCCTGCAGACAATTGAAGAGTAATCACAAAGCTGAAGGAAACAAGCAGTTCTTGGTAAATCCAGGTGATATAATGAAGAGCATGGACTGGGAATTACAGCTTGGGAAGCTCAGGTTGAATGCTAGGGAGAGAAAATTTCATTAGAAGGGCAGCGCTTCACTGACTGTGTTACCAAAGGGGCAGATTGTGATGTCCAAGGAGGTTTTCTGGTCATGGCAGCCTATCTGGAGGGGACTGCAGATGAAAGGCCCTCCTGTGCTTTCTCTTGGCCAGCCTGGTTCTCTAGGTACACTTCTGAAAATGGGCAGATGTAACTTGTGAAAATAAAGGCAGTAGCACCTTCTACTACCTCTTGTCTATTCTGTTTCAGCTTGTGGGAGGGGGCTGGCAGCTGCTGGTATCACAATACTGATATCACAGATCATTCTAATTTGCTAAATTTATACGATAAAATTATTTTGTCTTTGAGTATTGAATCCTTCTAGATGTGTCCAACAGTAGTATAAATTCTTTCCATAATTTTGCAGCAGAAGACTGGGCCAAATTTTTTTAGTTACATAAGTCTAAATCCTCTATATGCAGTTTCTGAATACTAAAATGGTAGGAATTTAAGCAGGAAAAGGAAATTTAAGAAAAGTAACTGTTGGCTGTTAGATGTAAGCCGTGCAGAAAATGTCCTCTATTAGTAAATGCTACATACGTATGTGCAATATTCATATTTTGAATCTATGACATAAAGGTGCATGCATATATATGTGCATAACATATGTATGTGTATATGCATAGGGTTTTGCATAAGTACAGTATATGAATATATGTGTAGGATTTATCATATTTGAAAAGAGAGGGAGAAATATCCTGTGATGTAGATAGCAGAGAGAAATTTCACAGTCTATTTTTCTTTCTTACTTCAATTCACTTGACTTCACTCTCCCTCAGTCCATTCAATGAAAACTATTAAAAGCACTGCTTTTCCTGTATCATTCCCTTCCCCTCTCAGTGACAACTTCTTGCTAGTACAGTTTGCCAGAAGATAACTCATGTTTTGTTTTTGAGAAGGCCTTGGCATGTCTTTCTGTTCTGATGCCAAGGAAAACCAAGACACCATAAAAATATCAAAAATGAAATGAAGATGCTCCTCTAGAGTCACTATCCCGGAATTAAAATGAAATCATAATATTGCATGAAAGCATTTCTGCACGTGGTATCTGATAAACTTAAGGTAAGAATAAAGTAAGTTTTGAAGAATTGTATAACTGATGAGGTGAATATCCCATCCTAACTAAAGCTTGCCCCATGTGCCAGGCCTGTTTCCACTGGCCCTGCAGGCAGACACCTCAGGAGGATCCCAGGGTCAGCACTGCTGGAGGAGCTCTGCCCCTCAGCACAGCCTCCTCATTGTTTTTAATCCCCAGTATAAATCTGTATTACTAAATTGAAGACATCACTCACTATATTTATATCTTCCTGTATCTAAGTAGACTAAGTCAAGCCTTTAACCTGTTGGTTTGCTTTGTCATTAGCTAAACTATTCAGTTCCTGCTGTGCATATTTTTTTTTTTTGCTTCCACAGCTTCTCATCTACTTCCCTTCATTCTTTTCATCTGATATTTCTTTTGCCCTCTGTTAAGGCTAAAAGCCTTAACTTCTAAAGCTTTAGGAAAACCCACAAAACGAGCAAAAAAACAAAACAAAAACAACTCTGCAGAAGTCTGTTAGCATTAGTACATGCCTTGTAGCATATTTTCTGCCTATTCTATAAGAGAGGAACATCCTTTCTGCCTGTGCCTGTGCAGCACTTAGCCTAATGGCCCGTGACTTGAACTCAGTCCTGGTTCTGAGTTATGGAGAAGGAGCCCCATCCCAAGGGGAGACGCTTATAATGCTTAAATTACAGCTATCTTGTAAAACAAGAGTACCATTTGCCTCCTGATGGATCATAATGTTTTTTTATTACTTAAGGTACACATATGGTTTATGATGTAGATGTGATTTTTAAAGCAAAACAAAGTGTTGTTGTTTTCCTTTAGAACTGGAAATCAAATGAAAGAGTAACTGAAATCCTAATTAACAAAATAGCTTATATTCTTTCTGCTCCACTGGCTTTAAACTGCAGTTCCACAAACCATAGTTATTCAAAACACAAAGATAATTAAATATTCAGATTTCTGTTACCGCTAGACAGAAAACAGACAGTCAAATTAGCTATGTTTTAAATTTGTATGGCAGATTAATTGACTGTATTTCTGAAGCAGCCTTTTGGCTTGTGGAGCTGCCCTCTACCACCTATATCCTCCTCATCATACTCCCTAGTGGTTAGCAGCCAGCAGGTGTATGTACTCCACCAGGTCTTAAATATTTTGCTGAGTCCTTGCTCTTCAGTGGCAAATAGAATGAAATTATATTCTTTATATATATATGTATGTGAAATTATATATTTTATAATTCTAAATGAGAACTTATGTTCTAGAAGAAACTAATAAAAGTTTCTCCTGCAGTTTGGACTGGGCCTGAACTGTCTTGAGGTGTGCAAACAGAAAGAGGAGACAATGCTGAGTTCCAACAGTGGTTTTCTGGTTTTTCTCTTTCTTTCCTTCTCCAAGTATTAAAATGTTGGTGGAAGTTTCTAATGTGGCAATGTTTGAATTCAAAGTCCTCTGATCAAACATCTGCGAGTTCTCCTTCTGCTGAGGTTTCCCTTCATGTTTGTAAGTACTTTACGAGAGATGGTTGAAGTTTCAATTTCTTCCCAGTCCGCCCCTCTCCTGAGACTGCCAGAGACAGCAATTCGCTCAGTAACTAAGGTGTTGTGGTGTTGCTGTTACAATGGCTCTCAAGTACACAGTGGCAGTCCCACCAAATCAGGCCATTGCGATTAGCACTTGCTTAATGAAACAGAAATAGATTTTTTATCTTATTTACCCTCTTGGTGATAGATTCAAAGCAGTTATATGGAAATTGAAGACTGTGTATATAAATGTGTTGAATTGTTTATTTTTACCAGTGTGTTGATCTCTTTCTGTCCAGACTAGCTGTCTTCATTTCTGCTCCATTTGAGGAGAAAATAACAGTGTCAAATAACTAAGTCGGAGGAGGAAACCCACAACCTGATAGTTGTGGGTAGATAGAAAATAGCCTGAAGTGCTATTTTCAGGCTTCTGGTGTTTGTAATTCTGTGTAAGGTGGAGCCATTTGAAAGATAAGACCTTCAGTTTTCATGATTTAGATAACTATCAATGCTTCTGTTTTCTTTGAATACAGCGTTAATATATGTTTAAGTAGCTAAAACTGCCCCCCTCCCACAATGCTTTATCCAATTAATGAAACAACATTAACCTTACTTTGGACTTGCAAGCCAGTGAACTCAAGCACTTTCCTGTGTTTTGGTCATTGATCTTTAAGAAAATGTTTCCATTATCAAGGAGAACAGTATTTTGTTTTAATATTTATAGAAACACATCAGGAAATCACTGGAGAACAGAAAATGGAAGGACTTTTAAAAGTAATTTGTAGATCCCTTTTCCAACTGTAACACAGTTTACTAAAGATTCCTGCTTCATAGTCCACATTATGTAGATGAGATCATTACTTTTGAAATAATGACATCTTTACCTTTATTGCCCGAATTTATCTGACATCTTACGATAGGGTATCTGTAGGAGATTTATTAACAACATCCTAAAGAAAACAACTGCAGACTTTTTTTTTAGAAATGCTTCTATCTAATGAGTCTGAATTTACCTCGGAAGAATTGGTACAGACAAATTACCTTCCCAGCGACAGTTTCCTTCTCATCTTGCTTCAGTCATCCTTAGATGACTTGGCATCTGAACTGCAGAGTTTACTCTAAATACTTTGGGTCTCACCTTAAACCAGCAGTAGAGCAAAAGAGATGAAGGTTTATCCTGTGGCCAGAATATTAAAACAGCACTCTGAAAAACTCAGCCCCTATGTTTTTATTTAGGTATCCAGGTAATGTAAATTGCCTTGGAGCTCTCCTTGAGTTCAGAAAGGAGACTCTTAAGTGTTGTTTTTGAATTTCATAACTCTTAAGGTCATGAATATTTCAGATTTCCTCAGTGTCTAAATAAATGCTTTAAAACTAGCAAATTCAAATAAAGAGAGTATTTATAATCATTAAGTTGCATAACACATAAATACACAGAATTAAGAAATGATGCAAAGGAAAGCATTTTAGAGTGAGAGATGTCAAGGTGCAAGATCAAATGGCAGGTACTGTAGGCTTTGACTAAGGTATGTGACATCTAATGACATCTTACAGTTGTATTGCTTATTTTATTGCTTCTGCCTTATAACAACAGTGTTCTTGCCTGGTTTCTAGCTGAACAAGCAGTCTCAGTCTGAAATGTAGTTTCCCCCTTTTTATTTCACCCCTTTGCTTTTGTTACTTATTCTTTACCCTTATTTCCTGTGTGCACTCAACAAAATAAATGCCATAAGGACCTCAAATCTGTTAAACAAGGAGAGGAAAGCCTGAAATATTACCAGGTTTTGAGATCTTTAAAATTTAAGAGGAAGAATTTTATTTTTAGCATATTCCAAGATTTGCATCATGAGATCAAATGCAGTCTAGTTCATTCTCCTCTGCTTGTGCCTGAACACTGCCGAATGTCAGACTCACCAAGGCATGAGGGCACGCTCAGTTATTGCTGTAGTCAGTTATTGCTCACACCAGTGTGGGAACTGTGTCATCGCAATTTTTTGGTTTGCAGTTTCTGCCAGAGCTGCATAGATGGGTACTGAAAAGACCTACAAATGGCACTATTCTAGTTTAAAAGTCTTGACTTTTATTTATTATTTATATTAATAAATACTATATAAAATTAATAAACATTATTTATTATTGACATTATTATTTGGGAAGTTGCTGGAGTATTTTGCCAGGGTCTGGGCGAGGAAAGGAGGATTCATTTATCTCTTACTCTCTAAACGTCCTTGTACTCCCAACCTGGTCTTTCATGGTTAGTAAAATGTTTTTTTCATCTGCCTTGGCAGTCTCTAAAAATAGAAACACCTATTCTGTAAGCAAAATTTCTTAAATTTATTTCCCTTATGTTTCTTTTGTTGGCTCTTCTTTTAGAATTTTGAGATGACAGATGGACAAAGCAAAAAGGGCTTCATAATAAAAAAAAAAAAATCACGTTGATCCACATCTGGTTTTATCTTAGATGGAAGCAACTTGAGGGGAATGAATCATCACATCAAAAATCCCTTCTACCAGAAGGGTGGTAAGCTGTAGTTGAAAACACATCTGCACGTGTTTGACCCTGGTTTCTTACAGCAGTAAGTCTTTTATAGAGTTCTCATTGTGGAGCTGAGGATCATAATCCTTCCTACATCAAACAGTGAAAAAAATCTCTGTTCAAATCTGGTCTGTCACCTTTGAAAATACTGCCTCGAAGTAGTTTATGCTGTGCTAGATGTGCCATGAAGCAGGGGGTGGAGGGAGAAGATTAGCCTTCCTCTACTGTCTAGAAAAGAACAAAGTCCTACAATGCATGTTAAGGGAAAGAATTGGGATTGTGTAAAATAGGTCAGAGATGTATTTTATTTTAAAAGGCTTGGGTTGAGAAAAGAGAGAGTATAAAATTTTCCATAATGGCAATCAGGTAACCCTGAAATGTAGTGGTTATGAAATAATTACACCCCAGAGGGATTAGAGGCATCCACCATTGCCTGCTGCCTTGTAATGCCTCAGGGATGTGATTAACCTATGATAATTAAAGCTCTTAAACTGGAAACACATATGAACACAGAGAGTCTGAAGAAGTTTCAGGGTGTGGCTCGGTACAACATCTGATGTTCATGTTAACCTATGCTGTAAACCTCTCTCTTTAAGCATGTTTCCTTGTTGTTTGACCCTTAGTAATGGCACCATAAATGAGTTATGTTTCCTGATAATGATTTGTTCAGTGCCTTGGATTGCATTAGCATAGTGCTACTGCTGAAGTGATTATCTGAAATGCAGATACCCTTGATGAGGAGTCTAATAGCTTCCCTACTTGCCAGTTTTAAAAGGCATGGAGGTGGGGATCATACTCACTGTGGTCTTTGGGACAGTAAAGCTGTGTAAGGCATGTACACTGCTTCGGGAGGACAACTTCTGGATGGCTCTAACTTTTGTGAAACTTAGCTGGTACTACATCAGAAATGTCATTCTCGTTTACTTTCTTCTGATGTGGGTGCATGTATAAGTGGAGGTCTGTCACTCCCCATGTATAGACCTATGGAACATTATGCAGTCTACTCTCTTTACCAAAAGTGCTCCCATCAATTTTCTCTCACCTCTGAGAAAATGATTTCAAAGAAAATATTTTAATTTCTCACAGTATGAAGAATGCTAAAGCCAGGGGACCTTGTCTTCACAATAAAGATGTGGATATTAAGAAATCTGAATATTGAGAATTTAAATTCCAGTAGTTATTTTGGGATTAGTCCCAACCTAGATATTATGCTCCCTTGTAATTTTATATAATCTATTTGAAAATTGGATAAACTCATCTTAGAAAAAGAAGTTAGCATAGAACAGGAGTGCCAATATGAAAAAGATCAGCATTTAAAAATCAATTTTCTGTATTTTTTTTTCTCTAGGTAATTCTTAGACTCTTCTTGAAGGCCTCTTTCTACTTTCTACAAAATATATGTCTGAAACACAAAAAGATAAATGCAATCATCTCTAAGTATGAATTTTCCATACATGAAATTCTGGTGAAACACTCTTTCTGTTTTTACATTTGCATTGCATCAAGGAACCTAATCCCAGCCATCAGCACAACAGAAGTGTGATGTGCATTGGCAGTGGCTTTATTTATATGGTGTTGTCAGTAAACTCTTCTGAAGAGGCATCTTAGTTACTTTCACCAAGAGGAAAGTGATGTATTACAGACTATGTAGTGGTGCAGGACATGACTTACCTATGTGTTTTTACTTCCTCAGCTGTGTGGTTTAGGTTTTTTGTGACTTAACTGCCATGGATATTGTTTGTAGTATTGGGGGGTAATAACAGGTTTACCAGAAGTGTGTATTGCTCAAGAGGACAGTGTGGGGATGGGTTGCTCCCCCAAAGGCTGTGAGTAGAATGATGATAGAAATTTGGTGTTCTTTATCAGATGTAGCAGTTGGCTTCATTAGTACTATGTCAAGCGCTGGGCTCTGCCTACTGACTGCTCATCAAGCCTTCTGGGTGACTTCTTTGGTGATGGATGTCTGTTGTGAAGCTTCATCTGCTCAGAGAGAAACAACTGATGGTTTTCTTGTAAGGCGGAAGATGCACTGCCGGTGTCTGCCGACCTTTGCATAACCTGCTGAGGATGGGGTAGTCATGCTTAGTAAGTTACAAGATTTACTTATTACTTATGCTTCAAATGTAGGCTAATTTCCCTGTGAAATCTGTGTAAGCAAGATTCAGGTTTAGATGCTTTTGACTACTGCAAAGTTAACGCTACTTAGTTTATTCAGAAACATTTTAAATTGGTAGTGGATTTATCAAGAATATGTTTTGAGAGAGATGCAATCTAGCCAGTGGTAAGACCTGACTATCTTGTATTTCCTTTTTCCTTGATCTAGTTAAGTACTCTGACGTATATATCCCTAAGTACAACCAGGGTTATGCATGTATATGCAAAATAACATATTTCTATGCTTATCTGTGTTTACTGACTATGATATGGGATATCCATGGTTTTTTGAACAGACTTTTTTATCCATTGT
>JAWWLV010000179.1:27868530-27907481 GCA_035041135.1 Platyrinchus mystaceus | reverse complement strand
AAATCTGTGTAAGCAAGATTCAGGTTTAGATGCTTTTGACTACTGCAAAGTTAACGCTACTTAGTTTATTCAGAAACGTTTTGGTGTTTAAATTGGTAGTGGATTTATCAAGAATATGTTTTTAGAGAGATGCAATCTAGCCAGTGGTAAGACCTGACTATCTTATATTTCCTTTTTCCTTGATCTAGTTAAGTACTCTGACATATATATCCCTAAGTACAACCAGGGTTATGCATGTATATGCAAAATAACATGTTTCTATGCTTATCTGTGTTTACTGACTATGATATGGGATATCCATGGTTTTTTGAACAGACTTTTTTATCCATTGTTGGTCTTTGGCATGGTGACAATTCCTTATTTGTAAGCTGGTTGGGTAGATAATAAAGCTTTCACTGTCAAGAAAAAGGGCATGAGAGGCATTACTTCATACACAAGTGAAGTACACTAGTTGTCACCAAGACTTAATATAATTTCTTTTTCTTTCTGCTAGTTACTTGTTACTTACTCTTAGTATTGAAGATACGTTGAGATTACTATGATCACTATGGAGGGTTTTTTCTACTTTAAAAAGTATGAAGAAATTGTTCCTACTTTTCTTCTTTGCCCTTATAGTGGAGGCCACCAAAATATCTGAAACTTCATACCCGTGGAATATCATGTTTATACCTTTTCATACCTCTTCTTACCCTGGAGCAGAATTAGATGAGATGGGCTGTAGCAATTGTATACAGCTGATCAGTACAAACAGCTTCTTATGATGGCTCTCACAGCAATGACTCGACCGTGCAGTAAGCTTCCAGAATAAAAGATTTGTAATTTAAAGAACTTGTTTTCTGTATGCTATGGTGCTATTTGTTCTTAGTGCTTTGGGCTCTTCTGCCCTGGTAAGGTAATGGCCAGTTTGGTGGGGTGAGCTGTGAGCATACAGAGCCTTAACTGCGTTTCCAGAGGCAGTGTAGAAAGAGCCTTTGCAAACATGCTTATTTACTTCACTTTGAAAGTATCTATGAGTATCCTTGGGAATTGGGGAAGAAGAGCCAATGAACTTTAAAGTTGCTCCCCAACTTGCCATTCACTACCTTACTGTGTCTTCAGGTCCCACCACACGTGCATGGACTGTTCGGGAAGGGTGCAGCATCTGAGGCAGCATCTGAGGCCCTGGGATGTCTTACAAGTCAAACCAACAGCCCTTATTGAATGTCTTCATTGGTTTATTAAGTAGGACAGTTTGGTATTGGAAGGTGCTTCTTTATTTTCCTCTCTCTTTCTTTCCCTCCCCTTCCTCTCCCTCACTCCACCCCTCCACCCTCTTTCTTCTGCTTAATAATTTTTAAACCTGTTTTATTTCTGTTGAGCAGAGTGTGGCTCTCTTAAGCAGTATCGAGTGCCGTCCTTTCCAACAGGATAAAGGTTAGCCATCAGCTTCATCCAGCTCATCTGTAGTTCTTCCTATTCTCCTAGGTGGAAGGATCTGAGAACTCTCAGACTAGTGTTCTGTACTGGGCAAAGTTGTTTTACAGTGACCTTCTGACACATAGTAGCCCCATGTTTACCTAAGCTGCTGAAGTATTTGAATTAGTTTGAGTGTTGGTTGTTTTTTGTTTGTTTGATGGTTTTTTTTGGTGCTTCTTGTTGGTTGGCTTTGGGGGTTTTTTTTTGGGGGGGGGGTGCTTTGGTGTTTTTTTTTTTTTGGTGTTGTTGTTTGTTTGGTTTTGCCTTTTTTAATTTTATTTTTGTCCCATTTTTTGGATGAGACTTAGGTCAAGAAATCTCATTTCAGAATTGTCTACAAAAATGTGCAGTGTTTTTTGAGAATGGATCAGTTATACTATTCAAATGTTGTTAATGAAATCGTTGATGTTCACTTGGTGCTCAAATATTTTATCAATCCTAATTTGCCACCAAGAGCAGTTTCTTAAGCATGGGGTCTTCTTTAAAAGAAAAAATCAGTGACTGCAAATTGACTCAATCACTTTGCAGCCTTTTGGCCAATATCACTCTTTGTTCTCCTTAGCCTTCATGCCATGTTTAGCTGATTCTGGATTAAAAAAACACACACTGACCTCCAAGTAGCCAGGAATGCTTTTTTCAGAAGCAGTTACTGAAAGTTCTTCTTACCAGTTACTTGCATGAGGCTTGGAAAGATATTAGTTTTTTTAAATGGTAGAAATCTTAAAACTTATAGGCTTGGAGTGCTTAATCAGGTACTTATGGCTATCTTCATTTCCTGAACATTGTGTTAAAAAGATGAAGGACGGCTATGTTTTCTGCTTTCCTGGATGGTACATGTATCTCTCTTTTTCCCTGTGGAGAGACCTGAAGGTGGCCAGCCTTCCCATGAAGGATGTAGAATTGACAATTCTATTTCACATAAAAAAGGAGAGGTTTGGAAATTTGTTTCCTTTCACATTGTTTCTCCAGAAAATTTAGTTTGAACATGGCATTTTATATTCTTTTAACAACACTAGCATACCTAATTTCAAATTTTACTATTTGGTATTTTTGTATTATATGATCATGAATTGTTATTTTACTTTTTAACTGCAGTGGCAATTGGTGCTATAGCTGTTACAACAGAAATGTAGGAAAATATCAATAAAATAAATTTATAAAATTAAGTTTTGTTTGGAAATGAACAATAGAATGAACTGTGTTGCATTTTAATTTGTAATGGGTCTATGTTGAAAGGTTCAAATGGATATTTGTAGGATTATGCTATCTCAAATAGTGGTTGTATTTTTTTCTGCAGCAAACAAAGCCCTTTTTATTATGTATCATAATGGAGCTGGATGCAGTAGTGCTCATGGGCAGCAAATCAGAAATTCTGTTATCAGCATATTGAAAATCTGTAATGAAAGGAGTAACAAAGTGATTAGCCAGGAGAAGTGCACCTGTGCTGCTAAGTGCAAAACTCTCTTAAATATACTCCTCGCATGCTGATGTTTCTTATGCATCTGCAGTTTATTGTGTTTACAGTTTATGTCTGCCTCAAAGGAAAAATGGATTTTTCTGGAGGATGTTCAAGATGTTGCTTCTGTCCTGGGACATACATCTAGGAACCACTTGGTCTGAGAGGATGTCTGGGTGTCAGTACTGCCCAGTGTGCCTTGCTACATGTTCCTCAAAGCAGTGGTGAAGAGCTGTAGGCTTCAGTGCTCTGTCAGCATGGATTGCATCACTCACAGTTATCCCAGGCTTGGTTTGAGATTGCCACTAAACCAGATACTGCTACAGTATTTCAGGCAGAGTTTGTGTTTTCTGAGTCATAGTAATGAATGCAGAAAAAAAAGGTTTCAAAATTCAGTTTTATATATGATAGCCCAATCTTGTTACAAAAGCAGAAGTAAATATGAGCAGCGCTGATTATATGCCCTTGTCCCTTCCCATCAATTTCTACCTAGGATTTGACCATTTATATATAAAAGTAGATATTGCTATTTTAGTGTTATAACAAGGCTATGCCTTTTCCTCTTTTTCTGGGGCAGTGCTAGGGTTCATAAATGCAGCTGCAGGCATAAAAGGGTCTTCATTCAAGTCATGGTAGAGCTATATGGAAGGGCTCTGAGAAATAGAAACCAGGGTTGAATGAGGTGGTTGAGAGGGCTAAGATTTTATCACAGTGCCAACATAAAGTTCAAATTTAATCTGTTGTTATTAGTTTTCAAACTTGGATGCATAACCAAAAGCTATATTAAAGTCAATAGAATGGTACCAATAGAATGGTACCAATAGCAAAGTGCTTCCTCCCAATGCTGGTGAAAATTGCACATAAAGATGGTTGTGTTTGTGGTGCCACATAAGAGAGGCTGAAAGGACTGATGGGTGGTTCCTGATGAAGATCTGGACAATTAATATGTGGTTTAGTCCTATCCATATTGATGGAAGAATGGAATAGACAGGCATAAGACTGGACTTTGTCAATTTACCTGCCTACCATATATTATAACTGAATAAACGAAACAGCTTTTGCATACCACAATTGGCTGAAAAAATGCATGCAAACATACCGTTATATTAACCATCTTTAATATTTGAGTTCCAAACTTTTATATAAAATTTCCTGATGTTTTTGTCCAGGAAATGCTTTTGCAATGACAGCAACACATTATCCTAACCTGCAAAATATTTATGCAGGCAAGGCTTTATTCTTCCTTGCAATGCCTTAGGAGTACTCATGTTCAAAAAAGGCTGTAGTTATCCCAAATTTTAAGCCAAGGTGTTTGACGCTCTTCTCTGTGTAACATGGCATCGTAGTCACACTTTGGTGATGAAATGTTGAAGAGAGTGTCTATGATGTTGCAAGACCTGCTGACCTACATCTAAATTTGTCTTTTATCTGCTTTGTCCTTGTCTAGAAATGGCGAACTTTTATGGGGGCTGATCAGTCTCTGCTTATTATCCTTTTAGATCCCTTTAACTGGGCTGTTGCTTGTTGCCAGGAGAGCTAAGTCAGGAAACTGCAGGAGGGCCTGCTTGTATGTGTTGGAGGTGCCCTCACTGTGATGAGCTGAGTTTTGGATCTCATGTTGTGAATGGGGTTTAGTTAGAAGGACTCACAGAAGTGATAAATGCTGTACACAAGCATTTGTCTTACACATGCATCTTGACTTACACCTGTCCTTTAACCGGAGGCTTTCATGTTGGTTTGGTTTGGTTTATGTTGTCTGTGGAAAATTACATAAAGAAGACAGTGCTTACACTAGTGGTTATTTGGTTGCTTGAATGCTGAAAGAAGAGTCAGCAGCCTTAAATTTCTGTTGTTGCTGCCTCTTCAACTGACCAGCTGAAACATCTTCAGGAAGTGCTGTCTGTTTCCTTAGCTCACCGAGTAAGTGTAAATTGTTGCAGTTATTCACTCTTGAGAACTGATTATATGTAATACTAATTGTACCATTTGCTCTTTTACTGAATCACCACAGCATTCATCATTGTGAGAACCAGGCCCTTAGAAGGGAATGTTCAGGCATGCTGTGGTTTGAGTAGGAATAAACACGAACAGCAACTTATTGCTACCTTACAGAGCTGACCTATTGAATTCAGAAACAGATCTGAGCACAAAAATATGAAGCAAGTGTAAAAATGGATTTATATTGGAAGTAACATAGTTACGCTCTTTGGAAACAGTACAAACCTGCATTTTTGACAGCTGAGCTAGATATTTCTATATCAGATATAAATTAAACTTTCTGGCACTTAATGATGTGCTCAGAAGTGTGCTGTACTCTGAATAAATGGCACTGTTATTCTTTGGACTGAAGCAGTTAGCATTTCTAAATCTCAAATATGATATGCCCCTAATGACAGAGCACACAATGCTGGCTAAGCTTGTCAGGTTTTCTGCTTGATGGAAAACTGGGTTACCCAGAGCTCACTAAATATTTGCTAGCTAGGGATCAGCGAGCAGCACACGGTGATAATGTGTTCACTGATGGGAATGTACTCTGCCATACCGGCTCACTCTGTGCAGGCATATGTGACACTGAGCACTCAACTATGAGGGGCTGGTGCAGTCCAGTAGCATTGTTTCTAGTCTATCATGAGCCACAGATGAAGCCCAGCTGTACTTCTGGCACATATAATTCTGATTTTTTGCTTCCTGTGGATGTAGATGCCAGCAACCTACACTTGCTGGGATGTTCAAAAGAAGAAAGCTGCAGTTCATAGAATCATAGAATATCCTGCATTGGAAGGGACCCACAAGGATCATCGAAGTCCAACTCTTGGCCCTGCACAACACAACTCCAAAAAACAAACCATGTGCCTGAGAGTGCTGTCCAAACGCTTCTTGAAGTCAGACAGGCTGGTGCCATGACCACTTCCCTGAAGAGCCTGTTTCAGTGCCCAGCCATCCTCTGGGTGAAGACAATTTTTCTAATATCCAGTCTAAACCTTTTCTGACACAGCTTCATGCCATTCCTTCAGATGTCTTGTCACTGGTCACCAGAGAGTACAGACCAGTGCCTGCCCTTCCACTTCACCTCACAAGAAAGTTGTAGGCTGCAATGACGTCTCCCTTCAGTCTCCTCCAGGCTGACTAAACCAAGTGACCTGAATCACTCCTTGTCTGGTTTCCCCTCAAGGCCCTTCACCATCCTCGCAGCCCTACTTTGGACTTAGCTTAATATCTTTCTTACGTTGTGGTGCTCAAAACTGCACACATGACTTGAGGTGAGGCCACCCCAGTGCAGAGCAGAGCGGGACAATCCCTTCCCTTGACCGGCTGGCGATGCTTTACCTGATGCCCCCCCGGACACAGTTGGCCCTCCTGGCTGCCAGGGCACTGCTGACTCATATTCGACTTGCCATCAACCAGGACCCCCAGGTTCCTTTCCATGGCACTGCTTTCCAACATCTCATTCCCCAGTCCATATGTACATCCAGGGTTGCCCCATCCCAGGTGCAGAATCAGCACTTGTCTTTGTTAAAAACTTCATACAGTTGGTGGTTGTCCAGCCCTCCAGTTTGTTGAGGTCTGTGCAGGGCCTCCCTGCCTTTGAGAGAGCCAACAGCTCCTCCCAGTTTAGTGTCATCAGCAAACTTAGTATACCTTTGAGTCCTGCGTCTAAGTTGTCTATGAAGATGTCGACAAGAATTGGCTCTAAAAAGGAGCCCTGTGGGACCCCACTAGTGACCAGTCACCAGTCATCTTTATCCAGCTGTGTGCTGGACATTTTGTCTAGAAGGACACTGTGAGAGACCATATCAAAAAAAGCTCTATCGAAATCCCAAAAAATTACATCCACTGGCTTCCCTTGATCTCATTTCAGCATTTCAAGTTGAAATGAATTTGTTCGGGGAACTTAGGTGCTTGGTCAGCTCCGTGTTACTGTCAGATGCTTAAAATGGGGTTCATAAAAGAACAGACCAGAACGCATAGAATGCAATGTGGTATGGAGAGGGATTTTGCTGCTTTGCTAGTAGTTTGCTTTTTAGAATTTGTTTAATGCCTATTAAAAAGTTGCACTAAATGAGCACATATGCTCCATTACCATAATTTTTACACTGGCTCTGTGCAGTGTTTTATATTTTTGTTGTGTTAATTTTTAATACAAGCCCTGCAGAGAACAGGGCTTGGAAAATGCAGCTCTTTGTACAGAGTTAACAGAGTTTAGGGAAGGTTGCTCCAGGTGCACAGTGCACATTACCCTCCACTTACTGCTTGTGTTCTACTTGTAATAGTTTCACCTCAAATTACAGAAAGTAAAAAAAAAAAAAAAACACAACTGCGCTGGAAAGTTCTGAGACCTTGCTGGAGAGCTTCATGTTAGTATACTCTGGGCTTCTGGGAATCTACTGCTTGTCAACCCTGGAGTTCCTGATTTTTATGTAGGTGCTTGGGCTTAACAGGGGGTGCAGGAGGAGCTCCCTGGAGGCATCTATTTGTGAGAAAAAAAGATATGAAAGAGACTTGAAGAGTTCTATTGCATGAGGAATCTATCTTTTCCAAAGGGCTTGTAAAATAAAATTGTAGATGCTTCCTCTCTCTCTGAAATTTAATGTGATGGGTAGAAAGGCTGGAAAAAAAGGAGATTTTTATCGAGAGTTCCTTGGTTTTTCTGCTGAGAGGTGGTAAAAGGGACATGAGAAGACTGACTTTCCTTTATGCACCTATTTTGCTTTTGTTACTGTCTTTTTTCCCTATTATCTAATTACACATCCATATAAATTATATTTGCTTTCCACTAATTTATAGAAAATTTCAGTTTCTTTAACCAAATTTTTTCTGCAACAGGAAAGCAGTCCAGAAATAATTTTAGCATCTTCTGCAGAGAACTGCACATTCATATGCATGATTGTTTCATCTTGGTGCAAATGTGTTGCTGCAGTACTTGTAAAAGAAAATCCTACAGTAGTCAGATAAAGAAAGAGCAGCACAAGTGAGAAAAGCAGTGCCATGTTATTGCTGGTTTCCCAGTGTCATCCAGGGCTCGCAGAATCATCCAGAACATGTTGGCTCCATACACTGAGTCCGGGGTAACTCTTCTGCTCTTTAGAGACTCTGTGAGGTGAGGGAGCACTTTCCTTCTGCAGACTGCCTCTGCACCTGCTACGGCTGTGCATCCACATGCCATGGCATATTTATGTATTTGTTAGGAGGAGTAAGCTGCTTTGGGCATTCTTCTGGTGGTGGGGTTGTATGTTGTCTTTTTATTTTTAACTTTTTTTTTTTTTCATTAAAGGTGATGGGTTTTATGGTTGTATGGAGGTTTTTTCCCCCAACTTCCATAAACATTAACTATCAAACTGCTCAGTCCTGATCAGGCTGGACAGGGTGGACAGGATTCAGGTGATTTGGTCAGAGGAATACAGTAAGTGCAGATTATACCGCGGAACTAAAAATATGTAACATAAGGATGTCCTCTATCACTAGTGGCTTATGTTGAGAGTGTTTCAAAAGTATTCTTAATAATTGTGTGTTGAGGGCAAACTGCTGATGGAATAAATGATGAAGGGTGCCATGAAGCATCCTAAATGTTTGGTTCTGAGGGCTTTTGTTCCCCATGAAAATCAGTTTTAAGTTAAAGCACCTTATTATTTCCACGCAAGTGGAAAAGATCACTTGATGGACATGCTGCATACTCTCTTTGGTACTTCAGAGGCATTCAAGTACTTTTTAAGTACTTCATGAGATGTTCAGGCTTAGAATATCCAGGTTCATATGAAAGCTGTTTTCCAAACCTCACTTCAGTTTATAACCGAGACCCTTCAGATTTATTTGTTTGTTTGTTTATTTATTCATTTATTTTATTGGGGGATGAAATTTTTACCCTGATTCTTTTGATATCCACATGAATGTGGGAGACATTGGTCTGTAGCCTTGCAATGTTCTGGTTAAATGTCCTTGCATAAGACTGAGAGAGTCTGTTTTAATCTTTCCTGCTGGAGCTGCTGCACTTGATATACATAATTAAACAGTCCTTAAGCAAGAGAAGAGCTTAGGCCCTGGTGCGTGAACAGGTTAACCCTTGGCAAGTGGAGCTGTCCTGATTTTAGAAATCTGTCTGCAGTGGTTATTTGCTTAGTAGTGTCACAAAACTGTCAGATATAAATGAGTGTTTTACTTCATCTTTCAGATAGCCGTTTAATTTTATGCCACTGGGTTGATAGAGAAGCCACGTTACATGCTGCTATAATAGTCTGCTGTTCTTGATTGCTCTATTACAATAATGAGGGAAAATAAACCAACTGCTGTAAGGTTTGTAAGCTGCTAAATGGGCATTTAATTTTATGCGAGATTGTCTAGAGAGATGTACTACAGTAACATGGCTTACGAATTGAGAAGTGATGCTGTTTAAAGGTGTCTGCAGAAATAAAAGAAAATCAAGATGTTTATAGTAGATGTCTGTCTCACTGACAGCTTGAATGTTGGTGATAAGAATTGCTATTAACTGACAAAGAGGAGAGTGGTAGCCTTGTAAATGGAGGCTTTCCTCAGCTGTAAATGAGTTACATCAGAAAAATGGAGCATATGCAAGAACTTCAGACACCATTTTAATGAATTGAAAATATCCTATTAAGGCTGCAACTATTCTTTAAAATAATAATTAAATCACAAAATGAATAAATGGTACATTTCAGTTTTTCTGTCTTTGTTGGTTAATGTAGTCTCATCTGAGTGATCAGCAGCAGTGATCTTTGGAGCACTGTGGGTCAGATTCAGACACGTAAATAGAGGTTATGGTTTTTGCTGTCCTCTGTACAACCTCTTTGCTTACATCAGGCATGAATTTGGCCTTCTGCCTCTCTTCCCATTGCAGCCTGTACTTCTGTCCTGTACTATCAGTGAGTAATTACATCAAGAGCACTGCTCTATTGATTTTAAATCCATCATGAAAGAAGCTTTTTTGAAGGGTTTTGTTGCAGACTCATTTAAAAGCCTTTTGTTGTTATTTTTTTGTCTGTGTTGAGCCTGCTGTTACTGCTGGTCCCAGACAGCCAAATTTCTCTGCTGAGCTGCACTGAAAGCTGGGGCTTCAGAGCTTTCTCTCACCTGATGAAGCCACAAGTAGACTGAGAAGACAAATGCAGGACAGGGGGTAAGAACCCAAAACTTCTCAGTTTTGTATGTGCTGGGCCAAACTCGGTGTGGCACAGGCTTTGCCTCTGGCCAGCTCTAAAGTTTAGAAATTACCTCTGTCTCTGACAGGTATTTATGGCTGCTGTCACACTGCCATGGGTGCCCCTCTGGAGGTAGATCAGGATTTCTGCTTTTCTCCACCATGCTTCACACGGAAGAATGGATGTCACCATTTAGCACTTAGAGAGTGGGGAACAGCTGTGCAGCCTTTCCAGATACAGATGATTGATGTCCGCTGGGACTGCGGGAGGCCGAGTCTGTGTGTGCGTTGCTGGTTCACAGAGTCACTGCGCTGTAACCCCGTGTAAAGTTCAGCTGGTGCAAGGACACGCTTTCCCCACCTTTGTTTGCCACGCATTCTTGCACCTGGGATGCAACAGGCAGGTTTTTACTATTGAACCACAACTTTGTGAGCATCTTCTGTCAGTCAGTGTCAAGTTGTCACTTCTTCTGTACACATCTTCATTGCTCATTCCGTGAAAGTGAGGCTATATAAGTGTAAAGCTATGTAAGCAGTGAGATTACTAGGAGAAAATTCCTTATCAGTTGATTGGGGTCCTTCTGTTCTGCTCTTAAACTATTCTTTTAGTCTGGAGAGATCATGAATCATCTCGCTGTTCAGCTTGAATCCATCCTTTGTGGGTCCTTTGCTGTTTCTTCGTTGGAGTTCCCCTTACATGCAGAAAACAGTGATGAAGAAATGCACAGGAACTAATGGTTCATAGAATCATAGAATCAGATGGGTTGGAAAGGACTTCTGAGATCATCAAGTCCAACCCTTGATCCAACATTTGCACAAGCCTGAACCGCTATGACTTCATCTTAAATTTGAAATGTAAAAGCTAAATGATAGCTACTGTGTAATAACAAAGTGGTTTCCATTTAGCCATAGAGTAGAGGAGATGTAAGTGTGGGGTAATAAATGTGTTTATTCTTCTCAGCAATGTCTGCTAAGTGCAACACAGTTCATCTCTGTTTCGTTACCTTGAGTTTTCTCACCTTTCAAAAGGTATTTCTTTCAGCTTTCCTGGTGTGGATTGAAATACCCACTTACCAGAAACTCATTAACTATGTGATTTTATGGCTATTTTTCTGCTACAAAATAAGTATTGATTTGTAAGAATATGCATACTAATAATAATTCTGTGTAACTGTTTTTTAATTTTTATATCTATAATGCTATATTTAGAATTTATAATGGCTTTTTCTCTTGCTCTCCTGAAGGACAATTGGATGAAGGCTTCAATGTACTGTAGATTGCTGTGCTAAATGCAGCAAGGGTGGGAGAAAACATGAGGTAGTAGTGAGTTTGTTCCTTTTTTTTAATTTTATTTTTTTGGTTTAAACCAATCACATGTTGCCTTTTTGTTTAAGGTGGAAAAAATTAAACAGTGACAAGAACTTGTTGTGAATGAAGCCATTCTGTTGAATATTTAGCTAGTATCTAGAAACAGTCCCATCTACTGTGTCATCATTAGCTGTAAATTAGTATGCTGAGAATGGGCTGTCAGTAACTCAGATGTGGAGTTAGTGAAAGAAGTAATTCCATTTCCAGCAAAACATAAAATATAATGAAATGCAATTCCAAGCTCATATTTAAATGCCTTTCTTTTGTTGTTGTATCCCCTCAAATAAACAAATTAGTTAAAAGAAAAAGTAAAGGTTGAAGGAAAAAGAAAAAAAATATTTCAGCAGTTTTGTAAGTTTTTTGTCTGATGTTCATATTTGCTTTTGGACATGATATACAGGGTAGTCTGCTTCTGGAAGTACTGCAGTTTAAAATCAATTTATACTGGAAGATGTTTTGCCAGGATATACCAGTTCTGTGATGATTTTTAGCAAGAAAAACATAATTCTCTCCCTTATCCTGCTTTTTGGGAGATGGGGGCCTTGGATGTCTACATGCAACAGTACAAGCTGTTAATTTTTTTGAATTCTGAAATGGAAAATGTGACTTTGGTGTGTTTTAACTCCCTATTGTGCAGTGAAGCATTTGGAGCCAGATTCTTTGGTGCTTCAAGTAGACAGAACAGTTCTGGAGTTGGTCAGTGGTTGCACTGAGGAGTTCATAGATAATTTGGATTAATTTCCATTTGTTGGTTCACAGTATGGCAGAGACGAGTAGCCATTTATTGTAAGAGTAGGTGACTGTAAATTGGTAATGTAATTTCTGTGGAACATAGAGTGGGTTGAAACCCTCCACCTTTCCTCTGTAGTTAAAAAATTAGTATTTTACAGAAGACCCATTCAGTGGATTTTCAAAAGATTGACAATCCTTATCTTAAAGCAATTAAACAATAAAATAAGAGTTACAGAAAATCATAACAAATCACAGTGAAATATATCTACATATCACCGGTGTGTGGATTCTCTTGCTGTTTCAAAACCCACCCTTTCTGATTTTTAAAATATGTAGAGAATTAGAGCATTCTCTGTTAGACTGAGTTTAAGGAATTAAATAACCACATTAAAGGAGATGGTAGGACAGGTTTTCTGAGAGGCACAGATTCCAAGATCTGTGCTACTCTGGTAATAATCTCATGTTTGTGTTATATTTGAAACTTTTCCAGCTTATTTCAAATTAAGCAGCAGGACTCTGTACTACTCTGGTAGCAGACTGCTGAAATGTTAGTGTTAGCAAACATTTCAACTCAGCTGTCTTCCAGCTCATCTCCTTAACTTGAGCAAACAGTTTCTTTCCCTTTATTGGTATGATTCTAACAGGCCTGTTATTTCCACTAGGAAGAAGGATAAATGCATTGCAATTCTTGCGGTGCACGGAAGTCTGGTGCTGTTATGAGAAATTCTAGAGCAAGGATGGGAAACTAGTGACAGAAGCCTGTCTGCCCTCGGCCACCTGAACAACTTTGTTCCATTTTCAGTACTCTGTGTTTGCTGTGTGGCATTAACCTTGGATACTGCACAGTTGCCCACTCAACACATGGGTACCCTAATATTTATGAGCAGCACCAGACTCACTGTGAAAAGGGATAGTGAGACAACCATGCTGTTTTGTCCTTGTCCCTCAGGGGACAGCAAGTGAGGGATGTTGTCCCCCTTCCCACAGGAGAAGAGAGGGCTTTGCAAGCCCAACCAAAGAAGACTGGGAAAGAGGAAGGAAGGTTTAGGTCTTGATTTCACCACCATAAACTTGAGATTGATCTGCCAATTGGAAGTGAAAATTTGAGGCCTTCTGACTTATCCCCTGAAAGTGGATTATAGAAGGGGAATGTTTTGGGAAGAGCAAGAGCGAGCTATGTGTTAGTGTGTGCTGACCTGAATGCGTGCTGCTTGTGAGCCACCACTGCGCCAGCTTGGATCTGGAAGCTGTAGATGAGCATTTCTGTAGGCATGTGCTAACTGGGCACCCAACAGAGATGTTTGAAAATCCAGTTTGGGCTTTGTGAAAGTCATGCCTCACCTAGGGATAATGAGGTTCTCCAAGATATCTGAGATTAGGAAGGAGGTTGCAGTTACGGATGGATTTCGTTGGGCATGTGTCTTCCAGTTGAAGGTGGTGGGTTTTTTAACGCCATCTGTACTGTAGAATGCCAGCATGACTGTGTTATTGAATTGTTATGAACGAGTTTTGGAATCGAAGCTAGATGGAAAGAAAAAACCCCTTGATATTATTTATAAAGCCTATTTACAAATTTAAATTCTCTGTCCTCTTTTTGCCAGTGATATTGGTGTTGATGAATTCTTATTTAGAGAAACACAGATCTTATTATATCAAGGGGTAAATAAGCAGTATGATATATGGGGATTAGCTGCGCAAGTCATCGTCTTTGACGTGCTGTCTTTACCACTGTTATTCCTTCTCAGCAAAGGATCTGTTCTGTATTTAAATAATTTTAACTGAAGAAAAATGGGATGATTACCATGCCGTCAGATCTCTTCTAATGATTTTTGCTAAAGTAAGAATAGACCTGGTCTTATGAAAGAGGCGTTTGCTATTTTGAGCATATATTGTTTCTTAAACAGCAACTGTGATGGCATTAAGTTCACCTCATTTCTCTGGAGTGGTGACAAAGCTAATAAAAGACTAAATCAGATAATGATTTTTATACAGCAAACAGCTGCTGCTAAACAGCCCACTGACAAAATGACGTGGTCTTTTAAAACCTTTTAGCATGTGTAAAGCCTCTGGGATTTAACTGATTTGTGTGAAACTGAATCTTTCATAGAACTTTGCCCTGTACAACACACTTCATTTCAGAAGGTAATTAAACCCTTGGAAATGAGCTGAGTAGTAGGAGCTTTGTGCTTCAGAAAATCCTGGAGGTGGGAACCTGTTGGATGATGATAGTACTCCCCTTAATGAGCTTCTTACTGCCAGTGGTGGTGTGTCCTTGATAGATTGTATTTGTAGTGTTCCTTGCATTCAACGATGCTCTGGAGGGGACATGCTAACAAGAAGGTATTCAGTTCTGCCACTGAAATCACAGAAAGACCAGGGTGATTTTCCTCTTCTTGCTGGAGTTCAGCTTTACTGACTAAAGTTAAATCACTCTGCCAAGGATGAATCATTGGTGGCTCATAAAAATAATTTCTCCAGAGAAAATTTTTGGCCTCTGGAATAGGCAAGCTGTGGCAGGATTTCCCTGAGGGAAGGCAGTCCTTCCCAGGCACAGGGCTTTACCTTATTTCCAGTTATCCAAGCTTGAATACTTTGACATTGCCTGTGTGTCTAACAAGATTCAGAGTAAAAATGTTCCTAGTAAAATGCCACAAAATTACAGGTATTTTTCATCACTCTGTCACCGTCTGTTAGGGTCTAGCCTAACCCACAAAGAAGTGAGCTTCCTGGGCTTTAGTTTTTCCCCTCTGCAAACACTGCTATGTCCTGGTCCTCTGGCAGAAAAATACACTTTGGTTGGGATGTAATGTTCTTGGGGATCCCTGTTTTATTGTTTGGGCTGCCTTTTTTTTTTTTCTGCCACCAAGAGCAAAGGTTTTCTTAAATGTCTCAATACTTTCACAATATTTGACTCTTGCATTTTGGTTGTTTGTTTTTCCTTTTAAAATTATTTTCACTTCATGAAATTAAGATCTGATACCTAAAAAAACAGTGCAGTGTGATACAAAAGCAGGATGAGTGCTTGGTCTAACGTCTGTTCACCGTTTTATAAAAATTAGTGAAGCACAACGTTTGTTTTCAAGATGTTTGGATTTGGTTATATGAAATCTTACCTTATGCCTAGCTGAAAAAGGCACCAAGATGAAATTGGGAGGAAAAGCAATGGTGTGTGATAGAAGAAAGACAGTGATGTACCTAAGGATGCTCAGGGAATCTTTTTTAGACTGCAATTAAACTTCAGAAGCCTGTGACTTCCAGTCCTACACTAAAAAAATTGGCTTTCCTGAATTAGATTTGCAAAGATGCTGTTGTTGTCAGCAGCAGTGACTTCTGGCTCTGTGCCTAGCTGTGCTTGTGCTCAGGAAGAGATATTAGGCTCTTGGGCAGTGTTCGGGTAGCACTTTGAGGTAGGTTGTGGTACAACTGCATCACAGTTACGGAACCTCCTGTAGCTATACCACATCTGTCACATCTTTGGCATTTGATCAAAGAGGGAAGGGAAAGGTTGTGTTTCTGAGACTCATTAACTGTACTGGTCTGGAGAAAAAGTAATTCTTTTCTTTCTTTAATTTTGATGAATTTCTGTTGTAATACAAATAAAACAAGTATAGTACTGGCACAATGGTAGCACAAATACACACAAGTCTGAAACCTCGCTGAGAATTTCTGATGAAGCTTTATTTCTTCATTAAAAGCACCTAAACTTAAGAATACTTCTCAAGGAGAAGGGAGATAATGACTTGCCAAGATTTGACAGTTTGAGTTAGCCACAAACTGAAATTTGCACTGTACTGGAAGTCACAATATTTCATGTTTTTCCATTCAGAATTAGAAAGAAAAGCAGCCTATTACCTGTTTGTGTCCTAACACACAAAGTTGTTTTGACTGTCACAATATGAAATGACATAATAATTGCCTAAGAAGATTGACAGTAGTAATGAAGCCAAGTGATTGTCAAAATATTTAGCTTCACGATATTATTTCATGATAAATTTTGATGCCACTTCATTAAATATTTGCTGAAATCTGTGTGCATTCATTAGACTTTTACATGCCATTCCATTTTTACTCATGTGGCATTTCAACCACATGGAGACTTCTAACACAACAACTGTATGAAGGTGTCTGTTTGGTCACCACCTCTGTGACACTAACACTAACTCAGGCAGCGTTCACTGCCGTGGGGCCTGGTGCTGCCCTAGAGGTCTGTGTGGTAGAATGATGGCTAAGGGAACTTGTAAGGGTGTATTATTTTTAGCCTGCACAGGATTGAGTAAAGGAGCATAATGAGGGAACCACGCTTGACTCTGAAATGCTCTTGGGATTCATGTATTTCAGCTGCTGGGACTGCAAGATTGGATAATGTCAGGCTATTAGGTCTCATGACCTGATGCTAGAAAAATTATGCATGTTCTGAGTAACTACTAAAATACTTCTTTTCCTAATAATTGGAATTGCACATTGCTCTCTGTGTCCCAGCTGGGAATTCACAATGAGGAATGAACAAGCCTTTGGTGTCGACGTCTGTGGGACATCTTGATAACTAAAGGACCAACACTTGGCCCTCTGTTGTTTTTGCAGGCATCGAGTCTAGAAATGAGATCAGGGCAGCCAAAATTGTATCAGCCTCATGCAGCAGGAACTGGAGAACTCACTGCTGCTTAACCTTTAATTTTTACCATGGTATTAGAAGACACAGTAGCAGCAATGCCTTATATATATCACAAGTGGTAACACAGTTTATTACAGGTGGAAACAAACTCATTTCATGTTCAGTAGACAATTAAACGAGTCACAGCTGTTCTCCCTATGTCGCACTGTGACACCCTGCTCTTGTTAGAGAGCATCCATGGTATGGCTCTTCAGCTCTTGGTGCCCTTGTGCTCTTGGCTCTTGTGCCCTTGCTTGGCACACATTCCTGAACAGCTCTCTGGGAGTCAGAGGAAGTGGGTCAGCTGCTGCAGAAAGGACCAGCGTGGTTTATTGTTTTGGGGCTTGGGTAAAGGACTGAGGACGGTTTTGTTTAATAAATAGTAATTGATATGCTTTTCTGTTCAGAAATTTGAGTGTAATAATACAGCTGTAAGGTGCAAATGCTCTCCAGTGAGCTTTTTTAGTGATAACATTTACTTCTGGTAGCACCTCACTACCAAGTATCATTCCAGTGTGCTGTATGGGGAAACTACAGCCCATGGACTGACTATATCCTAGGACTTGTGTGGCCTGAATGATATCTGAATGATATCTGAAGGCCCTGGGCAAGACTCTTGTTACTCTCTACCTTTTTTGTGCTCTGTCCCCACCTTTATTAGATGTGGTAGTCCACAGTTTAATATTTTAGCTATGGTAGTTTTAAATTCAGACAGAGGCTCTTGCCATAGTTTTCCCTGCATTGCTGCTGGCACTGCTAACCCTTGCACACCACCTGTGAAGATCCTTATCATAACTGGAAACTATTTCTCCTTTAGGGGTTTGTTAGACTGCTTACTAGTAGAACTCAGGACTGATTTAGTTTTGTTACACAGCAATCCCAGCTCCCCTGGGTCTGAGCAAAACAGTGAATAGTAGTATATATTAACCCCAGCTTGTTTAAGCAATGTTCAGTACACAAACACTGACCATGAAGAGTGGTAGTACTTTGCAAGAAACATTCATGGTCTCTGTTTTCTTTAATTTTATTTCTTCCTTTAACTCAAGTAGTCATCTAGTCCTGTTTGTAATAACAGTGAAAAAACATTCTGACTGCAGCACCTGCTGCTACATGCTTGGTCTTGGATATGGGGGGATGACAAATATTGCCAAATTTCATACAGCCATCCAGTCAATGAAGTTGTATTATCCAAGCTGTGCCATTTTACATGAAAAAGAAAGTAGAATGGAAGTAATTCTATGGTTTTAGGCTGACTTTGTGATATAGAGTTCATCCTGTGTTGCAGAACTGTGGTCTGAATTTTCAGATTCTTATTTTTTTTTTCTTTTTATTATTCCTTTATGCTTCCCCACAAAACTTGAAAATGTGTACAGTCTGTAAAATCCCTTGATGCATCCAGTCTGCAAGAAGTCTGAAGCACAGTGTGAAGGGGTAGATTTTCCTGGTGGTGCTTCAGACTGTAGTGTGCTGTGCTGATGTTGAACATTTCTCCAGCTATTGAGGAACTTAAGGATTTTTGCCAGGGCCTGGACAGACCCTTGGGTGCTTTAGATGGCAGTGCAGGCTACCCTCCTGGTTCCTCAGGAGCTGGACAGAGGGTAAAAGTCAGGAACTGGGCTTCAGGTGGGGACCAGGGTCCTTGAGCAGCCTGGACTGTGGGGTGAGCTGAGTGTGCCTAGAGGAAGCAGGAGCCCTGAGGATGCTCATCTGCCTCTTTCTTGACCCAGTGAGGAGAGAATGTGAACTGCTTGAAGTCAGCAAAGTAGGACTGTAAGGGCTTTTGACTTCAGTCCCTGGTTTTGCATCTCATAGAATGCCTTTCTTAAAGTAATCAATCTCAAGTTTAAGCCTATTTAGAAATCCTCTTCCCATCTCCAGGCTAAGCTTCTTAATGGGTAAATTTACACCCATTTACTCCATTGTTGTTATTGTACTTTGACTTAATCATGCTTCCTCCCTCCCCAGTGGTTGTGCTGGAAGAGCAATCCTGGCTTTTCCTGGCTTTCAGTCCACAGGACTAAACAAGTCAAGCTTGTAATCTCTGGTAAAAATGTGCTCTTCATTTTTCTGATTATTCTCAAATCCTTTCTCTGCATCTTTTCCAGTTCAGATACTTTTTTTTTTTAAAACAGGAGTGACCTGATTAAAAAGTATTTCACGTGGGGCCTCACCAAAGTTTTGCTACCAAAGGTAGCATCTCTTGGTGTACCAGAAGATCACGTCAGGCTGGCAGACAGCGCGGGTTCTTTTTTCATGTTGAGGTGTGTTATTCTCTCTGCACGATGACTTGGGTGAAAGTTGCACAAATGACAGCTCAGTCTTTAAAACAGGAGTTGTGGCATTGGCTGTTAATTCCTCTGTGCCAAAAATATGGAGACATGAATGTGTCTGGCTATCTTGAGCTTAACTGTAGGTCATCTTTATGACCAGCCAGTCACCTGGTGGTTTCCTATGTAACTTTTGTGTGCCAGTCCAATATTAGTGTTATTAAGTGCAATGAGCTCTAGATGGACGCAGTCTAAGTCACTCTACTGTTTTAGCTAATGAAACCTCAGATCAAAAATGTACATTCATATTATGTGCTGAGAGCTGCTGGGTGTGTTTATAACTTTATACAATTACCTTGCTTTATGAAGGTCACTCATTTCAGTAAATACATGGATATGTAACTCTGTAAAGTTTTGAGCTATTTTTGTAAGTGGACTTTTATGTTTTCATTTTTCTTATGCACTATCATTCCTGATATAGCATAGGATTGTTAACAGAAGCACTTCATAAAAGAAATATAGAGGGATTAATAAGTAATGGCATGCTCAGAATTCAAAATGAACAAAGACTGAGCACTTGCATTTCTGTATTGTTAACCTAAGCAATTACAGGGAGAAGATATTGGAGTGGTTAAGCTTGGAAAGGCACAAAACTGTGTCTACAGCAGGCACATGTTGTAGACGATTTCTTTCTTCTTCCTCTTTTTTTTTTTTTTTTAAATCTGTAATCCATTTTGCACTATGAATACTGTAGATTTGCCAGCTGGCATTTTACACTTTGAATACTTTTTCTCTAGATACCTCACTTGATTGTCCTGCCATCTTTGAATGTGTGGGATGACATGTTTTGGATTTTCTTCCCCTCATTTTTCTTTTTTTAAGACTGCACTGCGTGAAATGATATTTGTGTTCTTATGACATTGTTTACTTTTATCTTGCTTAATTATGGGATAATGTTCACAGTGGAGGAGGATGTTAGGCAGTGTAAGTGAATCATGTTTGCAGGTGATTAATTGTACTGTGAAGCTAAGACACTTGATAATTACAAAACCTGTTGGCTGTGATTGTATTCCAGCTCTGTGAAGATTATTCACTTTATATGGAAAGGAGCAAGAAGGTAAACTGCAATGATTTTTATGCCTTTTTTGAGTGCTTATATTGCTTTTGCTTTGCATTTGTCTTGAGTTCCACTGTAAGGGCAGGTGAGTTCATTAATAAAATACTCATTTTAAAAGTTCAGGAATTTTCCTTACAGGTTATATCTTTTAAAGTTTGTACCTTGCCTGAATATGAAACTGCTTCTTCCTAACCTAGGGAAAAATGTGTAATATTATTTTTAATAAGTTATAGTACATAAAATTATATTTGCAGTTTTACTGGGGAAAATGCTCAATTTCTCATTTTTAAAAAATTTGCTATCCTTTTTACATAGTTCCATATTCACCACACTAAAATCTGCAATGCTTGTCAAGGATAGCTGGCAAAATGGAGCTGATGTATGGTGGTATTTTAGATACAGCATGTGACCACATGGGTAGGCAGAGTATCATCCTCAAAAGGGAACCATTATGAGTGGTGCACAGCTTCAGTGTAAGATGTTTGGTAATGGGATTAGTGGAGCAACAAAGATTTTTCTCTTGCAGACAACAATACATTATGCTCTTAGAAATTATACCTTCTGCTTTTACAGTTAAAGCTGCATTTCAACAGACATGGGGAGAGGTGACCTTTTTGGTGATACCTATCCCTTTCTGCTGTCCAGTTATATACATCCCCATTTGTCATCCTCCTGGTTTGATAAATGACCCAGAGGCTACTGGGAATACAGGAGACTCATTCAAGGAGGACTGGTGCATGAGGTCGGATGAGAACTCCTCACTCTCTGGAGGCACATTAATTTAAGAATATGATCCTGCAACACCACTTTCTGTGGAGTGAAGTAAGATGTATAACTTCCTCTTAGGTGGTACCATAGTTTGTCTCAACCTGTATAATGTTTTGCTAAATTTGAGCCTCTTCTGTTCTCGTCTTGCTGACAGAGCAAGTGTGGTGGGGAGAAATGCTGTTATTCCTCACTGGTGTTTCTAACTTGAAATCCTCTGATGCTTTTATTTGGAGAATTGGGGAAGATTTCTGTTGGTGAGTAAGCTCTAGCTTTCAGTGTACCTGATGGGACTTGTCTCATGAATGCTCAAAAGTCCAGTACAAACTGAGAGAAGGAAGGCTACTCTTTTTTAAGAATAATCAGTATATTTTTGCATCTCTCGCAGGTTATTTTTTATTTTGAATGTCCTTGGAATGCTTTCATCCTGCATCAACTAGTTATGAACAGTTCGTCATAGCTGATGCAATTACAGGTGTGATTCATTAACATCAGTGGAGAGTGTCCTTAATACTTTGCTTGCTGAAGTGAAACAGAAAATGTGGGAATTGCACAGTGATGCTTACTGTCTGGCTAACCCAATTTGGTGTGTGTGTGTGGTTTTTTTTTTTTTTGGTTTTGTTTTGTTTTTTTTTGTTTTGTTTTGTTTTTTGTTTGTTTGGGGTTTTTTGTTTTGGTCATTTGGTTGGTTTTTTCTTGTTTTTGTTTTCTGTTTCGTTTTGTTTTTTAGTTTGGAGTTTCTTTTTTTTTTTCCTTAGCAACAGTGATGACACAGAATGTTAAAGTAATCCTCATTTTGGAGATTATTTAACAGGGGCAGTAATGCCAATAGCACAGTGGGCCTTTGATCTTCAGGAACTGCTAATTTTTTACTTCCTCAAATACTATGCAAAGCTCTGCTGTAGGAATGTATTCTTTCATATGCAGAAATCCATCATAGAGTAGAGAACATTAAGGGACAGAACTGATCACTAATTGAATCTAATTTGCCTAAGGTCTATGAAAGCAAACTATTTTCATTGTTAAAGTAAGCAGAGAGTATCTCTAAAATGGACTAGTTATCAAAGCTTCTCTTTTGAGATTCTTCTCCCATCCTGAAAGGGAAAAAGTCAGAGGAAAAAAAGGGTCAGGGTAGTGGTGTTTGTTTTGTTTTGACCAAATTCTCAAATTTCAAATTTTGAGTTTCATCTACTGGAAACTTTTGCGCATTGTTTTCAGTCATTCCATTCCCCGTGAATTTCTTCTTTCTAGATCTTTTACCAGTGTCAATGGTTTCATGCACTGGTGCCTACATTGGGAGCTTTTAGTAGAACACTTCCAGCTCCTTCTTGGGCACCACACAGCCACTCTGAAGCTTGTAGTTCTTGTTAAATAGCATCAAATACTTCTTTTTTACATTTGCAGTCAGTCATAGCACTAGAGAGGAAACATTTGGTCAATTTTCTTTCCCTTCTGGCATTTTATCCCTCCCCAAATCCTGTGCACCCCATAATTTCCTAGCTACCTTTTTTTTTTTAAATGTGATTTACTGAAATGAGACTCTACTAGATCCTGTAGAAGGCTTTTGTCTCCTTAGAGTAACAATGTATCATCCATTTCTATACCACTAACCCAGTTAGAATGGTAGTGTATCAAGACATAAGCAAGTAATTTGTAGAATAGGCCTGCCTGAAAAGTGAGAAGATATTTTTCTCTGCAGGAAAAGAGTGTATCCTTACCTTCTGACTCTCACCAGGTTGAAAATGACTGGCCTTTTCAAATCAAGCTTATTCTTAAAACTATAGTGATGTTATGTGAACTGGTCCATTCTACAGCATACTACACATTTTATTTCTGATACTGCAAAGCCAAGCAAAGAAGTCCTCAAAAGAATTAATTGTATTAAGCAGAGGATAATTTTGCCTTGACACTTTCTATGTTTTTACCACCTACAGTCATTTTAAATACAATGGCAATCTAAGTTATTTACTGACTCATTCAAAAGTTTGGAATATTTTGGTAGTAATTTCTTGCACTTTAAAACTAGAAAGGGCTGTGAGATGAGCTGATTTGACCACCTGAATATGATAGGCAAGTGTATTTTTCAAAATTAATTTCTTACATTAATTCCTAAATTAGACTAAATCATTCCATCCTCAGGAGATTAAACACAGGAAGAGGACAGGAGAAGTGGGGCTGCATAAAGCTTGTTAATAAATGGGCCTTTTCAAATGCTGTTTTGGAGGATAACATTTCTCAGGTAATCATTTCTTCCCACTGGTTCATTAGGCAATTTATGAGATCTTTAAGAGTTTTTAATAAAGTTAAAATTGTCACTGTGAATTTATTATCTCTCGATTATATAATCCTTTCATGGAAAAACAGAAAAGCCACCCTGAAGGGGAGTGTTTTGGAGGAGTTTGGCATGCGAATGCTGCCATTGATGGATACAGTCAGTGTGGTCTCAGCAGCACCTTTTGAGTGCTCTAGAAGTTTCTAGGGATTCAGCTTTCATGACAGATCTGCTGCGCTTCCTATCCGTGCCATTTCGCTGAATCTGGAAGTGACAGCTCATTGTCAGGGTTCAAAGAAAAGTTCCTGTGAAAGTTCTCACAGATGAGTTCTTCACCCTCACCTTGGTTGGTGTTGAACAACTGCCAGTAACAGGAGCGTCTTTCCATTAGTGACTATCCATGTTGCAGAAATCAGAGGCATCACCTCCGTCTTCTGTGGGATTACTTAGAAATAACAGTATTTTTTGCAAAACCTGCATGACTGAGTAGATAACAGGGAAGAACCATTCCTAATGTAAGGTGGAGGAGTTCCAGTGCCTTCTGTCCAGGACCTTCAATGCTCAGCAGAAAAAAAAAAAAAATCCTCAGATATGGAAGTGGCAACAGCAGCCATATGAGTACAGATTTTGAGTCTGAAGTGGTGCAGGCTTATTTGAGACCAGTGCAATACAATGCGGATGTTTCATAAACCAGTATGAGTATTGATAAACCTTAAGTAGTTCTGACCTTGCTTACAGCAGTGCCTAAAATATATGAAAGATTGCATATTGGGTTTGAGTTTTAGAATTACTTAGGAACGTTAAAGGAACATACTTCTAAAACATATATGACCGATGAGCATCTATTTTTTAGTATTTGTCGTCTTTAGCAATTTTAAAGACTCCATGTGAGGTGTCTCTCCTATATTTTTAAAAATATGGCTATTCAAGTTTAATGAGTTTCTTAAGAGTAGATAGAAGAGTGAGAGTAAGATAGAAACATCCTCTGTTAGTTATGCCACAGTGATGAAGACAATGTGATCTGTACTGTGGATTCCAGAAGGACTCTGCCTGCCTGCCTACCAGGTGCCTGCAGTCAGTCCAAGCACATTTTCCTAGCTGTACCATGAAATTAATGTGGGCTTGTGCCTTTTGGGCAGGAAATCGTCTGCTGTGGAATGGCATGTCTGCTTGGGAACACTTCATTTTTCAGTTCAGAATTAATGTCCTTTCACTGTGGGCATGAGCAAAGTGTTACAGGAAGGTAATGAGCTCCTGGCAGCTACTGCTGTTGTCATGCAGCAGAGGATGTCAGGTGTGGGTTAGTAGCTTGTGTGCAACTATTCATCATGATCGCATCAGTCCCTGTGAGCTCTGGTGTCTGCAGGTCTGTTAGTTCCTAACTTCTCTTTTCTGCTTTTACTGAGACATGCACAGGTGCATTGCTTTCTAGAGGTGACCTTTTTATCTAATCTTTTCTGCTGTTTTCTAATTCTGAAGTGTTTTTGTATTTTTAGGCTGGTTTGGTGACAGTTTGAGCTCTACTGTGTGCTCTGAATAGTGGATTTTGTTGTGACTTTTGTTCTAACCTTTTTGTTAGTTTTCAGTTGGAGAAATATATTCTCATATTGTTTAGTAACAGTTATTTTTTATTCTTGTGCTATAATCAATGCCTGTTTTTTGAAGCTGTGGAGCAATTGTAGAGATACACAAACACTGCGGTCACAGGCCATGTTTCCCTTGCACTTTGACAGAGGTGAGAGCAGTGCATGCATTTGTGCAAAGCCCACAGGGTAGAGGTGTAGGGAAAGCATCACTGTCTGTGGTAGAGTTCCGTGAGAAACTAGACTGGGAAAGAAAGAAGCCCTACATCTCCCCTTTTGTACTCCAGTGTATAATCAAATCCTGTCCTGCTTGTACTCTCTGAAGGATGTATAAGAGGAGAATGTACTGCTAAGAACAAGTAAGACTGAATAAAGAAAAAGGCAATTTTTTCATTTGATTTGAAAAGACAAACTGTTTGACTACACATAATTTGTCAACTGTTGCTGAGTTAACTGCAGCTGAGCACAGAAGCCTTTGAGCGTTTCAAGGTTTGGGGAAACATTTTGCACAAATTTTTCACTTATTTAATTTATTATCCATCTTCCTTAGTTGTCTTGAGTTGATTTAAAAAATATGTTTTGAGTTTTTAGTCACTGTAACCTCAAGATTCTCTGATTTTAAGCTCTAAATTCTGCCTTGCCGTGGGACGTTTGCTAGAGGAGTCTTAAGCATTTCTGCATTAAAAGTCTGGCCAAGTCAGGGTTCAGCTGTGAGAGGCAATAAATTCACGTGGCAACGGGATTAGGAAATTGAACTTCTAAGGAAGTTTTCATCTACAGACCTTGCAGGCTCAATCCTTGGGGTGCAACTGCAAGCATCTCATGACTTGAATACTACAGAGTTCATTTAGCTCTATTCATAATTACTCTGTAGAAACAAGGTACTTAAGAAAAGAGGGACAATGCATTTTATTGCAGGTTTTTTGTTTCTTACTTTTTAATCAATGAAACAACTGCTTGTCGTGTCTAGTTCTTTAGTGATGGTTTGGCCTCTGGCAAAGTTTTGTCTCCGCATTAGTTAACAAATTGTGCAGTTTGTGTGCAGGGCTACACTTGATAAGATGGAATATGCCTCACTAAAACACTATGTGTCCAGTCAGTTAAAATAGTAGTAGTTATTTAAAATAATATTTTAGGCATGAGTTATTGTCTGTAGTATGGCTATACATGCAAGTAATAAAGCCATGCCATGGATTCACAGCTCATGGATGACACCACATTTCCTGCCTCTCTATGCGTGCTTATCACATTGAAAGTAGGAGGTAGTTTATTCCACTTTGGGTCTTGCATTTGTAGGAGGGTCAGAGTATACTGAATGTTACCAGTTCCCTTGCAGCAAACCCAGGGCATCCTCTAAAAGCTATAAACTTTTTCCCCTTCTGCCAAACTGCATCACTGCCCAGCTGCAGCAGAAACCTAAAAAACCCCACACAAACAAACAAATAATCAAAAAACCCCCTTATAATATCTTCATGAAAATAAATAACCTAGAAAAGGATGTTTCCGGCAGAGACAAATACACATGTTTAGTTTATTGCATGTACAGCTTGACCAGTCTCTGGCTTGAAACTTTTGTTGTAGACAGGTATATTCCAGGTCTGACAAATCTGTAATAAATTAGTTTTGCCAAAACTGCATTGTTTTAGCAGAAGCTCATTTGATGTCTGCAACATGTGAATTGTTATTATTGCACACTCACAACTCCTCATTTCCATTCCTGGTTTCAGTGATTTTCTGTTGCCTGATTAGACAAGACTTGAAATTAATTTTTAAAACTTTATTTATTAATAATAATAAAAATAAATAAGAATAAGTAGTAAATAGTTTGGTCTGGTTTGCTGCTTTGGTTTGGTTGTCATGTTGTGAACATCTTGGATTTGAAGAAAGTAAATGAGGAAGAGATTCATTTTGACATAAATTGCACACTTTTTGAATTTAATTGGATGACCTCTCAGAGCAGACCAAATTCTGATACACATTGCAGAGGGAGATGTGGAGATTACGATAGGAAGTTTCAAAATAGCATTCCCAGGAGACCTTACCAAGTGTACTTCCAGAAATTGCAGAGAAACTAATTGACCTGACTAGATATTGATCCTAAATCATTGCAGTTCCTGTTTGAAGGCAGATACAACAAAAATATTGATCAGTGGAAATTAATCTACACTTTCAGATAATTTTTTTTTAAATGGCAAGATTAAATCTCTTCGTTCAAGCAAGCCTTTCTACCCTTCTTATCCAGTGTTCTGCTTTTCTGCATGTCTACTCCAGAAAAAAAATCCCCAGACATTACAGTTCCAGTGTTTCTGCTCTGCTTTGACTGCAGAACTGCACTCTTTTTTCTTTGGGTATACTACTGCCCAAGCACAACAATATTTGCAAGTAAATAAACATGGAAAAAATTACTAACTAAAAGACTATAGATAGTTTCTAAAGAACAAATTTTTATGTTTTCCTTGGTGACTTGAGTACAATATGCTCAGACAGTGCAATTCTAACAGCTCTGGTCAGTATGGGAAAGCACTGGACGATGCTCTGACAAGAACTGGATGACCTTGAGGATTAACGCAGTAAAAAAGCTCCAATAAATCTATAGAACTGACTGGTCTAAGGTGCAAGCTGGTGCATGTTGAGTCAAAACCATTCATTTTTTCTTTCATCTGTAGAAGTGCATCCCTTGAAGAGGATCAGAGTGTAGTAATCATAGAAGGAGTCATAAAGGACCAATGTGACATAACAAAGCAGATGAAAGTGCGAACACACAGCGCTCTAGTTAAGGACTAAAAATGTATCACAAGATTGCCGTGCCCAGGGCCTCATCTTTAAAAGTTCACATTTTCAAGAAAAGTGACTAAAGTTGGAAGTGTTGCAGAAGAGGCCTTGCAGGAAAGGCAAGGGTCAGAGAACTGGGAAGTCCATGTTGCTGAGAGCTGGTAAATGCACAGAGAGAAGAACCTTTCAGTTTTGTACAAAGTGTGGCTATCTGGAAATTGATATCTGTAAGAAACTGGGCTAGGCTTTTACTCCTCAAGAGCTTTCAAGTAGAAAGAGCATGGAGTTTGTAACTTCCCTTAAAAAAGATAGTCTGTATAAACACAGAACTGAACGAATAGATTAACGAGGTTTCTTCTGGTTTTCTGTCCTTAAAAATACATAGCAGTAGTTCAGCAATCTTTGGATTTGGTTGAGAACCTGTGTTTAGTTTCAATTAAGAGCTGTTGGAAGTGTTGAAAAATGTGTGCAACTCATTTTGTATTCAGTTAATTACAACCTCTGTTTTTCACTTTTCCCACAGTAGTTTGTGTTTTACAAGGTTGGCATCCTTCAATGAAAAAGTTGAGGTAATGTAATTCCTGCCCTGTTGTTGTGTGGAGAAACTTAGTGAAAACCAGATGTAGGAGTCCAGGGCTATAAAGCTACAACTTCTGGCCTGAGTATTTATAATTTCAGAATTTTTGTACCTGAAATAGAGAGCGAAATCAGTTGAAATCACCTATATACACTTGAACAAGACAAGAGGAATTGGCCATGAAGGCTTTTGTCAGACATAATGTCTTATCAGGGGAACAGCCAATCTTGACTTCAACACTCCTATGTAATGTCCAATCAGTAATTAAAACCAAGTTGCATTTAGCAATTAGTAGACACAGAAAACATTGTCGTGTTTGCAGGCTTATAGCTAATTGTGTGAATGATCACTTAACTGCTTGTGTGTGCCCACATTTTTCTACCATGTACATAAAATGTGTAGAAGTGCACCAGCCCTACAACATATCATTGAGAGGAAAATATTGAGCTTTTGAAGGTTTACTTCCAAGGGCAGTATTTGTTTAATTTTATAATTTGATGTTGACTGTGAATGCTAATATAATAAATTGACGTTTCTTCCTCTGTAATAGTGACTTTCATTGTTTTCAAAGATCCTATTCCAGTGTAATCAGAAAATGTTGGACCAGACTAAGAAGATGATTTGGTGACAAATTTTGAATCTGCCTTATATAGTACAGGGCCCAAGATATGTGAGAAATCATATATGTTTCTACAAGGTTTTATCTTAGAAATAGGGAAGAGAGTTTTGTTAAAAATGCTGATTCATTGAAAATGAGACCTTTCATGAGGATGTGTTGCTTTTGGCTGTTTTTCGCATAACATTTTAAGGTCTGAAATGAAATATCCTCCTGGACACTGAATTGAGACAAACCTGTGACCTTTTGTAAAAATACTCTAACTGCTAGTTAGGAGTCTGCAGGATGTAGAAGGTTCCTGTCCAAAAGCATTTTCTTCTGATGCAGTCCACAGCCCTTGACCTTGCTCTTCTGGTCACTAAGTTCTCCACTACTTTGTCCTGAACCAGATTTGCAGCTCTGTTTCCTACTAGGGTGAGAGGGCCAAGTAGGACCATAGTGAACTTTGGGATTAGCATAGATGATTATGTGAGGCTCTCGCTTCTGAAAGTCCTTGTAACCCTTTGGTTTATGGTATGTTCAAGTTTTCATGAGATGTGTGTGCCCCTTCATTCTGGAAGGAAGAATTCTGGAGCTGCCTAGATATTAGCCCCGAGGAGGCTAACCATTCCTCTTGACATCTGGGAACCTTTCAGGTTTTGCACACTAAAAAAAGGTATGGTTTGGAGCTGACTCAGAGCTGTATGGAAGATGGCAGTACATATTTGTGTCCTCTGGAAAATGTCTGTAGTTGGTGCTCTGTCCACTGCTCCTCTTGTACCACCTGTGAGAGTCATTACCTAGGCACAATAAAAAGCGTGGTAATAGAGTGGCAGTGTGTTAGAAGTGCTACTTGTAACTCAGCCCCTGCTTCTGACTTTCCTAGGTCAGACACCAGAAACAGGGCTCCCCTCTCCCTTCAGAATCAGTTGTTCTCACAGTTCTGTCTGTGGGATGTAACAGCAGCAGCAGTTCCTTGGGCATGTGTGGACAACAAGGCACTAAAGTCTGGGTCATCCTTAGAGTTACTGCAGAAATTAGTCCTATGCCAGGGGCAATTTGATTTTCAGAGTTGCCAAGAATAAATAGAGTGTTTACTGAAAACAGTCATTTTGTAAAGATACTGATTTTTCATATTTCATGGCTTAAATATCACCATTCTCTGTCGGAGGGATGCTGGTTCCGGTGTTCTCTCTCTCTGTGAGTTATTTTTAGGCATTGTGCAGGAGTCTGCCCAATATGGTTTGGTATCTCATGTTTCTACCCAGTGGAGATTCTTAGCAACTCTGTGACTCTTTGCATTCATTTTAGATGTAAATATCCTAGAGCTCTGGTTATACTTTTCTGTATTACTTGAAGCTGTGTTTCTTGTTTTAGTGACTTTTCTAATTAGGGACACCCTCAGATTTATTAAGCAGGACCTGCCTTTCATAAACTTGTGCTTGCTGGGCCTGAGCCCCTGTACATTGTCCTGCACATTGAATCACAGAATCACAGAATATTCTGAGTTGGAAGGGACCCACAAGGATCAGTGTGGTGGCATGCAAAATTATCTGCCCCATGACCTTCCGTGGCACCAAAGTCAGGCTGATAGTCTTGTAGTTCCCCGGATCCTCTTTCTAGCCCTTCATGTAGATGAGCATTACATTGGCTAACTTCCAGTCAACTGGGACTTCCCCAGATAGCTAGGACTGCTGGTAAATGATGAAAAGTGGCTCCATGAGTGCTTCTAACAGAAGTTCTTGCTTAATTTCAATAAGATGTATTGTTGGATCTTTCTTTTGAAGTAAAAAACCAAACCAAATGTGATTAGCGCTCATTCCTCCTCTCCCAAACAAACCTAAATGTTAGAAGTTAAAATATCAAGAGAAAAGCAGTAGTTAGGGGCATTCTCCCTTTTTTTAGTTAGCAAAATCCATTAGATTTTTTCCTGCAACATTTCATATTTTTCTAGATGCTAGCTGTGTTTAAAGCCAGGAGTTTTAATTTGAAATACACTGAAATTAATCCCATGGAGCAGGAGGAATATCTTAGGCATGAAGGGTGATAGTATTTCTTCACTGTAGAGAGAAAATGATTTTGTTCACTTTCTAAGAAGATTTTAATACAGTGGCTCATAAGTGCTTTATGAAAGAAGTTGCAATACTTGTCCTTCATGGGTTAGAAATCCTATGTTTCCTGGGATTATTGTCTTCCTCTAATGCAGTTCGATATCAACTGCTGTGGGAGGAAAAGAGCAGCAGGGGTTTTTGGTCTTTCTGCAGCTGAAGAAATGCCAGTCTTTGAAGGAATCTTTCTGCCACACAGTTACAGTAATGATCTGGTCCCAGTTTGAGGGTGAATGGGAGCCCTTGCCATCTGCTGCAAAGAACAGCTGTTTCCCATGACCCACTAATTAAGCCTTCACCAACATCGTTACTGGTTCTGTTTGTACAGGACAGCGTATCTGTGGGCATGTGGGGAGTGAGTGTCTGTTTAAATCAGAGGAAATTGTTCCTTTACCTCTGCAATGATTGGTTTTCTTGTGGAAATGCTGATCTTTATGACTGCTGGTGTTTTAACTGGTTATGTGCAAATGTTGACTGGACTCGTGCATGGCACATGGGTGGTCACCTCTGTAGAAATGTCAGCAGATCTTTGAACTCCCACACCAGTGATTAATTTTTCTGCGTTCTGGGAGAACAGGAGGGGCCATGGATGTAAATACACTTTGTAGGGTTTTCAATCCTTCTTTAACACATGAGAATAGCAAGTGTAGATGAATTGGTCTTCTTTTACTGTTTGGATTTGAGAAGTGGGGCACCACAGCACAGAGTTTTTGGATGTGCTCAGGGACCTCATCGCATGCTCTTGAGGTCTGACTATTGGGAAGATTTTGCTCTATCTGTTTGATCTTAGCTTAGACTGAATTCTAATGCATGGATATAGAGGATTTTTTAAAATCTTTTAAGGGAGGGTCAGCAAGTTGAAGATGGATGCAGAGTCCTTAAGATAATAATCATTATTGCTGGAGGAGTTAGCAGGGGAGCTATCTCTTCCCTGACAGCACAAAGATTAAACAAATGAAAATGTCAGAGTATCCTAGTTGGCGTCCAAAGTGAATGAGTCACTCCAAATGATACTAAAAAGCTAATTCTGCCATGACTTCAAAGGAAAACATCAAAGATGGTTTTGCTGTTTTTCCAGGTGCTAAAGGAAGAGCTTTTCCATGCTGCTGCTACTCTGACAGAGAGTATGGAGTAGTGTTGTGCTTGCTCTCTATTGATATTGAAATCATTCCATTCAAATGAAGCTTATTGAATGCATTGCTGACATAAGCAAGGGAACTACACCGGTAGTTTGACAACTGCTCTGTAATTTTTACAGAAGAAAAGCCACAGAAGAGAAATTAGATAAGATAGCAGGAAATTAGGAGGTGTTCCCTGATTCTGCTAAAAAGCAAAGATAATATTCTTCATGGGATCTGCTCCGTAACATGCTGTTATTGCATGTTTCTCCTGCTTTACACCCAGTTTTGAGGACCAGTTTTGAGACCAAATATAGTTAGTATTTTCATTTATAGCCTTTGACCAAAATCAGCAAATGTGTTTAATGAAAATCGAATTAGCAACAGTGTTATGATTATTTAAGTTAAAGCTGTATGCTATATAAGTGTTTTAGATAGGCTTGGGTAGTTTCCTGAAAGGTAATACTTGAAAGGCACATGTCAATTAGAAGGAGAAAATGATGATGAGAGATAAATAAAGGAAAACAGTAGTTTTCTGGTTTCATCCAGGGTTTCACTCAAACATTAGGGCTAGTAATGTATATGTTTTCTGGAAGAGATGTAAATTATGAGGATATAGTAAAAAATCTTTTACATCACTCTCCTAGTAAAAGTAATGCATTATATGAAACAGTGACTATTCAGTAAGCCTGAAAAGAAATTAGTAGAAAAAAGAAATTTGTTTTCTTTCATAGTTTATAAGCACTTTGGTTAGAGAGGTATTGGGATAAAAATAGTAAAATGTACTTTTGCTGCCTATCCTTTTTAAATGTATTTTAAAAATTTTATTTGTTGAGTTTTCTTTCTGTTTTTCTGACTTCTGTGTTTTGAGAACTTGTGTGTAAACATAGAAATCTTGAAGTGAAAAATTTATTTGTTGCCTGGTGCATACAGGCTATCTGTGAACACAACCTATGCTCCCATCCTCTAGATTGTCTTCTTGATGAACTGTAACAAAAACTGTTGTTTTAGTTGACTAAGAGATGACCCGTAGTGCCAAATTGATTTTCTCATCATCTCATCTAAATCTTGACATTTAGACCAAGCTCACCATACCATTGTTCACATTTCCCTTTAGTTTAGAGTCCTAGAGCTGATTTTGAATCTGATCCACATGGTGAATTGCATCAGTCCTCTGTGCTTTCCCTTCTCTTCAGCTATCTATATTCCAAATCCCTTATACTGTTTCAGCTTTTTGCAAGAGTTACTGTTTGTGCTTTGTGTCATTAACAATAGGGGTGTAAAATATGTTCACAGACCGAATGAAGAAAGTAAATGTCATGTTAGACAAAAGCAATTTTCAGATAGTGATTTAAATCAAGTACGAGGGAGTTCTGAAAAATATTAATAAAATCAAAGCTGCCTTCATCCTTGAAGGTAATATGCTGCAAGTGGGTTAGATTTTGGCAGTGCAGCTGGGGAAACCTGAGGTCTTACCAGTGCACATAATAACTTTGGAAAAGTTATGTTTCTGATCTGTGCTTCAGCTTGCTTATCTTCAGATTAAGGGATAATATTTCTCAAATACCTGCTGAAAAGAAACAGCTTTTTGCCGAATCTTTGAAGAAGCTCAACCGGAGGTGGTCTGAAAACTTCAAATTCAGTTTGAATTTGTTGTAAAGTGAGCTTCTACAGCTCTAAATTCAGGGCATGGGAAGAAAGATTGCCTGCTAAAGTCAGGAAGAATAAAGTATACCTAGACTCAAAGGCATTTATAGATATGCCTCATTGGAGAGGTTCTAAATAAAATTGGTGGAGGGAAGAGCAGAGCCAACCAGTCTTGCTATTTAATTTCGTCGTTTCTCATGCATCCTTGCATGTAAATGTGCAGACAGAATGTGTTCTGGGTTGATCTAAGTATCAGTCATGGCTTTCTGGAGCTTGCTGAACTCAGGAAGCTTTTGAAGGGCAGATAATGCCTTCTTTTTTTTTTTAATTGATTGCATTTTTGTATATAGTGGTATTTAATAATTTAATTAGTTTAAAATTTAGAGGAGAAAACATCCTCAAAGGTGATATTCTGTGTTTGTCTGTACACATGCATATATACTATATATACCCCCTTTTCTAATAGAATTTGCCTGCCTACATCGGTATCAGCTATAACTACATCATTCCTGATGCACTTTTGTTTAACCTCCTCATCTTCACAGTTGCATATGTGCATATGAATAGCATACACCAATCTTGTAATGTGTTTTATATTAGTAAGAGTGTTCTAATGTCTCCCTTTGTGTCTGGTGACCTGCTCAGAGCTTGTTCATTCTGCCCAGTCTGAAGGTGGGTGGAGGAAGGGGATGGTGGGAGGAGAGACAAAGTGCTGTCGGCTGTATGGGAGCACAGCTGAAGGGAGGGGAGGAGTGAAGGAGAATGTGTCCATGGCATGTGGAGTGAGCAGGAAGAGCACGTGGAAAGAAAGGACATACAGTGATGGAGTGTCCCCAGTGACGCACAGCATAAGTGCGATGAAGAAAGGCTTTGACATCTTGCATGCTTCCCATACCCACTTCTGAAATATTTTGAATTATTCTTTTGAATTATTCGGTTAGTTGCTCAAGTGGAACTGCTTAACTCTGGTTGCCCAAAGGAGAGTCTTCCTGCTTGTAGAATATTGTCTGTGTTAGGAGTTAATTATACAGACTGAATAATTAATGTTCACTTTTGGTAAATCAAAATAAAATAACAAAACAGATTTTTTCTGTCTCTGGTACAGTTTATATAACAGAAAAATACTTTTCATGTACAAAGAGAGAAGCAAGAACAGCACAAAAGTCAGGATATCATGATGTTAAAAATCATAAAAAGCATGTTGTTTTTTCTTTTTTTTAATCCAGGGTCATCTCAATATTGTTCTCACCGCAGTAAATGTGTGTGGTAATGTTCTCTATTGCTGTAGAGGAGAATTAAGTGAAGAATGCAAGAATATGCTTACAATCAAAAATGCTTTTTCATACGTACAAGCTACTAATAAAACCCACCAAGTGTAAGAAAAAAGGCTGTGGTGAAAGAAACTGCATTTTCCCTCTCTTGCATTGTCTTTTATCACAGTATCTCAGTAATACTTGAAGTGGTATTTGGCAAGATTGTCACCTAGAGATGATGTGTTTCCCTGTGCATATTTCTGTCACTTCACGTCTCCCAATGTTAAGAAATGCAGCCAAGATCACTGTTTATGTGTCACCAAAAATAATCCTGGGGATTATTTTCATTCTTTTGAGAGGCTTCTGTGGAGGAGTACTAATGCCGAAAAATAAGAAACAGCTTTTATTGTTCCTTTTTTTTGGTAGGTTTTTGGTTGTGTGGGGTTTTTTTCCTAATTGATCTATATTTTGGAATTCACAGAATGTTTGCCAAAAAAAAAATTTAAAAAAGTCCTTAAAGTGACTGATCACATTTTCAAGCTTAGAAGTGTTGTTGTTACCAAGTACGTATTTTTTAAGAATAATTCTTAAGGGATACTTAATATTATATTACAAATATTCCTCTCCCAGCACTTCAGCTTTGCCAGGCTTTTTTTTTTGGTCTGTTTTGAAAGTAATATTTTTGCAAGAGTTTCTACTTCCGAACTGTGTTCTCTCTGAGTTCCGTCATTATTCTCATATCAACTTTATTACATCCCTCAGCAGGCGTTTGTAATTTTATGTTGATTCAAGATGTATCAGTCATGTCAGTGTCTCTGCCTTGATTCAGATGGAGGTACATAAATGCTTTTAAGCACGTACCTCATGGGAGTGGCTCGTGTTGAAAGGTGAGCATCCCTCTGCCTGTTCAGTTCCGGTTCAAGTCACTGTGTCTGCTGTGGGTGAGCTCTCAGAAGTATCCTGAGCAGACTAGAGCAATCCACTGTCTTAATGTATATTGCAATAAATGCCTTTTGTAATCAGTTTTGGGGGTCTATGAAAACAACATCATCATGTTTCTGAGCTAGTTGACTCTCCTGTCCTTAAATGGGTGGCTGCAGAAGGCTGTGATAGACATAAAGGAAGAGAAAAGGTAAAGTTTGCTGGCAGGTGGGTTGTGCTCATTCTACAATCTTAGTGGTACTTTTTAAATAGAAAATCTGTGTCTCTGTTAGAAAGGTGTTTTAAGTGTTTAGGAACGGGTAGAAAAAATATGTATAAGCCCAAAGTATTATTGAATCAGGGTCAGTATAAGAATGTTAATAAAGGTATTTCATTCCATTAGTCTAGTCTTCCTATTTCTTGTTTTCTTCTTTGCTGACCCCCCAAGCAAATACTGCAAACAGATGCACTTTAGTGGATACAGTGCTGTCCACTGGTTGCACCAGTGAGATGGCAAATTCACCACTGAGAATGGGAGACAGCACTTTCACCCTTGCAAGCCTCTGCAGCATCCATCAGCATGGAAACTACTACCACTCTGGGGCTGAGCAGCTCTGGGACACCTGGGGGGGTGGTTTTGCTGCACATGCTGCATCACCAGCAGCCTGGCTAGTAGGATGCATCTTGCACATCTCTCAAGTATTGGTGCAGTTGATATTACTACAACATAGGAGTAAGCTCTCTAGTAAGTGCTAGTTTCTTTGTATTTGATTTTTTAAAATACATGTTTGCAAAGAATAATGTTTAGTATCTGTTCTGGTATCTGTTTATTCTTGTATCTCCTGTTTGGTGGAAAAAGAGTGTTACAAATGGAAGTATTTAAGCAATTAAAATTGAGCAGTACTGTTTTCATGCATAGATAAAATATTTCACCTCCAGCTCTAAAAAAATCTCTATTAGGAAATCTAAGGCAGCTTCTTTTCTTCCTAGGCAGAGTGTGCTGGGGTTTAGCAGGTAAACATGACACAATAATCTGTACAGAGATGCAGTACTAGGCCTGTGCAATGAGTCCATAAAATAATTTGATCTGAAAGGGACCTTTAGGTCATGTAGTCCAATCTCTATTTTGTTTTCTCTTTTTCTCTTTACCACTGGTTTCTTTGCTTTCCCCCCTAAGCTGCAGAACACATGGCACTGTGCAATGCTTTGTTTTTATCCATAGTAGATAAAGGTTTTAGCTGTAGACTAAAGCATGGTCCCTTTGAGGTACTTGATATGAATCACATTGTTTCAGGAATGCTTTATAGGCTGTCCCAGGGCAGTGCTTTCAGTGAATTACTCCCATCATAACACCTATCAGCATTTGCAGGTGCTTTCTTATTTTTGATAGGGGGAAGGTAAGGAAATTCTCCTCACCAAATAGATTTTCATGTTGTACATTGTGTAAGCAAATGCTGCTGGGTCTTAACAGTCTTAACGGTATCAGCTGCATAGTTTTTATTGCTCGATTCAGGCTCTTTAATCCAAGTAGGTGGAAATTTTTTGTTCTCTCTTCTCTTTCTACAACCTAGCAATATGTTATAATAACATTACATTACTGAAAATTCAGTTAATGTTCAGACACAACGTTAACTGACACTGAGTCAGCTATGTTATTTGGGGTGGAAGGAAGATATTCTTTCCATGTAGTATCTCTCAGTGTTACTACGTCTTAATACTCCCACTCCCTTCTATATATAGATACTGCATTAAACCAAGAAGCACATGTGCTTTTCTCTCATTTAAGGGTTTTACACTAGGTGCTTTGTGAACTGTTCAAGACAGGGATACTACTGGCAAAGTATCATGGTATGCTATTCCTGGCTTTTTCACACTTCCTCAGATGTTTGTTCCTATCTACTATCGGAGGAACAAGTATTGGGCTGGACAGATTTCTGCTTTCAACATGGGTGACCACTCCTGTGTTTCAGTGTTTTGATGCAACTTTTCCTCTCACCCTCTGGAAAGATGCTGACTCTGTGAGAGGTTGCCTGAGGTGTAATTTTCATTCTTTATATTTGACATTTCTGAATTTTACAGAAATTGCTATGACTGACTTGAAAATAGATAAGGAAGGAGAATGGAATTTAACTTCTCAAATGACAGAAATGTCATTGTGCTGGGCAGATGATATATATTAATGAATGTTTTCTTTCCTGTTGAGCCTTGGAAGTTTTTCTTACTGTAAAGCTGCTCTAAACTGTAATCAAACATTTAGTGCGTTAAACTGACAATTGGATTTTTTTCACTTCAAGGTTTTAAAAGAGGACATAATTCCAGTTTACTAGGAAGAAAGCATGTGGTTTTCTTTCATTAAAAAAAAAGTCCAAATCTCATTGATTTTGATGAATAACTGAATTGCAAAATATTAAAAATCAGATTTGACCAGTACCTGAGGAACTCTTGAGACTTGGGAGGGGGAGTGGGGGCAGAAAAAAAAAGAGAAGGGGAGCAGTTATAGTGAAATTTTTTTTTCATTTTTAAATGTAACCTTTTTTTTCTTTAATTATTAAAACTAACCAGGACAACTCTAACTGTTAAGGATTAAAGAAAGAATACTTACATTATTTCTAAGTTGCTTACATTGGTGGTTCATCAGTATCTCAGTTCAGGTTTGTTTCTTCTAATGCTTATATCAGGCTTCCATAAAGAAACAAGAGAAGTGTGTTTTGATTTCCTTCTGTACCTGCCTAATAGTGTTGGAAGTGGAAGGGTTTGGCACTGAAGGATATGAACTCAGAAGGAAAGCAGGTCTGGAAGGCACTCCTGGACATGTAGAGCTTCTGCATTTGGGAAGAGAGCTGCTGTGCCAAAATTCACTTTCCAATTCACTGTGCCCGTCTGTCCTGCCCTGCTGCTTTCTCTGTGTGAGTTCCTCAGTCATTCAAGGCTAGAAAAGGTAACAGTCCAGGCTCTTTTTTGCTGTTGTTAGGGATTTGTGTATGTCTATGTGTTTGGGTTTTTTTGTTTTGTTATAATGTTTGTTCCATGCCTTTCTGTATACTTGAAAATACACATAAGGCTGCAAAGGTTTAGGTTGGATATTAGAAAGAAGTTCTTTACAGAGAGAGTGATCAGGCATTGGAATGGCCTGCCCAGAGAGGT
>JAWWLV010000179.1:27809104-27853513 GCA_035041135.1 Platyrinchus mystaceus | reverse complement strand
GCTGGCTCATGTTCAGCTTCCTGTCGATCCAAACTCCCAGGTCCCTTTCTGCCTGGCAGCTCTCCAGCCACTCTGTGAAGGTCCTTAGGAAAAGAGGCAATCACAGGGTTGCAGGGATTGCAGAAGATGGCAAGCTTTGGAAGTACAGTGCACTTTGACATCTCAGTTTGGCACTTATCTTCCAAAGTTCCTTCAGCAACAGAAAGGAAGGAACTGCCTCTGTGAAACTGTCAATCTTCCTTCAGTCTCATAGAGAAAGAGAAGTGTGTTTGCATTTATTGCCTTGCCTTCAGTAGATCCAGCCATTTACCTCCAGATACTGAAATCTCTATAGGGGCTCCAGGTTTCTGAGAGTATTGCTCTTGGAAGAGGGTTTCTGTATAGCTACTATATGCTTTGTCCTGTAAACTGAACCAGCTGCTTTTTAGAGCTCTTGAAACTAGATCACACTTACTTCACAGTAAGTTACTGAGACAGAAAGTTCACTGGTCAGAGAACTGTCGATTTTCATTGCATATCTGTTACAAAGCTTGCATAATTAAAAAAAAAAAACCTGACTGCCTTCCATCTTGCAAATTATGAACTCTTATATTTTAAATACCTTTTGTGTTGTGTGACTCAGAAGAATATGAACAGTACTCTGCCACTGTGCAGTTTTCTGTTCCAGCTTCATCTGACTCAACTGCATTTGGCGTGATTTCACCAATTTAATTTTTGAGGTTTGATGAGCACCTACCTAGCTACCTATCTCCATAGATCATGTTAAATCCTTGGCCTAGATACAGAATAAAATATACTTGTCTGATCAAATATATTCAGATAAATCAAGATGAGTAGTGCAAGAATCTGTTGTAAAGCTTGTTTAGTATGATGTATACCACTTTCCAGATGCTATCTCCCTCTTGTAATAATGACTTAGTTCTTTGCTGATTGCCATTAAGAAAAGAATTCTGCAGAACTGAAGAGGAGGAAAGAAAAAAGACAAACATAATAAAAGATGCTGAAACTAAGGAGACTGGCTGTCAAAATAAGGCATTTGCGTAAGCTGCCTGGCTGCTCTCTAATCCTCGGGCTATAGAACAGGGGGAGACTCTTATGCTGGCAAAAGTGCCCTACAGAAATAAAAGGGTCTGTCATGATAAAGGAGAGCGGGTGGCTGTGATCATTCCTTCCCTGTGCCGCCTACTTTTTTGCTTAGGGGTAGAATAAAATATAAGCTGCCTTCAGGACATACATCAACTATCCTAGATGCATTAGTCATATTCCAGCTTCTGGTCTTGCAAGTGTAATTCCTCCAATTATATCTGCAGCTGTGCACTGTCTTCATTCCTGGCCTGGCTCTCCAGGCTGCAGTGGCATCAGTCAATGGAGGCATCTTCTCAGATGGGGCTGCCTGTTCTGTTTTTCTGCTCTCTAGGTTGTGCCTTGGTGGGTTTTTCATAGCAGCAGCCTGGCTCTGACTATTTGGACCACTCCTAAAAAAAAAACAGAGAAGGTCAAGATAGGACACAGCTGGGGGAGGCCAGGATAGAGAAAGCTGAGAGAGAGAGGGCTGGAGGCATGAGGGTGTCTGGGGCAAAAGCTCGGGTGTCTGGGGCAAAAGCTCAGGTATCTGGGTTAGGAAGTATTTCGTGGTGAAAGGACTTTAAGTGATGGGGGTGCGAGGTTGAGAAGCCTAGCCAGGGGGATCTACAGCGTATGATGCAAATTTTGAGGGCCACAGAGGTGAGATGATGAGGCTTTGGGGAGGGAGTTACTGGTTACTAAGTGAGCACTGTTAGGTGGGATGCTGTTTTGGGGCAGGGTCATGTGCAAAAAGCTGCTGCAAGGTGGTGAGTAGCTAACTTGTTGCTGTCAACAAGTAAACTCCTTGCTCTGGCTCTGCTTCAGAAATGGGTAATGAGACTTCTTCATCCATTCCAGAATGAAATGTTTCTATACAGTGCTAGTAAGAATTTTATTGTTTCTGAACAAAATGACAGACCAAGAAGATGTTACCAATGAAGAATAAACTGGGATCCTAACTGCAGGGCCTATTTTCCCTTGTGGGGAGTGATGGAGTTTTCAGAAGCAATGACTTAACATCTCACCATTACTTGGAAAATTATTCATGCTTCAGTGTGAGATGGATTGAATTTGTTCACTCATCACAGAGTAACCAAATTCAATAGTGTGTTCTCACAGGTGATGGCATTGATAGCTGAGCCATTATCATTTCAGTTCTCCTGCGTATTGATGTTGTGCTGCTGTACAGCTGCTTTTATCAGTATTTCAGATAAGCTTGACTTAATTCAGTAAATCTGTATACCTTGTAATGTCCACGTGAATCTATATAGAACCTAGAAGGGCATTTAGAGGTTTTCTCCTAAAATTACAGGCCAAACTTTTCTGAAGTATTTGCTAACCTTCCTTGAATATTTTCTCAGAAAAACAGATTTCCAAGAAAACAGAATTATTTCTTGCATACTGGGCTCCACACTTCAGCAAGTACATTAAGATGGAATGTGTACAGAACAATTAATTCATTGTGAAAGTGATTGTGCTATCAAAATCTAAAAAAAAAGTAAAGGGGAGAAAAATCTCCAGGCTTTCAAAGCCGGAAATTTTCAGGCAAGGTACTTTGTGGATGATCTGCATCTTGCAGGCTAATTATATTCTTTATCTGTAGAATATATTGATACTAAATGATGTATACTGTGTTTGTTCTCTTTGCTGACTAGTAAGACCCTATTCAGACATTGACATACATACTGAACAGAATAATTCTGAAAAAAAAGGTCTTCTTTCTCATATGGTTATTGTTGTGACCTGGCCGTTTACAGCCTGTATATAAATTCAGAAGGAAGGTGTGGAAGATTTGTACATTCCCCATATTCCACAGAGGTTAATTGTTTTTCTTCTTCAAGGAGCTGTTATCATACAGAGCAATACCACTGAACACATAAGTATTTGAGAATGCAAAATATTTTGGATTAAGAAAGATAGCTGTAAGCTTGAACTCTTACCAGACTACAGACAGGCTTGCTTGGTGAAGTAGGTTACTGATGTTATTGATCTAATAATACAGAGATAAATTAGGCATAATATTCCTACAGCTGATATGAGCATTGGGGAAAGCACCTCGAAGGGATTTAGGGATCCTAGAGTCACATACTCTGTGAGATGATGGAAATGTTTGCCTTGTGCCGTTCTCAAGCTCAAATAAGTAGATGTAAAAGCTGGGCCATTAATGTTGTCTGTTCCATCTTGTGCATGTCACAGGCCATAAAGCTTCCTGTAGAGAGACCAAGTAGAGGATTTGGAGTTTCATTTGATTTCAGATTGATTCATTGGTCCACCTCTGCACATTTGTAAACTCTTTCAAGGCCACCCACAGTCGAGCTTTTCTGGTTTTAGAGATAGGATAAGATGTTCTCAAATACTCAGAACTGGTAATTTCAGAATTGCTGTTTTTAGAGAATACATGGGGGTTTTGGTGGGTTTTTACCAGGAAAACATTTTTGTACTTTGGAGCCAAATGAAATTCAGTGATTAAATACATTCAAACACAGATCCCAGTCTCTGGGTGGTATAATCTCCTGCAACCCTGTGTGGAGTTGAGAGTGTAATTCTGGTCCTTAAAACTGCTTTTTATGTGAGAAAGGCTGACATTGCCACGTATCAACAAAGACCTTTCATTAAAACTTGGTAACCCCTTCCCACACTCCCCACCCTTGGCTTCACTGTTGATATCATTACAAAGCTGATATCTGAATCACCTTCTGTTCTGTATGAGCTTCTGCAGATTTTTGATTAATGGCCAAATTATATACTCTGTGGTTCCAGTAATTTTTCCATTTGTAATTTTATTTTTGTTTGAACCTGAATGCAAAATAATCCATGGTAAGGAGACCATTTAAGCCCTGTGCTTGTGTGGACTGAAATCTGTGAGCTATTCAGGCTGTGGGCAGTGTGAGGGAGAACGTTTTGAATTTGATTTCACAGGGGAGTCATTTTTGAGTCCTGTTTAACCAATGTTAGCAATATTGAGTGCTTTCACGGAGTCAGCCTGCCAGTTGCTGACAGTGTTTTCAGCATCTTGCCATCTCGCTTAGCCAGAATCATCTAAAATTGACATGGTGCTGAAAATGAGGAGGCTAAGGAGTCTGGATTTGATGACATATTCGTATGTGGGCATGTTTTAAATGCATCAGGATAATCTTGCTTGGAGGTTCTGTACATCAGTGATGCATGTTTAGTGCATTAGGAAGTGGGATACTTCTATTGGGACAGTTGTTTCTAGAGACATCAGAACATCTACAAGTACTTTTCTAAGCTATTACAAAGCATATAAGCTACCCTCTGCTGGATGTGGCACACCACATCTCTTAGTTCTGGTGATAAGCACCTCTAGGTTTTACATAAAAATAACAAATGCTGTAGTCTTTCTGCAAAGAATATGTGCAAGGTTTACCTTGAGACTTGGGTGACAGATATGACTTTACCTATCAACAAGGTTGCATAGGGTTCCTAGAAGGGCAATTCAGAGAAAGAGATTAACTTCTGTTCTGAATTTCTCCTTGGAGCAGCCTTTCTCTCTCTAGTGACAGGAGAAGGTGCTGGCAAATTAACCGAAATCATTGCAAATTCATCCCTCTGTCTTCTGAGCACGAGAAATGGCAAAGGCATTCCTTCAGCATGACAGTACGGATGCTCATTTTGGTATCTTGACCACGTTTCACTTGTGATAATAGTTTCATTGGTTCACCTCCTGTTTTAACTGGGTCAATTAACTTCCTTTCCAGGAGGGGTACTGAACTACTGAACTATTTCTGCCAAGCACAGAAAGAGTTACAGGATCTGTCATGGAAAATGGGAACTGCAGCTTATTTTTCCGCTGTGTACTGACAGCTGTACACATCTACTGGGGAAGGGCTGGTCTTGTATTTGCCTGGTAATAGCAGACATGTTTTGGAGAGGAGGCTTGGAGAAGTGGGAGAAGAAAAAGGGGGGAGGTGGTATTGTAGCTCAGTAATTAAGAAAAGATGTACGTGACTCACCCTCCTCTAACAGAGCTGGAGAGGCAGAAGGAAACCAGTCCTTTAATTATTCTCATTGCTTCTGTGGCCGCCCTCAGAGGTTTAATCTAAAGGATCATATGTGCAATCTGGTAATTTTTCCAGATATACTTTTGAAGCACTGTTTGACTGTTACAAAACTGGTTGTGCTAAGCAAAGTGCAAACTTTCTCTCCTTGCACTAGAAAATTAACACTTCCAGCTGCACTTCCTTATCCCCAGTCATGGTTTTTAGCTATTTTCCACTGGAGGACCCATGTGATTCTGAATTGCATCCCAGGTGTCCTCCCCAGCTTCCTGCTGTTCACCTTGATGCTTGTCTGCTGCCTTGTGTGGGAAGTTGGGAGTAGATAAATACTTAAAAATCCCCTGAGCAATATAAATGCTAGACAGTTAGTTATTCATTTTTGCTGACTTTCCAAATCAGGCAATGTTGAGATGTATCAACATGCCTGGCTTCTCTTTCCTTATCTCTCCAGACAGGGCAGGCTGGCTGGGCCAAAGACCTTTTGTTGCAAAAAAAATCTCCTGCCTGCAACATAAAGCTGAGGTCTTGGATACCAGCTCTCTTGGATACCATTAAAGAAGCTTTAAGGAAGTTTTAAATCTACAGGTGGGATGGACTTCAGTTGCATATTAATTTCATAACATTTTGTGGGACTCTGACTGAATTAGGGTGTTCTGCAAATCTGATGTTAAGCAGCTACATAACAGCCCTCAATGTAATATTATCCTGAAGTAATTTATTTTAATTGATAAGTTATGTGGTGCCTGTACAGTCCCCCGACATCCTCAGTCTGTCTCAAATATCCATTGGTATAATGTTTTTAGAATATCTGAGTTTGTGGATATAACTTACCTAGATGTACAAAAAATAATTTTTGTTTGGGTATTTCTGGTGATTTGCTCACAGAGATGGAGCACTCAGTGCAGCACGATGCTTTTTGTTTACTGGCCTCTCCAACTCTGTCACTGTGCTTGCAGAGCATACTGGTAATATGCAGTTCTTGTAGCATCACTCCAGGCAGTGCTAGACATAGAATGGCACTCGAATACAAACTTGAATTGTTTCTTTGATCTCCATAGATGTCCCACAGGCTGCTGTTGCAGGTTTTTTCAGGGCCATCAAGTAATGGTCATAAAGAAAATGTCGTCTTTTATGCCTGTAGTTGTCTGGCTAGAAAAGATACAGTCATTGAGATAATGAAAAAAAAATCACTTTGTTTAGATCAGGCACCCTTTGAGCATGGGGAAAAATAATTGAGGACAAATTTTATCTTCTGGGTATTAGAAGGGGCAGTAGCAACCAACATACTGTCTGAATAATTCTGGAGTCTTAATCACTTTGCTGAAATGAACTGATTTCACTAAATCATGATGCCTCTTTAGCTTTAAAGCTTAGGTGGTCTTAAGAGAATAAACATGTTTGGCAATGCAGTCCAACTATCCTACTCAGATTTATAGCCATACAACTTCAGTTGAATTTTACCACTGAAAGACAGGATGAAATCCAGAGTATTCATTTGTTCACAGATGTTACTGTGAGATAGCTCTTATTCCCAGCTGTTTCTAGTGAAATAGCCTTTTCATTCAACCTAGCCAACAGCCTCTAAACCAGAGATGAGATTTCAGCTGTTTTATTAATTCAAAAAGCACAGGGATTGTGTCTAACTGCTAGTTTGAAGAAAGACAAATCAGCAAGTGATGATGCCACTGAAGTATCTCACATCCAAGTGAACTGTTATTTGCCAATTATACTGGCAATCCTGGGATTTCTATACAAGAAGTCTATTAGAGAGAATGTGTAGCTATTCGTAAAGCACTTTGTGATTCCTGGAGGAAGGATGAATTATAAATATATGTGTAATTACTAACAAAATTTGTTTATGTGCTCTGAAGGCATTGTTTGTCAGAACTGGATTGCTGCAAGTCTGAGTTCACTGTTCTGCCCCGAGTCACGATGGGGCTGGGCACTATCGTGTTGCACTTAGCCCAAGTGGATTGGTGCTGCTTGGAGTCCTGCTGGCCAACTCCATCTAATCACCAAGTGTAGAATTGTTGCTGAACTTGCCAAGAACATGCTTGTGCAGTGGAAGTGCCCTGCATAAGGTGTGTTGGTTTCCTAAAGTTATTTGAATGGCTAAATATTTCCACCTCTTTGTATAGAAAAGCCTAGAATAACAAAGCTTAAAGGAGAAATCTGTGGTTTTCTTCAAGCTCTGGTAGGAACTGATACAAGCTTTAGATCCACAATTTCTAGGGAGTGCAGTATTCTTCCCATTTTTTTCTTGTTTCCTTTCCTTCATACATGGTTTTCAAAATGGAATGTGGAGCCACTGTCAGGCAGCTTCTAATACTGCACTGCAGGTAGAAGACTGGCAAAAATTGTGGTGTTGCTTCTAATAGATTTAAAAATAAAAGGATGACTTAAAACATTATCATTGGTTGCAGTAAAAGAAATTGCACTCCTCAAATGTGTTCCTAACAAACAGGCTGCAGTGTTTTTTCACAAGCAGCACATGAACAGAACCCCAACTTAAGCTGTATTGTTCTGATATTTAGGAAGAAGTATAAGCAAGATATCAGAAAGACCAGCCAAAGTATTTTAAAATATGCATTTTAAAGTAAATCCCGGGTAACCAAATAGCATCTTTTTCATCAATAAGTTATATGAAATTGATTAATTTAATCTGTCTTTAATGGGTTTCAGTGTGATTTCTTCTTAGATGCTTAGGTAATTTTAAGCTTGTGGGAGGAGGGATTCCTTTGTTTTCTTCTTATCGTCATCAGAAATCGTTTTTCTGGCTGCAGAAATTCTCTCTCAGTGAATCCTAAGCAGCTTTTTAGCAATCGAGAATAACCAATCAGCCATTTTTCGTAATGCGTTGTCTCTTTATTTGTGTTCAGCCAGCCTGCAATTTGCTGCCTTGAGAGCAGCAAATACTTATCATGTTAATTAATTTCTCTTGTCTGTGCAGTTCGAGTGACATCAATTCATTCTTTTTGCCATTTCACATCTGATTAAGGACTAGTACTTCCAATGTAGACATGGAGTTGAAGAGCTAGGATTTCTTTCCTTTTGAAGAATAGCTGTGTAATGGGTCAGGATAGTACTTAAACAAGGGAAAACATAGTTTCTGAGTCTCAGATAGTGACAATATTTTTTCTATAAACAGCAATGTTAAAGTTGCTTTATTTGTAAAAAGGACCCGGAATATATATTTTTCAAGTTAATTTCTAAAGCAAATATAAGCGTGCCAAACATAGAGCTGTAATTGCCAAATCCTTAGGGGAAGAGATCTTCTTATGATGTCAGAGAAACCTAGAATCAAAGCAAAATACATGTTATACTGTTTGCACATACCTTCTATGAGGATTTGTAGAAAAGGCTTAATATTTGCATTTTGTGGCATATTCCAGGCTGAGATTTCCGAAGGCAACTGCACTAACTTATGTGCCTACACAAAAGGTTTCCACTGCTGCAGTACAGATGTTCACATATCCTGTAAGCAGTGGTCTAGGTCAGGTGATAATAAAACTTGGTGTACTGTCCCGTACACGTACAAGAGTCCTGGACCAGGACTCATCAGTTATTTTGCTGCCCTTCTACGTACTGTTCTCTTCCTCTCAGATCTCGGGCTATGATTAGCTTTAAATTCTGGGGTTTTTTCCCTGATGAAGATTTTTCCATCTTAAAACCTATATCGCTTTCAGATTCTTTATTTAATTAAGCAAGTTTTAATGATGAATTTTGTGTGCCTAAATGGTAGAAGTAGCAGCTTTATAACATTGACTGGCATTCTTCTAAATTAAGTCTTGCATCTACAGCAGAAAAGAAACTTTTGAGTTTTATTTTCCTACATCTAGTTCTTGCACTTGAGACTGGGGATAGTCATATTCTGCTAAGCAAATCATACATTCTGTGATGTGCAGAGATAAGATGAAATGTAAGAAAAGAAGAAAGACTAAATTGGAAAATATATCTCTTAATATAGTGTCTTAGCCATTGCTGTGGTACCACAACTGCAAGGGAAATCAGATTAACGTTTTAACTTCTTAAAATGAATGCATCTCTTAAAAGCACAGAAAAGAAAAACAAGTTTAGCCTGCCATGAAGACTCATAAAAAGAGCTGGGAGGCTTCTGCGGTCCTACATCAGATCTGAGCCAGGGCCTCACACACAGGTACAAAGTGCTCACCTTTGATGAGGTTACTGAGCAGGGTCAGCCACGATGGAGCAGGTGTCTAGAAAAGATCTGACTGCTGACCGTGATGTGCACTTCAGCACCTGGGGCAGGAGGTGCTGCCTAAGAGAAAAAGATCTCTTTTCTCTTAGTATGTTTTATTTCTTTTTGCCTCACTGAAGCTGTGCAGTGGGATAACGTACTCCATGGCAATGATTTGAAGTCACATCCTGGTTGAAGGCCAGGCTAAGTGGAGAACAACAGGATATGATAAAAACATTTTCTCTGGAAGCTAGGAAAAGGGCTTAGAACCTGTACCTTTTACTCATTTAAAGCTGCTGTAGTTTCTCTTTGGCAGCTGGTCGTAGCTGCATCAAATGTGTTTCACAGCTCTCAGTTCCTGATTCATCAGGACAATGGATACTCCCTTTGAAATCAGCTCTTCAGCTTAAGACAGTAAAAATCTTTGGCCTAATGCACAGAGTCTTCACCTCTTGAGAATCTTGACTGCAGATCTTTGTCTGTATCTTTAATTGCCATTCTAAGTTTGTGTTATCAGTCCGACAGCCAAGGGTAAAGCTATATTCCAGATTATTATAATGTCATGTTTACAGAATAATGATATTAAAGTGAGAGCTGTTCAGTTAAAATTCAGTTAAAATTCTATCTGATAGCATATTGAGTCTTCAAAGATATAGCTAGTAATGCACAATGAATAGATATATATGTACATTGCTGTCTGGTTTTAATTCTAAAACATGAGAGTAATATATCAGCAGCAGGCAATGTATCAGCAGCAGTTATCAGCTGTCACCATTTGAAAAATAACTAATTGCTCTATTTCAAGCAAATTTTTTCAAAGTACATGACACAAATGACTGACTTTCGCTGTTTATTTAGAGGCTATTTCTTTCATCTTAAGTAGTTCCAAGAACACCCAATATTGAATGGTTAAGAGAGTAAGACAGCTTTATTTTGTGTAAAAGCTTTCATGCAGACTGTGTCCCCAGATGCCTCATGGTTTTGTCATATGGTCTGCCTAAAAAAAACCCAAAACACCAAATCAACAAAAAGAGGTGAACCCAATCTGAAAGACCTTGGTTTTGCTTTATGTGTCTGTAATTTTGAAGAGGGTGGTTCATGACAGCAGTTTAGGAGTACATTTGGGTAGGAGGGACAAACCAGCCCTACATGCAGTGGCATCACTTTCTCAGTGATAAGGAAAGGAACTAGTTTCAAGCAAGGGGAGACGATACACTTCCAGATTTTTAAAAGCAAGTGATTTGCTGAAACATAAGTAGAGAACTGTTCCAGATGGCAGGATTTGCAGAGAGAAATGCTACTGTATTTAACAACAACAAGTTTAACTGTATGGGCCAACAAGAACCAAACGTTAAATCAAAATGGAGAGCAGAGAGTCTGGAGATGCCAAACGTACAAACAGTGATGAGCTACAGCTTGAAATCACTGTGTGACTTGGTAGATGTTTGAGAGTTGTACAACATGGTCATGCTTTTGTGCAAAAGGAATAATGAAAGAAATGGCTGTTTATGCAAGCAGCAAGCTGAAATCTGAAAGGGGAGGTGTAATCGAGAGAGAAAAGGAAGGTGATCATAAAGGTGAAATACAAGATGTTAGGGGATGCTGATACATATAGAGTAGGGAAAGATAGTGAAGGATAGTAAAGGGTAAATAGTGGCCTTTTGTGTTGTGAAGACCTCTAGGAGTTCTTCAGTTTACCTTTCAATTAATCTACATCTCTTTGTCTTCAAAAGTCGTAAGGAAGGCTAAAAGTGATCATGCACATAGTTTGAAAGCTTATGATATCTTCCAGTGGAGTTGCCCTGCTGACCAGTGAGGCCACTGAATGGAGCAGTGGTCCCAGCCCTTTCCCTCCTTGTTGACATGGCTGTTTGCTCATCTTAGTCAGAAGATCTGGGGTTTTGAAAGAAACAGGTATGTGTGAAGTAACCAAATGCCATACCAATCTAATGGAAGTTGTCATCTAACATCAAAATATTTGCATAGGAGTGTAAGGGCCAAGGCAAAGGCTGCATTTCCTGCAGTTGTCTCAGGCTGGATCAGGGAAACAAAGATGAATGAATTCCCCCCAGCCATCCTTCTACGTTTGTGTATGCACTTTAGCAGAAGTACGGAAACAAAGTTATATATGAGAAAGGGCTGAAAGAGAAAGTTACCATGTTATACCATTTAAAACAGGCAGACAAAAATGTTGTGCGATGGCAGTATTTGCACTATCTCTGATTTTTCCTTCTGTTCATTTATTTTGTTTTTTGGATCCATCTGAATTGCTTCTGCTCTCAGAAATGTCTCATATGTCTAAACTGTGCATTCATGTCTAGCTTGTATCAAAGTGTGAAGTCATTATTATCTGTGAACTTTGGTATATTTGGCTTATTAGTGCGCCAGTGATCTGGCCTATAACTGGCAGCATTGGTCTGGAGATTACCATTACACTACCAACAGGAATAATTGCAGGCAGTAAGGCTGGTAATAAACTGCATTTTTATGTTATTGAGTAAAGCACTGTTTTATCACTCATTTGTTGAGGAAAAATTATGAAGTACAGTTCCTGCGAAGGGCACGATATGCAATTCACCATTGACATGTAAGCAGTACATCATATAATACTGTAGAGAAAAAGGTGGCTTAAATGATATGAATAATCTAATGCAAGATTTTAAAAATAAAACCAGATCATTAAAGCAATAAACAATCTGAAGTGTATGACCTTTGCACTGATGTGGAGAGCACGCTTCTTCCTTCTTCAGCCCCACTCTAATAGATGTAACCTCTGTCTGTTTCAGTTCTTCACCTTTGCAAAGTTTGTAATGATTTCTAAAAGACACAACAAAGAAAATGAAAAGCCTGAGGATTTCATAGAGATGGCAGGAATTTTCACTGCTGGCACTGTGAAGAATCCTGATTGATTTCATGCCCCCTGCCCTCCCAGGAGTGCTCACCACATTGCAGAGTAATGGCTGACGAGAATCAATTATAAGCATTAAAAAAAGGCTTTTATACATGCTTTTATGATATGCAGAACAAAAGAACTCATTATATTCCTACGTTTTGCAAAAACATGGTCAAATCTAACAAGAAAATATTTTAACTTGTTACCAAGTTAGTGGCCTGTCTACAAAAATTGGGCTGGGAAGCTGTGATTTGTGGCCAACTTTTGTACCTCTGAAACTGTAGGCTTTATTATGAGTTTGCTAAACACATAACTGTAGTGTCAATAATGAGAAACAAGATAATGGGTGCATTTTACCTAAGAAGTTATTAATGAATTATTACTCTGTGCCTTGGTTTTGGTTTTTTGGGGTTTTTTTTGTTTGTTTGTTTTGGTTTTTTGTTTGGTTTTTTTTTACTGTTCTTTAAGAAGTCAGTTCTTGCCGTCCCAGCCCCTTCTTTAGCTGTTACTGGGACAAATGCCCGGTGCTATTGGTGTAGCAAGCAACTCCAACGCATTTATGCCATCTGTTTTCTCATGGAAAGGCCTGGCCTTACCCCACCATGACCTGCTGAAGTCATAAATAGTAGTAGATGCCAACACATGCTCTCTTGGGGGAAGAAAACGTTGTTGACTTGAACCAGAACTTTGGTAAATTCCCCAGTATCCGTGGCAGAAGTGCTGTCAGAGGGAACAATCTGTGGGCTCATTTGTTTCCCTGTGTCCATCCATTTTGAAATAAACCCTGGCTCCTGATGTTACCCAGGAAGAGAGGAAACAGATGCCATTCAGGACACATTTTACTCCTGAACAATATGTGCAGGAAGACCAGAAACCAGATTAACTAATGCCCTGTGTCTTGTCTTTGAGTGATAGTGATGCCTAACATGGAGATACTATTTCAGCAGACCACAACTGGTGCCAATCTGATGTTTGAGAGCATATGCTGATGCTCAGTTTTGGGCAATGATAATATTCAGTGCTGTAAAAGGCCTTTCTCTGAAATGTTGGATCATTTAAATGCTGATATATTCAGTAATGCACCCAAGCTTGGTTGGGTGTTAAGTTCCAAGTGGATTCTAGACATTTTTCTATGAAATTATGTTATAAGAGCAATACCTGGTAAAGTTGTTCTGGATTACTTTTGCCTGAACTGTGGAGTATGAAATCAACACTGTAACTGATCAAGTGTTTGGGGTAAAGTTTTACTTTATGGGCTGTCTGAAATGTGGAACAAGATGGAAATGTTAAGCCCATTGTAATGGGAAATGGTTGAAGTCCTTGTCCCCAGCCCAAGTGTTAACCCCTGTTGTATGATGGATTCACTCATCTTGGCACAGCATCTGTGCTCTAGTATTTGGTGGAGGGAAAAAAAAAATCAAGGAACTACAGTCATTAAAACATGGCAATTTAAAACTACCATGTAGAGTTAAGCATGTGTTTGGTGACTGAACATACAGGTAATCCTGATCCACCAGGTTCCCATCTCTAAGTAGCCTTGTCTCACCTCACAGCCAAGTCTGGCTAGAGGAGAAGATCATACTCGAGACTTCCTAAGGTCCCTTTCAACCTGAACTTTCCTGTAATCCTATGAAGTTCTTCAAAGTAAATTGGAAGATTGTCTGCTTAGGTAAAAATGTGTGATGTTCAAGACCTGAAAAATTTCTCTGTAACTCATATTACAGCTCAAAACTTCAATTTCAGTAAAACTGTGTATCAATTGCATTCTACATCAGCTTTGTAAAGCAGGACCTGAGGACTGACGTTTAACACTGGCAGTAGTTTACACATCACAACTTTTTTGATTTGTACTGGTTAGTTGGCAGGTCACGGTGATTTGAGCTGTAATGACTTCAGAAAGTCAGGTAAGGGAAGTTGCTGTGAAACGGATTTTAACAGTAGCTGGAGTTAACCTTTTAGTAAGAATTTTTAGGAGAGCATTTGGAGTGGAGGTGGGCTTCTGATCTTTCAGTTTAAAGTAGAGAAAGGGGAAAAAAGCCATAGAATTATAAAATATCATGAGTTGGAAGGAGCATCAAATCTCAGTTCTGATTCTGCACATGACAACCCGAAGAATCACATCATGTGCCTGAGAACATTGTCCAAATGCTTCTTGAACTCTGTCAGGCTTGGTGCTGTGACCACTTCCCTGGGGAGCCTTTTCCAGTGCCCAACCACCCTCTGGATGAAGAACCTTTTCCTAATATACAGCCTAAACTTCCCCTGACTCAGCTTGGTTATTGCCCAGCCCTCCAATTTGTCAAGATCTCTCTGCAGAGTTTCTCTGCCTTCGAGGGAGTCAACTTGATGTAAACCCATTTACTATAACTCTTTGTGCCTGGCCCATGAGCCATGTCCTTGTCACCTGAGAATACGATTTATCAAGCAGCTGGTTGGAACATATTTTGGAGCTAACAGACTCTGCTATTAGGAATACTTACTAAATTTTTCTAATACTTCCCTTGCTTCAATTCTGTTTTGGTATTTTTAATTCCACATTTATGAACCATTTGTTCTCATCCTAAGGGTTGGTCCATTATGTGACCCTTGTTATCAGGAACATGTTAGGTCAAACTCCTCATGTTCATTTTTAATCTGCCCTTGTCAGGTGGTCCCTCTCGTACCTTAAAACCATTTGTCTTCTTCCAGAAATCGCCTCAGAGCTGAAAGCTTGTACTCAAAGCAGCTCCTTTAATATAAGCAAATAATAATTGCAAACAAGACAGCTTAGAAATCCACAACATCTACAGGTTGTTGTTGATTGAAACAGACAGATACTTCTCCTTATGCAAGATCAAAGTTGCATAATTGTGTAAACTGCTTGTGTTTCATATTTGGTGAATAAAATTAGTAAAATGGTAACTTTAGTTAGATGATCATGATGAAAGTAGTGCATGATTGTGTTCTTTACCGTTAGCAGTTTTGTTCAGGAGCAAACTGGCCTTTTGAAAAGCAATTAGTAAACCTAAATGTCCTTTGACAGATAGGAGAAATTTTGCTTTGAGATAGCAGCAAAATTTCACTGCAAGTCTGCTAACAGTTTTTATCATAGTGAAGATACATAAGAAGATAATTTTTCATAACACAGATCTGAAAATGAGGCCAGCATTACAAACCATGTCCTGCATATGCTGCTGAATGCTTTGCATGAATAAGATGCTAATGAAGTTGTTGCCAACCGTTTTAGCCTGACAAGGAAGTGCAGCCTTACTGCTTTCATAATGTCTCACAAAGTATTTATCTTTCTTTCTGCAGGCAGATCAGCACATATTTCTGTTTCCCAGTAAGGATCCTTTTGAGAAGCCATGTGAATCCTTAAGGGACTCTCATTTCAGACACATTTCATTTAAGCTTGTGCCAGCAAAATGTTTCTCAGAAGTGCTAATAAGTTTGCAGTTTGAGGAACAGAGTCCTGGGACCATTGCAGGTCTTTGCTTTCAGCTTTATCTTCTAACAGGATAAGGTATAGGACATGACAGAAATGAAATTGCATGAATAACTGAAGAAACCCACTTGCCTCTCAACAGAATTGGATGATTAACAACCCGAGATCTTTGTATCATAAATACTTTAGAATAATATTCTAAGCTCACTGAGATAAAAACATTTGCGTATATCTGTTTTTATATATTTATACCTATGTATGAATACATATGAAAGTGCATACATAAATGCATACATATATATGTTCATTTGAAGATCCATAAGTAAGAGAGGAAGTTTACACTGTCAGAATTTTTTTTTATGGTAGTCTCATAGGTAGGCTGAACAGTAGGAGAGGCAGGTCTGCTTTTCATTTCCTAGAGCAGGCTTTTAACCAAGTGTGCAGTGAACTCTCCATCCCTGTTTGTTTTGAGCTACTTCTGCGTAGAACTCCATTTGGGCCATTTCAGCTCCTTCCTTCAAAGACTGTCGTGATGAAGCAAGTCAGAAAACTTCTGTGGGCCACAAAAAGTGCCAGTGTGACTCAATATATGAATGCTGTATGCCTAGCCTTGGGATCAGAGTTGTGTTTGAGCAGCAGATGGTGCCTGGCAGGAATTCTGGTGCATAGGGTGTTTTTGCACCTTGCTCAGTGTTGGACATGAGATGGAAACACATTTCACACCTCTCCCCGTCACTGGGGAAGATATCCAGGGTTCCCTGTGCAACCCATAGGGACCTTCCCTGGCCCATATGCAATGCACCAACTCGTTTATGCCACTTGAAGAGCACTGACAGTTTGAGGAGTTTCACTGGGAACATGGGTGTTTCTAGCTCTAGGAGAATGAAAGTTAATGAAATAAGGGAGTGGGAGACACATTTAGGACAGAAGGAAATGAAGCAGCAAAGTTTACTTGTATTGTAATTGACATTACAGGTTTCTGTTGCTAGAATATTTTCCTAATTTTTTTCAAGGTGTTGGCTTTCAGAGGTCTTCCGTTGCACAGGTGTGATCTAATTTTATTATTGAGTAGATTTATATAATTACTGTGTCTTTGATGAGATGGAGCTGTCAAGGCTCAGAAAAAGGTGAATACTATGTGAGTAGTAGGAAATCATCACCTTACTGTGGTAGGGAAAAAGGAAAAAGAGCATCAGTTTTCATGACTTGGGTTAAATACCTGCAATATATGGTTGTGGTTTGATTTTGCTGTAGTATTTGAAATTTTGATCCTTCTTAAAGAGGATGATTAAGAAATAGTTACGTGAGGCAAACCCCACAAAATGGTAATTGCCCAGTGATGCTGAGTTTTGCATTCCTTTCCTTGCCTTTCCCTCGAGGTGTCACTAGTGGGGTTTCCAAACTCTTGCACCTGGCCACTTGTATTTTCCAAACACATCAGTAATTTTTGAACTCTTACCAATCTGCTTAACTGCATTGAAACTGGCCAACTGATTGAAGAGTAAGATTAGGTCTGGAACATAGACAGACAGACATAGACTGATGCATAGGTCATACTACCACATGAGCATTGCTTCTTCAGGAACAACTAACTCTGAAAATAACCCTCTCAGGGACAGAGTAATTTGCATAACTATGCAGATTACATACCTCCATGATAATTGTAACACATTTGATAAGATCCTGTCCTGACTTGCCACTAGCACAGCCCGTGGGGGAATCTCCTTTTGGAACTGAAGACTTCTAATGATGAAGCTGACAAAAAGACTGGAACTAGAATAAAACTTGGTGTTAGGGGGAAAAATCAATTTTGAGTAGTGTGAGGTCCGAGGAAATTAATTCACAGTTTTGCTGACGATACCACCAGACTGATACCAGCTTTCTCCAAGCTGTCCTTCCTTTGTTACTTGACTGTGAATCACTTCAAGAGGTGGCAGAGGAGATGTCAGCATGTTTAGACCACTCCATATTTCAGCACTCTCCAGAGGCTAGCAGTCAGTGTACCAAACATGGAGATAGATTCAGAATCATATCACTGTTCATGAACTTTAAAGTGCTACTAAAAATAGTTTACATCCACAAAAGAAGTCTGATGTCTTGCATCTGGCATTCATGACCAACCCCTCTGGGAAAACAGGCTGGCAGCTGAAACCAAATGCCTGGCACTGAGTGAGAGCTTCTCTCAATCATGCAGGTAGTAAATGCACCTTTTTTTTCCCCTAGAGGTTTTTTATCTTTGAATTTTATACATCTATCTATTTTTTTCTGTTCTAAAAGATTATCAGGAAGGACCACCAGCAAGGCCTGTCAGCATTTTACTGTAGAGACTGAAGATGGAAAATAAAGTGTACTGTTAACATCAGAAAGCTTCATTGCGCCATGCAAGGCAGGATATTAGATTTGGGCAGTTTTGTGGTATGTGATCCCGTTCCAAGACTGAAATCAAACTTGTTTATTTAAAGTCACATTCATGACTGTAAAGGCATCCGAGAGCACCAACTTATTCCATGAAAGGTACTGAATCAGCTTGTACTGCTTTGTAGTGGACATACATTCTATGTCCACACAGATGGACATTTTTTTTTTCACATGGTTTAGAGCCAGTGTCAGAATGTCCACTTTCCTGCGTCTGACCCTGTTTGCTTTTGCTGAGTCTAGGGTATTATTGCATTTGGGGATTTTATTTTCCTGGTAATAGCAATGTTTCAGTTTGCATTCAGGTTTAAATACAGATGTAAATTCATGCATTTGCTAGTGTTACCCAGTGAAGTCTGTCATAGTGTCAGTGTTTATTTAGCATATCCAGCTACCTAGTAGTTAGCAAGCAGAAAAGGTTCCCCTTTCAATGGTAACAACAGTTGCTGGAAGAGCTGATCACCCCTTTATGAAGAATCAAATGGCTGTATTTCAACTTATATCTGATGCTCCCCAGTCTGAACCATTAGCAACAGGACATGTCTAATGTTGCTCCATATACTAGTTCTTAATTCTGAGATGTAAATAAAAGTGGAGGTGATGCATTTCTACATTTATCTGGGTAGTCCTTCTCCTGCATGAAGGGGGGAGGAATGAGCTGTCTTCCAGCGATGTGGGGCTCAAGGTGAGCAGTTGTTACTGATTCGTGCCTGTAGTTGATGTTTTACCAGCAGTTGGAAGATGGCGTGGCTCAGATTAAAGTTCTGTTTATAACAGATAAATCCCATGCTTATTTCAATGTTTAGACAAAACATCAGTTAAATGATGGGGATTAGACAAGGTGGGACTTCAAAAGTAAGATCATGGATTCCTCCTCATTTCATTAAATACTTACGTGTATAATTGGGGATATTTATATGCATTTACTTGCCATTTCCTAGTGAGTGCTGTTCATGTTAGAAATGCCTAAGCTATTGGCCAGAAGATCAGTGAAGGTGATCCTGCCCCTATTACTCAGCTCTAATGAGACCTCATCTGAATGCTGTGTCCAGTTCTGGGCTCCCCAGTACAACAGAGACAAGGAAGGACTGGAGAGGATCCATTGGAGAGCTATGAAGATGATTAGGGGACTGGAGCATATCTCTTACAAGGAAAGGCTGAGGGAGCTGGGCCTGTTTAGCCTTGAGAAGTCTGAGAGGGGGTCTTATCAATACATACAAATATCTTATGGGCAGGTGTCAAGAGTATGGGGCCAGGCTCTTCTGAGTGGTGTCCAGCAATAGGACAAGGGGCAGTGGGCACAAACTGAAACATAGGAACATTCCATCTGAATATGGGGAAAAACTTTTCTGCTTTGAACAGTGGACTTGAACATACTGCCCAGAGAGATGTGGAGTCTTCCTCTCTGGAGGTACTCAAAACCCACCTTGGACACAATCCTGTGCAACCTGCTGTAGGTGAAGAAGCTGTAGGGGGATTGGACTAGATGATCTCTAGAGGTCCCTTCCAATCCCAGCCAATCTGTGATTCTGTGATTACTGTCACTGGACTCTGTTCTCTTCTGTGGAGAAGTAACAAGAAAGTATAAACAGGGAGATGCTCCTGCAGAGACTAAATGGAGGAGAACAGCATCAATTGCCACATTTTCTTGCACTGCCGCTTGGGTCAAGGACTAGCTTTTGCTCTGTGTTAGTGCTGTGCTTAGCACAACAGGCTCCTAGTCCATTGCAGTATTCAAGCTCAAATTTCAAACAGATGCCACACTATTCTGATTTTTTGGTGGGTTTTTTTTTTTTTTTTTTACTCCCAAAGTCCTCACCCCTGTCACCTACCCCACAACAGAGTTGTACTGCCTCCTTACCATATTTCTTTGCTTGGGCGTTTTACACACATCTCCCTAACCTTCAGATGCTTTCCCCTTTGAATCAACCAAGTCTCCAACTCACACATTTGTCCAAAGTTCTCAGTAGAGTCAAGCAACATTGTTAATTAGGATATTTAAAGGCTCTCATAACTTTTATTTCAGTTATTACTAATAATAATTAAATGTAATGGATTCTTTTCTCACTTGTCCCACTGACAAGTCACTTACATGCACACTACTTCTGCCAATTACAAAATAAGGACAATAATTCTGCCTTATCATTACAAAACACTTCTCTTCCAACAAATCCTCAAAAGGGGGAAACAGCTGTTTTACAACTCAGTGGTAATTACTTCCATGAAAGAATAAAGGAGCATGAAGGCAGAAGAAAACTGTTCTCTCTTGGTTTCCATTCCTTTGACATTACAAGAAGCTTTCCAGTGTCTGGTTTTAAGCATGTTCCTGCTGAAAATGTGCATGTTTGAACACTGCAGTCATACCTGTTCAAAGAGCTACTTTGGCAGATGTTCTTCAGAATTCCCTATTCTTTACACATATTAATGGAAAGGATGAAATTAAGATTTTGATTGGTTTGAGTGATAATGGCAAGTGCAACAGAACACTAATTGTATAAGGAAATTTGAAAGATGCCAATTACAGTATTCTGAAACATAAAGCACAGTGAATATATAACACCCGTAATTTGAACCAATGCCTCCCTAGCGTATTTTAAACAAGGAAGTCTAATCTGGTGGATCAGCACATTCCAGTACCTGGAAATGAGCGGGCAGTGCTCACCCCCGAGAAGCAGCCCAGTAGCTAAGACTGCACAGTTCTCCAAAGTTATCATCCAAAGTGCTCTAATGGCAAGATGCCCTGGGCTCTGCTACTGCCTCCCAAGAGGAGCAGCAGAAGTCCATCGTGTGATTCTTTCAGGATGAGACAGAAAGCAGAGGCAAACAAGACTGCAGGGAACAAAGAGATGGGCTTGAGGGAACTTAGTAAGATGGCTTAGTGGATTTGTCTGATTTTTAGCCTCTACAACTCTGAACTATTGCGTGACTGTATACAGAAGCTTTGCTTTTCATGTCCTGCAGCACTGTGTACAGTACAAAAAGTCACAGAGTATCTGGTTAGAGTGGCTTAGGGCATACATTAAAAAAGGCTCCCACAGCACACCAGTACTTCTTTTCACATCAACCTATCACCATAAAAGTATCTGGGAAAGACGTGGGATGGTCTGACATACTGCTGAGTAGTTTTTATTCTAGCCAAATAGAGAATGTGAGAACAAAAGCAATATAATCTTTTTAAAAGAGAATGAAAAAGAGCACAGAATATACAGATAAACAGCCACTCCGTTGGCAGATGATAGCAGTGAACAGTGAAGCACTAGAGTTTGTAATTTCAGTTAGCAAAGGGAATGCCATCCAAGTGGTTCTCTACTCCCAGCCCTGTTTCCAGTGGCCTGAGCTATAAACTGTTTCACTGAAGAACCCAACACTCTTACACAAATAAGGTATGTAAATGCTTAGTTAGGGGCTGGCTTCACAGTATTCAAAGCAAAAGTCTACCTTCCTCATCACAGTTGGTTCTGCAGCCCAAGAGCTTACACAACAGTGGTGATCACAGTGTCCTCTCCACTGATGGAACTCACACCTGTTGGTTATCTTTGACATTTCAATCTCTTCAGGTGTTGATTAATTTAAAAACTACTTATGTAGCTCTATCTGCTTTGCCCTCCTCCAAGCTTGGATCTACATCAAGAAAAAAAATTCTTTCACTGTATAGAAAAACAAATGGAAAAGGGTTCAAAAATATTAATGAAGCTAAGATGTTTTTAAATCACATCTGGATAAAACTAGAAGTGGGCTGGTCTAAGAACAAAACCAAAAAGTTAACCAAATAAGAAAGTTCTTCCATTCATTTAATACTCATTTCACTCTGTTTCTGACATTCACACTTTAAAAACCCCCAAAACACAAACCCCAAGCAGTATAAGAAGTGGTAACACATCTTCCAGTGGACTGATTGCTTCAGTCTGCTGCATTCCTGTCAATCAAAGTGCACAGATTATCACCAAGAACTGATGTCAAAAAGTTTTTCAGACTCATTCACTTCCCTTCTCCGACTCCCGAATTTTCCTCCCAAGTAAGAAAACTCCTATTACTTTTAGTTGTTGCTGCTTCTACCAGCCAGGGAAATTTTTTGGCAAAAGTATGAAAAATAAAGGCATGGAGCCTAATTCATGTTTCCCCTGCCTCAATTTTCAGCACTGTAATTGCACTGACTTTGTACAGATATCCTGTCTTTTGAACACAGTCATTAAAACAGGCCCACATAATCTGTTGCTATCTTGTTGTTTCACTGTGTTTTTTGCCTTAAGCAAGGAACTGGTATGAGTGGTGTTCTTGCCACTCGTGTCCTCCTTTTCATGAGCCAAAATGTCATCTTTATTATGCCATTTTGTGACTTACTCTAAATGTTGCTCATATACAATATAGGTGGGGAATGGGAAATGCCTGAGCTCGTTACCACACTTGACCAGGAGATTACTAGGTAATTCTTTTTTCACTAATACACTGTATTCCCTTGCATAAAATGAAGAAACAAAGACTCCTTTTACTCAGAGGTCAAAAAAGCAAAATTAAGGTGTCCTCACAGAAGTTGTAGCTGAAAGCTACATTTTTTTGAATTTTAGGCTGGAAGTCAGCCAAAAACCACAAGAGCATTTGATCAGAACTATGCTGATTTTTTTCTCAGGCTCATACAGAGGCAGGAATTTTGTAACCTCTGTGAAGCGATTTGATTTCTGCAGCAGTAAAGTACTCTGGAAGTGGAAATTGCTACTGTATTGTTAGTGCCACTATAATTAGGCAATTCAATATCCTTGATGTACTGAAAAGCAGAATAGCTTATGCAACTTCCCCACCTGTAGCAGAGATTCTGCACCTTCATTTTAATGAGGAAGCCTGTGGTGTGAGGGAAGTGAAAAACTGGAAATTGATGAATTAGGGATTTCCTCTTCTGTGTGGCAAATTACAGAACAAGCTTATCTGCCTTACTAAAACAAATACTTCCTACTGAAAGAAATAACGTAGGCATGAATCATCTGTCATCCTGTGAATTATTTTGTTCCAACTGCTCATTGCATCAGAGGTCAAAGCACAGTGATACCCGTTCCCTGATATCCTCTGCCAGCGTGAGGCCCTGAGGATTTACGGTCTGCAACTACACAAGTACTTATTATATCATCTCTCCTGGCTCTCAGAATTACTGTCAAGATGAAACCTAAATGTCTGTGTCTCATATAGCTAGTGTAGTTTGGTGGAAAAACTATGATTATTAAGGGTTATAAAAGAGTCCTGCTCAAAATAACTGGTGGTTGAATTCAGTCCACTGAACCCAGATGAACTGGTGACAGGACTTCATTTCACTGCATATTTTCCCTTAGGAGTTTAGGATGCAGTTCCCAGCTGCAGCACACAGTCTTGTGGATTTCAAATGCCACTGAAAGGTAAATATCTTCTCATCATTATCTAACAACTATATTGATATTTAAATTTGTTTAAAAGGCTGGTAAAAAGAAAATAATTTCAAAAGTGTGATTGATGAGAATCACAGAATCCATAGAATCATAGGATGGTTTGGGTTAGAAGGAAGGCACCTTAAAGGTCATTTAGTACCAATTCTTCTGCTGTGGGCAGGGACACCTTCCACTAGATAGAGTTGCTCAAAGCTCCATCTGTAAGGAACTGAAAAAAGTTATTAAAAAAGTTGTTACTGGCTCAAAACAACTCTGTATGTGACAGAAGGGGAGAGATCAGGTTCTATGAAGATGTGATGTTGCTCTGCCCCCATACCCCGCCTCCTTGAGAGCCACTGGTACAGCTGTCAGTTGCTGGCACGCCAGGAACACTGCCCCACATATCCTGGAGCCCCTAACCCAGCCCCACATGGCTGGCACACCAGAAGCACCACCTGGGGGAGTGTGGTCACAGGAGTCCAGAGCAAATAAAACCAACACCAGGCAGCCACCCTGTGATTCATGGCCCTACCGTTTCTTGGTTCTCTACTAGCTGGATCTATGCTGGATTTAAGGCAGTAGCTATAATTCTCCTTTTCTTTCTCTCTTTGCTTCTTCCTCTTCTCATTTCCTTTTTCATGATATTTGGGTAACTTAAACCTGGATGGGTTGGAATTTGCTGAGTCAATGTTTTGTGAAATGCTTTATGTTGATTGAATGCTTGTTTTAAACTTTTGCCGAGTTCCCTTGTTTTCCAAAGTTTGCCAGTAAAAGTGTGTAATTTTGACCCCCTGAGAAGCATTGTAGCATTTCTCCCGTGTGCAGCCTCAAGGTATAAAAGAACTGAAGGCCATTTTAATAAATCCATTGTGCAGATTTTTGGACCCTGATATATTTTTCACATAAAACCCCTTCAATGAGCTTGTGAGAAGGGCCTGGGGTGCTATACCATCCAACCTAGCCTTGAACACTTCCAGGAATGGGGCATCCAGAGCTTCTCTGGCAGCCTGTTTCAATGTCTCACCACCCTCGCAGTAAAGAATTTCTCCCCAATATATAATCTAGGCCTACACTACTGCAGTTTAAAAACCACTACCCATCATCCTCTTGCTACACTCCCTGACAAAGAGTCCTTCCCCATCTTTCCTATAGGCCCCCTTTAGGTACTGAAAGGCTATTATTAGGTCTCCCCAGAGCTTTCTCTTCACTAACTGTCTCAGCCAGTTGTTATAGGAGAGGGGCTCCAGTCCCCTCATCATCTTCATGGCCCTCCTTTGGACTCACTCCAGCAGGTCTATGTCCTTCTTATGTTGGGGCCCCAGAGCTAAACACAGTACTGCAGGTGGTGTCTCCCCTTCCTCGACCTTCTGGCCATGCTGCTTTTCATGCAGGATACAGTTGGCTTTCTGGGCTGAAAGCACACATTACTAGATCGTGTCCGGCTTTTTATCAAATGGTATCCCCAATTCTCAGTGATTACACATATAGCCAGTGTTCCTGGTTCTTTACTCCTACCTGTGACACTGAACCCCTCTGTGAAGACAGGTAAAGCACTTCACTCCTCTGTGCCCCTCTGCAGTAGCAAAAGGCAAGTACTACCCTGGCAAGGATTCTAAGAACTGCACTGCTACATATAGCATTTGCCGTTTTTGTGGCTGAATTGCCTCACAAGTGTTTAAAAAGCAGCTATTAGTCATTACGTTCCTTTTTCTAAAGACCAAGAAAAGTGTTGAGCAGTGACTACCTACATTAGCGCTGCAACATTGCTACTGCCAGTTGTAACAGTACCTCCCGGCTTCCCTCCGTGCTTTTTTCTGTGTTCAAGAAAAAAAAATCATCAGTGGTGTGTGCTTGTATGAATGTGTGTGTGTATGTGTGTGGGGGGGTGTTAAACTGTGATCTCAGATACAGATAATGCACAGTAAAGATATTTTTATATGTTGTCCTGAAAATGGGAAAGCCTTGAAAATGTTTAATGTTTAAATACATTTTGTACCTTATAAGGGTCACCAGAGTGGTTTTTCATCACTTGCGAGCAACACTGTACAGGGATTCATGGCTCCACAGAAATCTGACACCTATCTGAGAAAGAGGCATGGGATAGAGGTGAGGGAGTGAGAAGTCCACCTGCATGGATTCTCTATCATGGTATAGCAAATTTAGTAAGAGCAAGGAAGTATTTTTTAAGGAAACTAGGTTCAGTAAGCCATCAAGGCTTTCCTGGAAGGCTTTTAGAACGTGCATTCTTCTTCTAGTTATTAAACTCTGAATATTCAGTTTCTTTTTAGACAGAAAATGCATTCTCCCTCCAGTTATTAAGCTCTGAATATTCAATTTCTTTTTAGATAGAAAATGCATTTTAATAATATTAATTAAAAAAACCACTTGATGTTGTCAGAACTGCATCTCTTGGCCTATAGTGGGAACATAAATTCCTCTGCTCACTTAAAATTAATAGGGGCAGGAAACTAATAAAGGACTTTGATTTCTTCAACTGTATTGCCCGTTTCTGCCTTCAGCATTCTTTTCTCCCTCTCTCGGCTCAGGCGTCAAGGTTGGTGATACTGAGGCTAGGTCCTCAGCAGGACTCATTCCACTGTCCTACCGGTAGAAATCAACAGCATTTCTATTGCTACTACTAACAAACCTTGGTAGAAAACATCTGTAAAAGAGATGAAGTTCAATATTTTTTGCAAAACAGCGGGCAAGAGCTTTTACATTTGCTTCCCATAAAGAAACAATAATTAAAGCTTTTCAACTTCATAAATATTTTATTCTTTCATTATTGTTTTATTGCATTTTGTAAAAGAAGGCAATTGAAAAGCAAAATAATAATAATGAGAAATGAAAGGTCTCTCTTCCCCTTTGCATGGCTCCTTGCCCACCCCTTCCCCAAAAGAAAAGGTTACTTAATATATAATAGGTCACTCAGTAACAGAGAGGATCTCCTGTCATCTTTTTGTGCACCTGTACTCAAATAAATGCACTTGCACAGAATATGGAGGTTTGTAGAAACAAAAAATTAAAACTATAGAAAAGCTTTTATTAATAGAATATGAAGTTGAAGCATCTGGGATAGGTAACCCTATAGCCATGGCTTAAGGATACCTGGCAGAATGGTGTCTACAAAATGATCTAGATTTTTGGAGGATATAAGATGCCAAAGTCTTGCTGTTCCTTTCAAACGAATCTTGTCTTGTCTCAGTGTTGATTTTGGCCAAGACAACATGTGGCCCTGCTCAGCCAGAAGATAATGAAGTATAATTCTGTTACATGAGGTGGGAATACATGACTTCCTTTTGAAGAGCATAGCATGAACCCTACATGGCAGTTCTGTTATGTAAAGGGATTGAAGGGATGTCAAACTGTAAAGGCTACAACTTGAAGTTGTAAATTCATTGTGGGGGAGAGGCTGGCTGACTACATCTGCAGCATCCAAAAGATTTTCTACCCTCTTCAAGTACCAACACTAATCAGAGAGTAAAGGAATCCTGCAGTGATGCTTTAACCTCCTGCCTCAGTTCTTTGTTTCAGGCTTAAGGAAACATTATAAATGAGTCACTAACAAACAAAGAAACAGATACCACCGTGAGGCTTACAGTTGCACAAATCAAATTGCATGTAACCCTGATGATAAGGAAACAATAATTAACATCTGTTATAAATAAGAATGGTTTGATTGCAGGAGATTGCAAGAAATTACAAGTTTGAAGACAGATCTGAGATGAGTGTCAAATTTGGTGGGCTTGGTGCGTGAGTGATTTCTGTCCCTTGTTCTCATGACGTGAGAAGGAATGAAGGGAAGGTCCACGGGGGGTGGGAAAGTCTGACACCTAGCAATGCTCAGAGTCACACATTAATTATGGCTGTTAGATGGACGTGAATATAAATACCATTGTCATAGACCCCCCAGTTCACAGAAGCTTTCTCTCCCTGTTTTCCTGGTTAGCTCATAAATTCAGCCTTTTTATGCCAGGAGCACGAAGCTGGCTCCCGCAGTCATAGCAGGAATTGCAGCGTGCACATGTGGCTGCGTGGTGATGAGGGTGTGTATGCATGTAAATAAATTAGAGGGCATGAAGGAAAGAAATTGTTCTAGCAGTGGTCTCAGAGTCTTTTCAGGTGATGGTGAGATCTGCTGGCTTCCCTAGAAAAACACAGCAGGGATCAGCTTTGTGTGAGGTGCCTCCCAGACAGAGAGAGGAAGGAGAGAGGATGAGGCCATGTATGCTGCTTTGGGCTGCAGAAGCTTTTAGCTTCAGTGTGGGATTGCTGTACCTCTGTTGGTGAAGGCTGAAGGCTCTCATTGCAGCTTTTTGCACAATTACAGTTTGTCTAAAAACTGTGGATGTTGTTTGTAACAACAGATCTTTTCTGCTTCCATGCCCTTGCCATTCGCTAAATATAAATCTCTTTTCCTTTAAACAAAAGATTGGCCTCTGAAAAACTTCATACAATAATTTGTGTAATGAGTTTATTTAAATTCCTCCCATATTTTATCAAGTTGCTTCTTTATCTTTACACTGTAGTTGAGGCTTTATAATTTAATACATCAAGTGAGAAAGTGAATGATAGAAAATAATACATCTAGCTTGTTATCTGCAAAGCTTTTTGGAGAGCAGATGCTGCATTTAAAGAAGAATGTTTTAAATAATGCAGTTTTGTTAAACTTGTGTTATAAGGATCAGCTTAGAGAAGACTTGTCTGAATTGTTATTCCTGCATAATCACTGATTCTAGAGCTATAGAAAAACAAGAGTCCTAAAAGAGAAGCATGAACAGAAGCAAAATCTCTCATCCCTCCCATTTTGACAAGTTCACAGAAGTATTGTGGCTTTGTTGGTCCCCTCAGCTCTAGTTATCTGCTAGGCAGAGTTCTGGGCTTTGGTTTGAGATTGTAACCTTTAGAGACTATTATTTTGGTTTATAGTTAGAATTATTGTTATAAGTAGCAGGTAATATGTATGAAAGGGAAATTCCACTGAGCATGTTCTGTGATTTAGGTTCATGCCCATGGATATGCATGGATAGCATAAATTTTCCTTTCTCCTTGAGTCTTCCCAACCCAGAAGCCACACCTGACCACTAAACAGGTGTAACACAAGAGGATGAAAGCAGTTTTGTAAGTTATTTTCTGAACATTTCCTTGTACATTTTTAAATTAATGCGTATTTTTCCCAAGCTTTGAAGGGGAAATGTGTATAATAAGGTGTGTTTTTTGTGAGGTGCCAGCCCCAGAAATTTTTGAGGTATGACTATTGGCCAGAAGATTTGCTTTTTCTAGAAAATGTTATGTTAATTACTGTGTTGGGCCTGTGCAATCAGTGTAGATAGAGCTTAATTTTTTCAAGATGGCACAGGAGTGTTCACTGCTTTTTCTGTTATCTGTGGTGGATGGACTGGAAATGGGGGATAGGTACAGTTGGGGTACAGACCTGTGGCAGCAAGAGGCTTGGGCACTGGAGATTTTTGAGAAATTCTATTTAAATGTTCTCACATTGTGCATCAACCCATAATGCTCTAATTTACTTGAAGAGACTCCTACTTGAAGAGGATGCCCAGCTTGCTGAGGGAAATGAAGGGAAAGTACAGTGAGAGTAGCAAATACTTAAAGCAAGAAATATTTGCAAACTTGGTTTCATTTACAACTTATATTAGTTTGCTGAAATCAAGTTATGCCAGCTGCATAATTTTGCCAGCTGCCACCAGAGTGGTGGCATTCCTGCTGTCCTACAATAAATTGTGGAGTAAATTTGCTTAGGTTGAATCACTTGAGAATACTCACCCAGTGTGTGCACTTAGGAACTGAGTTCTAACTGACTCTTTTGGTAATGTCAGACCTCAGTTTGGGAAAGGAGATAATCCAAGTTACTGCAAGTCACCTTTTATTTCTCTGGAGACATTGCTGACTTTGTAAGCTGGGGCAGGGCTCTTTAACCTGAATTCTGTTTCTCAGTCTCTGGCTCACTAGAATCTGGCTAATGCCAGAGCAGCTCAGGCTCAGGGGCTGCTGGAGGGTACTTCAGCTTCGTGGTTCTTCTCAGCTGCTTGCAAGTGCCTCAGGCACTGTAGGCTGCTGTCTCCAGGACTCTTCTTAATCTGTGAACTGCAGCTGATCACCAGCATTACCTGGTAGCACTGGTACTACAGGAAGACAAAGGTGGCTGTGCCAGATGCACATTGCTTAGGCTTTCAGTGGTAGCTGGTTAGAGCCTGACTCACAGCTCCCTCCACATTTCTTACCGTCTAAGCAACAGAAGTACACTAGTGTCATGGGAGGAAGCACTTTGTTTGAGAGTATTTATCCTGCCTTCTCTCGAGAGGTTGGCATAACAAAAATAACAAGCCTGAAGCCTGCAGTGGCCAGCTTGTGTTCAGCAGCTTGTCATGTTCACAATAATTTTCTGAGGACTAAACATTTCAAATCCCAAACACTGTCCTTTATGCTGTGTCTTCTTGCTCAGAAGAATCTTATAAAATACAGAGTCCAAGAATTGCAGGGGTAGACTGACAAAAAAATACACCTCTCATAGCAGGCTGTGCCACCTTCATACAATCTGCTCTTGTGATGAGTGCCGAGCACAACTGTGATTCGTGTCCCCATGGCTGGGGGAGTGAGAGAAGGGGTGCTGACTTCTGTCAGAACCCTGTCACGGGCAGTTGGCAGTGTTAACATCGGTGTTCCTGCAAGACATTTGAACTATTCCCAGTATTTCTTCCCATTCACAGTCAGGTTTTTATCTACTTACATATGCATGTGGATAAATGTGATGGTTCGGACCTGGCTCCCTGCCAAGTGCCTGAACTCACAGTAACAACCCCTTGCCTCTCCCTTCTTTCCTTAGGGCAAAGCAAAAAAACTGTAAAAATAAAAGAACCCAAAATTAACTGAATTATATATATATAAAAATATATATTTGCATATATTACGGTTATATACAATTAAAATACTATGTACACCACAAAGGGATTCCAAACACCTCCAAAGGGAAAGGGAAGGGGGAAAAGGGGACAAAAGGGGACAAAACAGAACAGATATACACAATTGAAACCCGGACTAGCAAAATATGGAATTAGCAAAATAAAATCTCACCACATCCCTTAGAGAAACAAGGTCGGCAGACACGGCCAGCACTCTCCAACCTCCCGCGTGGCAAGGCCAGCGGTCACTGCAGGCCTCAGCCTCTGGATAAGCGAGACCAACGCAGGGACACACTGCTCCTGAACCTCACCGGAAGAGAAGAGAGAGAGGTCTCTAATCTCCATCTTATTTATACCCTGGTTTACGTAAAAATGGTATGGAATACTGGGAAATGGGCATTTCCTTAGTTACAACTAGTTACCAGGAAGGCCTAGGCCTAAACCATCACAATAAATTATGTACAAATACGCTGGCTAGGTGCAAATAGCTGCTGTGCCTGGTGGGCCATTTACTGCCCACCTGCAAGCACAATGTGCAGGGCTGGTATGGCGCAGGTGCAGAGCTGTCTCTGATCTAAATGCCACTTATTTTATATAGAGTGGGTCAGGAAGGGAGTTCAGCTAAATCAGGTGGTTTGAAAGACAAGCTTATTCAGCATGAAACAGATTTTCTGCTTGCTGAAGGAAGGTAAATTTGTTTATATTGCTCCTCTCAAACTTTTAGAAATATGTGCAGTATCCAAGTGCTGGGGTCTGAATTTTGACATATTGAATCCTTGTTTGTATATACAGAAGGAAGCTGAGAAACAGTTGAGTGGAGTGTGTAGAGTTAGACATTTGAATTGAAACCTGAAAGCTACTGAATATTATACAGGAAGTTGTGGACTGGAAAACTGTGTCTTCATGACCAGTCATTAGCAAGTTATCAAGCTGTGGATGTCATGGTCTTCTTCACTCACACCTTCTCTACCCAAAGTGGTCATTTGTAGAGGGAGCATCTTTAAAAGTATCTAGGCTTGTGTTTTGCATCAAAGTCTCAGCATCAGTCCGAACAGATGATGGCATTCTGAAAAAGCTGACATGACTAAGTCTGTCATACTGTTGCATTCCGAATTTGAATTTCTTTAATCCCAGAATTCAAAGAAAATGCAGATAAAAGGAGACCGGGAATAACAAAGCAAAGCTGAGGAGAGTGTAAGGAGATGTTTGCATGGATCCTATCAAGGCAAACTCACTGAGTCTGGTAGAATTCTGCATAGGAGGGCAACTAAGTTGTCCCCCAACTAACTTTATCTTCTGTTTGGGAAACACTACCTTAACAAGTGGCTAGGAACAAGAATTCTTTGTTTTTATTTATTTATGGCTTCACACTAGAACAAATTTTTGCATTTTTGATCCTAACATTAACTTGCTAGGTTCAAAGTATTGTTTTTACTTATGTTTGGTGGCAAAAGAAGGAATTATTTAACAGTCTCACATTTTCTGATTTTTGAATTTAACTGTAATTTTTTTCTTTCTAATTCTGTAGAAATTCTATGCTAGAAATGAGAAAAAGTTTAAAATGTTGATTTAGCTATTTATTTGCAACTTTCTTCTTTGTCTGCTTCAAAAGATTTTTTTAAATTATATAAATTTAGAATATTATTATTTCTAAGCCATTATATCACAGGAACAGTATCTGATAATTTTACTCTTCTTCACTATTGCATCCTTAAAAAAGGCATTATTTTCTCTCTGTTCTATATACCTATACTAATATATATGTATATACTAGTTTTGATTCAGTCATTTCTGGTTTTGAGGTTTCTTTGCCCCCTCAGGGTTTTTGCCTGAAGTGCCTTAGTGTACATAGTTAAAAAGAGATCTAAACACAGGCCTAATAGCTTACTTTTTGCTCTGGTAAAGTGCTTGTGTTTGGTGAACCAAATGCATTGAAACATATTATTGTGTCAGAAGGCATAACAATATTTTCACAAGTGAAGCAGTGTAAGAGTTTAAACTGTTGTGAGAACAGTTATTCTTCAGGCAAACATCCCTTCTTGGTATCAAAACATCAGAATTTTTCTAATTCTGAAAGTAAAATTGGCAAATCCTTGCTCAGTATTGATAGCATATCACTTAGCTCTTTTTCAAAGGTGATTATGGGTTTTTGTATTATGGTGGTTTTTGTAACATGTCAGTCACTGGAGTAACTGAGAGCTTTATAAGGATTAGCAATATACCCATTCCTCAGAAAGGGAATCTGGAAAGAAACCCTCCTATCTGAGCCTGTTTCTTACAGACACAGAGTAACCACCTCTGTGTGAAGGAGGTAAATAGCTATCATTTTCTCAAAAATTGGTGACATGACAATTTGAAATATCACAGGGAAACAAATCCCTCAAAATCAGTTGCTTTCTTCAGCATGCCATTGTTACTACAAACCTCTGGGTTGCTAAGTAGATGTAAGGCACATACCAGGCACCTCATTTAAATAAACAAATAAATAAACCGCTGCAAAGAAATAATTCCAAGGTTTAAAATATAATTCTATAATTACCAGCTTCCTTTTAATTAAACAGTTGAGGATTCACAAATTAGAAATCCAGATGATAAGTATGACAGAGGAACCTGAGCAAAAATTTCCCACCTCACAAGATAGAAGGCAACAGGGCTTTTGTTTCCAGAAGAGAAATCTCCAGAGGAGATACCCAGCCCTGGTCTGCAGGATCACACCACAAATATGGTATAAAACCCAAATAATGTAAATGTATTGATAGTCCTTAACAGAAGGAACACTGGTGATGGGGAAGAGCAGCAGCCTGAGCAAGGACCCTGGGGTAAAGGCTGTCCCTGGCATTTGTCCAGCACATGTTCCTGGCCAGTGGAGTGCTGGGCAGGGGACATCACATCTCAAACCACAGCTGCCAAGCCCCAGGCAGTGCAGCCAAGGAAATTTGCACTTGTATCCAAATTTTACTTCTGGAGGTCTGTAAGGAGGGAGAGGCACAGGCAGATCTCAGGAAAGGTGCAGCTGCTCTCCATGATGTGGGACAGTGAGACTGAGGTTGTGGAGGAGCTCCTGCTGATGGGTTGTAGATCCAGCTAGGGGGTGGCTTCTTCCTCAGTGGATGCTTGGGTTGTGTTTTGTGTTCATGTCCCTCAGTCTTGGTCTTTACAGACTCACACCTAGAAATCCAACCTGAATTAGTCTCTTCAATTTTCTTCTGTGAAGCCCATTGGGTCCTGGAGGGGCCAGTGAGGGCAGGAGAAAGCAGAGAAGGACAGGTGCATTTCCACCTCTGCAGAGCTACCACCCAGAGGAGGCAGCATGGTGGCCCATGTGCTGCAGGCATCACAGGGACCCCAGAGGTGCCGCTCTGCACTGCATTTGGGGAGGTTCTCTGCAGTTAGAGCTGAGCTTCCCATCCCAGCTTGTGGTGTTGAAGGCAAGGCTGCTCCTCAAACCATGCCAGTCATGGAGCATGGCAATTAACTGCACTTTTTAAAGTCTAATTTATGCAGAACCCCTACATTTAAAAAAATGACATTGGCAATTCTGTGCCATGGCAAGCACTATGTAAAATCAGACTGCAGCAGAAAACATGCTGCTGACTTCTTAGCTCTTGGCTGCAGAGATTCATTACTCCCAGAGTATTGCAGGTTGCCTGGGATCAATAATATCATCAAAAACGATTAAAACAGAAGAGATATAATCTAGAAAAGTCATTGCTATTATTGCATGCAAAGCTTCAGACAGTATTTAAAAAAGGGAAATATAAAACAGTAAGTGGAAGTTCTAGGTAGTGCTGAAAGATGGCCCCACTAACTGCTCCAGTAGCTATACTGGTTGTGGATTTGGAAGCCCGCATTTTCTACTTAAGGGATCCTTTGTCCTCCTGACCTCTCTCTGGGAAAATACATCCTCACTGCATTTATTGAAGAGAGAAATCCTTTCCTCACTCTCACTTATACTTCTTCTGCACTTGTTTTCTGAGTATTTTAAATTACATAAAGGCAGTTTTAGTAGCATTTACTATTTCTACCATGTGTGGTACTTTTGCTCTTACAGTTCCCATTGCTTCTCTTTTAGGATCAGTTTGTTTGGGAGGGGTTACAGTGTCTTTGAGTTCACTGCTATACTTTCTATTCTTTTATGAAGTGTTTTCTGTATGTCTTCCCAGCACCTAATCAAACTTCAACTTGACTTCAGCTTTTTTATAGTGACCACATAAAAATTAGTAATAATAGAGATGACATTCTTGGTATTTATATGATTTGCAAAAAAACCTCAACATGGTCGATCACCCTCTCACTTAGCATTATCACAGGGATTATTACAGGGATATTTTATTCTTATAGTCCTGTGGTTGCCTGACTGTCCTGTATTCCACTTGTTTATGACATGAGTCAATTAAAATGACATAAATAAAATGACATATTTTTATTGCTGCTAATTGAATTTATAACATAATCATTAGCAGTTGCTTCAGCTGTTTTTTTTCATTATTAATTCTGTTGATAAAAAGTTTCAGTGGTAACAATTTCCACCAAGAATTACTAGGTTTAAGCCTCAGTAGAGGGAAGAAATACTTGAACATAACCATGCCAAATGCCTCAAAATGAATTTATGTTTATGTCCATTTGCAATACATCTATTTGTAGCTGGTAAGCAATTAAAATGTTTTCAGGCAGATGCTTTAAGATAGAATGGCAAATCCTCTGCTTCCCACCCTCCTTGCAAAGCCATCTTTAAAGAGGGGCACACCTTCATCCTTATAAAATGCATATATATCCCTTCATGGGAGGGTTGCAGGTGTGTAGATGTTTACATGTCTGTCTGTATGTATATATGCTCGCTCATCACCTGTGCTCAGCTAGGAAGTTTCAGGGGATCCCGTGCAAGTACAACCAATTCCTTCAGATCCTTTAAATCCCTATTCTTTTATGGCTCACAACTCCAAAGTGTGTTCCAAACTTAAAAAAGTATGGGAGAACTCCATTTCCCCCTCTCTTCTGACATGGTAATCACAAAATTAGCAGTATTTTGCAGAAATGTTGTACTGGACTGAAGTTACCTTTTTTCATTTAGCAGCCACTTTAAGTGACAGATTACCGGCATAGCTGATGAGCTGGTAAATCCAGGTCACATCCATGGTAGATATTATTTATGTTATTTGTTGAGTGAAAATAATAAGCAGTGGTTCAGCAGCATTGTTAAAGTGCAGTGTAATTTCTGTGAACAGTAGCACTCTTGAAAAATATTTTTACAATTATGAAACGGGTTGCACCTTTTTGTGAGGGTATCTGCCAGTGTCTGCACAGGATTCTAATAAGACTGTTGTCCAAAAAGCCCCTTTATTTGGGGCTGTCCTGGCCTTAGCCTGTGAACTTGCCACTTCAAGACACCCTTTGGTTCAATAATTCTCATCTTTGTGGGAACATCTTCCTCCAGTGCTCAACCACCCCAGGGTGGAAAAATACAGTAACTGATTAGACCTTTACTATGGTCGTAAAGACACTATACCAAGGGCAGTACAGGTTATTAACTTAGCAGTTCCCATCTTGTCCTGGAAGGGTAATTAAATTTGTAACCACAGCAGTGTCACTTGAAAAGTGAATAGTGGATCCAAGTACTGTCTCCTGGTTGGAAAGATACACAAATTCCCAAGTGCTGTGTGATGTTTGAGGCTAGCATGGTGGATTTAACTCTTAGCTTAAATTTGGATCAAATTAGTAGTGAGCAGTATGTGCTTCCTTATACTACCAGTAAGTCCAGAAGCATAAGTGACTGAAAGCAGGAAAGTGCTAGTGTTAGTGCCTGTAAATGCTGTCACCTTCTGTAGCAGAGAAATTAGGTTAAATTTTACCTGCCCTCCAGTCACAGAAAACCAAAACACTGTTAATTAGTGCTTTGGATTTCAAGAGGTGATAACAGAAGGTGTCCTCTGGTAATGTAAAATTTTATTGTACCTATCAGGATTGCACTTTAGACATTTTAGAGGTAGACGTGGCTGTCTGCACAGTTTAAAATTATCCGTACTTCACACTTCCCGGTTGCCTACTTAAAAACATAATCTCTAGGAAAGCTCCTGGAAAGTTCGCTGCTCAGTTGAAGTCAGTGCAGGTAAGGGCGGCTGCCCTGTTTCTGGGTGTGGTTAGCACTGGGTAGTTACTCCTCTCTGCTCTTCCCCTTAATTAGGCATACTCTGGGTATGAGCTGTTGATATGAGGTGTGTTTCCTGGGATCTCAGTGGTCTGGATGGATGTGCAGGTGAGAAGGTAGTAGTCTTGTCAGTTCAATAATTGACTTGCAGAATCTGATTGCTGTAGTTAATATTTTGAAGGTGTAGCTTATTAAAGCTAAAATGAGTTTTAATAAACAGAAGATAAATATTAGCAAAGGCTGCCTGCAAGTAAGTACATGAGAAAGGACTGGAGAATGTTCTTGATAATGTAGGTTGAATTTAATATTCAGGAAAGTAATCTTCTCTGTAAAAAACCCTTGACTTTCCAGGAAATATATTTGTAAACCAGCAAAATAGAGTCCCTTTAACTCGGTAATATATGTGGTGCTATCATATGTACAGGCTTATATGAGGCATAAAAGGGATATATTCTATGTTATGAATGCTATAATTTTTGGTATTCTTTTGAAATAAGAGAATTATTGCATGTGACAAAGTGCAGAACAAACTGTGGAGAGGAGATGAAAGGAGAAGGAAAAAGATTGTAGAACTAAGATAGTCGGTGTTAACTGTCTTGCAGTTCAGACAGTAGCACAGTTGTCAGTGTCTGAAATTATGTGCTTTTGAGAGTAAGGCCAGAAAACCACTGTTGGAAATGGGGGACTTCAAAAGTGCACATTGCACATGTCTTACAGTTTCTTGCCTTTCAAATGGAGATGTGGTGGCTGTTGGGTATCAGTGGTTGGATAAATACAACTGTACTTCTGTGGCAGTACAACACTTCGGATTTTTTCGGTGTAACTAATTCAGTCACAGATTTGGGTAATTCTGAGTTCAAACCCAGTTTATTTTATGAGTGAATCTTAGCTCCTTTGAGCCTTTTTTTTTTCCAGACAGCCTGGATTAGAACATCTCCTTGCAGCTTTATTTAAAACAAAGTGCAAGAGGGATGATTGAAATGCCTGACGAGCAAGAGAATGGGGGGCATACCTTGACAGCTAAGTCTCCTTATAAGTGACACTGCTTCTCTTTTTGGATCTAAATTACACACAGGCCATATAAATCTCCTTCTGTCCAGCTATTACAATGTCCTATTATAAATCACATAAGCACAGACCTGCTTTTGGATTCATCCAGTGCGCTTAGAAATTAAGCCAGAACCTACTTTTTTTTCTCGTCCCTGAAGCTACATCCCTGCTTGACATAACGAAGTATGGTCTCAAGTTTCTGGTCTAAAAATAAAAGAGGGCTGTACTTTTCTTTCTCCATCTAGACATTAGGAGAATGAACTTCCCACTTCATGGTTCCCAGCCCTTTGTGTTCATCCTTCATCTCAAGGCAATTCAGGGAGTTGTGCAAGTAGCAACTGTGACAAATTTGCTGGTTTTGCATCTGTGCAAAAAGCCTCATTTTCCCCCACTGTTCCCTTTATTTTTCTTGGGGTGGGGAAGGGTATAACCCATGTGCAGTTTCTGAAATCCAGCCACATGGAGTGTGGTCTTGTGAGTATTTTCACTAGATCATGTTTTTTCCCTGTTAAAACTACCCTAGCTGCTGACAACTGGAGCAGTTTATCTTTGTAGAGGAAACATAGCTGGAGGGAATTACAGATTTTTGACAGAGATGACAAAAGGGAAGCCTGCAAATACTTATGCTCCTCATAAAAGTCTATACAAGCTAATGTTTCTGGCATCCACATCTCAAGGAAAGTGGAGTTCAAGAACATACAGAGAAGAGCAACTCAAATAATCAAGGACATTAGAAAGAGGGTTGATCATGTCTGATGAAGTCATGAAGGCAGTGAATAAAATGAGTGCAGAGTTACTATTAGGATCTGCATTGCTCTGACTCTCTGCAGTATTTTCATGTGTCTCTGCTGCCTTTATCACTCTGTGGATTATCTATGGAGTGCTTGCATTCTCTGGAGGAACGGATACAGGTGCACTTGTTTTTAAGGAGTGTGGGAAACTTTGCTCTGGGCAGTCCAACGTGAAAGAAATGGTGTATGGTTGAGTGAATTTAACTTACAGAGAAGCCAATAGCTCTCTCCCACAGAATGTGATGCTATAAGAAATAAACAGTTTTCAAGTTTCCTGAAGTCTTTCAAGTGTGTTCGCTTTTCAACAAAGTCCTCATTGTCCTTTTTAAATAAAATCCACAACCCTAGACAGTGCAGGAGTTTCTTAGTCAGTTGACATTGTAATTGTCTTAGGGTAATCTGTTTTCCCATGCAAATTCAGTTCAAGATGCTGAAAAGGGATTCATGTAGGCTGCCAGAAAACGCATGGGAAACACACTGTAGCTTTTCCAAAACACTTAAGCAGAAGAAATTTGCAAGCAGTGGGGGAGAGATTCCCACTTTTAAGTTTTTTGTGCCAGAAAAGTCTGTATCAAGGGCAACAACCCCCACTCCCAAACAAGCAAATACAGTGAGAAAATGGTACAAATGTGCTACCAAACAGATATATACATATATCTATATCTGTATCTAAGATAACAAAGTTGTGGGTTGAGTCCTTACATGTCTTTGTTCCTTTCAGGTGTTCTTCATTATTGTACATACTGTGAACATTAGGTTATGTGGTATAATAGAAGACAGGCATAATGGTAATGGAAGTAGTGAAGTTGAAAAATAGATTGGCCAGCATAGGCTGTACAAACACAATACGTTTAATACCTTTGTCCTTTAAAAATGATTTTAAGAAACTCAGTGTATGTAGTCTGAAATGTCCATATATCCATGATAGACCTCGAGGCAGTGAAAAGTAGTGTGTCTGTCTAGTTTGTTCTAGCTAGCAGAAGGAGGCGTGCTGCAGCCTCACGGACGATGCTGTGGCTTAAAAGCTGGGAGCTCTCAACCCTGTGTGTTCCTGTGAGTAATGTTGCTTCTGCTGGGTGGCAGCCGGTGTGTGCTGCATTTGGGTTCCCTCTACTGGTTCAACTTAAGGCCCTGTCCATTAGCTTGTATGGTGAGATGGTGTTCTCAAAAGACACTGAATTGATTTTCTTTGTGGTTACATTTTATGATCTTATGTAGTTATCACATTTGCAAACCACCCTGCTTTGAGAGGGTACACCTAATTCCCCAAGTAAGTGGTTCAGAACTTAGCAGGTGCTTGAAGTTTAATGTGTACTTAAATGCTCTACTTAATATGAATGGTGGAGGCATATGCTTCCATGCTTTTCCGAATGAAGATCTTAATGATGACAGTCACTGGGCAGAGTTAAACAGGCAGTACTCAACACATCCCAAAACATTACCTTGATTTTTGTCACCATCTATAACGTCATTGTCTATACAGTCATGAAAGGGGCACAGGCAGACAGAGTGTGAAGGCAATAACATCTTTAGTTACTTTAGCTTTTTTTGAAGGCTTCGTGAATGAACTGTAAAAGGAATGAAAGATTGATTTAAAAGCAAGAATCAAAACTCTGAAGCTATGGACTTGCTTTTAACTTTCTTGCTAGCTTTTCTTGTAGCTGTGGGCAGGTGATTGTCTCTCCCTTGAGCTTTATGAACTGATTTGAGTGCTGGAAGGCATACTTTAAATATGAAGGGGCATGAAATTATCAGCTGTAGCAATATTGTGTTACAAGTGGAAATTGGAGCAAGGATAATACTTGCTCTGTCATGTTCATACCTGTAAACATGTTCTGCAGTCAGTGAAAGGGGTGCTTTAAAATATAATAATTAAAATCCCTCAAGCCTGAGTACCAAATAAAATGTCCAGGAGCCACAATTAGTGCACAGGAATAGATTTGGAATTAGTATCTTCGCAATCACCTAGTCCTTGCGCTTTTTTCTAGACGTGTATCAATTAGTGTTTTAGAAAAGGTGCAGGAGTGGGTAGATATGTGGTCTGACCCTGCACCACTGCTTTTGAGTTCTTGCATTTTGTGTTGTACTGCCTAAAAGGGAGGAGAAGTCATCCATGAGTTTCCCTTCTTCACCTAAGTCAGAAGTGGAGAAGACCGTGTGGGCTATGGCAGTGTGGCAGCCTCCTGTAACCCCTGGGTACAGGGGCACAGCAGCATTTAATCAGATCTCTTTATAGCCTCTGGTCTCTGCTTGTCTCTTTCTGTCCTCTGCAGGAAATGGTTAGGTGGAAAAGGTAATCTGGTCCCTACATTGCTTATATGGTTGCTCTTATTCTAGAAAAATTAGATTGAATAATACATGGGCATTTTTATGGCCTGTTCCCCAGTTTTGAAAGCTCCCAGCTACTTTTTAAAGCTGATCTGGAGCAGAGTGACATCGCTCCTAAGCCGTACTTTGCTGTGCTCACCTGAAACAGGCACCATTTCTGTCAAAAGGTTCCTGCTCTGCAGTTAAGTTTTGGCAGGTGCTGGCAGCTCAAAAATAACTGCTAATTTCTTATGGTTCCTGGAATGGCTATAGGTAAATGTTTTTCCATAGTTCAGCCTACAATATACAGTGCATAATTCATTGGAAAGTCTCTGAAATCCTATAGTCCCCACATCATAGACTCTTACCAGACAGTCTTAACTCCTCACAGTCTAACTCCTCTTCACATCCCTACAAAGTCAGAGCAGGATTTTGTGAAGACTACCAAGAACTGTGAAATGTGAACAGCATACAGTTTGGAGATGGAGAAACTTCTCTTTCTGTTGCTTCTTACGTAGACCAGAGTCTGTTCTCCCTGGAGAACTGCACAGGGCAGAAGTTGAGTGTCTCTCCCTCAGGCTCTGCTATGGTGACACCTGGGCCTCACCTTGGTGGTAGTGGAGCAGTGTGTGTGGGCTGGCACTGTGCCCTGAGCGGGTTATCCATCGGCTGGGAACTGGAAGATCACACTCGTGTAACAGCCACATTCCACTTGGTCCTGATACCCCTAAACCTAAAGCAGGACTAATGGGAAGAAAATGGTGCAAGCCAACCAGGTGCCAGATGGAAAATTATTTGCTATGATGCTGCGGTGGCACAGAAGGAAGAAATGGCCAGTTACTTTTAGATTACCTGTTTCTTGATATGAGAAACATATTTGTAGTGTGCCTTCTCAATATGCTGATGTGATGAGAATAAAAAGCAATTTCTGAACTTCATTCTTATGCCAAATTCTGCTTGACATTTTGAAATTGCTCACTTGTTTTGAAGGGTCAGAAAATGTTTTAGAGTTCTTTGAGGGGATTATGCAGGAGACAAACCAGTATGTGTTCCTAATCTACCCAGCAAAAAAATTTAAGTCTTTTAGCTGTAAAGAATTTAGAATCTTCTAAACCCCGCCCCCTCCTGTCTTTGGAAAACAAGGGATGGTAGAGCCTGGTCTTTTGCAGAACTAGAGTTTGGAAGTGCTTTGATTCATTGCTGCTTCAGGCTTGTCCAAATCTGAACTAATTCCAGTAAAACCAACAGGATTTGATCAACGAGAAATAAGAATCATATCTTGCTGGATCAGATTCTGTGATATTTAATCAGCACAGGGACAGTGGACATGGGGGAATGTCTACAGTACATACTGGAGCAAGAGTCAGGTATCAATCCACAAGCAGAAACTGAGGCAGCAGGAAATGGTGGAGTGCTGCAGGACCCAGTAGCTGTTCAGCAGGACACAGTGACGCAGGTTCATGCACAGCTCACTTCAGATAAAAATCCTAGAAATCTCAGTGCATGGTAAGCCCAGGTGTCCCTGTATCCACTTGGTGCATGTTCCCTGAGTTTTAGCTTATCTGTGCTGGTGCAAGTTTGAAGTACTTTGGTGAAGTTGGTAACATACTAACTAATGATGTGACATGAATATGGTCAGAATAATTCCTACTGTTTCAGCAGCTTTCTGAAATGTGGTACTAGCTACATCTAATGAAAATGGTGCAGATTGTGTGAGGAGCTTACTCTGCTAGTTACTTTTTGAGCTCCAAGGGGCAAATGCATTGATTCAAAGCTCAGTAACTCAGATAAAAATCATTGTGGATTTGTTTTTTTTAAATATAGCAATTATGTTTGCAAAAGTTTTCAGTAGTTGTGCAAATTTCCCTACAAAATCCAAACTGGCAAAACATTGATGGAAAGTTTCCTCTGAAGTGCATTTGTGAGAAGATAATGCTTTGATAAAAGAAACCTTCCTCTTTTAAGGGGTGACAATAATAAAAAGAATGACCTAATTTCAGAAACTCAGAAGAAAGAGCCTTAATGTCAGCTGTCCCCAAGAGATGTGATCTGGGAGCTTTGATAGGTAACAAAGGAATTCTTAGAGGTGCACAGTCTCCAGAAAGTAAAAAAACCTGAACATCTCTCTTACAGGTTTTAGTGTTGGCAGACTTTAAAAACTGTTCTCTGCTGTCTTGGACTCTGCTTAGCTGACAGTTCTGCACTTTTTTTTCAGAACAAGCGCCTGTGTTTAAATGGAAAAGTTTCCTATATAACTGCAGAGGAAGGAACTCTGAACTTTAGCTTTCCAGAAATATGTACTAGGGTTGCAGCTGAAAAAAATTCAATGGCATTTTATGCTATGTTTAGAAAAATGAGGAGGATGATGGAAGTGACTTGCATTGATCATTTCACTTGACTTTTCCTGAATTTGAAAGGCTATCAGTGGTTTTACCTCAGTGTATCAAATTAAAATCTACTTTAAATGCATTTCTAAAGGGGTGGGAAAAAGATCAATGTATTGGAAAAAGCATATTCTCTTTCTTCTAAGCAAGAAATAATATGTTAACAATAAAATTTTTTCTTTCATCCTTTCCAAAATTGCCTTCTGTTTATGGAAGGAACCAGAAAGCAACTTAATTATTGTCTTTTGATTCATCTAAACAGTTAAAAATCCCCATTTTTAGCTGTTCCGACAAAAATAGGTAGACGCTAAAATGGTCAAATGAGTGTTTGAAACAAGATGTCAGCTTAGGATCAGCTCAGTTTATGATAATTCTTGAAGTTATGTTTGGTGATTTGTGGTTTTGTTTGTTTGTTTGTGTTTTTGTTGGGTTTTTTGTTTTGTTTTGTTTTGTTTTTTCTCCAAGCAAGCCATGGTAATTCCCAGAATTGAGCCTTTGGAGTTTAATCATGATTCCTGAGCCTGTACCACCTGTAACTTAGTACTTCCTTCTGCAGCCATTGGACAGGGTTCCATTATGTATAAAGGTCTCATATACCTCGTTCCAGGGTGAGGCTTTGAAGTGGCTGTGAATTGCTTTTTTACATGTTCTCCCATCCTCTTTGCAATTGCAATGTTACTCTGCAATTCATCGTTCCCTACCTGAGAACCTTGTAGAATTTGGTCCCAAATTAGACAGAAGAAAAAAAAATCTTATGCTAATGTTATTGTATTGGCCCTTTTTACCCAGCACAGGATTTTTTTTTTCAGTTTTAGTCAGGATACACGCAAAAGTTAGGTATTCATAAGAACTATTTTTCCCATACCCTCTCATTTCAGTCACTCAGATTAGTGAGTGGAAAGGGATTGGAGGACAGCATAATCTTACCATTCACCAGGAAAATCCTCTAAGCTAATTTGACAAGTTAATCCTGTTTTTTCTAGGAATTTTGTCACTGGTCATAACTTTGATTTATCCATGCAAACCTTATGACAGTTTGTATGATATGGTGCTAATAAACAGTCTGGAACAACTCTATCCAGTCTGTATTTTCCACTGTGTGTTTTTGGTGGGGTTTTTTTTCTGCAAAACTAAAATTATCGTGTTACAGGTTGGCTGGAAAATTAGGCAATAATTAGATAGTTAAACAATGTTAGCATTAAAGTCTTTCTCTAAAGCTTTAGATTACTGTGCAAATGATGGAATATTGTTATTGTGGTTAATAAGAGCTCCTTCCCATCTGTGTGGCAATATTGCCATAATGAAAAAACAGGTATATTTTTCTGCCCCACTTCCATGTCATATATTATTCATATTATGTTTGAAAAGTAAAATTCATTCTTCAGGGGATGTTTCCCATATGGATTTT
>JAWWLV010000179.1:27788409-27809004 GCA_035041135.1 Platyrinchus mystaceus | reverse complement strand
TTCCATGTCATATATTATTCATATTATGTTTGAAAAGTAAAATTCATTCTTCAGGGGATGTTTCCCATATGGATTTTATCTGTTAACTATTGTGGAAATCTGTTAAATCTTCAGGATCCTTGTAAACTTAGATCCTTCCACTCTTTTTTTCTGCAAAAAAGATTTACAAAAAATAGATATTTAGAATTTGTGCTTGGGGATATTATTGTGGGAGCAGTTTCCATACTCTTCAGTCTTAAATTTTCTACAGCAACCCTGAAATCATTCAGCTGGGTCAGCTTGTTGAGGTATGTTTTGCCATGCACAAAGACTGCAAGAGGATATTCACAGTGTTAAAATGAAGCTGTTATGTATTGGGCAATACAAAAGGTAGGTGTGTAGAACTAGGCAGCTACTGAGTGAAGCAGTCCTAGTAAGGCACACAGTGAGCTGGGCAGTCATCAGCAGGTGAGGACAGGATGCACTTTGTAGCCCCTGGGAGGGGCTTGTCCCCTATGTTTCTCAGTTCTGGTCTTTCAGCCTCATGGTTTTCCTGACAAGCTTGATGTCTTTTCATATTGGTGTTTTTCCTCTTCAGCGCTTGTGTGTTGCATGTCTCTGTCTCCACAACATTGCCTCTGTCTGCAGTTGCACCATTTTTACTGCATGTTTTCCTGTCCTGTAGAGTTTCTCTCACAACCTGCAAGTTCACCCATAAGGCCCTGCCTGATTCATTGCAGAAGGCAGCGCGTGTGTCAAGGATGGAGTTGACAGGCAGAAGGAGAGGGCAGGGCAATGGTGGCCCATGGAGCTGCTTTCTGCCACTAAGTTCCCACTTGACAGTGAGCAAATTACTTGAAACATAGTAACTGGTGTGTTCTCCTTGTTTTCTGGAATCGCTTAATTTCTGAGAGGCTGACTTCACAGCCTCAAAGCCTTTGTATGTAACTTTAACGTTGTCTTCCACCCCCTGCACAGGGCATGCTTACAAAGCAAGGCACTCAGGCCTATCATCAAAAAAAAAAAATTAAATCAAAAAGAAAAAGGTCTAGCCTAGCCAGTAGGGGAGGGAGGAGAGGAAGGTGTTGGGGGCAGGTGGGCATCATGAATGAAAGTTAGCCAATACTGCCTTGGTTCAAGAAAATATCTTCTTAAAATAACTCGATTTTAATGGTATTTATTTTATGCTTGTTCATTTAGCAGAGGAGGATATTTTTAGTTGTGCCATAGCTACAGTCTTTTAATGGGAGGTGAAACAAAACCTGCATGTAAATAGTTTTAATCAAGTGTGAAAGAATTCAGGTTAAGTTTAGGTTAAAACTAGAGAACATTTCTTACCAAGTTTCTGTTAATATTTCACAGAACTTCAGCCTTTTCCAACTATTGCTTTTTACTAAAAAAGAAGGAAGTAGAAGTGATAACTGTGCAAATTAGTGTTCTACATATACTTTGCTATAATTTGATTTGGCCATATTTGTAACATCTGTTTTTCTTCCTGCTTTGGAGAAAGATAAGAACAACTATTTGTAAAATACAATGGGCAGGAAGTGCTTTCCTCATCCTCTAGGTATGCCTTGAAGAATGAGATTTGATTATCCTGTCCCATTGTGTAAGACTGCATAGCTGCAAATTTTATTGAGTAGTAGTAATTGTTTTCTGTGTTGTCGGAATGCAGCTCAATATCTCCTGCTACTGACTTGGAGAACTTCTAAGTCCTGGTGAAGTGTCTCTGGAGAGACACAACTGTTATGTTTTGAACATGTATAGGAGCTCTTGGGTCACCACAAAGGACAACACTACAACACTTTGGCTGTATGACAATCAGTTCTCTCTCAATAGGTTACTGAGTGCAGATCATATCTGGTGGCTGCACCTCCATTGTTGACTACAGAAGAGTCCTTTCCCTTTCCCTCTTCCCTCTTATTTCTTGTAGGATTTCTTTTTTCCTCAAAAAAGAGAAGTAAGAAGCATTTTTGTAGTTCTCATCTAAGAAGGTGTTTTCTGCACAGTCTTCAGTTTACTATGGAGTGCTCTTGGAATCAGTCCTTTGTGTATTGTGTCTACAATTTAAACAGGATCATCTACTAAGTGCAAGAGCCTATTTTTAAGCATTACTGTTACATGGAATTACTATATCTCCAGATGTAGCAACATACCACAGTGAATTCACAAGCTTCAAGAAGCTGATTGTTTTGTAGAATATGGTGTACATTGCCCAAGTTATATGCAAATAAAATATACTTGACCCCAAAAGATTTTTCTTTTAAATTGAGCTGTAACAATGCAGGTATTTAAAAGGAAAATAAGACAGAAGTATGAAAGGAAGTTGTGGAGAAACACAGTGATAGTTTACTTTAAGAATTTTTTCTCTTGATTCTAAGTTTTGAATATTCATTTCCCCAAGCAGTCCCTTTTTCTGATGTGGAAGAGGAAGAAGGACATGATGAGTCTTTTTTATCCTCTGTCAAGTTTGAAAAAATTAAGTTCATCCTAACAATACTCCTTTTCAGGTCAAATAATCTGTGTCTTGTTGTTCTGATGCTAAATAACTAGTAGTACATCACAAATCTGTACCCAGATGGAAGATCAAAATACACTTAATGAGCTACACGCTCTCAGTTGTCCTGGGGTGGCATTTGTACCTCCTCATGTCTATGGCAAGCTTAGTTGGAGGCTCTGTCTGCTGCCTAAAAAGTGAATGAATGCTTCTTGCTTCAGAGTTAATAGTTGTTAATAGTAACAGAATGTTGTGTCAGAATCAGGTGTTTGCCTACTTGCGACTGGTAGGTCTTTTAGGTTTTTTTAACTGATTCTAATGGGACTGTACTGTTAGCACTTTCCTTATTAATTAGTCAGTAGAGAAGACTTTTCTGTTGGAGTTTGGAGTGAATGTAAAAGCTAGTGCAAGACTGGCACAAGCTTTCTGTCTTTTGGTGAGTTTTCATTTGTAATATTTATTCCTTACTTGACAGAGTTTCATCACTGTACATCCATATCCTTAAAAAAAGTATTAGTTAATAAACGACAGAGAATAACACTTCAGTCTAAGCTTTGCTTTCTAGTGTCAGACATGCTGTGAGGATGGACATTGCTGATTTGTTCTTTTCACCCCTGCTGGTGTCTAGCCCTGTTCCCTTTCCTCCATCTCTCTCAAGTTAGGAAGAGTAAACTTTGTGGAAGTGTTATGTGTCCAGATCTGATAAACAAATGTGGATTCCTGGGAGGCTCTGCATCCTTCTGTTCTGGGTGTCCTGATTTCAAAGAATACCTTCCCCTGCTGTTGGGATTGACACCTCTGTCAATTGCCTGTTTGTGGATGAACTGAGTCTGTACCATGAAATGTGTCAGCCTGGCCGGACACGCTCCCTCTCTGTTTAAAGCTGGTGTCTTATGTGCATAGGACAGCACAGCCCTATCAGCTGTGCCCCAGCTTTGGAAATCCCACTGCTGGATGTGATGGCAAATTGTTTTCTAAGCTCCAGTAGGTTCATATGGGCATGGAAATACTTTTCCTTGAAGAGAGACAAAGAGTGAATGATGTCCTTCCTACATGTAAACAGACAATAAGAAGATCCCCAAGTGCAACTTCAATGCAGTTTCCTTTTCCACTCAAAATTTGTTTCTCCTGTAGGGAGTGGTAGGCAATAAAGAAATAGTAGTGGCCTGTTAATTTGAATTCTTTTTAAAAATTTTTTTTAAAGTATTTGGGAATTTCTGGTCTGGTACTATGAATGATAAATTATCAGGATCATCCAGCAAGTCGTCAGTGTATTAACTATTTCCAGTGCAGATCTGAGTTGAAAAAAGGGAAGAATACTGTGAAATTACAGGAAAATTCAAACACCAAACATATATTACTTTATAGAATTAGGCTATACCTGAAGGTTGCAGCTAATCTTAGAGGTTCCTAGGGAGTGTAGTGTATGATATGTCTTATACTAATGTGTGTTACAATTATCATGTTGTAGATAAGGCTTGTTACAATCTTAGTGTCGAGCTGTCAGAGAAAGAGCAACAAAATTAGGTCAAACTGACTAATGGCTATGCCGTAATCACTGCTGAAGTAAAGCTGGGTTGCAGTGTCAGGAGTAACACACCACAAGTTGCTATAATGCCCAAGTTATTTTCTAAGCCTGTACAGCACTGCAAAATGCTAGCTAAAGCCTTGGCTCAGTTTTCATTACTAGTATCTAAATATTTATTCTTAGGTAAATTGTACTGGGAAGACACAGAATTCATGCTTCCAAATGTGTATCTTCCTTGAATGTGCCTAGCAGGCAGGAACATACACTGAGAGAAGAGTTAACAGATGCTGTGGGTGCTGGAGAAATACATTTATTGTGAGGTCCTTCTTTATTGTAATTACAGCTAGGAGGGCAATCTCCAGCAAGGCATTAAATTGGGTCAACAGCTAAAAAGGCTGGAGAAGAGACATTGATGACAGCAAGCGGTATATATACAGGAAATGAACAGCAGTGTGGTGTTGGGTGTGACAGGCTTTTAAATGTTGTAAGGGTGCCATTAACATATAAGTAATAATACATTAGAGAAAATACAGTTATCCTGAGATGATGAATAATTCTCAGATGCCTTAGCAGGCATTAGGCTCAGCAGACTGCTTCTAATCCTATGGGATTGATTACTCTGTAGTAGCTGTATCCCCTGGAATCATCTTGTATAGTAGCTATTATAAAATATCTTAGTTATGCTTACTTAAAGAAGCTTTGAGATGAGTGTTGTCATCATTAAAAGACTGCTCATATAAGCTTTTCAGACATTTGCTTGTCCTCCCATCACCCCCTGCTAAGATCTTGCAGAGCCAGGCTGAATCCTGGTCTGTGGTTAAAAATTAAACAAAAAGTCTGTGTCAGGTCTTTACATTCATGTGTGGGGCACAGCAAGGCTGTCACTTCAGATTCATAGTGCACAGTAACTGCAGGACTGGAGTTACTAAAATAGATTGCATTTTTTGATTGGAGTTAACATAAATCAACAAATAATCTATTTTAAAGGTGAGTAAGAGTCACCTGCCTTGGGGCTACCTTTTGGAGAAAGAAGATAAGATTTTTGTCAGAGGTAGAAGTTTGGAGGAGCCAAGGCAGACAGAGTTGCACCTGATATGTCACTGGGACTGAGTACTGTTTGGCTGAAGAATCTGATCTCCAATCAAAAAAATGAAGTGCTATGCACTTGCAGGCAGCTTGCCTCCAAAGTGACATGTGGGAGCAAAGGAAGTCTCAGCGGCTCTGTTAATGAGTTTGAGTGATTATCTGGACTGATGGTTCTGTATCTATGCCCACAACACACCTCTAGCACCTCCTGACCCTTATGCTGTTGAGAGCCTAGCCTACCAGCTCCCTTGCTGTCTGCAGCCTTGCCTGAAGCCCTGATGGTGGGCTCCCAGGGCAACCCTTTCCTTCTTCGCCGTTGCCAATGCCTGCCTCACCCTCACCATGCCCTTTTCATTTGTTTACTTCCGAGTGAGGTCTTTTCTCCTGTTTGCTGCTGATCTGTGTTACGGACTCATTAATAAATGTGAATTTTCCAGATGAGTAAAAAAGGTGCTGGTAGTGATCTTGGAGAATAATGTGGATCAGGGAGGAGCGTGCTGTGAAGAACAGCTTGGGCCTCTGGTGCCCTGTTCCCTGCACTTTACCCCATGGTTTGTTTTTAGTTAGGTGCAACAGTTAAAGGACCATAGTAATGCATAATAATGCAGTCTCTGAAACTACAGTCTTTGCAAATGCTACATTCATCCTAAATCCCTGGAGAGGGGAGAATTGCTCTTTGAATAAGCCCAGTCACACAGGTACTGTTCCACGTACAGTTGCATTTGAATGTTTGATGAATGTTATTTAAACAAATTTGGCTAAGAACTGACACAGTGTAGGCAGTTTATATGCAAGGTTTCCTTCACAGCCCCGGTAATGCATCTTAATCCTGGTTTTTAGCAATTTCTCATGCAATTTCAGCCCTGGATCTGCTCCCCTTCATGGTCATTACCAGGCATGAAAACAGATGCATACATGTACACAGCTCTGACAGTGTGCCTCCCTTTTGACACATTTTTATTCCAGCCCAGGCTTCCAAACCCATCTCCCAACATAACTTGGATCTGATCTGCAACACAGTTGTTTATCACTGGTCATAAATCACTTCTGGCAATGTTCAGGTCCATGGTACTGTGGCAGAGGACGCAACATAGATTAACATGGAGAGGAAAAGGGGATATAACTTGATTTTATTAGTGTAAATTAGCTTAAATATACACATATCTCTGAAAGTTGTTACAGCATTTTAATCAGGAATGACAGGGCATTGTATTTGTGGTAAGATGTGCCCAGGAAAAATGCAATGCTGAAATTTATGTTGATAACAAAATGAAGAAACATAACCTTCCTTAAACAGTGTGCTCAAATGTTTGTTCTGTTATTTATGATCAGTGACTGTAGCACTGAAAATGGAGAAGGGTAATATATTGATCATATATGGGGAAAACAGTGTCAAGGAAAGGGAAGGTGCTATTGAATAGTCCAGAGTAAATTTGGTGTGATTTCTCCCTTGTGCTCTGAAACTTTGAGAAATTGCTGTTATGTACCCATGGTTCAGTTGCTGTAATCGAAGTACCGGAGATGCAGCTGGCTTTCACCTGCGTGGTGAAAGGAAGCATGGGGTGGCTTTAAGCTTTGTAAGTCTCACTGAGAAACATTGAGTTAAATTCTAGCAGAGAACAAGACCTTGATTTTGGTTTGCTTTGCTCTGGTGTACTGAATATTGCTAGCAGTAATAGGTCCAGCAAATATGCTGTCTCAGGTCACCGATGCCTCAGGAGGTTGAGTGTTTTTTAAATTGTCAGTACTTTAATAGAAATGTGTATTGCACTTAAAAGGTACTTCTTTAACTCTACAATTTTCTTTTAAGTTTTTAAGTAGTTAAAATATATGCTATTGTCAAATGGACCAGAATTTAATAGTAACCTTTGTTTTAATGTACTTTTCAATAGTTTGAGGTCTCTTTTAAAATAAGTACGCAATTTTCAGATGCCGCTTTGAATGAGGAAATGCCTGTTATCGAGGTGTTGCATAAAACAGGAGTGTTCAGGGTAATGTAATGCATATATAACTACTTCCTTTGCTCTCACAGTTAGAATGAACACTTAAAGTAAAAAAAAAAGCAAATGAAAAGAAAAAAGTGTTTTGAGTGGGAAGAAGCTGACAGGTATGGAGTAGTGACAATGAAAATAAATACAAGGGGAAACCAAAGTGTAACAAACAAAATACAGCACTTCTTTCATCATCTGGGCTGTCAGGGAAAAGATGTGACCAGCAGTCTTGCTGTAATCAGATAATAAGTCACATCTCAGAATGCTGTCTTAGACTCTGCAATGCTGCCGAATCTTTACCAAAGGTGGAACATACATTCCCCACAAAATACACAGCTAAAGAAAATGAGCAAATCCTCTGAAATGGGGGCTCAAAGTCAAACACTTGATTTTTGCTAATGCAGGCTTTTTTGATGAACTGGACATACTGCTCAATTTAAGGCTTGTACTCAAAAGAAAATTGCTGAAGTTGAGTAGCTCAAATGAGGTTCAGGTGGCTGGAGCTCTAAAGGAGGCTGAGACACTGAGAGCAGCGAGGCATTTGTTTTTTCAAGTCACTGTGCAGAAGAGATGTGCCCTGTGTGAGACAAGAAGATTCTAGACATATGCCATGGTTTGGGTTTTTTGTGCGTCTGCTTTTACCTGGTGGGCTTTCCCCTGAGGGAGAAGAGAGTTAAAGGGTGACACAGTGCAGACACACTTGCTTTACTTTGATCTAGCCAGCCTTACAGGCTTTCAGATTACTAGATTTGGGGGTTACGCCACTTGAGAACCGAAGTTTACTGACTCAGTTCTTAAAGGCTGGTGTTTCCAAAGTCACCTGCACAGTAAGGGACATACTAAAAGCCATACCTGCCACAGGCTGATTGTAAGCAGTTAACAGCTGGGAAAGAGGAGAGCTGAGGGTTTAGCTGGTAAACTGTTATGCTGCTCTAAACCACTTATCAGTACATTGCTAGAGGTCAGATCTAGAGGAGAAGATAAACAAATAAAAACGTTGTGTCTGCAAGTGTCCACTGCAGGCTATGGCAAGGTGAAGGTGCAAGAGGTGAGCTTGAAGGGAACCTTGATAGAGTGGCTTCAGATATTATTACTCTGTATATTACCCTCTGTAAAAGAGACTGGAAACAGTATGTGGTCTAAACCTTAGCTGCTCCCCTTCACAGACCAGCCCAATACATTAAAGCTATTCTGAAATGGTGTTTTCAGTATGATATCAGAGTATGAACTGCAGTCTAAGTATAATTTGCTTCTGCAGACTTTTCTTGGGGGGCATTTGCTAATTTTGTCACACAAACAGCTGAGGGCACTAATATCTTAAATGGCTGCAGCAATCCCACACTATCTGTGAGTATTCCTCTCTGCTCAGGGATGATCATGAGCTTGGAAATACTGAGCAACTGCTCAGCATGGTGGGATGGAGATAGGGCAAGGCAATGCAACGCAACAGCTTTCCTTTGACACACAGTGTTACGTTTAGGGCAGCCTGCCTCTTTCAGCTGAGACATCACTTGCAAGAGAAATGCCATTTCTGCATTTCCTGGAAGAGCCTGTCAAAGTAGCTGTGGAGAGCAAAGTCCTCCAGAGAGCAGAGGTGCACAGGGGGCTTGGCTGAGCACCCTGCAAGAAGCTGCTGCAGTGACAGTATTGGCCATTGGAGAGCTCCAGATTTCCTCACTGTTTCTGTCTCCAGATTGCTCTTGTGAAAGGTTGATTGTGCATGCAGCTGCACCTCATGCTCTCTTAAGTAACAGCATGTGCAGAAGGTATTTAGTTTTATTAGCTAAGATAGTTGCAACTAATTAAAGATTGTATAAAGCTTTCAAGTTAGGTGCAAATTGAATTTTCCTTTTAAAGACTCTAATGAAGGTGTGTTTCTAATTAAAGGTACTTAGCTTGGCTATGTAAGAGTAATTTTATGTGCTCTGCCTGTGCAGGAAGCTGCCTCCATTTCCATTAGCCGTCCCACATGCATGGATGGGTGAGTCAAACTCGATTCATTCACATTAATACATGCAGCAGGTTTGGTCAGCACTGAAGCGGCACAGTCTGTCTCCAGGTACTCAGTATGCCTGTGGCAGGAATTGGGGTTCACCTTGTCCTTATCCAGAAACAAGTGCTTTTCTTTTTGTTAAGAGGCTGGAAATGCTCATTGGTAAAAAGCCACCACTCTTGGGGAGCTTCTGGGGTTGTGGTGGCCTCCCTGAGGCTGGCTGGGGTAAGAAAGAAGCAGGGATGGGGAAAGACTAGGGCTCGCTCCAGCTTTTACTTGTTTGAGTGATATTTGGACATTCAATTTTAATTGTGTTAGGGAAGCACCTTTAAAATCCCAGAGAAGATGAGCAAGTAATGCTCCTCTTCATCTTTAATTGCTGTCTGTGACTTGGAGCAAACACCAGATTAAATTCCCTCATCTGAGTCAGGAGGATTCTCTATCTTCTTGGGCTTTGCTGTTCTGTAACTCCTCACCCATCTGTGAAGGCCACTAACTATTCCTTACTTGGCTGGTAACAGGTTTGTGAGGCAACTCTCCTCTCCCAAAATACAGTTTTATGCTCATTTTGCACTCAGTTAATTACAGCAAAAATCAAATGTTCATGTCAGTTACAATCAAAAATGTCTCTGGACTAAGTTTTGGACTCCCAAAGCTAATAGTAATAGCAGTTGGTTTTGTATTTATAGTTTTCTTATGCCTATGTGATAACAGACCCAATTCATGAATGTGATTTAGTGTAATATAAGCAGTAGAAATTTGTAAAGCATCCTCTAACTTGCATAGTCATAAGTTATTTTAAAAATTGTGTGGACAGATAAAGCAGAAAAGACAGAACATAGACTCTTCCTAAATTTCTATGCTTTAAAAGAGAAAAACATCCAAGTAGTGTGTTTTTACAATTACTTGAGATACTTACTGAGAAAAATAAAAACTTGTAGAAGGGCTGCTACAGGTTTAAGATGCCAGATTGTGACCTGAGACAGTGCAAGAAAATGGAGCATATGACTGATCCCTCAACAGCGTGCTTTAAGAGACAGCATCTCAAGTCCAGCTGCTGATTGCACAGCCCCATTTGACCTGCTTTGGAGGGCAAAGCAGGCCATGGGAGAGTTCTGTCGGAGGAGCTGGGGCTCTATCCCCACTTGACCTCAGACACTGAGGCTGGTTGGCTGAATAAACTGCAGGAGAGGGAGGGATTTCTCTGCAGGAAGAAATGCTGATAAAGAATTAGTGAATAAAGAACAGCAACAAGGTTAGAAATACAGGTATAGGAGACTAAGTGCAGGCTTTAAAATATATTTGCCCAGATTTCTGTGAAGCAAGGTCTCTTTCAGCGTCCCACTTCTGCCTACATCTGCAGCTGCTGCCTGGGTGTCTTACTGAGACCTTAAAAAAGGGGAGAGAAGGATATTTTATGCTGGTTTAGTTTTCAGTTCCTAGGGAACTCAATTTAAAAAGATAGGCTTTTTTGGTATTTCCACTTAGAACACACCTATATGGCAGCAAACCCCTATTCATGCATGGCTCACTAAAAGACCTGTTTGTTTTGAGCACAGGAACTAGGGCATGCCAAGAGTTGCTTTTAGCATCATACGGATGAAGCAAATGCGCCAAGTTACACATAGCACTTTTGAATGAGTGAAACATCATTAGTTTTAAATAACACAAGAGATCTGGGGAAGGCTGTAGTAAAGAAAATCCAAAAGCAATTCAGAATAATGCTACTTTTTCTGTGTTTCCTTGTGCTGAGCATATAGCAGTTGTTGGCTCAAAGACTTTCATCAGCCAAAGCATAGCTCTCGGAAGTGGCAACCAGTCTAATTCAGTAGTTCAGCATGAATATATTCCTGCCTCCTAGTAATCACAGAGCCTTTAAATGTTCTGTTTGGCTAGGTAATACTCAACATACTGTAAATATCTACTTAATAGTTTTTTGGTGTGCTACTAATAAATTGATGCAGAAGTGACCTGGAATTTTCTGTATTCCTAAGATCGACATACGTGGGAACAGAGCTAGCAGGGGTGAACAAACTACACACACAGCTCCAGTGGTATGAGGTAGTACCTTTTAACAGACTTGCTCATAAACATTAATAAAATGCAAACTTTAATAAACTCATCAGTGAAAATTATCAGAAAATAAATATTTATAGCTGTGAATGTAAAAATATATGGAAAACCTGAGATTGCCATCATTAAGAGGAGGTTTTTTAATAATAAAGGAATAACACATTATAATATGGTATTTTATGGAGATAAACTTCTTGACCAAATATCTATTGAAACTCCCATGAACTTGAAAACCCACTCAGAATTAGAAAGAGAAACACTGAAAAATACTATATGCTAAGTGAGCAGTTTAATTTCTGATGAGAGGGAGGATCTGTTGGAGATGTCACAAATTTAGTGTTACTTGTTCTTAAATCTGCCATGTGAAACAATGACATGGCAAGTGGGGGTGAGTGGGGGGTGTACACCTGTATTTATGCTATGTGGATGGGTGTTTCAGTAGATACTGAGTAAAACTACAAACACAGTGTTAGGAGTTTCTAGTACAATGTGCTTAATGAGAAGCCAACATTAATTAACTTGGAGGTACCCAGTGGTGCTTACCTATTAAAGTCTTTGTCCCTTTTTCTTTTTTGATTAAGATATGAACACATATTGTTCATATTGAAAAACAGCATAACTTTTGCTCTTGTCTGAACTTGTGGAAAAGCTTCCTGTGAATTTCTTAACAGGTAGCCCAGTATGTTTTAAATAACCAGCTCTGGGCTGTTTGTCTTTCTGTTCAAGAATTTGCTGTCCCCTGCCCCCTGAACTGATATGTTTAGAAGTAGGTGCCTTCCAATTCTGTGTACTACAGCCAAGTGGAGTTTTTCCTCTGCCCTGATTCACAGCTGGTTGTGTTAGAACCTTGGCAAGGGTAGCAAACTCTAGTGCAGGGGCAAGAACAAAACAGCCCTGAATTGGGATGGAGGCGTGTAACTGATGCTGGTGTTGAACTGGGTGCACTGTAGACTGCTAAGAGAGGAAAGGCAGGCCTGTTAGGTAATTTGGTGAGTAATGGACACACAGCTTCTCTCAGGTTTGCACATCCAAGTTGACTGCAAGTTTTAGCAGGAGCTGTTCCCATTTAGATGGGTCATACATAGTGTCTCAGTTGTGTGCATGTTGTCTCGAGGCCAGTGGGTGTTGAGTGCTCACTGCAGGAAGGATGAACTTATATAAAGCAAGACTAAATAAGCAGAGTTTATGGAGCCCTCTCTCCCTCCTGTGCATGTGTGGTGCCCCCCAGAGCGCTCTCCAAACTTGGGACTGGAGAATGACAAGTTCTTCTACTTTCAGAGGAACAGATGCATGGTGGGGAGCAGAATGACAAAGGAGAGGAGTGAGGCACTTGGAGAAAAAGATGCAGAAAGGTAGGAAGTAACCTTCCCTGAAGTCTAAGAAGCCAATAAAGAGGAGCTGCATGTTGTGAAGTAAGAGGATCCAAATTAATCTCTTGTTGCATCTGGAAAGTGAAGGACAGAAATCTAGGCAAGAGAGGAAACAGCAAATACGAGGAAAACATGCATTAAACCCTCAGGGTGACCAGGAATTCAGAGGCTGACAGTACAGTGACAGTGACTGTGTGCCACAGAACTTTACACTCAGGTGTATTGAAGTTGATATTAAATTGAAAAGGTCATTGCTGACCCTATGGATTCAGGATAGCAAGAGAAGGGACTAGACAAATGGCATGTGGAAGTTGGTGGTAAATCTTTTCTGTGAATAAGGACTACGAGCAGCAGAGAATAGAGACCTATTGCTTTTGAATGCTTTTGCAGCATTATCTGCCTTATCTGAAAACCTGTCAGTAGCCTATATATCCAGAGCCTAATTATGATAACAGTGTCAAATGTGAGAAAGCAGTCAGACCTCTCTGCATATGAACTTGACTCCTGAATGGGAAAGGAGAAGAACTAATTGGTGTTGAATTTCTGGTAAAGACTGTCTTCATCTCTGCAAGCATGTTGGAGAGCTGCTTGAGTCTGGGATGCAGCCTAGAGTAAGTCGAGAGTTCCAGCATCTCATTTTTGTGCTGGAAAACACCAGAAAATACATGGTGGCCATGCTCACATTAAGGGCCTAGAACGCTCTCAAGAATGCCAGCTTTGAAATCACCATGCAGTGTGCAGTCCCCTCTGCTTCCCTCTGGCTGTTCAGACATGTATTATTGATGGCCTTCCACCATACTCTCCCGCCCTGCTCCCGCAGAGCTCTTGTGCACCGCTGAGCTGAAGCAGGTGCAGAGGCCAGCATGGAGCCTGAGCTGCTGATCTCCAGGCTGTCGGCTCTTGTTTCTTTTCATGAATACTTCCTAACAGTAGTAGGGACCACTTGATACTGGTAAAAAACTGAGGAGAGCTTTTTTATTTTTTCCTTCTTTAACCAGTTATTCAGTGATTACTGACTTTCTTTTTAATGTCTTACTGGTCAGTAAGAAATGCAGAGCCCTGTCCTGCTGAGTGACTGCAGGTATAAGGGTACTGTCTCCCCGCCACCCTGTTTAAGTAACAGATTTATGCTGTCTTATGTTTCCTGCCTTTGCGCTTCAAACAGCTGGGTTGTAAGACATGTTAGATGGGGGTAAAGTGTCTAATTCATGTTGATTTTTCACTAGTGCTGTTTTTTTTTTCTTTTTTCTCTTTTATTTAAAAAAAAAAAGTTGTTAGCATTAAGTACCAAATCCTGCTCACTCACTTGTTTGACTTACAGTAAAATAAGTAGCAAAAAAGTCTCTCAGCACTACTTATTTCTTTACTTTCTTATTTAGTCACATTTACATAGAACATAAACCATCACTTTTGAAGGAATGCTGTGTATTAAAAATTTTAAAGAGCGGTAGTGTACTGTTTGCCCTTTGCATTTAATCATGGTTGTGAAAATGTGAATAGACACAGCATTCAAACATGGTTGATTTAAAAGAAATTTCAGTTCACTCATGTTCATTCATATTTGAAGGATGATTTTTTTTTTTTACGTTGTATGTGTGCATACATGTATATATTTTTCACTAGCCAAGCACACTCACACTGGTGAGAATTATGTGAGTCTGTCCTTGGGCAAGTGTTTTACTTCAAATAAGTATTCTTAGCTCTATGCAAATTGCAGTGGTCATGTATTAATAGAAGGATCCACATTTGGTCTCTCCATCTTAACAAAAAACTGACATTGTGTCAGAGCAAGAAATGGTTCAGTTTGTAGAAAGCAAGTGGGAGGAGAGGAGAGTTACTGAAGCTTATTCAAAAGCTTATTACTCAAACTACCTGAAAAATATAATAAATTTTTAGGTTCAGGCACTGGTCACAATGAAAAACGTGAGTTTAAAAAAAAAAAAAAAAAGTTAAAGAAACCCAACCCACTTCTGCAGGACTGCATATTTGAGGGTAGAATTTATGGTTAAAAATATATTATTCTTTGTAAGATAAGGAAGCACTAAAGAAATTTCTTTGTGCAAGTTTTGTTCTTATCCACAAGAATCATTATTGTACTTTTGCTTATATATTTTCTTAGCTAGACCTATAGCTGTATTGCTACAAAAAGTTAGCCCATTGAAACATGAATTGCTGGTAAGTGTGTTACATAACTTTTAATTCTGTTTTAGAGCTAGTTTTGTTGCTTTGTAGTTGGACAGAGAAAAAACTTGGGAGACAATTTTTTAGAAAGAGAAAATTATGGCATAGACTTTGAGTCTGCCTCAATAGTGAATATTTCAATACTTTGGTGACCTTAGTAATTATCTTAGCAGGTAAGAAGATGATTTGATATCAAAGTGAAAACCCCATATACTCTTTTGTTATTGATTTACCATAAAATACTAGTCAGACCTGGCTAGTACTAACAAGATTAACAGCATAGGGGTGGAAATCAGGTGTACTAACATGTAACTCTTTGTATCTAAAAGTCAGAGTCATATTTTTGAGGTTCCTAAGTGTGTTTATAGAAGCTGGATGGAAAAACAATTAAAAAATCATAACATAATGATCCCAGTGTAGTTAGAAAACCATAAAATGTATTTCCTGTCTGTTTGTAGAGTTACTTGCAGCGTATGAGAGAATGAGGAGGCAAATCATTGTAATGTGATCTGTAATTAGGTGCTTAAAACTCATGTTGTTTATGTGTGCTGCTTAGTATGTTACTCTGTTTCAATACCTTGAATCCATATGAACTACAACCAAATTCCCCATCGGCCTCTCAGCTGACATTCAGCAATTGAAAAACATCAACTCTTGTACATATTTGTGGTTATATAATTATCCTTTTTTTGATAAATGTATTTAAAAGGAATTAAAAAGCAATATGAAGAAAAAGCATGGTTTTAGAGGTATGGAAAAAAAATAAATCTGCATTCTTTCAATCTCCAGCAAACAAATCTTCACAAAGCCTCTATTTTTCCTTGGTTCTGAAATTCAAAAGGAAATAACATTTCCTTTTGTAGTGTTACCTTTTCATCCTGGATAGGTAATTTTATGTTTTTTTCTGTCTTTGTCCCATCCCCCACTTTTTTTAAAGTAATTTTTTTAGTTTTATATGTAAAAAAAATATAAAATTTTAAAAATTGCAAGGTGAGACTGTCACAGGGAGAAGGAGAGAAACAAAATACAACCTTTTGATAGTGGTGAATAGTGCAGTCTTTTTCCTGTAATTTATGAACTTCTCTGCTTTGCATCTTCAGCAGCATTTGGGGGGGGGGGATGTATCTAATCTTTATTGTGGTAGAGCACTTTGCAGTGCAAAGAATTAAATGATGCATGAAATGACCTGTCACACTCTATTATGTGTCACAGTTTTATATACACAGAGGAATGCTTAAAAAAAAGGGCACAAAAAAATTCTTGAAGCCCTGCCTTGTTGTTGTTTTGAAGCAAAACATTTGGTTTGTGAGTATTTAGATATATTTCTAAGTAATTTATTTTAGCTGAGCCACAGAAGTCCATCAACTACCAGAAGATGAAGAAGAGATATGCTGGATAGTTTCCCTCATCAATTCATTAGGAAAGGTAATGGTGGAAATTTTTTGTCAGGGCTACAACTTTCCTGCTGGGAACAACAAACTCCAGGTTTTGCATTGCATGCTGGAAATAGCTTATGAACTACTTTCTGAATGACTCCAAGCATCTTCATTACTGCAGAGAAGTTAGGAACATCCTTAGGAAGCTTTGCAAAATTAATATAAAATTATTGTACACTACTAAATCATAATATTCTCAAGGTTGTGCTACATAGTTCCATCTGATTTTGCCTGCAATTGAAAGTGCTTTAATGAAGCTCAGATTGAATCAAGAAGCCCACAGTGTAAAAGTCTTGTCTTAGGATTCATATGTCCTCCTTTTCACTACAAATACCCTTCTGCCCTTTCATGAGAGTATGGACACAAATCTTCCCTCAGGTGTGGAGCCTAATTCCAGGTGCAAATTTAGGCCTTACCATTTTAAACAGAAAATAGTCACTTTAAATTGGAATGGGTTTCTTTTTGTTTTCTTCCCCTGTATGCAGAATAGGGCCAGGACTGCAGCAGATAATTATTTCCCCCCTCAACTGGAGAGTTTGCACCTTGTTAAAGGTTTGTTAGTGGGGCAGAAAACCTACTTTGCTTTAAAAAAGTGAAAACCAGAGAACAAGACAGTCCTCCCTGAGTGTTTAAGGTGATAAAATCACATTCCCTGCTTGTCATTATTCAAGTTTGTAAAGACAGCAGTACCAGTGCCAGAACCCCGATTGAGCATCTACCTACTGCATTCCAACTTCTTATCTGCTTAATATTTATGTCTCTGTAGTTCATTTCAATAAATAATATATTTAATTAAATACTTCAGATCAGTTAGACAGTAGTTGCTGCATTTTGTAGCAAAGGGGGAAAACACTCAGGAGGAACAACTTGTGTTTTTACATCTGCTCATTAAAGTAATTTATTTTTTGCCAGACCCAAGAATGGCCTTTTCTACCCTGTTGTGTTGAAAGGCTCACTGTCTCATGCCAGTGATGCTGGGAAGAAGGTGACTGAATAGTCGTGTCCTCCACAGCCTTGCGTTGAAGGCAGGCAGGGTGAGAGGTGGCAGCTCTATGATTCCAGCTCTGGAGAAAGATGATGGGCCTTGAGAACATTGTCCAATTCCCAGCTTTGGGAAGGTGCAAATGTGAGTCCACCTGGGATTGTGGATTTGGTTTGAAGTGATTTGGGTGCAGTTCTAACCAGCTCTTCACTTTTACCAAGACTTGAGGAACAGATTGGTGATGCACCGGTGTCTGGCATTTTTCTGTCTGGAAGTGCCTTATATTTGATGCTCCAGGGGAAAGTGAACTTTCTCTTCAAATACTATGTTTATCACACTTTCGTTCAGCATCATGGGGGAGAGAGGTGCTGCTTTCTCATGCCATGTTCACGCACAGACCACATGTAATACTAAAATTCTTACTTGTAAATGGGCTGGAAAAACTGTCCTTGGATAATATTACAGATTGGAGACTCAGCCCAGTGTTGCTGGAAGATTCAAGATTTCTGGAGCTCTCTCAGTTGTTCCGATACAAAAAACCTCCCTGGTTTCAGGATATTTTTATCTCGCATGAGAATGATTAGTTGATGGCCAGGACTCAAAGTGAATTTCTAGCCCTCAAAGGAAGCACTAGCAAAATCAAAGCTGTTGAACTGAACTCACTTCTGGCACTGGCCAATTCAAGTCGTTTGTGCAGTGTTATTTTAGATGGCAGCTGGGTCACACTTTTGCTTCTGGGCATTCCTGAGGCTGGGTTAATGAGCTTTACCCTGTGCCCTGCCTGTGGTGGGATTGACAAGGGGCCCAAATGTGTCTGCCTGCATGGGAGCAGGCACACAAAGGATCTCTGCCACATCACGTATGGCATTTTAGTCCTTCTGCAACAGTCCCCATGCGGGCTATGGGAGGCACTTCTGCTCCTCTGCTCATTCATCACCATATGAGCAGTCTGGAGACCTGTGTAGTTTTACATTCGGTGCAGTGATGCAACAGAAGAGAAAATCTCTACCGTTTCCATGGAAACTTGTGTGTTAGACCCTGGCTGGAGCAAGGCAGCAGGATGCTCTCAGTCCCTGCAGTTGGGTACTTCAGTAGAACCTCATCAAAGGAAAGCACCTACTCTTGTGCTCCCCCAAGCCCCTCTTGTTGTTAGCATATGGGGACTGTGGTGAATACATTACCGTAAGTGCAGATCTAGATTTCCTGTTATAACCTTATTCCATCATATTTCAACCCATGCTGCTGCTTTGTTTTGATTTGGCCTTCTATGTGCAGATAATCATTGCAGAACACTTCAGGATTATCCACACAAATCTTGCTGAGGATGGCATGGTCAGATGCAAGTTAGTGCTAGGTGACTTCTGACCTGTGTAAAATGGCCTGGGAAGCTCAATTCTGTCACTGGCTCGCACCAACAGCCTGGATGCTGTCAGCACCAGTGCCTCCTTTAGCAGGACTATTAAGGGGACAGGGGGATGGAACCTTCTTCCTTTTTTTCCCCAGAGTGGTGGTTCCTTCAATTCAGATCACATACTGAGAAACACTTTAGAGATTATTCCATCCTACAAGTTTCCTGACTGAAATAATCTTTGCATTTATGCATTTATCTCTGCATAGGTTTGCATATGTATTTGCATGGTTCATAAGTCACACAAAAGCCACCCCTATTCATTAAATACTGGATGGCAGAGATGTTTTTTTACATAATATGACTTATCATATCTCAGTCATAATTCTGTGACTACTTGGTTTCCATTGGTGTCATCAGTTTTATTTAAAATTAATATTGTATTCACTGGATATTTATAATACTTTCCTACAGTCATAAGAAGCTTAACACTTCTGCTTATAGAACAAAGTAAATATTTGGTCTAATTTGTAGCTAGCCTGAGAAGGTTTCTAATTAGAGCAGTTGTGCTTCAGATGGTGTAAGATCTCTCAAGCTGATTACGTGCATATATGTGACATCTTTACCATAACTATAGAAAGCATGGGGAAAAAAATGCACCACTATTCACAAGAAGCTTCTGTTGTGCTGTATAATGCAACAGTCCCAAGCATTTGCTACTGTAATTACATGGCACAATCCATAAGCAAGAGTTTACTTTTTCTATTTTACTCAGCTTTCTAACATGCCAAAATGGCTTCCTCCTTTAACCAATTATAGCTCATGTAGAATTTGAGCTCATTGGGAGTTGTCTGTCAAAATGTTTTTAATGAAAAATTGAGTTTGCATAACACTGACACATTGATGTCTTTTGCTTCTAACTGTTGACACTGATGGGCTGAAATGCTTGATTTTTTGGGGAGGGAGAAAATTGCATTAGTTCAGCTCATTTAGAGAATCTCTTTTTACTGAATTAATTTGCTAAGCTTTGTTTTTCTGCTGAATATTAAACCCTGTTTTTGAACTGTGCATATACTGCCTGAGGGGAATAGCTCTAGCTCTCGTTTTCCATGGCTACATGTTCTTGTGATGCAGCCCAGGCCTGAGCTAGGGGTGCCATGCAGAGCCGGCACTGTAGGCTTTGTTCGGGGAGACATGGTCTGATCAAAATGATGCTTCCCAGATTCTGGTGTTGCACCTCAGCAAATAAACAAGTCACAGTTTTTACCTAAAAAATTTGTTTTTGTTAATTCAATTGGTGTGGTGGAACCTGTCCCTCAATATAATGACTTGTGAGTAGATGCACGCTTCTGTGAAGCTCTAGCTAAATTAGCAACAGTATACAATTAATCATGACAAATGCTTTGGTGGTTATTCCTTCACTGATACCCTCTTGTTCACAGTAGAGATGTATGAATGCTCAAGAATGTTACCAGTTTTAAGGTGATATTATTAGCTCTGTTTCACCATCCCCAAACATCTGAAGACCACAGTTATTTTCTTTGTTCCCTGACACGCGCTCAGATTTGAGGGAGATATGTAGTATACTATGCCTTTATCTGAAATAAGCTCTGAAATTTAAAATAAGCAGAGAGAACTCCATCAGGAAGAGCTCAAGTTCCATCAGTGTCCCTGCCCTCAGCCATCATTGGAAGATGGCCATGTGGAAAGCAGCCAAACAACCCTGCTGGCTGGCACGTTGGTGCTCTGCTGCCATTTGGTTTTGTTGGGATTTTGAAAGGTTGTCAGAGATGGGGAGTGTATCTTTTCGAGTTGTGTGGTGTCTGCTGTGCAAGGCACTCCAAGTCCTTCTTGGACATCTTTGAATTAAGTTTCACCGCCCGTGTATTTCAGTATTGTCTCTGTTATGCAAGAGAAGAGGCTTGGACAGATGCAGGTGAAGCTGATTGCTGAAGGTCACACCCAATTCTCTGGCAGTGCTGCCTTAATGCTTTCCAGCGTTGTCTCAGAGGCGAGGTTGTCCTTTCTCCCTCAGTGGTGCTGAAGGGTATAGCCCCTTTTTTTTTTGTTTGTTTGTTTTTGTTTTTTTTTTGTTTTTTTTTTTGTTTTTCCTCCTAATCGTGTTTTTTAG
>JAWWLV010000179.1:27768559-27788399 GCA_035041135.1 Platyrinchus mystaceus | reverse complement strand
CCCCCCGGGGGGGGAAGGGTATAGCCCTTTTTTTTTTTTTTTTTTTTTTTTTTTTTTTTTGCCTCCTCATCCTGTTTTTGAGCAGAGTGAAATTGTCTGGACCAGTGAAGCAAGTTGGCTTCAGGCGTCTTGTCAAATTAACTTCCCTTGTCTGTGCATGCGTGGGCTGTGTGGCAGGAGTCAGCAGGTGCAAAAGGTACAGGCACACTGGCAGTGTTGGAGGGCTAATAAGAGGCACTTATGGGACCCATAAGAGTTGGCACTGTGAGAAAGAGTCTATTTTAAACTTACATTTCAGTCAAGAGTAAAAGATCAAATGTGTTTATAATTATTGCCATCATACTAGCTGACAACAGATTGACCCTTTCCTGCACGCACCACCCAGCTCCACCAGTATGCATGAGAGCTGTCGTCAGCCAGGTCAAAGAGGATATTTGCAATCGCACAAAGCTGTCTGACTAATGCTATACATTTAATGTCGGCACTGATGAGTGATGCTTAGAGACTCTCCAGCCACGGGTCAGCTGGTGACAGGAATCCCCAAGAGTAGGGTAGCTGCTGTGAGTAGCTGGTCAGGAACCTGGTGCATACCAAAATATTCAGAAATAAGGAGCAGGAGCTTTCCTGCAGGGTCCAAGGGCCTTTGTGCAGCTAATTCAGAGGCTGGAGTATGAAAAGTGCACTGTTTTCCTCACTAGCTCACAAAATAAAATGGGACTGTGGAGGCCTCTGATGTGGTCATCACTCAGTTGCAACTGAACATGTTCAGAAGGTAGCTCCAGTTGCTGCTGTTGGTGTCCAGGCATGGGGTTGTGGGGGTTGGGAATTATTAGCTTTTCTTTCTCGTGTGTTACTTGCCCCTTCCCCTCAGTGTGCCACCTTCAAGTTTGGCCTTACCCAGGTTTCAGTAAGGCTGTGCATGCTAATGTGCAGCAGAAGGGGTGCCTGTTTTACTTTGGTGCTGGGAGAAAGAAAAGCTACTGCAAAGTGGAGAGACGTTTTCCCTCTAATAATGGTAACACCAGGAATGTTGTGTGACACTGACCCAAAGTTCCCAGGCTGTGGTTGTTATATTTGTTGCTCTATTATGACTTAATAATTCTAACACATCAACAAATGTAATCTTTTGTTTTCTCCTGCCTCAGAAAAAGGACCTCTCATCTTCCAGTGATAGACGCCTTGGCTCTGACAGAAATTCAAGGTCTTCTACTTTGTGCCTTCAGCCTCCTTAGGCCAGCAAAAGTGTCGATAGTGGAAAAGAAGGTCTAATGAGTACTAGCAAATCCTACATATACATTAAATCCCCAACACTTTCTATGTCACAGAATATGTTGGTGGCCTCTCATAAACTACTTGCAGTAGTTTGTGTCTCCGCTAATGTGTTCCTGAAGGCAGAAGCCCCTTTCAGTGCATTGTGAATGGAATAATGTGAAGTAAAACCATTGTGGACAAATGCAGGGAGCAGAGTTGTCAGCAACCAGTCAGGAGGAAAGGCAGATCTGGTTTGTTAGGCGTACATGACAGTGTGTAGCTAACAGTGACAGCAGATACATGAATTACTCTGGCTTTCTTGGGGAGATACTGACCCAGAATCCACTTGAAGGGAAGAATAACCATTCCCTTTAATGATGCAAAGTCAGACTAGATTGAAAGAGCAGTGACCCCCGTTATAGAAAAAAAAATATTGCCTGTTCTTACTCCGACTTTTGTTGTGCAGAAGTTAGTTCACTGAAGCTTGCTCATTTAGGAGTGATAAATATGAGAATGCTTTGTTGCACTCGTTCTTGCCTCCTACCCTGATGAAATGAGCTGTTCAGGGACTCTGGTAGACAGGGAAACCTAAGGGGTATTTAACAACATGCAGAAGCTGAAGGGAGAATCCTTAGCGCTCAAGTGTCTAGGTAACTCTCTTAAAAGCTAAGATTATAAGCTTTGATGCAAGTGACCTTCACGCTTGAGGTTCCCTCTTTGCTTTTCTCCACACTTGAAACTCTAATAATCACTTTTTTCCGCTTTGTCACTGTATCACTTAATTCATGAAACATTTCCATAGCTCAGCAGGAATTTGGATCCAGGCTACTAATATCTGCCAGCTCTGGGTGGATGCAAAACAAAGGCTGATTGATACAAAGGGTCAGACCTTATCTTTGTAGTGAACTGAACAAATACTGAACATAGGTTGCTAGATACAGGTTTTTAATATTTTAATTAATACTTGATTATAAGTTTAAAAAAGGATAAAATTATCATTAAGTGTTTCTTTGAGTATGCCATGCTGTCCCTTCTGAGCAGTGCAAAAATTTGTTGGAGAGCACACGAAGAACATGCTGGGAATGAAAAGGGTATGTACAACCAGGGCCTTGTAACCCTGGGGACTCTTGGGCAGCAGACTGAAAATGCAGAGCATGCCAAAGGAGGATGACGTGTAGTCATGTCTAGACCAAATGAGAGGACAGGGAAGAAAGAAGATGTGGCATTTGAGTAGAAAGGAAAGGAAAAAAGAAATATCCAACACTTAAAAATAAGGAGAGCGTTAAGTGCCAGTAGTCAGGCTGGAAGACAAGAGTAAGAAGGAGCCATTTGGGAAGGAGTTCCCTGGGGTAGTTTTCTCTGTTTTTGATTTAAAATTGGAGCAGGCTTTTGTAATTGTAACTGAAACTGAAATTAATGGCCCCATTTGAGATACCAGTGCCTGCTTGATTGCTTGAGACAGGGAATAGTTTAAATAAAAACAATGTATTTCTCTTTTAAGATAATTAAAGTTTTACTTTGATTGAAGTGGAACTTTTCATAGGACATTACTGGCATAAATCATGCTGATGCTTCTTTAGCTTACAGTGAGCAAAAGAGTAAAAAGTTTATTTTCCTGCACTGAAATAGTTATTTTAGCTTATTTTTCATTCTGAACTTTTCATTGAAGTAGAAAAAGAGAAAATAACAGTTTTACCAAAAATTATGATTTTTTGAAGCTCTTAAGTGTTCCTGGAGACATGGAGGACTCATAACACATTCTAGAGTAGTTTCCTCCTAATATGCATGGAAAAAATCTTTCTCTGATGTCAGCTGCAAGTGCATACAGATGAAGGTACATAACAGAGGCTTTTTCTTTGCCTTGCAGAAGTGGTTCTTAGTCTGACTGACCTTCTTGTATAAAGTTTAAAACTCAGAATGGAGTCAGGCTCTTCTCTGTGGTGCCAAGCAATAGGACAAGAGGCAACAAGCAGAAGCTGATGCACAGGAAGTTCCACCTGCATATGAGGAAGAACTTCTTTACTGTGTGGGTGACTGTTGCCCAGAGAGGTTGTGGAGTCTCCCTGGAGATATTTGAGAGCTGTCTGGATGCAGTGTGCTCTAGGATGACCCTGCCTGAGCAGGGAGGTTCGACCAGATGACCCACTGTGGTCCCTTTTTGATAAATATCTCTGATTAAAATTTATAAGACAGTCCAATAAAGTGAAACAAAGAACTTTATTGTTATGGTGCACCAGATGCTGCAGCCTCGTGGCTGAGACCTAGCATGCCGAGAATGGGAGGGACGAGTCCTTTTAAGGTTTCTTGATTTACATAACCACTCCCTTGCTCCTCCCATGGCGAGCTCTGCTCCTGTTTTTCCCAAAAAGGTTCTTGAGTCTGATTGGGCCCCTCGGGGCCAGTTCTTACTTCCCCATTTCGGTCTATTGGTTGTTTCAGCCCACCTATCAGTTCCCTACCCCCGGCCGCATGGTCCCTGGCAATGACCCCTGGCTGGTTTCATTGCCTTACAGGTTCCCCGGTTCGCTTCTGTATTCTATAGGCAACAGCAACAAATCAACAAGTAACTGGAAATAGAACAGCAGCAAACAGCTGCAAACAGCACCAAACAATTCTCTAACACCATCCCCCCCAAACAATACAGCCTGCAGGCACCTTGCCATAAGTAAACTCCTGCTTGTAATAAAACCGTCATATTTATTTCCCACACCTTCCAACCTGGTCCATTCTGTGATTTTGTGTTCACCCTTCACAGGCAGCTGAGGTGCCATGTCCCCCTGGTGGGTCTGGCATTGGAGCACTGTAGCCTTGTAGGTCTTGAGTTGATGACAAATGATGCTGTCAGGCTCCTCTCAACACAGTGAAAAGCTTCTTGTCCACTCTGGAGAAGAGCAGTTACCCCTCCAGGTATCAGAGATGAGCAGTTCCTTCTCCAGATATCCTCAGACTGCAAAAAAGTCCCACGTTTTTAATTAGCAAATAACTTCGGATAAAGCTCAGCTAAAGGGGAAAAGGTGGTATTAATTTTCATAGAGACTGGGTTATGGGAAAAGTAGCATTATTCTATCACAAATTAATTGTAGGTACCCAACCGTCACGTAACCTATTAAGCATCTCAGGATATTTTCATCTTTGTGACTTCATTCCCACTGAGAATTTGTTCAGGACATGTGTTAACTTACAAGTAATATATAAACAAGGTGTGAACAGTTCAGTTAAGTGGTAACCTGAGGTTAAAAACACAGTGATCAAATTCAGTGTCTAAAGTTGGCAGGGAGATTGTCTTACCACCTTGGGAAGACTTGAAATTAAACTTGTTTTGAAATGTAGGTGTTAAGTCTGTGAAAAAAAACTCCCTTGTGCATCTAAATGAAGCGGCTTTCCAGAGTTGAAAAGAGCATGTTGAGCTCTTAGGCTGCGTTAGGAGAGGGAGGGCCTGTGCTCCCACCTCTCTGCTGGGGTTGCTTTTGTAGCATCTGTGAGGAGAAAATCATTAGGTAAAACCAGAGCTGTACTCCCTGTCTGGCTGCCCTCGGCCCCTGTCACCAACAGCAGGTAGGGCTGTGCTGTCAGCTGCTTGAGCTAACAAAGACAACAGCTTTGGGTTTATTTTTGTTGGGCTTCGGAGACCTTATTAACTTGAAGAGAGTTTTTGGAGATACTGAATTCCTGCACTGTGCTTATGTTTAGCTTCTTATTCTCCCTGTTGTTGCCTTCAAGTAAATGTATGGGGAGTAGCCTTAAAAGGAGCAAAAATTCCTTCCCGTTTTAGAGTAAACAGGAGGAGAATTAAGCTCCTTCACTCAGTAATTGGATCTTCTGATTGCCATGGCTTTTGAAGATGATCATGTATTTTCCTGTATGTAATGGATTATGCATGTGCCTGTGAACTAAAACATAGCTTGGCTGTGAAATCCCAACGAGTTTTTCTCTACAATCATTTTACTCTGGTTATTCACCTTGTAGGCTGACCACAGACATATACCATCCTAGCCTACAGCATGAGGCAGGGAGGTCCTCCAGCAGTTGTGTCTTACATTCCTCTCAAGCCGTAGGCAGTTGGTGGCTGTCTGGGACCCTTTGGAAAATGAAAGCCCTGGTAAGGTTACAGTATTGAGGATTCAAATGAATGTGGGAACAGAGGCGAAAGTGAACTGGATGGGAAGCTCCTTAAGCTGGTTAAAGTGTAACCCAGTTCATCTGTGGAGGAAACAACACCTTTCTGTCACCCCTGGTCAGCAAAAAAAAAAAGCACAGTTGCAGTTGGCTTGTCAGTGTCCAACCACTGTCTTCAAAGCTTGTCTGTTGTCTCAAGATTTCTAATCTCAGGGTTTAAATCTGGACAATAGCTGTGTCTCTAGGTACTACACAAACTGTGTTTGTGCAATAGTACACATGGTATCTTTGGAGCCCATCCTCCAGCAGGGCTACAAAACACTCATGATATGTAAATGTTACACTCACTGTTTTGCATAAACCACAAAGTCTTTCCTTTTTTTTGACAGATTGAAGACATTGTTACAAGAATGCAGGATGACAAAACAGGTGGAGTTCCCATCCGCACTGTCAAGAGTTTTCTGTCCAAAATCCCCAGTGTCGTCACTGGTAAGAACCCTGGTTAACAGAGAAGTGAACATAAGCTGGTACTTGCTCACTATAAGCAAACATACTAAAGCCACAAAAAAGAAGGAACATAAGGAAAAAACACCTCCCTCTGCTTAACTTTTCTGGATGTTGTTATGTTACAGGCTGAAGCATTGAACAAAGGTTTCTTAATTATGTTTTAATAAGCAAGCATTATATTTCTTTGGGGTGAGTTACTAAAAAATGTTATATAGCTTTTGTGGCTATCAGAGTATCACCAGTCAGTCATTCCCTATGAGAGGGGTAGGACAATCTTAGGGAAGAGGTCAGGAAAGAGAGTTGAAAGTATTTTCTCATTCATATGCAGATACTCCTGCTGGACTTGAATTACAGGTAGAGGAATGTGAAATACCTTTCATGCATGTGTGCTGCTTTATTAAAGCTCTATGTACAGAAGCATAGGTGGTGCAGAAACTGGGAGTCAGAGTACAAAACCGTTCTTCCAAGTATTTCCAGACAGATTATCTTCCGGTGCAGTGGAGACCTTTGCCACTGATAGATGATGAGTTTATTCAGGGTGATGTGAATTGTATGGAGGATTTGCACTTGGGTTTCTGGTTCCCATTTTCAGAAGTAGTGTTGACTACAGTGGCACAAAACTACTGTTTTCTCTCTCTCCACCAGTAGACTGTTGTCCAGTGTGAGATACTCAACTGCTCCTGACACTTTAAATTTATAATGTTGTGTGTCTTTGTAAATCAAATACAGTTTTCTCTATCTTGCTGAGTCTTTTTCCGAATCAGACCAGGTACTCACACTGATGAGTCTGTTTAGAGAAGTTTCCCCTCCTGCTCTGAAAAGTGAGGAGCATCATTCTCTGTGACTGTGACTTTGCTGCAGTAAAATTCAAATGGTCATTAAAAATGCAAAAGTTGCATTGTTGCATTTAGACACCAGCAATAACTGAGAGAAGACTGACACTTCAAAGAGACCTTTCTTGCTCTTGGGATTTTTATGCTGTTGTAAAGAAATGGGAAAATTCCTCCTGTCAACAGGGATGCTGGCAGTGTATCTGGTGTCAAGCCATTGCAAAGCGGGTTCCCTGCAGAGGAATGTATGTGAGCTGAAGCACTTAAAAATGTTTTTACTGTAAAAATTGTTGGATTGAGCAGAGTTTGAAGTTGTTTTGATTGATTCAGGAGTGTGATTTGATTTCCTTGCATCAGAAAAAATGTCCAACTTAAGCTACAGGAATGGAATACAAATCTACAGTGTTCTTGGGGATAATTCAGGGAATATGAAAATGGGTGTGATGTTTTTACTTAAATGCATCTCAGTCCAGTTATTTTTTTTTTTATTGAGCAACAGGCTCTTCTGTTTGAAATTGATTTCAGGGTGGTGACTCAGTATAACTGGCAGTTTCAGGGTTAGGGTTTTACAGGGGAAAAGAAACATGAATCCAGAATGAGATGTGAAAAATTATGTTACTAAATTGCAGGTTATGGCTGGATCAAGTATGAGCTAACTATTCTTGAAGGTTCCTGGGGAAAACAACCGGTTTTCTGATTTGAACACTCATTGCATAAGCTCAAGTCTGCAATACACAGACTGGATGTTTTAGGATTGACTCAGCTAAAACAGGTATTCCTGTTCATATTCATAGCATTAAAAAATTAATTGATCTAATCATCAAGGTACCTCATGTTACTCAAAAGAAAAAGGAAACAGGAGACCTCACAGTGTCTTTATACCGTGGTTAGGAGCTCCCTGACATGATTGAAACTGCTCCTTTGCACTCCCTTCTGGAACAGGAGCTGCAATTGTGCTGTCTTGAAATGGTTGGTTTCACAACACAGGGAATAGTGAGAGGGTGAAGATAAAATGAACAAAACCTCTCTCCAAAGCTCACAGAAAATTCTCAGATTTGGAGGGGAACAAGCTCAGTACCATTCCCTTCAGGTGATTTGAAGACAGCTCCCTTGTAATGTATGGACAGTGTATGAAGCCTCTGAGTTTGAAAAGTGTGGGAAAATAATAGCCCAGCTGAGAGCCCAAAGTTTTCTCCATTTCTCATTTCTCCTTTCAGATGCATAGACCTGCCTATTTGTAGACCAAAACCAAAAGAAATGTATATATAATATCAGTACTTGTGATGGGTGAAGTGGCAACAGCATCTACATTTGAATGGAAGCTGAGGACACTGCGTTTGTTCAGTCTGGGGAAGGAAAAACTGAAGGGAAAGAGAAGCTATAGAGAAGACAGGGTCAGATCCTTTCTCAGGAGTGCATGGTGGAAGCATCAAAGACAGTGTACACAAGTTGCAGGGAAAGAAAGAGTTAGATTTAGGAAAAAAGTTATTTATGGTCAGAGCAGCTGAGCATGGGCCCAGTGGCCTGGAGAAGCTGTGGAACCAGTGGTTTGCAGCTGTTCAGGAACCCCTGAGCCCAGCTGAACTGAGCAGTCTGGCCTAAATGTACACTTGGCCTTTCTTTGGATGAAGTTTGGACTAGATAACCTGCAGAGAATCTTTCCAACTTGAATTATTCTTATGATCATTGGATCAGTTTTAGTGCTTGTCTAATTCTGCTCAAGATCATGAACACAAGAGGAAGAGCTTGTAATTTCAAAAACATGGTACCCCCTCTTGGGAAGAGCTTAATTCTAGACCCTGGCATTCTCACACACTTTTTATTTTTACCTGAAAAATAAAACAGCAATGCTGAGATGTGATTTACTTGGCAGGCTCACAGTGACTGTGATTAACAGGGATTTATTTTTGCTTGACACGTCTATTGTAAGTGCTTCTCACAGGAGAAATGTCAAATCTTAGAGAAAAAGAAATATTACAGCAGTGCCTTGGTGCTCTAAACAGGCAGCTCTGTTTATAGTACAGCAAAGTGGGTGTTTGATTTAAAGTTTGAATACCAGGAAAGAACTGCTCATCTGTGTTTTGCTTTCATCTGTCCTGATGCCTCAGGTGTGAATGAGGCATTGGGTAATATGACTAGAAGGAGCCTCAGGGAGTTATCATTAATGGTCTTCTCTTGACAACAGGAATCTGGGAAAAAGGATGGAAAAAACTTTTTTGAATGTATGATTAGTCTGCGTGGGGATGCTCTGCCAAAGACACATTTTAATCTGCATTAGAAGTAGGTTTGCTTACCCTCTTCTCCAGCTTTTGGCTTAAAGTAGGTCAGTCAAAGGATGACATATCACACCATTTTCTTCTTGGTTAAATCTTCACTTTTACAGACAAGCCATAGAGAATGAAAGTAAGATGGAACCAGTCTGTGTGGCATCTGTGTGCATGTGTCAGACATTGTCCAAAGTATAGTTTGGAGTATGGAGTGAAAAAATGCCTGAGGGCAGATCTTGAGTAGTGTTGTGATCCATGCCCAGAATGGATCATCAGCCAATGCAGTTGCTGCAATCAATGGAGTTACACGTTTGTCTTTTAGTGAGAAAAAATTTCCTTGGTAATGATTTTGTTTCTGTAAATGAATTGGCAATTCTCTATTTTCCCCGTCTTCAGACTTTTGTGAGAACATCTCATTATACTAACTAGCTACAGAACTGGTTTTCTCATTTTCTTTTCAATTTTCCTATAATTGCATCTTAAAACTAACCTCCTTTTTGTTAGGAGGACCAAAACCACACTTTCTTCTCCCACTGATTCAGACTTGGTCCTATACAACCTTGCCAGAACAAGTCAGAAAGAAGTCAGTGCTGCAACAGCTGAGCTTTGCAGTGCAAAAAGCCTCCTTCATGCTTCCCAGCCTGCCCCACATTCCTAAACTCATTCCAGATTCTCCTGGTTTTTTTGTGTATTGATTCTGTGTACCAGCATCTTTGCTACCATAACCCAAGGGAGACATGCAGCCTAAAATCCTTGCACTGTTCTGCCCTCCTTCCAAGAAGTTTTGATAGAGCTGCATTCTGACCCATACCCCCTGACTTCAAGCTGAACTGTCCCCACAGCTCCATTTTGAGTGATGCCTCCTCCTCCCAGCAGCAGTCTCCTAGCTGGTCCCTTGCTCGCTCACTGCTCCTCACCCTTACACCAACACTCACTTCTGTTCCTGTGCTGCTCCCAGAGCTGCCCGAGTGGCTGTGAGCGGATTGATGGGTTATGTCCTGGCTGCACTGGCTTGGATTAACTGCTGCCATGCAAGCTTCGTGCATACAGCTCTGCCAGGGAATTTCACTCCTGTCCTGTCGTGTCTGTCTTATGTAAGTCCTGGACCTCTCTGAGCAGAAAGTGCCAGTGTTCCTGAAATGTGCCAGATGGCCTGTCGCTACTCGAGACTCAAGAGCTAAACCAAGTTTAAACTGCCGTGTATCTCTTGTCTGAAGAAGCCAGCATGTGTCTTGGCAAATGCCTATGGAGTTGTCCCAGAATACATCAGAATGTCACTCACTCAAAGAAAATGCATTTGGCTGGAGTACAGAAATCCCACAGTGTTGTGAAGGAGAGACTCTATTATTGATAGAGTTCCCTGGTGATGTAGTTCAGACCAGACAAGTTCTGCTGAAGGATTTCATACACCCATTGTGAAATGAGATCCCTTGGAGCCAGTTTTGAGGATGTTGCCTTTTCCCTTCAGAGGAGCTCAAACACAGCTCTCATCCAGATATGGCAGCCAGAGGCACAAGGGAGAAATGAGTTCCTTGTGTCCAGGGTTTGAAAAGCCCCTGTTCAGAGAAACTGTACGAAAAAAGGTGGTGTGGGGAGCAGGATCAGGACTGGCAATGCTGGCCAGAGCCAGTACCCATTACCTAGCAGGGCCTGGAGAGCAGGCTGCAAGGCTGAGTGCTTGGCAAGAATGTTCACTTTCTTAATGCTGGTTTTTCAGGGGTAGAACTTGCCTTGGTGCCTTACAGAAACTACTTTCATTGGCACCAAAACCTCCATCAGCTGACCACAAATGGATTTGTCCTCCCCAGGCTGTCTGTCCAGCTGCTTGCATCACCTACCCATAGGGCTTTAACTGCAGGACTGAATCTAGTAAAGATTTCCCTCAACATCTGGGTGGTTTTGTTCTAGATCTTATTTTGTCTTTCCTCTGTAGTTTTGCTTTGAAAAAATAGGACACTTGAAATGTGGTACTGTCTCTTTTTCCGGCAAAGTTAGTAGATGTAGATAGTCCCAAATCTAAACCAAGTTCAATTTTTTACTGAACATGAATGAGCCTATTTAGTTAAAACAAGCAAACGAAACCCACAAACAGACAAACAAAAAAAGAGAAACACACAAAAAAAATTGCCAAAACTTAAATCAATATCCAAACTAATTTTGGGGTGTTTATTTATTTGTAAATTGTATAAAGAACCTACTCATGGGTTAAAATTGACATATGTTTATATGTGCATATATAGTAGTGTATAATTTTTGATAGTTTTTCACATTGATATACAGCAGTTGCTGCACAGTAGATTCAACAGTTTAGCAATTGCTTGGTGGAAACTGGGTTGCCAAATACTGGTTGAGCATACAAATCCATTTATTTCTCATAAAAAATCAATTGCTCTGAGCACGTTGCATTTAAACTAATTCAAGTCAAGACTGGGCTTCTTTATAAGAACTTATATTTCCTTCTTTTATGCATCTCTTCTTCAAATTGCACCCAGTGGAAATGTAATCCATCCATCCCTCAATAAGAAGTCTAGTATTTCAAAGCTGCTGTGAATCACACAGCATTAGACGTGTCAGCAATTACATGAGTAGCGCATGCCTTGCAATTATCTTTTATCCTGTAGCTTTCTCTTAAGCTCTCTATTCACATGCCAGGAGACAAATTAACCCAGTTAAGGAGCCGAAGACTTATGCTGTCTTCATCCACAGCACCCTCCTCCGTCCCTTTTTCTCCTTAACTGCATCCAGTTTCTTACCTTTCAAAGTGTGAGAGGGATGATGGAGGAAAAGATGAAAATCAGCTCCCTGAAGTGTAGCAATTCTTTGCCTGTCCTTAATATGCAAATCAACACCTTGTAAAGCAAAAATTTAAAGGATTTAATTTTCAGAGGACAAGGGGAATAGCAGATTAATCAAATAGGATATGTTTGTCAAAGAAGAGAAAGCAACAAAAATTAAAATTTTAAACAGTGAATATTCAATACATCTGCACATGTATACACCTAAATACATGTAAATAGTGCACAATGTTTCCTAAAAATAAGCCTAAGAGTGGTAACTGTTGCAGTCAAGAAATAACTGAAGACAGGTTCCTGCATTTGTAGGGGCTGTGCAGAGCCAGGACTGCTAGTGTTTGTGCATCACTGCCCTCTGCTGCAGCCAAGTTCACTTCATGCAGCTTTTCACAAGCTGTGCTGTGTCTGTATTGTACGTTCCCACCTCAGGTGTAGTTTGTGTGGTGCGTTTTGTATGCCACAGTAGTGGTCCCCCCTAGCTTTGTGGGCGTAAACCCAGCCCAAATATTGGGGTATGTGTGACTTGACAGCTACTCTGAGCTATGAGAGGAAGAATGGCTTTCATAGCTGGCCATTGATGCCACTTCTGTGTGTCTCCTTCATAGTTTTCCATCCTCTTTAGGATTGTTCATCTCCAAAAGCATGCTCGTACATCACATGAAGCTTACGCATCTCTTAAAAATGTATGCATGCATTATGAGATAAATCCTAAATGATTAAATCAACCATCCCTTAAAATTACCAAAATTGGGCATTTTGTGTACCCATGTTCTTTCATATGACAGCACTTGAAAGTAGTCATACCCGAGATGGAAAACTCTGGAGGAAATGCACATCACACCAATAGGTGCATTAAAATCTGGCTTAGGCCACTGAAACACTTAAGAAACACATCCTGAGGCTTTAGTATTCAGTCAGGAAAATGGTCTCACAAGTGCCTAAAACCTTGAATATTATGAGAAGTTTAACTTCCTTACATTAGAATTGTGAAGATCCTTCCTGGTCCTACTTGTCCTTGCTGTATTTCAACCTCTGCATCTGCCAAGTGAAATTATGACAAATCAGAAACCTAATTAACCTGCATGGATATTCCTGTGGCCAGTGAAACTACAATGAACAATCACCAAAATCACCGAATGGTCCAACTTTATCTTTCAGTATTGACTAGTCTGCTTTTTCTAAACATCAGGGATACTGGCAAAAGGGAAAGTAAAACCAAGAAGACCTTCCAACCACATGGGCAGAAATTACAACACAAAATTATAATTTTTTTTATTGCTGACCATGATCATAAAAATTGCTGGGCTGGAAAGAATCAAGTGAAAACTATGAGCCTGGAACAAAGCAGGTCTATTAAAAATGGTTTAATTTTTTTCCCCCCCAAGATTTGCTTTTATGTCTTTTCAGGCTTTCAGTTGAGACTAAAAGCTGCAATAGAGACAGATTCATGATAAATTGCCTGCTGAGCTCCAGTGTTTAGATGAATTGGTAATTCTACCACAATAACAAAAAATATTACATATTAAGAACATTTTGTTGCTGACTGCAGTTTTATTCTGAAACACAGCATTTAGCTGATGGAATATTGTGGCTAATGAATAAAGCATTAAAAGGAAAAGTCAACAAATTTCAATGCCTGTAGAAGTACATAGGGATGAATGATAAATGCTTTTCTGCATTCATCCTTCTATCTTCAAAAGCGCAACATTATTACAGAAGGTTCTTTCCAGATCTGAATGACACAGCAAAAGAGCAGAGATTAATTATAAGAACTGTGGGGCTTTGTTTTTTGGATGTGAGTGTTGAGCAGACTGCATTCAAGCTGCAATACTTCACCTCTTCTGTCTTCACTTCATAGCAACCTGAGAGTTGTGTGGTGAAGGATCTACCAACACAGTTTTGTTTTTTTCACACCTCTTGCTTTGTTTCTGCCCTGCCTCCAGCATTCCCGTGGGCTGCTAAGCATCAGGTGCACAGCAGAGCAGCTTTGCTCATCAGAGCTTTGCTCTGCTGTGCCCAAGAAGCCTCGTACCCACTGAGGAGTATGTGGAGATTTGACCCTTAGACAAACCAGTTTTACTCTGAGGTACTGCAAAGTGCCCAATGGTAATCAATAGCAGTGTGAAGGCACAAATCTCCGAGTGTGGTTTGACAAACTATTACTTTGAATCTACTGCTTTAATTTAACACCATTCCTACCATTAGAAAAATAAACCCATCCCATTCTTTATTGGGTGAATATGTCTGTCTCATTCTGTACATATATTCTGTTCATTGGTTTCTAGAAGCATTCTTTGTCTTTTTTTAGTGAAAGTAATTTTCAGGGTATTATTTATTGAGCAGAAGCAGATTCTTACTTGCATTTTAATTAAAGAGTTTATATTGCAAAAAACCCAAGAGTTTGTTCTGGGGTTCAATTTTCCTGACTTTAATAAGTGTGTTATTGTAAAGAAATGCAGAAGCTAAGTTCAATAACTATAAATCCAGTCTCATAAATAATTTTTACACATTAGGTTTTATAGGTGAATGAGTCTTGTATTTTTTACATATTTCAGTTTACAACATTGAAGTTACCATTAATGTAATTGTTGGTGAAAAGGAAGGGTTCAGGTTGGTTTTCTGCTTTAAGTAGTACAAAGAATTACACAGAGCACCAGCTTATTTTTACTAACCATAAATAGCATACCACTCAGAAATCACTGTTGCTGAAAGCTGCGTTGAGCAGTGAGAATATATCTCCAGAAGATGCTGTAGCTGTAGAGGATTGGTATAGTGCTAGAGTGGGCAAACTGTATGGCCTGGTTTGTGTGGGTGCCCTGAATGGTTGATGAATAACTTGTTTTATTCTCACTGTTCCAGTAGAAATAAGCAGCTCTTTGGTGTGATAGGTATTTGCACTACATAGCACCTGAAAGTGCCATAGATTTGGCTTTAGAACCTTCTATAAGAAAAGGCAAACAGAAAAACAAAAAAGCTTTTGGGCTTCCCATGCATATCCTTTATTATAAATATTATACATTGGCAGGTTTTCTTTAACTTTTTTTTTTCCCCCTACATGGATAAATCTCTCAAAATTGCATGCTGGTTTCCCATGGATTTGTTTTGAGTGTGGTGTTGGTTGATGAGCTTGGATATTTTTGATGTATGATTCACTACCACATGCAGAGAAGAAAATTATATTTTGGTCCTGCAGAGAAATAAAACTAAGCAATTAGGTCTTCGTTCAGTTAATTCCTATTTGATGGTCGCATGCTTTGCCAGAGGAGAGTCTCAGGATTCTGTTCCATTACAAGGTCACTTGCACTATAACAACTTTCTCCATGCAGGTACCTCCTCATTATGGCCAGATTAACTCTTACCTAGAAATGATATAGTAGAAAAGTAATGAAACTTGCAGGAAACTTTTAGAAGTTGGTAAATGTGAAATGCTAATTATACTCATAGGCAAAAAAATAACACAGATGGATAAGAAAAGTGATGTGTTTCTCTAGCAATGGAAGGTTTTATATCCAATTATTATAGGTTTTGTGTTGCATTGGTTAGAAAATCTGTTATTTTTGTACCTATTTTATTATGGATAGGATTGTCTCTCTTGTTTTTTTCCCCCTTTGATTTTTGGTTTTTTGGAAACACAATTGTTTGCTGATTGATGCTGAAACAATTGTCAAATTAATCTGAGTGAATAATTCCTAATAGGTTTTTCTTTTGTGGTGTTTTACTTTTGACCTAAGTATTCAATAAGTTTCATTCTTATTTTCTGAATAGGTTAGACTGATATAATACTACACTTTTTAGCAAATGAGGTATTTTCCAACTGTCCAGTGTTATTTTGTTGATTGCTGTCTATGTTTTTTTCCTACCAGAGAGACAGTGACAGATGAGCTTTCTAAGGAAATAGTAGTAGCCATAGAAAAGAAATAAAAGTTACTACGTTCTGATAAAATTTTGAACACAAAAATATTCAAGGCTGTCATTGCTGAAGCCAATGATTTGGACAGTGATGTATTCATCAAAGCTTATTTCTGTTGTCAAGCAGAAAAAACAGAATCTGAAGACTAAATCTTTTGAAATATGATTTATAGTTTTGCACTGTAGTATCTCATGTTCATAATTTACGTCATTGCTACATGGGTAGTTCATTATAGTTTGTTTTCTTTGGGGCTTTTAAGTACGAAGAGTTGATGTTACAGTCCCAAAAAATGTTGGATCCTTGACACAGTGGCTTGCTTTCTTGGAGAGCTATAAGGGTACTTGGAGATGACATGTGCCAAGAAGTTGAACACCCACAACTTAAAAATGGGGGGGGGGGAGGGAAGGAAACCCCCCACAAAAATTAAAAAAAACCAAACTCAACCAAAAAACCCTCTCAAAATGAGCTTGTCAGTATGCATCTGCTTGCTGATTTCAGAATTTTGCTTTGTCCCAAGTTTGGTGTGTCTGGGCACCACGTTGTGCCCAGCCGGAGCTGACAGGAATCAGCTCAGGCACTGCAGCCGTGTGCCCAGCAATAAATAACATGGGTGTAAAGGCTCACAAGTCTTATTTTGTGTCCTTGAACTGTTGTAAGTGCAGCGCATGTTCCTGGGAGGAGAGGGCTGACTGTGGATGGGCAGAGGAGGGATGGAGACCCTTGCTCATTGTGCTGACCTGTGCAGCAAGAGGTTGCCATGGTCCTTTCATTAGATCTGTGTACATACATCTTTCCTGTCTCAAATCCTCCTTACAACTGTAGATCTTATAGGAAAATATCCAACCTTAAAAATTCCTGGCATGAAAGAAATCGGCTGTTACCTTAAAAAAGTTACTGTCACACTTCATAAAATAGTAATATGCTCAAAAGTCAGTTTTTGTTTCTGGTCTGACTTTGTCCAGAGAACGTTCAGGTATTATAGTTGACAGTAAAGGTATTTTTTCTCCCCAAAGAGATACTTAGTTACTGCAGTGAAATAGCCACTTCACTTTCTGTTTATGTTTTTAATGAATTGTGCCCCTGAAAGTATGTCTGACTTCAAAGCACTTTTCCCAGGCCTTTAGTTCTTCTTGAGCTTCTCCCCTTGACTCCTACCCAAGTTTTTAACAACCTTTCTGAACAGTGAAAACCAGAATTGTCCGACGTTGCCATTAACCGCTGCGCTAGTGCCAAGTCCAAGGGTAATGTAACCTCTTGATCCTGCTCCACAACCAGTTTGCGACTCTGAGGTGGAGCACTACACTGACCACTCATGGTACCCATTTGCCTAATGGGGGTAAATTTCTAACATGAAGGTGCCTATCAAGAAAGAGTATGGTAAGCACTCTGTTACCTTTGTTCTTATCCATGATACATAAGCAAATTAATGAGTTTCTGCTTTTTAAGTAGTATCACAGAATCATAGAATACAGTGTCAAAACATTTACTGAAATCAACTGGCTGCTGTTGATCAACTAGGTGGGTTCCCTTGTCATAAAAGTAAATCATTGCTGTTCACAAGCAAAGATGAAGGAGTGCATCTTTCCTAGTCAGTTCCCTTAGTACCATGAAGTTATCATCCAGGTTTTTTAGGAGTCTTCTGGACCTGCTTGTACCAGCTATTGGGTATTCATTCCTATAGTATGTTAGCATATCTCAGCACCATCTCTGTCAATGACTTACTGCTCATCTGTTCCCTGTTCAGCCCATTAGGCTGAGGTGCTTGAGGCAGAAGGATCACTGTAGCCAGCATTGTAGAGGGAGAGCATCCCGCTCACAGCTCCTCAATCCCCGTGGCTGGGTGCTGGTTTAGAGCAGGTTGGGTAGGGAACAGACATGAAGCCTTGAGCTCACACCTCTCTGCACGGGGGGAAACCCTCTGGCAGCCTTGACGACTTCCTCAAAGCTCACAGATGAGACTCTGCTTCATCATTCTGTAATGCTGCTCTCCCCTCCCCATTCCTGGCAAATTTGTCAGGGTTGTGACAATACAGTTGGGGAAGAATGGGGAAATCAGAACAGTATGTAATGCAATGAGAGGAATAAAGCTCAAGAGCGTACCTCTTGCAGCCTCTCTACTGTATTCAGTCAGCATGTTTCTGGAGCTCTGTGCAAGTTAGATTTGAGCATAACTTCTAATTAGGTATCTGGGTCATGTTTGACATGCTCTTGGTTCAGCATTGACGTTTCTGTGCTCCTACTTAGCTCTAAATTTGCCAGCTGTTTTCCTTAAATAATTCCACTTTCCACTAAAGGATTGTGCATCTTATGTAATTACACCCACAGTAGTGTGAGGGCAGTCATAGGGACACAGAGGTAGAAATAGCTCAGTGTTTTACACCAGCCTTGGCATTCCTTAATTAAATCATTAAAATTTGGATTCCCACCTCTGCTCTGACAAGCTTCTTTAGCTCTGCTGAGCTCTCATTCATAACATCTAGACTCTGTCAATTTAGGCACAGCTCTGGAAACAGCTGTCCTCTGTGCCACTGAGTCCTCTAGTCCTTGCCTGTCAACTGTTTAATCCAGAAATGTCAAGATTAAATTCCCTTTCATTACTTCTCTTCAGTGGTCAAAGGATTTCTTACCAGTTTGGATAGATTCAGGGATGAGCTGCACGAGTTTTCTTCAAAATAATCTCAGGCTATGAAGCATTTGCTGAAACCAGGGGTCACATTATGCAAGCTGAAATAGTAGCAGCACTATAGGAGCAGATTGTGAGAGCACTGGAAAAGTCTGTCTGGGGTGTAGGAAAAAAACTTTGCATGGGCAGTGTCAGGCTGGAGGTTTGTCAGTCTGAGACTACTGTCGTTAAAGTAGGGTTCATTCCATTAGGGTCCATGCTGTTGAAATAAAGATCTTAAAAAAAGATGTCTTGTTTTGTCACCACCCACTCCTCTTTCCTAGGATTCCTGGGCTAGTCTGTTCATAGAAAAGGCAATGCCCATTTTAGGGCCAGCTTATTTGAGATTTGCATCTGTGTATTGCAGTAGGTGCCTTACTAGCACATTTTTTAAAATGCTTATCTTTTAAAATGAAGAAATCCTGATACTCCTCCTCCTAGTTCACACTTTAATCCCTCTCACTGTTGGCAGATTCTACACAGCCTCACCCACTGTGGTTTGCTTCGAGCGCACAATCATTTCATTCTGCACTCGGTACCAGTAAGTATCAGCACCTTTTGATGTTCTCCCCCTAGCTTCGCACTTTCCTCTCTACCACTTATGCTTGGAGCAGCTTCTCAGAGCCTGCATACCAGGTACATTAGTGATTATTAAAGGGGTGCTTTCAGAAAGCTTTTGCATATTTCAAGTGCCTTTCATTTTTTGGGAATGAAAGCTCATATTAACCACCCTTACACAGCAACGAAGAAGTTAAGACAGGTTAAACACAAGCAGCTGAGCTCCTTGCTGTGGTTTCTTATGGGCTTTGTGTCTTACATTGCTAAACTGTGCAGTCTGACACCACCCTTCTGAGGTTTTAATATAACCATTCCCACAAGTGACTTGCCTGATGTTAAACATGAAGGATGTAACTTAGGTGACTGTACAGACTAGATACAAGGCAGTTTTTTCTGCTGTCATGGGTGGAGTCATGGCAAGCAGAATGCTGACAGAAGCAACAGTATCAATACAGCCCAGACGATGAAAAGATCAGGAGCAATCCTGCTGAGAAGGATTGGGGGGTGCTGGTGGATGAGAGGCTGGACATGAGCTGTCAATGTGCACTGGCAGCCCAGAAAGCTGATCGTGTCCTGGGCTGCATCAAAAGCAGCGTGGCCATAGTCGAGGGAGGGGATTCTGCCCTTCTACTCCACTCCGGTGAGACCCCACCTGGAGTTCTGCATCCAGCTCTGGGGTCCCCAGCACAGGAAGGGCATCGACCTGTTGGAGTGAGTCCAGAGAAGGGCCACAGATTTGATTAGAGGGATGGAGCATCTCTCCTATGAGGAAAGGCTGAGAGAATTGGGATTGTTCAGCCTGGAAAAGAGAAAGCTTTGAGGTGACTGAATTGAGGCCTTTCAGAGCCTGAAGGGAGCCTGTAAGAAAGATGGAGATAGACTATTTACAAGAGCATGGGGTGACAGGACAAGGAGGAATGGCTTCAAACTGAGAGTAGGTTTAGATT
>JAWWLV010000179.1:27751650-27768459 GCA_035041135.1 Platyrinchus mystaceus | reverse complement strand
TGGAGATAGACTATTTACAAGAGCATGGGGTGACAGGACAAGGAGGAATGGCTTCAAACTGAGAGTAGGTTTAGATTAGATATTAGGGAAAAGTTCTTTACTGTGAGCATGGTGAGGCACTGGAACAGGTTGCTCAGAGAAGCTGTGGATGCCCAGTCCCTGGAGGTGTTTAAGGCCAGGCTGGATGGAGCTCTGAGCAACCTGGTCTAGTGAAGGGTGTCCCTGCCTATGGTAGGGACACTGGAACTAGAGGATCTTCAAGGTCCCTTCCAACCCAAGCCATTCTGTGATTCATTGAAAATAGTCCACATTTCCCAGGGATTAGAGCAAATGTGCTCTAATGCGTGGCAAGACAGCACATAGGAATGGGGGCTTGGGGGTATGTGAGGAGAGGCTGAAAAGCTGTCATGATTGTGATGGTCATCTGCAATTGCATATTTTCACTTTTGGCTAACAGTGATTGTTAATATGGACCTGGAGGTTTGCCCTGCAAAACAGGAGGGGTATCCTTTGCAGATGATACCTAGTGAGTTGATTAATATGCTGCCACAGTGAGAGGTAAAACCCGCAGATGCTTTGTGTCATGTCTGCACCGGTCTGTTTGAGCCACCTTCCTGGCTTTGCTAAATTAAAGGAAAGTAGCATCTGCTCTTTGGCTGAGTCACTTGACAGTACTTGATCAGCTTGACTGGGTCTCTTGAACTTGTTTCTGCCTCTCTATGCTGAGGGAAGGAGGCAGTCATGCACAGTTCATCCCATCTTGTCCTATTGCATAGCAAACTTGATTTCTTGAGAGGAATTGTGGAATTCCACTTCTAATGAAAACCTACACAGACTCACACATTAACGTGAATGGAAGCTGCTTTTTGTTTTGTTACATAAACTTATATCTTTTTTTCCTTTTTTTCCCCTTTTTTTTTCTTCTTTTTAGGTCAAGCTTTTGGTGCTAAAAATCATAATTTCATAGTATGTTTTGGTGGCATGGGATACTATGCAACTATTCTCTATAAATCATCTGAGGTGCCAGAGAGGGCTGTAAAAGTGATGATAATTTTCGATGCCAATAATTTGAGTGAGAACTAGCTGAAGGGCCTTTGGAGTCTAGAGGGGCTGCCCTGTATGTATTTAGGGGATTTGCTGCAGGTGCTCTATTCTGAGGTGGGTTTCTACAGAACGTTGTGAGAGAAACTCTGCAGGATCTCTGCTGGTGTTGGGATACAAGTTTTCTGATAGGGTAATTTCCAGAAGCCAGGCTACTGTGGGTATCCGTGCATGCAGCTGCCCTTGGATCCACTGTGTTGAAGACAATACCTTTGCAAGCTCCCTGTTGGTGCTGGGAGGGACAGAAGATCGGGCATGTGCTGTTCAGGTGTGTTCTTTCCCTCCTTCTGCCTTTTTCCTCGTAACCTCCAGCTGCTGAAGGCAATAGTCTCACCTACTGAGACATCAGTATACAGAAGATTTCTCTGAAGTAACACTCTTAGCTAACATGGAGCAAGTTAGAGGTGTGAACTGCAAAAGGCAGGCTCTAAGGGGTGTAGTGAGAATGCCCACTTTGTGTCAAACCAATAGCCATCAGCAACCCTCTGGCCATGGATCCTGTAGCGGATACCAAGGATAGTATATAAGAAGTAAACCAATGTTTAGCGATACTGTGGAGGTAAATTCCTCAGTCTCCAGCTGTCTGCTAAGAGGGACAGGGTGGGGGGACATAGTCAGATGTTTTGCTATTCCATTTTGATTTGATTGTGTTTGCATTCTTCAGAAATGTGGAATAAATGTTTTTACCTCACAGTAAAGATAAAAAAGCCTTCTAGGAAATAGTTTGGAATATGGTTATAATATTTCCAGCATTTTACAGTGGCATACATAAAATCCTGCAAATGTTCACATAATGTACTTTTTAGGTTGTGGGTGAAACACACAAAGGTGTAGTGTCACAGACATGGATTTTAGTGTTTGACTGGAAGAACTTTCAGGTTAAAATGTAGATGTTTCAAGCAGCCCTTTGCTCCTGACTGATGCGGCAAGTAATAGTGGAACTAGATGAACAGTGTAGGTCACTTTCAAATGAAATATTCCATTGTATTCTAGTCAAGTAACCATCCCAGCTAGTTAGTTGAAAAGGCTGGCTAAGAACATGCTTTTGTACTGCTATTGCCAGGGAGAACCAACTGCTTTGTCCAGGAAGATCCTGCACTGATTACCTTTAGCACCCAGGACATCTCACCCTTACTGTCTAGGCATGCTTGAAGTTTTCATCTTTTTCTGCAATTCAAGGAAGTGATTCACCCTTCCTTATCCCACCACATCCCACCTGAAAATGCTCAACCTGTTACTATCCTTGTTTGCCTTTTGACATCACTTCTGTTTTCTCTTATTTTCTCTGGGCTGTGCTTAAGTCACACAAATGGCTTTTAGCCTTTTATGCTTGTTTAGGATCATGCTGAATGGTGGCATTTTGATGCAAAACATGTGTGTTTGGATTTTAGATTTTGGGTTTATAGATATAGCTGGAATGTAAAAAAAAGAATCAAAAATCCACCAAGTATGTGGTTTACAGTTAATCAAATCCTACAGAGCGATTTGTCCATTTAATATTGCATTATTTAGTACTTTCACGAAAGAAATTATCCAATTACCCTTAAATGACAGTTTTAATATGTATCATTGGTCATTTTAAAAGAAATCTTTGCAGTACTGGAATTCACTGATATGAATTACATAGCTCTTTATTTTACTGTGTATGAATTAAAATGTTTGCACGTTGTAGGGGGTTTTTTTAAATGTATAATTGTACATATGAAACCATAACTAAAGAAAAAAATATGTCTAGATTTTCCCAGAAATCTTAATCTGATTTATAAAATTCTGACTGCTGAATTGTAAGGCAAAAAGAAATAACCTGATGAGTTATTCTGGGCCTATATGACAGCTCAAGAAAGATGAATATTTGAAACCAAGAGCAGGGTCCTCCAATATCTGTGTGGCTTGGTGAAACACTTGAAGCACCTTTGAAAAAGTAAGCCTGTCATTAAAAAGTGGCTCAAACTATCATGTCAGTACATCTTGTTGAAAGCTGGTTGGATGGAGGCTCCTGAGTGCCTTTTAGTTCTGAAAACAGAACAAAGGACTCTTTTTGAAAGTTGTGGCCAGCTTTTTGTTTGGTTGGTTTTTTAATACAGAAAGGTTGCCTGTAGGACAGCTTTTTGTTGTGTTGGTATTTTTTCTGGGGTTGACATCCTTTGCAGTCAAAAGATGTAACAAATCTGTCAAGGGGTAATTCTCAAAACCATGGTTATTAGCCTGCCGTGGCCAAGCTATAATCGACGGGAAATGTCCATGTCTTTGTGTATTCAAGGAGGCAAAGGGATGCAAACAACTAGAGAAATGAAATGGCGAAGCGCAAGGAGGTGTATTTGTCTTGCTCTCAGAACTATGTTAGAATACGAAATTACAGACAACATACAAATACCCAATAATTTAGTTTCATAAAAGGGAGTGTTCTAAACCAGCATAAACATATAATTACTTCAAAATAGGTTCAAGACAAAAATGCGCATGTAATAACCAGATGATAAAATTGGAGAGATCTTAATGGGAAAAACAAAACATCTGAGTGTGTTTCCCATAAACACGTGGTCCTGGGGTGAAAGTGCAAAATAAGCAGAAGATAAATAAGACATTTCCCTGCTCAGCCTTTGCATGCCTGTTCTCAGATATAACCTGGTGGTGTGACCTGTTGTATTTTACCGTTATATTGTAATTCTCTTTCTTGATTGCCTGGCACCTTTTCTCCTTGCTTTTTTTGGTAACCTGTGAGTGACTTCAGTGGAGACGGCATCCTTCTTGTCTCCCGTGTCTCCTGGGGCGTGGAGAGGACAGGACAGTCCCTGCTCCTTTCCGCCTGGCGTCTGTGCTCGCTGTTCTTACCTGCAAAATCAGTTACATCTTAAGATGATGAGCGGCACCTAAACAAGGGTTGCGCGCTCCATCTGGTTTTCCAGCGGCCTCACCTCCCACTTCAGTCCCCGGTGCGCCGACGGCGGGCGGGTTTCGGGGCAGGTACTTGAGCGAGGGGCAGACGCCCGTCTGCGGCCCCGACCCTGGCGCTGCCTCCCATTCCGTGGGCAACACCACCACCTCCCGGCCGCCTGCCCGCCCGGCCCCTGCCGCTGCCCGGCCCCGCGGGCTCCATCAGAGAGCGATGCGGGGAGAGCTCAGCCTCCCGGCTGCCTCCCGGAGGTTTGGGGCAAGGAGGAGGGACGATGGTCAAAAGGTGAAACGAGGGAAGGAGCGATATGCATTTTAAATGAGAATGTGCTCGGAAAGTATTGGAAGAATATTTTTAATACCAGGAAAGATTTGTTTTCATTGTAATCGTTGATTTTGCAATAAAATCCAGGTGGTGTGGTCCGGGTTCTGTAGTCGGTGCCGGGAGCTTTCTAAGTTAGGTTTCCAGCAGATGTGGTCACATCTGTACGACAGCCTTTGCTTTCCGTCGCTGCTCCTTGAGGCGGAGCTGTCGCCGTGTCACCCGTGTCAGTCAGCTCACCGCACGGCCGGGCCGTCTGTGCTCGCCCAGCGCCTGCTGGCGGGGCCGGAGGACATTGCAACAGAAACCTGGACGGCTTTTCAAGGCAAACGCACGAGCCTTGTGAGCACCAGTGACATGTATTTGCTTTTATTTTATTTTATTTTTCATTTTAATATTTACGGGAAGGGTGTGTTGGGTTTTTTTTAGAGTATTTACATTGTTCTAGTTTCTACAGTCACTTGTGAAAATATTCTCTGAAGATATTGTAAGACCCCTCTCCCAGAACTTCTTATGAATTAAAATGCTGACTAAGACCTTACAGAACACAGTGTTGCTGGCTTGAAAAAAAGCTTTTGCTTTACATAGAAAGGATTTTGGATTTAACTATTTGGAAACTAACAGCAGTAGAATCTGTTTTACTGCATTACAAGGCTGTTTTTTGCAAATACGCTCAGGCAAACTGTGTCTGCTGAGAAATGCTGTAAGGTCTGAGGTTATTCCTGCCACACTTGCCAGGACATGGCTGAATTCAGAGCACACAAAACATCTGATGTGCCCAGTGGTATATTTCTAGAGAGCAAAACCAGACTGGGTTTGTCAAGAGTCAGCAGAGACAGTCGACAACTTTCTGTTGTGACTTGTGAGATTTCCAGAAAGAAGCGAGTGAAACTGCTGAGTCTCAGGCTGAGGTTGTTGGATGGAAGTAGGCAAGCAGCAGCACTGTCTGGTTTGTCTCACTGCTGGCAGGTGTTGTACCACGAAGCTCTCTGAAACTAAAGAACTGCTTTGAACAAGGCTGATCCCCACTGCACTGTGACTTCATGAAGGCTGTGCTTGGCTTTATAAAGGCTGTGCTTTGTGCTTCTGCTTGGGTAGCAACCAAATACACAGCCTTACCTGCTCTGGGCCTGTCTCATTTTCAGAACCTGTTGCTATCAGAAATCATTGCTGCTTTGGAGCAACCCATCAACTTTTCCAAGTCCAAACTTATACTTACATCGAAAGGAGTTACATAAGATGCTGGGTTTCAAATTCCTGGAGGAAAAAAAGAAAGAAAGAAAGGAGGGAAAATATTTTATTACATTCCCTCTGTTTTATTTTGAAAACAAAAATTGTTTCTAAAATTCATAGACGGATATTTTTCAGTTCTAAGCTATTTGGTGTTTTGACATTAGATTAAATTATTTAAACTGAATGATACTAGTTCAGTGCAGCTTTCAGCTTTGCAAAATGCTTCTTGCTTTCAGAGGTTATTTGGTAAAATAAACTGGATGGATTTACCAGACAGGAATTGTAATTTTAAAATATAGGTATTTAAGAGATGATGTAAGAGATTATTTATTTGAGATTATTGTTATTTTTACTACTTCTATTATTATGTGCATCTCTGTGAAACCAATCACATGTAAGAAAGAAAAAATAATTTACCTACTTTGAACTTGTTAATTATGACTAACAGATTTGTGCATGTTGATTGTTTCAGTGTTGTCATTAAATTGTTCTACACATTTAAAATTCCCACTGTTACATATCTCTGCCCAAATTTGGAATGCAGGAACAAGCTGTTGCCAGCAAAATCAGTTGCTAAAAGAGCCCTGTTTAAAACATGGCCTCTAGTGTTAGTGCCAATACTGTCTCTATGTTTTGCATGGCACTACGTAAATTGTCAACAATTGCTATATGATTGTAATTCATCTGACATTACCCTTCACTAAAAGAAATTATATGTGCAACCTTAATCCTGCAGGAGAATTGTCCCTGATTGACTGCTGCACCAGTATAGAGCTCTAGTGAAGCCAACTGCACTCCAGGGCAAGCCGGCATTATAGATGATTGAAAGACCTAGCAGGGTAAGGGGTGTGAAAGCTATACAATACTGAGTATTTCATTTTAAGGACAACGAACTCCTGGAGGGAAAAAAGCTACAGATGTTGGGTCATTTAATTTTGCAGGTAATGTGACTATTACTGCATCAGTGCAAACACTGTGTGTGGTTCTCAACCTTTCCTGAAGAGTAAGGGAAAAAAAGTAGCTATGTGTCAGGGTGAAGTTGGTTTCTTAGAGAATTCGGTGATGTTAACTACCCTTATCTGTATTAGAGATCACAGATGATAATGTTGTTGCAATTAACATGGAAGTGTGTGATCTTGGGAAAGAGAGATCTGTTATGGCCAGAGCTCTTTAGGGGGTTAAAAATTGACTTCTGCTAACAGAATTGCTGTGGAAAATCATAGGAATCCAGTGTAGGTGAAGACTACAATGCCAAATTGCCTAGTAAATAAATATTGTGCCAAAATCATTAAAATGCTGCAGCCTTCAGAGCACTTTGCTGTCCTGCACAACTCAGTGACATTTACACCTTTGCCGGGAAACTGTTGTAACACTGGTCAGGGAAAAGAGGACCTTGATGTGACAGCCTTTGAAACTCAGTTTGTGAATGAGAGCATGCTGTGAAGTGACCTGATAGTTGCATGCTGAAATACACCAGTCACCTTCTACATTTTGTCAATTTTCTTGTTTCCTGGAGAAGAAAATTTGCTATTAAAATTATTAATATGTGATTGAAATTACAGAAATACTGCCTTTGATTTAAAGGCTGTGCACATGAATTGAATAGCAGTAAAAATGTTTCAGCATTAACAAGATCTGACACAGGAATCTTCAAAAGCCCCAATTCCAGCAGTGCTCAGAGTTGCTTCCTTTGCTGTTTTGTTGCCAAATCATTTTGACAATGTGAGGAACAGTGCCTAAACACTACTATGTGGCAGCGAGCCAAACTGCTGAGCTATATCAGCCACAGCCACTTCAGTAGTCTGAGTAATGCAAAGGCAGAGCACCCTGAAAAGCAACTGTAAATTTATGATCGATAGTTGGTGTAAAGGTGCATCTCGAGATATCCTGAGTTCTTAGTGATTTGTAAAAGGTGGTGATTTGTGATGCTACTGCAAAATGCTGTTACTGGTGCTGCTGGGTCCTGCAAGGTACCATTTTCCTGCCTCTTGTATACCTCTATAAGGTCTTGCAAGGCAACGTGCTTATCTTCTGTGGGTGTTATAGGAGGAACAGGTATGGGTTTGAACAACACAAAGTGTGGAACTGTCAATTTTTTTTTGTTTTGTGGTTTCCTCCCATACTTATAGTAACAGCAGTTTGATGTGAGTTGTATTTGAGGAGAGAATAAGATTTGGGCACAGGTCACACAGTATGTCTCTAATTTAGAGCAGGCCAAATTCTAGCCAAGCGAAGCACCAGCAGGGGGGATTGCACTGGGTTTATAGTATATTCTGGGCTCTGGAGGGCATGTGCATTTAGGTTTATCAGCATGTTTGTTGATGCCAGGCCTCTCTCTAGACAGCACAGACACGATGGCAGCTCAGGTTTTCCAAGGCAGGTGAGGAATATTTAGCACAAGTAAATCAGTGTGGCTGCCCCTGTGACCAAGCTGCTGCTTGGTATCTCTCGGTGTGAGCAAAGGCCAGTGTGTAAGCAGTCAAAGGCACTAAGTGTCGGATGTGAGGGCTGGAACAATGTGGCACAGCTCTGTTGAAGAGTGGTGAGAACAACACTGAGGCTGGCGTAGCACCAAACGCTTTATAGCATTGCAGGTCAACTGGAAAAAGACCTTTTGCTGGTATCGCTTTTTTTCCAGTTGAGGACCTGGTTTAAGCTGTCCTGGCAGACCTCTTTCACTGGGATTAACTGTGCATCCATTAAGAGGTTTGCTAACTCAGCCTTGCTAATACCACTGTGTAGAACAATCAGTTTAGATCCAGGGCTTTTGGATAGTGGCATCCTTCTGCTTCTCAGCACTGGCTGCCTGCTTTTAGGTGTTGGTGATGGGAGGGTATTGCAAGCCAGAAACCTGTCTTTGGGCATGTCTGCTGTTACTTTCTCTCATTCCTTGTAAAGCGACTTGAACTATTTCCAGATGGGAAGCATTGTAAGGAAATGAGTCTGGCTGTGGTATCTCTGAGATATTAAGATCAAATTTATCTTTGTTACCTGGGTAAATTAGCCCACACAGAACTCTGCACTGTCATGTCATTTATTGATTGCTGCCTAGTGAAAATCTCCCTCTACAGATCTGCATTGTAGAGGGTACATGGCCTTTGGTAGCCTGGCCAATATGATGGCAGAAGTCCCTCCAAGGAGTAGTTCAGCAGAAGGAGGTATTAACAGGGTGAAAGTACACAGGAATTTTGATTTTGCAATTCTAAATCTCCATCTTTCAAATTCCTTACCTGTTTATATTTAAAATGCAGATAGGAGAGATTGTATGTGTGTGTGTTACATGTAAAATGTATATTGGAGACAAAGATCAAATTTACACTGCAGTGCTGGTGGTTAAATACAAATTTGCAGGCCATTACTTTGTAGGTTATTTCAAAGTGTATTAGTACTTGGTTGCTAAAAATTCCAATTCAGTTCTTAGAGCACACAAGCAGCTCTGTGACCGTGGTTTGTTGCCCTTTGCCTGGTCCCGTTCCCTGAGCTGACTCCCTCAGCTGCTCATGTTCTCTCCCCACCATGACTACAGGAGTCTTCGGCATTTTCTGTCTCCTTGGAAGGTTGTCTTCTGTCACTCTCCCAATACCTCAAATGTCTATCAACACCTTGCAGGGCAGCCTCGAATCTGGGTCATGACTTCCTATTGCGAGAGAATTTATTAGTAGACTTGGTGTTAATTTTGCTTCAGGAATTAGAACATGCACAAGCCAAACATCAGAGTTGTTAATTTTAATAGACTTTGGATAAATCTGTGATCAGATTATCATATGAGTTTGTTTACACAGATATGGACACTCATTTATTAATAACTGACATTGTTGTCTGGAAAAGGCAGAGGATCAGAGATTTTGAAACTCTTAAATTTACAAATATCCATCCTTTTTGCTGTTTTATCATCCTGGAATGTCCACGGGCAACTTAGCTCCATATGCTCTTTTCCACCTTCCCACCAAGCATTATTCTTACTTCACACGAAGTAATAAGTTTTCAATTATTTTTTTTTACAAGAAAAGTAAATTGTAAATTCAAGCTCTCAAAACTCACAATGAACAAAAGATTCCTTAGAAAGTTTGGTTTCTTTGATCAAAGAGGGGTAACACTCCTGCTGGTAATGGTTGTTAATAATTCACAAACAAGATTTAAAGTGAGCATAACATAAAGGAAAACTGCTATTGCTAGAAGCTCTGAGCTGTAGTAGCTTTGATGATGCTTCTTAAGCTGTTGTAGCTTTGATGATGCTCCTTGCTGACACTGAGTGGTGCAATTACCACATGCTGATGGAGGAGAGCTACAATTACCACATTTTCTGAGTCAACTGCTGAGATATTTTTTAGTTGGCATTGGTATTTATTTATGTGCTCATTGTAGGTAAATTTTATAAAGTGCTTCCCCAATACTTGTAACAGAATACCAGAGAGAGACATAGATATTGCTTTCTTTTTTCCCCCTACCATAAAAATCGTTGCTTTGCATTAAATCCCTACTGTGAGCAGTAGTCTGTACTTCCAACTTAGCTGAAATCACTGTGGGAGTCAGTGGGGAGCTCTGTGTAAGAAAAATTGTAGAATGGAGTGCTGGAGGCCTTGAGAAATTTTGTATGAAATCGTTTTGCGCTTTATCATGGGTGATGTTCATTTGTTTATTTTTGCAAGCGCAGTGGTAAAAGTGGAGATAATTAACCTTTTTGCCCTAGATTTACCACAGACTCAGAACTGTTTGGGGAAGGACCCAAACACATTATTTTCATTAAATAGTGTGATTGCCATGATTGGCAGCATGAAAAGCAGCTTAAGTGTTTGCTCATACACCTATGAATGTATTCTTATGTCATTTCAACTGCTTGTGATTTTTTTTCTCCTGTCTTGCTTTTCTGTGAGAAATATTTAAAGATTGCTCTGAGTTCAGGAGCAAATTGTTTGGAAAATTTGGTGCTAAAATGGGTTCATCTATTTTCAAGAATGAAGTGACAGGACATATTTTCACCCCTTCATCAAAAGACTGTCTGGACCCTGAGTTTGGAGATGATTGACAACAGAGACCAGGCACGTAGCTTGTTTGCCCATGGAATGTGTCATGGTGTGTATAGAAAAGGTCTAAAAGGGAGCTGAGCAGTTCAAATTTTCATAAAAAACAAACAAACAAACAAAAAACAACAAACAAGAAAACAAAAAAAGCCAACCCCAGTCAGACCACAAAAAACCCCTCACCTGCCCTGAAAGAGTATTGGCTACTTTCTTTAAAATCATTAAAATATGTTCAGAAAATATTAGAGTTACAGTAACACTGGAAAAAAGACAGGAAATAAGCAATCTTATGTATCCTTCTGTAGATATGTATATATGACAAATTCTTTCATGTTATGATCGGATGGTATTTTTAAATTTTTTAAGACCTTGCTTTTTTTCTATGTTAGTATTTGTCACTGCAGTATGAGGCTGTGAGCAATCTGACATCCAGAGTATTCCACCTCATCAGCTGTAGTGACTGGATGGCATCCAGTGATCAGACCTTGGCTTATCAACTCCTGTGAGAAAGGACAAACATTAGTCCTTGGTCTGTGATGCCACAGCTGGCCACATGAGACATCCCATGTCAAATCCCTGTGGAAGTCCATGCGTCAGTGCTTGTCAGCTCTGTCAGGACACAGAAAAAAAAAGAAAAAAAAAGCAGTTGTCTTATCAGGCCTAAAAAGAAAATGCACACATCTGCTGAAGTTTCAGAAATATTCTTGTATTTTTTTGTTTGTATACATATGCATGTATATGTACAGGTGTATGCCTTGTCAGAGACGTGCTTAGTCAATTGGATGATGTTGTGGGTTTGGCCATGGGCCAGTTTTTTTTCACTCTCCCCCCACACACAATTGCTATGAGTTGCGAGAAGGTTTATGCAGACAAAAGAGACCTGATATGGGGGGAAATAATATTAGGAGTTATTACTTAATAAAATAAAAACTAAAGAATTATATATATACAACAATTCTAACTAAGCAAAAATACTATATATTTACAGAAGTACCCCTTTCCCCTTTGGATCAATTCAGGAGGAGAAAAACAGTCTCTTTTCCACTTCCAGAGAGCTACAGATCTTCCAGAAGCAATTCTGCAGCATTTGAAAGTTTCTCTTCTGTTATCTCTGGGACAACAGTTCCGATTCGTGGCAGTTGAAACTGTCTCTCTCTCTCTCTTCTGTGTTGACCTCAGGGCTGGGTTTACCCCCATCTTGGGCTGAGACCCAGGCCTCGTAGGGGTCCTCCATGGATTGCACAGGGGACACTGGCTTTGCCATGGTCTTCTCACAGATGACAAGCAAATCCGGTGGTTCTGGCTCCTTTGCTCAGAGACAGAGGTACAGCTTATCTTTAGAAATTGCTGGAGGAGGGTGTGTTCTGTCTGCCTTTGCCATTTCACACAGCATATGGAAGATGCATTTTCTGGAAAAGGTAGAACAACATGGGTTGAATAGACAAGATACCAGATACAGAGGTGGTGACTCAGCTCACCAACTGCATCTTGCCAATGGCCTCACACCTTATGAACTTTATTTAATTTATCTTTCAATGGCTGAACACTCATTTGTCATGTCAACAGGCAACGGCCACCTGAGAACACTAGCTACTGTTATGGAGTCACTGAGACTGAAGAGAAAATGGAGAAAACAGCAAGAAATATAAAACTGCTAGTCTGTCTCTAAACACATAGCTGGATAAATGGTCATTGTGAATCTGTTTGTGCATGAAAATACAGCTATTTGTTGGTATTAAGCAACTTGATCTATTTCAGCTTCAAAGAAGAGCCTAAGGCAAAAAGATATGTTTCATTATATGTGAGAAGGAAATAGGTACTCATAGGCCGTTGACTATCCTTGAACTGAGCATTCTGACTCAGAGGAAATGTAGATGTATAGAGAGGAGCACAGAGAAGATGGAAGCCATTCCTCTACCTGAATCCAGCAATACTTCCTATTACAAAAACACACCCAACTATTTGTTTTCAGAAGATTTCAAATGCCCTGTTAGTGTATAGTGGGAACATGTCAGAGTCAAGGGTTTCCCTTGGGTGTCCTCTGAAAAAGCTTGAGAAATGTGAAATCTGAGAAAGAGAAACTATGGAGAGGGGGAAGGTGAGTAATGTGAGGACTGTCCACTGGGCTTTTAATCTACAGGAGAGTTTAAAATTATGTTTTCTGGAAAACTTACAGATCAAGGTATTTGTATCTTGGTCTGACAGAGGAGTCTTGTAAAGGAATCACTCAAGTTTTCACCATGTCTTATAAGGATAAATCTGAATTTTCTCATTTGATGAAGAGCATAAGTAGTATTTCTAAGTGGACAAAAGCAGGTTGCAGTGGTAGAAACTTCCACAAGCAGAGGCAGAGCCAATGTGTAAGGGTAAACCTAAAAACTGGAGGTGTTATGGGAGATGACAGTAAAGAGTTTTCATTATGATTGAATATTAATTAGTGACATGGCTATTAATGATGACAGTAATTAACAGAGGAAGGAAAGACTTGTCATTGTCCCAAGGGTGAGTAATCAGTCTTGGCAGGTGATAAATAATGGTTCAGCAAACTCAGCAGAAAGATAATCTGTCTGCCTCAGGACAACTGGAGAACAGCTATAACATCTTCCAGGCTCTTGGCAACACTCAGGAATGACTTCATGTTTTTAACACAGGCAAATTAAAACTCCTGATCTTAAGTGCTGCTTATATTCTGGAGTGGCTGATCACAGGAGTTCTGAGTTGGTACCTTCAGCTTACTTGCCCCTTTAAACTCTTCTTAATGGGCAAGAAAGACTGTTAACCAGCTTTCAGTGTTACTTGAATTTTATATTGTAGTGTGATGGAAATTGAATAGGTTCCTGAAAAGCGGCCTAGAGCTGGGGACATGATCATTCTGTGTAAAAATGGAGTGGAACTTAATCCTGCATTAAGTATTCCTATACATCTGGAAAGGGATCATGGAAAATGTACTTCACCTCCCTTGAGCAAATCAATGTAACACTCCAAATATTTTTCAGCTATCAGTTGTCACGTCACTTGGCAATACAATGCCTAAGAGATCACTACAAGCCTGTAACCTGAGACCAAAATCAGGGGAAACAGTGGCCTTTTTATTTTGGGGGATGAACTCAAAATCCAGGAAAGATTCCAGTTTCACTTGAGACAGTATTTTGTGAGGTTTTGTTTTGTTTCTAACAATACAGAAGCACTTCAGTTTGAGTCTTCTTGAGTTAGTTTTCTAACCACAATTGCTGTGTTCTGTCTTTAAAATAGTTTCGTTTTGTAAAAGGTGAAAGAGAACATTCATGTTTATTAAATAGAATATTTTATTAACAAACTTGTCAAAACAGCATTTACTGGCTCTGAACATATTCCCCATATGTTATTCAGCTAGCAGTGTTCACTAGATATGTACTCATTTAGCAGATAGTTTTGGACCCCTCATACGTATTTTTCTGAATAAATTTGTTGTTCACGAAGAAATGACGTGACCTCAGGATGGAAAGGTGGTTTCAGTAGAGACAAGGAAGTGCTGGCACCATTGACAGAGGCATTGGTTAGTTGTTCTGCAGTTCTGGTGACCCCAGTGCAAAGAAATGGATTTAAATTTGAAAAGTTGCTGAATGCTAAAGTAGAGGGGGAGACTGTACTGAGAGGATATTAGAAGAGTTTGATTGGTTTAGTGAAATGGAGGTAGGGAGACAAAAGTGTCAGCCCACTGTAGAAACATTCAGGAGAAACTGTCAAGGAAGAAGAATAATTCTTTTCCTTCAATGATAATGCAGGTATGATATAAAATGCATATAAATTGCACATTAACAAACAGACTCTGAAGTTACAAAAACAGTTCAATCTATAAAATATTTTTATTTTTTAATAAAAAAAATCTTCAGGAATAAATTTCCAAATAGTATAGTGGCAACTGCAATTGCTCCTAGGTGGAGTTGGGATATGTGGAGAATGACCATATTGCTGAGAATACAAGCTTGTGAGGTTGGTCCTTTAGTATCTGGTTCATTGATACCTTTAAGACAGATTGAGACAATGCCCAGCTGCTGCGTCTTGCTCACATCTGTTTGCCCAGTACTTAAATGAAATCAGATGTTTCCCTTACCATCAGGAGCTCTGCTAATTGTCTGCAGGGAACAGGTAGGTTGTTTCACTGCCTTGTGTGGGGGTTGGGGGAGGTCGGATTCGTATCCTGCTTGCTGCTGAAACCTGACTGGAGAGGGTTTACTGGTGCTTCTTGTAGTGTTGTGGGTCTACTTACATTGTCAGGGGAGTGGGAGCTGCTATCCCATTCTGTTTGTGGTAGAGCCCATATTTTTTGGGGGAATTTCACCTGTACAGGAGAGTCAGTCAGAGCTGCAAATAATTGCGGAGACCTGGGACACTAGCAGTGCCTGCTGTGTCTCTCTGTGGCACATTGTAATTGTGACTCCTGGCCTTTATTGTAGTTAAGGTTTGCTGAGGGCATAGGGTAGTCCTGTCCACATCTGAGCTCAGAAGTGCTCCATGCAAATAAGTTCCTCTGGGATTTATTTAGTAGGCCTGAACCGTAGCAAGTTTGCAGACAACACAAAACTGGGAGGATCTGTTGACTCTCTCAGAGGCAGGGAGGCCCTGCAGAGAGACCTTGACAAATTAGAGGGCTGGGCAATCACCAACCATATGAAGTTCAGTCAAGGGAAAGCGCCGGATTCTGCACCTGGGATGGGGCAACCCTGGATGTACATACAGACGGGGGAATGAGGTGCTGAAAAGAAGTGCCATGGAGAGGGACTTGGGGGTCCTGGTTGATGGCCAGTTGAATATGTCAGCAGTGCCCTGGCAGCCAGGAGAGCCAACCATATCCTGGCAAAGCATCACCAGCCAGTCGAGGGAGGGGATTGTCCCGCTCTGCTCTGCACTGGTGTGGCCTCACCTTGAAAATTGTGTGCAGTTTTAAGCACCACAATGTAAGAAGGATGCAAAGCTCTTAAAGAGCATCCACAGGGGGACAACAAAGATGCTGAAGGGCCTTGGGGGGAAGCTGTAAGAGGAGCGGCTGTGGTCACTTGATCTGCTCAGCCTGGAGAAGAGGAGACTGAGGGAAGACCCCATTGCAGTCTAAAATTTCCTCGTGAGGGGAATCAGAGGGGCAGGCACTGATCTCTCCTCTGTGGTGACCAATGACCTGTGGTCTTGGCGTTTAATGCTTTCTTCTTTGTTTCTTTGTTTGTTTGTTAAGGTTCTGATATTGTGCAGTGGCTTATGAAGAACCTCAGCATTGAGGATACAGGTAAGGTGACCACAGTTGAGGAGGAGCAGGTGCTCCATCTATATTGTGTGTGCTATTAGACAATAATTACTATTTTGCTGCAGTATATAATACCAGTAAAACAACACAGTTGATTGAAGCATTGCAGGGAAGGAAGAGGGAAAGAGTTAAGACTCAACATCTTAATTAAGTCTACATTGCAGCACAGAGAAATCCCATTGTAGGAGTTTCAGCTTGTCTGTGAAACTGTTGCTACCTTGGGAAGACTGATTGATTTTAAGTTTGTTCCCAGACTTAGAAAGGAAGTTGGTGTATGTGTGTGGTTAAACAGGCAAATGCAGTAGCAGGTTTTCATGGTGAGAAGAAAGGGAATCATGTCTGACAGGACATACTGGACAAGGATGACACAGACACCATCATAGGATCAGGTGACAGCCTCCAATTTATTGCAGCAGATAGGTAAATCAACAGATAGATAAATGGATAATCAGCCATAATGAGTGATCAGTGCATGGGCACAGTCCAAATAGTTCACTCTTGAGAGAAACCAAAATAATTTTGGCACAGTCATAATCTATTGAGAAAAGAGGGAAAAAAGATCTGCAGATCCAGAAGTTTCTTTTTCTTTTCAGGAAAGGGAAAAAATCCAGAATGTCACTTACCAGTTTTTTTGGTGCCTCACTGTCACCATGTGAAAGAGATAGTGTTATATCATCCATCAGAACATCCCTTCTCATGAGTCCTGTCAGGTCCCAAATAAGAATTTCAGCTGCAAACAATAGCTTCATTATCTACCTGGGGGTGCATGAGCAGCTGATGTGTATTTCTTGGTTCTGAGAAAGTTGATGCAGCTTTTGACAGCCGGCATTGGTTGAAAATCTGTGCAGCAATGCCTCTGTGCTGGTGAAGATTGCCTTGGCAGCACTAGGAAATGTACTCCCCTGTGCCTCTGCACCATCTTTTCTCTAACAAGTGGCAATGCTACAGTGTCAGGATATGTC
>JAWWLV010000179.1:27725807-27751550 GCA_035041135.1 Platyrinchus mystaceus | reverse complement strand
CTAGGAAATGTACTCCCCTGTGCCTCTGCACCATCTTTTCTCTAACAAGTGGCAATGCTACAGTGTCAGGATATGTCGTTATGAATAAATATCCTGCTAATGACCTGATGTTGCAGGTGTTTGTTGGATTTGGTAGAGACAAGTGAGGTTCACTGATGGAACGGGCTTCTTGTCAGCTGTCGCCTGTGGTGGATAATGTGCTTTGAAATTAATTTCATGTTCTAGAGCTGAACCAGTGTCTGACATTTTGTGAACACAAAACTAGCAGGTTAAACTTTTGAGTGGTGCTTCATCTGTATTGTAAAGCTGAATTCTGCACTCTTGCTTTGCATGGTTTGGTTGGAAGTAGTAAGGATGGGGTGTGGATGCAGAGAGGCATGTGGGCACCAGATTTCACGAGTCATCACCAGAGCTGCTGTTGAAAGCAGAGAAATGTGCAGTGCACGTCTTCCTGACACATCCCTGTGGTTTTCTCTCTTTCACAGGGGAAGCAATACACTTGGGAAGTCTCATCGCTGCACAAGGTTATGTCTTTCCAATCTCAGACCATGTCCTTACCCTGAAAGATGATGGGACGTTCTATCGTTTTCAGGTTGGTGAGCCCTCTGACTCCTTCGTGGCCCCTTCCCCTGTCTCTGCAGTAATACAGCTGAAATTACCCATCCTTTATTCCTGAGCAGTCACTAGGTCTATGAAGGCTTGAGGCTGTTTTGGTAGAGGCCTTAGGGAGTTATGAAGTCTTTTCAGAAAGATCTGCTTTAGAATCCCAAAATTCACTCTTCTACTTCCTTACCTACATTTTTTACATAATTTAATGGGTATGTCCTGTGATTACTTTTGATATGTTATTTCAGGGCTGTTGTACTCAGATTTGAACTAAGCCAGGAGAAGGAAAATTACTTTCAGGCTCTGACTCTGGCACAGAATTGAGTTGCCATTCTTCTGTGCAAAATGGACTAGGGCAAACTTAGGAGTTGGACATCTAAGCTTTGGCACAGCAGAAAATTCAAAGTCTTACCCTCTCTTGCTTGCAGATTGGTGTGGGAGGAGGCAAGCTTCAGGCTTTGACTCTTTTACAAAAGATATGTAACCTTGGCAGCCACCTAAACTGGGACATCTGTATCCCTCAGTGTCCCTGTGCCTGCAGATGTGCTGAATTTTTAAAGCATCCTGTGCTTGAGTTCTATGCCCTGTCCAAAGTCTGCCACTCTCAGCTTCTTAGATAACTGAGTGCTTGTGCTGCAACAACTGCTTTTGGACAGATTGCATAACTGTAGAAGAAGTGGTAAGTCCCAACCTGGAGTCCTACTGCCTAATCCTGCTGTCTGAATTGGTGTTTTTCTTTTATATGATCTCAGCCAGATCTCTTATCTTTCCTGTGACCTCTTTTCTGTTCACCCTGCTGTTCTTCCTTTACATTTTTTTCCTCTTTTTTAGCTTTTATTTGAAAAGCTGGTCCTGCACTTTGCATCTGATGTTGCTACTGCTTGTTCTCACTGTCCTGCTAATGTGGTATTGTATATGTGACCAATGTCATGGTGAACAAAGAAGCCCAGGAGATCACAGACCTCCTCTTATCTCACCTCACCTTCTGGTTACCACACATCATTCAGACACAGATTTTTCATTACAATTCCTTTCCTTTTCTAGAAGTCCCGCTTTCCTGTTGTGTGAGATGTGACAGAAGCAGGGGCAATACTGATTGCCCATTTAGCTGTATTTTTCTCTTTTTTAAAAGAATGACACTGTAAGAAGTTTTCCTGTGCAGCTCTTAAGAGCTACATTTCAATATAATTTTATTTCTTTTTCTTGTTTTAAGTCTGTGTAAACCACATAATCAAACTGACTGCTTGTTGACTTTTTTCCTTATCTTTTCTTACAACTTTTGCATATTCCTTCCTTGTTGTCATTTCCTGCAACAGACCTCCTCAGATATTTTCTGCAAAAATAACCTGATAGAATCATGTTTCCTTTCCATTACTCTTGTCTTGCTACTTTTTACCTCAACATCAGTCCCTCCTTTAACAGTAGCTCTTCATATTCTGAAGTTCATAAGATATATATAATTGAGGAGCATTAAACCCTGTATTGTTTGAGTACTCCATGTTTTCTCAATGTACTTTGGTGCAATAGTCTGTGTTAGTGTCTTATGCCCATTTGTGGCATTACATCAGTAATGCAAAGCAGTATTCTGTAATTTGTGTGATCACCAGGACATTATTTTTCATTTATGTTAAATCTGAAATACAGCCACATACAGTAATATCTTGTAATTAATAGTAGCAATGGCAATATGCAGACCTGGATAGAAAACAAAAGCAGTTAGCTTAGCAGGACTTCTCTAAACAGCTAAGTTTTGACCTCTGCCATCTGCTATAATTAAAAAGTAAATTGTTTTGTAGTGTGCCAACCACACTGGTAGCTGCTCCAAAAAAACAAGTGCTATGTAGCATATAGATAAGGCCATGAGGTTTGTCATGCTTTAAAAAAAAAATAAAAATTCAGGATGTGAATTTCTGGGGAAAGAGAAGGTTCTTAAAGAGAGAGGATAAGAGGTCCACATTCAGATGAGCTGTGTCTAAAGTTTCATCAGGACACTGGACATTCTCCTCAAGAGATGCTTGTATTACAGCATCTCTACCTGCAGTGAGGAATGTTAAAGGCCATACCTTTCTGGCAAAGCATCCTCACTAATACTGAGATCTGTAGCAGTGTTTTCCCCTGAGGGCAGAGACTGGGTGGTAGACTTTGTGATTCTTCTTTTTGTACTTGTAATGTTTTTCTGCATTTGAATTGCTTTTCATCTCTTAAATTATAAAAATGTTTATGTTTTTTCTTAGGCACCATACTTTTGGCCCTCAAATTGCTGGGAACCAGAAAACACAGATTATGGTGAGTATAATTATTTAATTGTAGAAAGTTAGTACAGAAAGTTTGTGATGGGAAAAAATGTCCTTAAAATAATTACTGTTTGCCATCTAAATCCTTCATCCACATAGTTGTCAGATGGCAGCATTAGAGGCAGATATGTGCCCATCTCAAATACATGAATTGAAATCCTGGAGTGTCTCAAGCCCATGGAGCTGTAGCCATTGAGCTCAGTGGGGCCAGAGTTTTACCTATCGTTACCTTCATTCTCCCACAGCTCTGTGCATTTCAGCAGGATATTTGGCAAGCAGAGTACTGGTTCTTGGGAATCTTAAATAATACCCAATATTGCTTTTGTGGGAGAACACACTCTGATCTGTAGCTAAATCTGATGTGTTCATCAATAAAATTTACTTCATCTGGGCACTCATCTCACTGCTCAATAAACCAGTACATAACTATTGGCTACCCATAGTTAAAATAGTTAAAAGTTCTCTGATATATGACATTGGACTTATTTTTCCAATTTTTTTAAGATTAGCAGATGATAGGGTAAAAGAGAAGACTGAGCATGGTTTATGAGCTAATAAACTGCAACATGGTGTGTTAAACATGTGAGTGCCTGCAGACATAAAGACAATACATAAAGAAAATATGTCAGTATTGTTATCTTTAGCTGTCTGCATGCAATATTGCTGTCTCTTCCAGAACTGCACTTCTTTCACAGCTAAATGATAAAATTAATTATTATATCCTGGTGTGGCTTTGGAAGAGGAAGTGTATCCATGTGTGCACTCATAAAACAGGAGCTTCTGGAAGTCCTTCTTTTATCTCATTACCTAAGATTGGTTTAGAACGCCTCCCTGAATAATCAGTTTGGTTTTTTTCTTTCCCGGGTTATAATTAATCATCATTATGGATTCTGGCAATTGTTTGCTGGGGTGAAGAAGTAGCCTTTTATGGTGTGTGTCATATGATAGTTCATTTGCTGTCCTCATCTGCAGGAAAGCTAGCACAGACTTATGTGTTTATCCCAGTGAGGGAACTGCTTTGGAGAAAACATGATGCTGTTCAGAAATGCAAAATAATTTCCAGATTTTACAGTCATCTGTGCCAAATACGTATTCTGTAAATACCAGAATAACAATGTGAAAAGGGAAGTTTCTTTTTTTTTTCCCTTCAATATCAGATAAATAATTGTTTTTGCAGTCAGATTATTGTGCTGCAGTGGTATTGAGCGGAGCAGTGCACCTCATAATAAAGCCCTATATGAGCTGACCCACAGCTGGACAAGCTTCAGCTGCATTAGCTTTGAGCCCTGTAGTAACAGATTTGCATCTGTCCCAGAAACCTCTAACATATGCTTATAATCAGACTTAGCATATCAGAGGTCTGTACAGATGGAGTCTTCACAGGAATTAATCCCAAACTAGCAGTGGACCCAAATAAAACTGAAATCCCAGCAGCACTTCATACTTTTTTTTATTTGCATATGTCCACTTACAGGACAGGAACTAGCTTGCTAATGGCAGGTCACTGCCTGGCATGAAACAATACCGTGAGATGACTGACTCTACTTTTTTTGGTGTCATAAAGGGCTTACAGCGAAAACTGCCCTTGAGATGTATAAATATAAATGAACTGGTTGGCTCTGGTTACCATGCATGATATTGGCTCACTGTATGAATGTTAAAATTATAGAAATAGCATAGAACAGAATTACATGAGTAGCATTAGGCCTCTGTTGTATAGTTCAGACCTAACTATATACCCAGGGTGTGCTGTGGACCTTGTGTTTCAACCTGTAATGGAAATGGAGTGAGTTTGGCAGATCCAGGTGAGGCTTTCCCAGAAGGCAACCTGGGACTGGTTTGATCTCGTGCACTGGGCTCATCTTGACCCTCAAAATCCCAAATCACATGAGTTTCAGCAGCATCTGCCTATGGTGAAATGTGACAAGGCTTCTCTTAACCATTTGAAAGTGTAGAATAAGTGGACGGAGCGTATTAAAAAATGCCAGGATATACCTTTAAGGTCTGGCCCATATTTCTGTTTTCATTTCAATATCCTTTCTTATTTTTATTTTTTCTTACAAGAGCGGAAAAGAAGTGCAGGCATATTCCCAAAGTCCTGAGAAGAACAGGTTGCTAATTTTGTATCTTTTACCAGCCCCAGAAGCAACTGTGCCTTTTTTGGACATCTTGTTAGGTCGTGGCATCTGCTCTCAGCACTTTTAAATGAGATGTCCAAGATGTTTAGGGCCTCTGAGATTACTAGTGGGTGATAGCTGGGTGTTCAGCCCTCTCATTCCTTGACTCATGTTGCTTTCTGATGAAAATGAACAATCTATGGACCACTTTTTTCCTTCTTTTTTTATAAGATCTACTACTAATGATCTGTCTGTAATTGTTTTCCATTCTGTTTCTCCCTTTAGCCATCTATCTTTGCAAACGGACCATGCAGAACAAAGCTAGGCTGGAGCTGGCGGATTATGAAGCCGTAGGTACACTGCTGCTAGAGTTTAAAGCTGGAGGTTGCAGGGATGGCTTTGCTTGACAATTGAATGCTGCCATTTTGTGCTTTGCGGTCAGCCTTTGCTGTGTCTTTTTACTGTGTTCATATTTAGAGTTTTTCATTGGAGGGTTTGTTTACAAAGCTGGTTCTAGTGGACTTCTATGGTCATATTTCTTACAGTGAAAACATATAGCATATATTTTAAGGGTGGACTTTTTCCAAAGAATGGAGTTTTCCCTTATTCCTTGCCTTCTACATTTTGGGACTCTTGTGCACGTGGAGAGACATCACATGCCATTTGGTTCTTTCAGTGCAGAGCATGCAAAAATTACCACTTATCTAGTCCACCCTGGAAGTGCATCCAGAGTTCCCAAGAGTTCTAATCTTGAACAGGCATAAAGGAAGGAATATAATAATCTGCATGCACTTACATGTCCTTTTGCTGAGTTTTCTCTTCTGCATATTACTGATTTCATTATTAAAATCATTAAAATTGCTCACATCCAACCAATTAACTGTAAGTGCTCTAAAGATCTATCATAAGGCACCAAAAGGCTGTTCAGCGGTGCACATACTCCCACACACATGCAGCAAGGCTATGGCTAAGTACTTTTGCACATTGTTGCCTACTGAGAGTAGCAGTACTCCAGTGATGGTAAATAATTAGATCTTGGCAGTCTCTCATGTTTCTTGTGAATATTGCATTGCACAATTAGAGATTACTTCTGCATTCAAACTTTGTTCTCTTAATTAGAGACATTCAGATAAGAATGGCACCGACTCTTCCTATTCATTAAGGGAGTTGAAGCACATCCAGCAATGGAGATGTAAGCTAAGCACAAGTGAGAGAAACAAGCTTGCAGGAGTGAGAAGCAGCCCTGTACATTTAGTACACGTTTTTGGAGATGCAGCATGAAGGTGCTTCTCCATAGGTATCAGCAATGACCTGGAGCTTTGAAAGAGAATCTCTACAAAGCATCTCAGGGGACATCTCATTTTTAGGTTCTGCTTGCAGCATTTAAAGGCAACCCCCCACCCCCATTTACACTGGGTAGAACAGAGGTCTTGACAGTACGATTAAGCTTGTATAATTGCATTCAATTTTGTTTATAATTGGTCAAACATAAGCATGATTCAAATATTGCTTCAATTGGTGATGTTTCATTGGCTTCAGCGTATTTACTCCAGGGAGCTCATGTGAACAAAATTTAAAACAAAATTAAAAAAACCCACCCACTAAAATTGATGTTACAGATAATTACAAGTAGTTCTTCCTTGTAGCACAGTTAAGGAAATCATCATAGTTCAGCACAGCTGTAAATCATTTACTTAACTGTTTTCCTCCATGTGTACAGACTGGAACTGTTACATGGCTTTTGTGGTAAAGGGCCAAGCTTTATGCCTTGTGTTATACAAGAGTTTAAAGTAAATAATAGGAAGATTTCTTTTTGTATTGAAATGCATGTGCCTAAGCAGTTTCTTGAAATAAAGGTGATAAGTATAAAAAAAAAAAATAGCAGCAGAACTACAAGTGTTCAATTTCAGTGTAAATTTGCAATAGCTGAACCATCTGTAATGGAGATGAGTGTCGGGTTAATGGTTTCACAGGCCTCCTTGTTGGGGTGAGTGTGGATATGTGAACTCGGGGTGCCATTTAAGCCTGAAATTCTGGCCATGCCCCGAGTTTAACCTTGAACTGTGACGAAGTCACATCCACATCCAAGTGTTCAGATCACTACACTCTCTATAATGTGTCTGGACCTTTACCTTAGGTGTAAAGCAAGACTGCATGTGGACCCAGTCTTTGCAGTAACTGTGTTCACTGTTCAGACAAACAAGCTGTTTCGTTTTGTGAATCGTGCTGGCAGTCCCCAGCCTTCAGTGCTGTGCTGCTGTGTAATGCTCTCAGCAGTGACCAGGATTGAGCAAAGCAAGGGATGCTCAGGCTTTGCACCTTAGCAAAAGTCTGAAGAGAAGAGAGCAGTGGGGTGAGGAAGGGAAAGTGAGGATGAGAGGGAAATGTGCAGGTGGCAGCCATCTGCTATCAGATATGAAAAGTTGTCAGCTTCACAAAGCTGCTCAGTGTTATCTTTTGGGAACAAGTCCATTTTTTTCATAGTAGAGCTCAAACTGTCTTCATCACACTCCATTACTTATCCCTGACAGGGTCTTTTGGACTGCAGCCTGAAAAGATGTGTTACAGCCTTGCTTTGCCTGCAAGATAGCTCACCTGAAACCAACACTGACTTCCATTCTTGAGTGTTAGAGCTTAAAAAAAAAAATAAAATAAATACCCACCATGCTAACTGTGCTCTCAAGTAATTGTTGTAATTACAGAGATTTCTTGTTCTTACTATTTTCATCTTTTGTCAGGAAAACTTAGCAAGACTTCAGAGAGCTTTTGCAAGAAAGTGGGAATTCATCTTCATGCAAGCAGAGGCCCAAGTGAAGTGAGTAATCCCAGAGCACTGAACTGCACCAGTATTTAGAGCTGTGAAGGGAAGGGGATTCTGTACAAATAAAACTTCTTTGTCAAAATCTTTACTGTGACTAAGCTCAGAAAGTGTTGGTGAATTTTAATCACTGGCAGACTGGAAAGAGTAGAGAGCCAATTCTGAAGGTCTGTGCCAGAATCTGAAATGTGGTTTAATTATCTGTACATGGAAATGTTGGTCAGGAGCTCCCGAGCCTGGATTCATCATGGGAGCTTGGGCTATTCACGTGCCCATTCTGCTTCTACATTTGTGTAGTATTTTTGTTTTGTATAAATGGAAAGAACAGAATTTTGTCATCTGTCTGTGTTACTCTATGCTTGTAGAGTATTTCTGAGTCAAAAATTACTATCACTTCAATGTGATTATAAGGGTGATATTTACATCAGACTGAATTTGATTTTCTCATCTATAGTAATCCCTATTTGACTCTGTTGTATCTTTACTCTGTAGTTCAACTCATGCTACTAAGTTAGCATAGAGAATTGGGTACCACTTACATGAAACTTACTCATATTTAGTATTTGGATTTTTCCTATCCTCTGCTCATAATTGAAATCTACTTTTCTTTTCTTCTCATCTTCCCTTATGGAAGCAGTTTGAAGCCTCTTAGTATTTCGAGCATGTTTTCATTATTGCTGGAAAATGGGTATGGTCCAGGGTTTGTCTACAGTGTCAACAAACTAGTATCTATAACTCCTAAGTGTCCATTTTGTGTGTGTAGTTGTCACCTATAAAATGGAAGGGCTGGTGCAGATGGCACATGAGAACACCAGTACTGACTCTCTGTACCACTGCAAGGAATTTGCACTTTCAGCATTAGATGCTAGAAAGTTAAGGAATATAATTTCTTGAGGGTGTGGCTTGAGGTATACTTCTCTATCTTTGATTAAACCTTTGGAATTTTGATTAATTCTTTGCTTAGTAACATTATAATTGTGTACCATTTAAATACATGATAGTTATCTTTTAAATTACAAGGTAGTTAAGGGATTTTTTTCCAACCAGAATACCAGTGTTCTGTTTGGAAGAGAAAATTAGAAGTTATGATAGCAATTGTACTTTCAGTTACTTAAAGGCTATTGCCAAGATGAAAAAAAAAGTCTTAAGTCAAGACAAAATTCTGCATTCTGTCTAAACCTTATAATTATTACCTAAGAGAGAAATGTAAATACCAGATTCTTCGTGATCACTGTTGTTTATTCATCTTTTCTCCATCCTGTTTTCTTTGAAACGTAAGTGTGAACTGGCAACTATCAACTTTTTTTGCTGGCTAGTTTCAGCTTCTTGGTTTCCAGTTCATGTGACGGTTCAGTCTTCAAGTTTCCAAAAAGGAAGGGATGGAGTTCACAGTGGATTCACAGCCCTAAGTTAACTAAAAAAAAGAAAAAAAATAATAACAAAACAAAAAAACCCTGAAAACATTCCTCCCGCTTACCTACTTTTGCATTGCCTTCAATGTCTTTGTTTGCACACAGTATTCCCATTGCTATACCTAGATAGCTCAAAAACCACAGCCACAGAGCATCTAGCTGGTTTGGGTCTTCATAGTTTAAAATGTGAAATACTGAGTTATCAGAAAGTTTGGAGATAAGAGTTGACAATCTAGGTTGAACACCAAGTACCGGTGAAGAGAATTCATGAAGCCTCCAATGAGTCCCTCCAGTTTGTATGTGCTGTGTGATTTAAGGTTGGCAGAAGACTTCACCTTTGGCCAGATGTGAAGGACTCACTCAGAAGAAGTAGTTTTGGGCTGGGTATCCTCAGTGCAGTACAACGACTGCTGTCTGGTGGCTGCTCTGTCTCTGTGAGGGGACAGAGCTTGTGCAGAACTTTTTTCTCACCTCAGCCTTGCAAAGGGGAAATTCAGCGAGTGATGTCAAACTGTGGAGGACTTGGGCTTTTTATGGGAAGTAGTATTCATAAACATCAGTTTTAGTCCCCTGCTTTCTATCCTCTTGGTACATTTCTAGCACAGACTTAGCTAAGGCTCACTGCCCCTGCAAAAGAAAAACAGGTGGGAGAGAACCTGGTGGTCAGAAATCCCAGCTGGTGAGGGTTTTTTTCCTCAATGCTTTGATTTTCCTGAGTGGCAGCAATCTGGCAACCCAGCACAGGGATGCTGTGAGCTTTTCTCAATCCTGCTCTGGAAGTGGAGGCTGTTCCTCCTTTCATGTGCCTCGACCAAGTCTCTATGCAGGTAGATCTTGCAAGCTGGTGGTGACTTTGCTGTGCTCATGTATAGAGCTGCTCACAGGAGTGAGGTGCCAAATGTGACTTGCTCACTGCTGCCAAGAGATAGCAGAACAGTTGCTTTGAACAATTTCTGGTGGCCTCTGAGTGAGTTGATTCACTGGCTGCATCTGCACTGAAAGTACTGAGTTACTGTTGTGCCAGCCCGGGCATGTCTCTCTTAGGTGGGTGCTGGCTTGCACAGGGCCATGCAGCAAGCTCAGCTCTGGTCACCTGTGCCTGTCACCCCTTGCTCTGCCAGTACTGGGGCACATAGACAGAGCCAGTCTTTGTGTTGAAAGCTCTAAGGAAGAGTGGCCACAAGTGCTGCCTGTGTTGTTGCTGCTGGGCATTCCACTGCTGCAGCGTCCTCTGCAGTTTGTAGTCATGCCAGTGGTGCTGCTGGGGCATCGGGGTGCAATGGGGTCTCCTGATGAGGACCTCAGTCCAGCACCAGCCAAGAGCCTCACCTGGAGCAAACAGGTTCTGGTGGGTCTCCTGACACAGACAAAGCCATAGACTTCCCTAGCCTGTCAAATCAAGGTCTGGGAACAGAGTATCAGGAAAGGTTGTTTTCCTCAACAGATGAAAAAATAGGTGTTAAATTTTTCACATTAATAGGAGAATCTCTTTTGACTCATATTGAAGTAAACATCAGCATTATTTTGTTCATGGCATGTGGCCTTGCAAGTGCGAGTGTGACATTGCTGTACAAAAAAAAAGCTGATTCCTGAATTTTTTTGTCATGGAGCTAAAATCCCCATCTAGGAACTGTGTCAAAAAAGAAAGCATGACTGCTACATTGACTCATACATTTATGCTTTTTTTTTCAGAATTGACAGGAAAAAGGATAAAACAGAAAGAAAGATTTTGGACAGCCAGGAAAGAGCATTCTGGGATGTGCACAGGCCTGTGGTAAAGCTCTTTTAAATTATGAGACTTTCCAGGTTTTGACAGGAAAGTTTTAATACTAGTAAACATTGTGCCATGCACTAAGACATCGCCTTTAAAGTCACCACATGGATTTTCCTCGCATTTCAAAACACACCAAATGTCTACAAGATTATTTTAGACATTCTGGGCTTGTACATGTATGGACCTATTGATTTGGAAATATGTGAAGTTTGGAAAATTATTTACTGTGCTTATGAAAGAAAAGCAGCTTACCCAGTTTGGCTCAGAGTTCCTAGAAAAAGCTCCCCTTTTAGCTATTTCCTTTCGATGCCAAGGTTAGGAGTAAAATGGATTGGATGCTGAGATGGCAGCCTTGGGTATATGCAGTCTCTTGTTTAGCAAGAATAATCTATGGGACACAAACTCCAGAAAAGAGTTTTGGACAAGATCTAATTGTATATTTTAGAAAGATAAGGTAGCATGAAGGTTGTAAACAGAGGAGTAACACAATTACCATCTCTTTTCAGCCAGGTTGTGTGAACACCACAGAAATGGACATTAGAAAGTGTCGCCGTATGAAAAATCCACAGAAAGTGAAAAAGGTCCGTTTGAGTTCCTGGTTTCGGTTTTTGCTTGTTTGGGGTTTTTTTGGTTCATTGGTTTTGGTTACGTTTAATGTAAGTCATACTTGACACCTGCAGCGTATCAGATTTACCCAACAGGAACCAAAAAAAAAAGTGTTTTGATAATATCCGTTCTATTTGTTTTGCTTGATGAATATATTATTCCAATTTTACCAGCAGAGTGTTACAGACTAGGTGATGGGTAGAACTGAAAAGGGCATTAAAGAACTCTGTGTCCCTGATGTCTGATGACTCTGCACTCCCATAAATTAAAAGCAATTGGCAAAAGTACCTAAGACCCATTTTCCGAAATTATCTGGGCACAGATAATGAGCTGTTTACCTGCCTTAATCATTTCAAAGGCTGGATCTTTAGCAACTTGGGTGTCTTTGACTTCCAGCAAGCTTAAGTTCTTCTATGTATGTAAAGTCATAGAAGATTGAAGAAGGTTGAAGAAGGCCTTTAAGATCAGTGCCTCAAAACCTTAACCCAGCTCTCCCAAGTCCACCACTAAACCATGTCCCTAAGCACTACATCTACATCTTTGAAATACCTCCAGGGATATTGACTTAACAGGGCAGCCTGTTCCAGTGCTTGATAACCCCTTCAATGAAGAAATTTTTCCAGATATCCAATTTAAACCTCCCCTGGTGCAACTTGAGCCGTTTCCTATTATTTTCTTTTGTCACTTGGTTCATCACAATGGACACTCTCCCAGTGTTCATCCTGCAAGTGTTGACACACACAACCTTCAGAGTTCCTAAAAATGATCAGCATTTTAACATTTAAAACAACCTCTTTTCTCAACGTGCCTACAGACCTTCCAGCTGCAGGCATCTGCAAGTGTGGTCTGATCTGTACATTTTGCTCCAGGCTGGATGATTATTGACCTGCGTGGGTATAAACACAAAGTAGGAAAAAAGTAGGAAATTGCTGGCTTATTACCTTACTGCTTTGCATACCGCACTGTTCCTCATTGCATAACAGAGAAAAATGCTGTAATCCCTTCTGTGTGTTCATTGGTTCCTCACAGTCGGTATATGGGGTTACAGAGGAGTCTCAGCCCCAAAGCCCTGTACACATGCCCTCCCAACCGGTACGCAAAACTACAAAGGAGGACTTCCGGAAGCAAGTAAGTAGGTGGCTGTCTGGCAACTTTCTGAGAACTGTTACCTGAAAAAAAAAGCATATAAAGTTATGGAGATATCAGCAAAACCAACCATATGCTTTACCTGTCCTTGATTTTCACTTATGTAAAGTAGTAAGTATCCATTGAGCAGTGCAGTTATATGATGATGTGTATTATGAGTAATACTGACCTTTGAATCTACTGTTACTTTGTCTGTGGACCAGTAGACAGATTAGTTTCCAGTTCACTGAGGATGTCTGAAAAGTGAGCAGTGACAAAGGCTAGGGAAGAAGCCAGCATGCTTAGGCACAGGCTGGGAACTGGTGGTGAGGAAAGGCATCGTTCAGAGCATAACTATTAGACTGTACAGTTAGAGCTTTTAGGGAACTGGGAAAAAGTTATTTGCACAATCATGCCAAAGAATGGCCAGCCAGCTCACACATCCTTGCCCTGGCACAGAGAGCTCTCCCTCAGAATTACTTTCCTGCAATAAGCAGTCTTCACTGAAGGATAAACAGGAATTGCTGGGTCAACATTTTAGTAAAGCCAGCTTTAAACATGTTTATTAGGCGGACAGTTTTCAGGTGGTCTTCTGAACTAAATCAGAACACTAAATTTATTGAGCTTTTTTCTATCACAGACTGAAGAACTAGTTCACAGTGTGCAAGTGTGATGTAAAACTGATTGTTTGTGTGGTGCTGGTCAGTTAGAGAAATGGGAGACTGTGATTGTAACAAGGGGATCATATTGCACCCTGAGTAGTCTAGGAACTCAGCCCCAAATATGTGTATTTCCTACTTTTAATTATGTCTTCTGAAGCTTCCCCTGGAGCTTTGCCTTCGGAAACAGAAACTCCTATAGGAAGCAGTTAATAAGCTTCTTCTGATACCTAGGGAAGAGTCCCATTTCCTTCTGAGTTACTTTCAAGCTGTTTGGAAAGAGAAATCAATAGCATGTTGGTATATTGTCAATGCATGCTGTGGAACTCATGGATTGTTAATGTCCTTGTCATCTGTCTCCTCAGATAACTTTTCTGAACATGCAGATAGAGAGACATTGTTTAAAGATGTCCAAAGTAGCAGAAAGGTGAGTGTCCCCATTTGCACGATTTCCCTTTCTTTCCTTATCTCCAGTGTGGCATTTCTAGAGACAGAGAGCGAGCAGGAAAGTGCAAAGGCCGATCCTCTTTCTGTGCATCTATCCTCTCCCCTCCTTGTCTTGTTGAGCTGCCTGTCTGCTGGCCACTGACACTTCTGCAAATGCTCCTCTGCTACTGAGGAAAACTAGGTGGAAATGAGGATGCTGTCATATTGCAAAAAACAAAAGCATTCAAAAAAGAAAGAACCCTTGCAGGACTTTTGTTTCTTACCCCTCTGCAACTCTAGAGTTTATTTTTAGAAAAGTCATTCCTGTTTCAATATGAAAGTACCCTTTATTTTGTGGGGGAACTCTCAGTGCTTATCTCAGTCTGGCACAGCTCTGGAGAAGGAGCTGTGTTTGCATCTGTTGCACGTGGTTGTTCATGTCTGTGTTCATACTAGGGTTGTAAGGCCAGTTCCTCCTCCCCCTTTCACATATATGAAATCCTATGATCGGTACTGGGGATTGTACCTGGACTACTCAAGACAGTGTTTTAAGAGGTGGATTTCTCATAGAGGCAAATCAAGGCACAGTTTGACTTGCAGGATATTTAATTCTGGTAGAAAAGTATAAATAGGTGAAGAACAAGCTCCAATTTAATTGAGAAGCAGCTTCTTTACTTAGGTACTTCTAAGTTATGCACATTTGCTGGGGAATCACTGAGATGAAGGTAGGGATAGGCATGCTCTTCAGTGACACTGCTTTTAAAGAAAAACTGTTGAACGTGAGGAATGTGATAAGAGCTGGTTCCTGCTAGAGGAATAATAGAGGAATTTTTATTTAAGTGAAGTAAAAAGAGATTACCCTATGAAATGTGCTTTGCAGTGACTGCACCTGTAATTAGCATGTGTGTACTAAACTAAGTAAATTAAACAGTGGAAGCCCACCTAAGCTCCTAATGGCTCATAAAGTTTAGTAATTGTAATGAAAATTTATCCAATTAAATAGAAAATATTCAGAGGCTCCCTGAAATCCTTCATATGCTATATTGTATGATTGACATGAGCACACTTGTATTTATGTTTTGGGGTTTTGGATCTTTTTAATTAAGAACATACATTTGTGCTTTAACAAAAAAATGTTTCAGATATTCACAGAATATTTTGAGTTCAGAGGGACCCAGAAAGATTATCAAGTCCAGCTCTTAAGTGAATGGCCCATATGGGGATTTAACCCACAACCTTGGCATTGTTAGCACCATGCTCTAACCAGCTGAGCCAACCCACTTCCCCAGGTTCTGAATTTACTTACAATAGCCTTAATATACTGAGACAGTAATAATTTCCAGGCTGGTAATTTACAAGCAAGCAGATCTGTTTTGCTTGATTTTTTTTTTTCAGGTAGATCCATTCAATGAGATGGACTCAATAAAACTCAGTCATTTGTGAAAATTGAATGCTGTCTGCATAAGACATCTTTTCCTCACGTTTGTAAGGAGCTACTGATATTATAAATGTAATGCTGTCAATGCAAAGAAAAAAAAAAATCCTCTTAGTTTTCAGTAAAACTGGACAGAAAATTTTCCTGACTTGAAAGAACTTTTTTCCCCTTTTTTCAATTGCTCCCAAATGGCAGGAGAAGATGTTGCTTTCAAAACCTGTACAAACTGATAACCAGGAAAAAAGTAAATAAAATGAGAACAATCACATGATAGAATCTTAGAATATCCTGAGTTGGAGGGGACCCAAAAGGATCAAGTCCAACTCCTGGCCCTGCACAGGACAGCCCCAAGAGTCACACCATGTGCCTCAGAGCATTGTCCAAACACTTCTTGAACTCTGTCAGGCTTGGTGCTGTGACCACTTCCCCAGGGAACCTGTTCCAGTGCCCAACCACCCTCGGGTGAAGAACCTCTTCCTAATATCCAGCCTTAATGAATATTTATATTTATAAAGAATTATTAATAATTATAAAGAATGAAAATTATGGTTGTGATATTTATACCTTGTGAGGAGGTGTTTGGTTACATGATGACTTTGCATGGCAGCATGGATGGAGGGTCCTGGGACGTGGTGCAGAGAGTGGTGGGAAGTGCAGTCTGGACATGGAGCATCACAGAGCAGGTGGGAGGGAAGTTGAAGGGCTAATGCTAATGAGTCCAGGGGCTTGGCGGGCTGGGGGGGAACCAGTGAGGAAGAATGAATGTGGATGACCTGAGCTGAACAATTGCCTGAAAAAAACCCGTGCGACCTGAAAGCCCCATTAAAACACTGAATACAAGCACTATGAACAAATTTACTGTGTAAGGAGATGCTGTTATTATCAAGTCACTTTTCAGGCTGGACCTTGCTCTCGGGACAGTTTAAGTGACAGTGTGGCAGATCAGAGTGCAGGAGGTGATGCTTCCTTCAACAGCCAAGACTGACAGTGGCACCACCTGCCGTTTTTTCAGTATAGCTCCCCTTCAGGAAGAATGAGGGAAGTAAGGAGGAGTAACTGAGGCAGGAAGTGCTAGAGGAAACAAGTTATAGCAATAAAATATTAATTGTTTCAATGTAACAGACCAAATGTATTCATTTTCCATTAATGCACACTATTCTTGAGATAGCCCTTGTCCCTCAGAAGAGGAAAAGAAAGGCTCTCTAAAGGGAATCCCCAGCTTTCATGAAATAAATGCCCACCACTAAAGATTTTCTTCCCCCTCGTCCCTGTTCCCCTTCCAGGAGTAGATCTGCACCAGCTGTGGGAACAGGCATCCCTCAGCTGCTCCACACACCTTGGAAACAGTCTTTCTTCCACATCCTTTCCTCCAACTTGGGACCTGCACACTGTCAGGTTTAGGCATTGAGGACTGTTGAGCAAAACTATCAATATATTCTACCTACTGTTTTCCGTGACTGCACTGTGCAGTGTTAGTACAATTTCATTAGACGTGGCATCACAGAAATAGCTGGGGAAAAAATGAGCATCTTCCTACCAGGAGCAATCTCAGCTCCCTAGATAAAAAATCTGTGCTATCCTTTCAGCTTCTCAAAGTTACTGTGAAAGCTCAGCAGGCCCCCTTGATTGAGAGACAGTTGGGTTCTCAGGGCAAGCTCTGCACCCTTCATTCAACTCTTCCCACCGCCTCTTCTACCATATATACAGTTTATCACCCAAAAGGCCAAAAGTCCAGGTTTTCATTTTGACAGAAATGCTTTCCCTTAGGAGTTCCCCTGCCTGTAGCCTCTTTAGACAATGAGGCAATGATTCCGCTGCTGTCATTATACTGAATCAGCAATGCTTAGCAATTCTCCCTTGTTTCATTTAGTTTTTCCCCTTTTATTTTTGCTAGTACTTGTACTAGCACCTCTAATGCCTTATTATTTTATTAGGAGCAATTCAGGTTTCACAGCAGATATCTCCTGATTGATCCTTTTTGGCTTTCTTTTCTCTTTTAACCAACCCTCCCATTGATGTCTAAGGGCTTGCTGCTGCTCTGTGAAATTGGACGCTGCTCCCTCCTCCAACCCTTGACCCACAGCAGTCATGAAATGTAATTAATGAAATGAGATGAGACAGCCCTGAGTGCCCTAAGGGGCAGTGGGAACCTGCTGTGGTTACAAAAGTGTATGATTTTAATGCCTCATGATAAGAGCTAGGACAAACAAAAAGAAATAATTACTATGGAGCAGGTCAGGGAAACTTTCTGCCTTCTATGACCCTTTGTTTCACAGGGTCTTTTTATTCTTCTGCCTTTTTGAGGTGGGGAAGACCAGAGGTAAAGTTTAGCATGGACAATCACAGTGCAAGCAGATGAGTTGTTCAGTATGATGAGAAACAATTAACTTAGTTAATTACTTGGCAGACGTAGGCAAAAAAAAAAAAAAAAAAAAAAAAAAAAAAAAAAAAAAGCAAAGCCTTAAAGTATTTCCAGTATGGACTAGGACAAATTTCCTTTGATTTATTTCATATATGCTGTCTTTCTTTTGTAAAAATGTGCCCCTAGCCCCATTCCCAGTGGAATTCCTGAATCACTGATGTGAGCAGACATGGTCCTTTTCCCAGAAAGCTCTTTGAAACGCATCCTAGTGAGGATTAGAGGCTATATGCCTTAACTGACTCGTCATGAAGCAAGCCATTATAAAGGCCAGGTGATTTTCCAACATGCATATAATTTACTGTAGTCTAAGTTAATTATAAAGTACTGTTAAAGTATTTTACAATAGTGCCATTAGACTAAATAATATACCAACATAACCAAAAAATTATCTATAGCCAAGCTTTGATGCACAGGACTGTGATCCTCCAAAGACTAAAGTATATTCTTAGCTACAGCCCATGACCCTATTTAGGTGGTATGCATTTCCCATCATGCATAAAGTTACGTGGGTGCAAAAGTCTGCAAAAACGAAAAGGATGAGAGGCAATAGTAACATGCAACAAGTGAACAATATGACACTCACTTTGTATTCATCTCGTGGTTCTCTGGGGAAAGTCCTACCATAGCAATCCAGTTGTTGCCTCATTGGGATTTTTGTGGGCATCTTAATAGAGACAAGCTTGAGGAAAATACTGCTATTGAGGAAAATACTGCAGTGAGCTGGTGGCAGAGAAATCCTTGCATGCATCATCCCTGGGAGAAAGATCTCCTGTTGTTGTTGAGAAGCTGACTAATCCCCACAAAATAATATAAAAAAAAGCACACACAAAAAAAAGGATAAAAATAAAAGCTGTACCTCTCTGACATGTGACTGAGCATTCAAACCCTGATTCTCTTTCTTTCTTTCTTTTTCATTTTTTTTTCTTTTTATTTTACCTGTCAGTTTAATAGCCTACACAGAGCAGTATGTGGAATATGACCCTTTTATAACTCCTGCTGAGCCTTCCAATCCCTGGATAAGTGATGATGTAGCATTGTGGGACATTGAAATGAGGTAAAAAATAATTGGTAGTCTTACTAATGTTAGAGTTTTCTTGCTATTTTGTTTGTATGCTCCTCACACTGCCCTGTTTGGAAAGGTAGCTGTATGTCTGTAACTTTAAAAGACGCAAGTACATAGCTAAAGTTTATCATTTGTGTTTGTGAATTATTCAGCCCTTCCACTTCCATATGGCTTGATATATGGCACTCTGTAAGTCAGGTAATGGATGTTCTCATACCTCTCAAGAACACACACAGTTTCAGGTCTAGGAGCCTACAGCTATAGGATGCTGCTAAGATATACTTCTTCCAGCACATCTCCTTTGACGCTTGAGAGCCTGCTCTCTGCTCCTCACCAGCTGCAATGCTCCAGCCCTGCTTGTGTCTTGGAATCCCATGAAAGATGCTGCTGGCAGAATAAGATGGGTTATAGGGCAATGGCCATTCCCTCTGTGCTGAACTGGATTTGGCACAGGAGCCAGAGGAATGTCGCTCACATGTAATGTGTGAGACTTGGAAGGTCAGAATTATAGTAGATTGATAAAGTGACTCTGTTGTTCTCCTGTTGGTGAAAAAGCTGTTTTATCTCTGGAACGGTGTCTAATAGGTGGAAAGGAGGAGGAATGACTGTAGGACTTTCAGTGCCTTGCACCTCAGAGTTTCTCAAAAAAAAAAACCCAAGCAAAGCACTGCAATGGAGATCATATTTTACCCATGTGATGCTGGTGCAAGGGAAGTCTGGCCTGTGTCTACATCTCTTGCCATCATAAGCTATCCACAGCCCTCACAGAGGGGCTAAAATTGTCCTACCTGCCACTGCAAGTCCCACAGCAGGTTTGAATGGAATCACCATGCCCCATATCACCTTCGGTACTCAATCACATCCTGTGGCCAACTACTGCAAGGACTCAGCAGCTTCTCCTAGTGTTTAGATGCTGCCATTTGGCACCAAATCTGAACAGGGAGTTAGTTCACTTTAGCTAATCTTTGGTAAGAGAATGCTAAATCTAATTCTGTCTGTTCTTGAATAGTAATTTAAAGTGAGATACTATTGGTCCAAGAAAGCCGATTCACAGTGAAGGAAAAGGGGAAGTTTTTTCCCTGTTTACAAAACCATATGGTCTGTGATGTGAAAGATGTTTTCACCTGCTTCTCTGGTAGTCACAGAAATCCATTAGTTCCCTAACCTCTGCTGCTCTTCACATAGTTTTAATATTTAGGATTTCTCTTTTAGTTAGTTTCTCTCATTTTCTCTATCCTCCCTAGCAGGGCTAGTACCAGACGCAGCTCTTGCAAAATACTGCTCTGCAGAAACCCTCACCCACAAAGTAATCCAGGCATCCATTATTTCTGCATCTGTTGAGGTAGCTGCAAATCCCAGAAAAGATGTCTGTGTCCCTGAATAATACAATTAACCTGATGTCACAGCCTTTATAGGAATTTAAAATAAATGCTTGGCTTTTGCTATGATTTCAGAGTTAAGGAAGGTGATTCTGCCGATGAAAAAGAAAGTTGTATTGTTAGGAGGTGGAAGAACAAACACCTCTGTATTTCCATTTTATTCTCTATTGTAAGAGAACTCACTGCATCTGCATCTAGTTGCAACTTGCATGAATAATTAAATGATCCCCAAGATCCCCTTGTTTTGCCTGCGAAGCTGTTTCCTCAGTTAGGAGAGCAGAGCCTTTGCGTAGGAAAACAAAGAGCCTCTCACTTCTGATGGTAAGGCTGGCTGCTGCGTATGGGCAGCCCTGTGCCGCTACAGTTCATCCTTCATGGCAATCAGGACTTGGCAAATGACACGGAAAGCATTCAATTTTAGACAGCACTTTGGCTTTTTTTTTTTTTTTTTTGTGTGCTAGAACATTGTGCAGCATCAAGAAGAACAGCTACAGATCTCTGGATTCAGCAAGAAATTCCCTGAGCTTAGCTTATGCATGGCTCTGCACAAATATGGCTTTCATGTCCCAGTTCTCAGGCTGGCTCACTTAACAGGTAGGCTAAGGCATCTGCACCCTTGTCTGCAGTGCTGCTGGCTCCTGGGTGAGTGCGGGAGGAGCCATCGGAGTGTGCTGCACTTCGAGTGAGGACATGCCTATCAATTCTGCTTAGCCTTTACACCAAGAGGAAATCAAAGCAGGCATTTTATTTACCCCTTTGGCTTATTTGTCTTCAGCACAGATCGCCACTGTCCCCTAAGGCTCCAGGATTAGGAATCGCTGTGGACATGACGAGACATGTAGTTTAATAGATATGTACTGTTAACAATGGCTCTACTGTCACAAACGTGAGCAGCTGAGCTGTATTTTAATGGTTGTCTCATAGTATGACGCCATCACACCAGAAGCTTTCAAACACTTTGTGAGCCCAGATTACACTCCGATGCGGACTGTCTTTTAGGATCCTTGTTGTGATTCCCATGCACCACCTCTCCCCACAGGCATCTCTGCAACGTGTCTGGCAATTCAAACAACAGCTTATGTAAGTTTGGTTGTGTTAATAAATAATTTAGGAGAAAGGTTGTTAGTGATTTTGGGTGCCTGTGCATCTCAGTGTCCCAGCTGAGACACAAAATAGAAGTCTGATTATTGTGGAGAGTAGGAGGAAGATGCTTTTTAGTCTTCCAAGATTTAAGCATGCAAAAATCAGAGGCACTGAAAAATAAAAGACCACAAACCAGTAATCATTTTGAGAAATCTTGTCTGTGCTGCTTCTTAGTGAAAGTGCTTTTTTAATGCAAATGAGGATCTGAAAATCTGAAGCCAGTTCCAAGTGACCAGCCAGCACTGTGTGGGACACAAGGAGGTGCTTTGGAATTTACCAGTGGCCCAGGGAATAATGCTGGAAAATTTCTGCCTTGGCATATAAGAAATCCTAAGGTACATTTGAGGACATATGCAAGAAGTGCATAATGAATAATCATTTGAGTATGGTATGCTGTTCTTTACATGAAACCTACCAGAAATTACTCTGAAAATCAAATAATTCACTGTCTCTCTTATGTATGTAGCTATGTATGTAGCACCCAGATAGTACAGTTGCTTTAATGATGACCCTGGTCTTTATAACTTTGTTATTTGCTAACTTGTATTTCTGCAAAATCTTGAGAAAAAAACAACATCTCATCTGATATCTTCCTCCCTTTGCTGCTTAGCGGAAACAACAGCAGCTGCTTGGACAGCAGACAGAGATGCACATTCCATCTGTTTTTTCCCTTCTCTCTCCAAACAGCAAAGAACCTAGTCAGCAGCGTGTGAAAAGATGGGCTTTCTCCATGGATGAGGTGCTGAAGGATCCAGTAGGACGAGACCAGTTCCTTCGTTTCCTGGAATCAGAATTCAGCTCAGAAAACCTGAGGTGAAACCTTTTTTGACTTGAATTAAATAAATGCAACTGATGCTACTCTCTTGCATAGGTGAAATACAGTGTTTGGTCTATCTTGAACTGCTAAAACCACCCATTTGAATAAGAGAATGGTAGGGTTTGGCCCATAGCACTGCTACAGATGCCTATATTAAACCTATGTAAATAATCTCAGAAACAGTTTTTAGCAGAGCCAGTGTTGTCAGGTATCATACGCAAAGGCTTGCAAAGTTGAAATAATGTGATGAGACACAGCATATAGCTGTTAAGCCTCATAACAATATATAGGATTTACATGTGTATTTGTGGCAACGGTTGTGTGAGGGAAACAGTACAGTGATCATGTGGCTAAACACTGTTGCAGTACTGGCACTAATTAAATCAGGTTTGCAACAACTACTTATAATGCCAGCACCTCCTAACTATTCGAGAGCTTGATTCACCTTAATAGCATTTGGCATTTGGTCTGTGTGGGGATTCTGAACAGGTAGAGGTTGATGATACTCAGTGGCTGAGGTTACTGATCAGACTCTTGCCTGCACGTGACAAACAGCCCAATTTACTGTAAGAGTGATCCATTTGGGCAGTAGGAGGAAGCTGATGAGCAGCAACAGCAGAGCAAGCGAGGGAAAGCTTGAGTTGGTGTCAGCGTGCCAGTCTGTGCTTTTGTACTCAGATGTGTGGGATCCTTAACCTGCTCCTTAACTGAGGTAACAGAGGTAAAGGAATTTGACTGCCCTGGATATGGCAGTATCCAGTAAAACCCACTTTTTTTATGGAGTCTGAATTATGGTGCAGAGGCTTTGTTGTGGTGCTGTGGTTCTGTCTCAGTATATGGTATAGGGACCAGTTCTCGTGCTTCCTTTGGGGCAGTCCTGTTCCAGAAGGCTGAGTGAGCATTGGCAGGGATGGCCAGAGAGCTTTGCAGGTTCACTGGCAGAACTGTGCCTGCTCTTGGGATGCAGAAATCTGCTGTCAACTGAGCATGAAGTCAGTCAACTGACCATTATATTTATCAGATTTGGCCGTCGAAGGGGAAATACAAAAAGCATGCCAGCAGCAAAACAGTGAAAACTCAATGCACTTTTATATTTATTGTTTTTAAAACCTGAAAGTTAACCTGTAAGATAAACAAGGGAGTGTTACTAATTACATAAATTAGCTTGAAAGTTTATTGCTGAAAAGGTACTGAACTTGCATATGCTGACTGCACTTATGTACAGTGGTGCTCATTTGCAATTAAATTGTAGTGAAGTGCAAAATTAATATACTGTATTAAAGTACTCCTCAGATGGGTGTTATGAAGTATATCTGGGGTTGTGCCAATGAAATCCAGCAGGTTTTATGATTAGCAGGTGTCCTCCACATTCATCCTACTCAAACAAAAGGAGAAAGTTTCATTATGAGAAGGCAAACACATACCTCCCTCGGTCAGTTGGAGCTGTTCCTCCTGCTGATGTTCATTCTCTTTGGTTTTGAGACGGCTTATAGTGAAGGGAGGTGGCAAGTCAGTGGGCTAGCATAGAGAGGTTAAATCCTGCATCCTTTGTGGAAGACACTGGTATCATTCTTAGTTAATATGAGAACCTCGCTATCATTTTTAGGGTATCTTTATCATGGTATATCATTATTATCTAATACTGGATAAGCATTAGCAAACCTGCTTAAAGCTTTATATAACAGAATGCAAAGGTGGAAATATTAATGAAGAAAACTGGAATAAGCGTTGTTAACAGCGGTGCTAGAGAGAAGAAGGTGGTTTTGTAGAGTTCAGGTGAAACAAAGAAAGCACCTGAATTCTTATTAGGAGTGTGTAGCATAAAGGAAAGAACTGGATGCTTAAACAGTCAAGCAAAATCTAAGTTACACTCAACAGCAAGGTTGGTTGGTATCTGTCTCACTGAAGTTTACAGCTTGGAAGCATACACTTTCTTCTGTGTTATCCAGGCTCCATTTAGAGAGAGACAAGAGAAGCCGAAGAAGAATTAGTGAATCACCTGGGAAGGATTTGTTTCAGTTTTAAGTGGAAACAAAACTAAAAGGACCTAAATGACACTGTAAAACGCTTGTCTCTTTTTACCATAAGCCTGGGGAGACTGATTCAATGACAGTGTCTGCACGGTAGACATCTACAGTGAAATGAGATACGTCCCAGAGTGAGAAACGTCCCACCCAACTCTGGGAAGCTGTAAGGAACTTTCTGAGGGCACAGCATCTGGCACCTTGCTAGAAAAATGACATTTGTAGTTAATCTTTTAAGGACTCTCGCCTCAGTAACTATCCAGAGATCTGGGAACTTTTGCAGCTGGGATGTATTATCTCTTGGGAGTGTCAGTGGGATCTTCATTAGCACTGGCTGGAGCCCTGTAGGGCCCTGTGTTGAACTTAAAGCACATGAGAAAACCTAGAAATTCCTGGTAACATTAGAAAAGACTTCATGAAGTGTGTGCTTGAGAATGCCTTGAAATGAATATAATACAGTAGTATAGCAAGAGGACCAAATTCTGCTCTTATACCCAGTGGTTCAAGTCCCAAATCACAGGGCTGATCGTGGTGGGGTATTTCCATATTTTCCTAGCTGAGAAAAATTGGTCCCGGTGGGGGTCTCGGGTGAGGCACTGCCAGATATAGCAGCAGACTAGACTCAATGACCTCCCAGATCTCCTTCCAGCTGTGTTTCTGTGTTCTAATAAACTTGCAGGATCATGTCCACCAGTCTCCTGGGCTCGGCTGAGCCCTGCAACTTACTTATTTACTGGATGTCCATTATTTATATGAGAGCAGGAAAGCCAGTCAGTTGGATATTTTTCTCTCTGTTTTTAACTCTTTTCCTTTCTCTCTTTTATATCTCCTCTCAGTTGCCATCTTTCATCTACAATTTGTTTTGACTCTGTTGATTTCTGAAGTACCTAAAATATAGCAGACAAAATTCCAAGCTGGGAAGGGAAGGGAAAGGAAGGGGAATGGGAAGGGGGAGGAAAGGGAAAGGGAAGGAAGGGAAAGGGAAAGGAAAGGGAAAGGGAAAGAAAAGGGCATCAGAGAGTTATTATACATTTTTTATGGCCTGGGAATCTCCTGGGATATCTTGAGATTTCTGAGATGTTCATCTAACTGGTGGATTGTTTCCCCCCCCCCCCAACTTCAAAGAGTGTCAGCTGGAAAGAGAAACAGCAAAGTGGGAACATTGGACATGGGAATTTTACCCAAAGGAAAAGGAGGCTGCACACCTGTTTATAGACCTAAATGGGGAACACATGATGCTTTGTGGGAATGAGCTGTGGAGGTCGTGGTGCAGGGATGCAAGTGTTCTGGGCCTTATTGATTGTGAGCATATGTTGGAAATGGACTTTGCCAGAATGGAATTTTACCTGCAAGAAAGTATTTATATCTTACATGACTCCTAATGGCTACAACTTGTTGCCAATTTCTTTTTTTCCAGGGTTGCATCAGGAAAAGGGAGGTTCAGACAGCGAGGATAGCTGGTGTATTAAGTAAACACACACACACACACACACACACCCCCAGGCCCCTAGTTTACTGAACAAAAAGCGTTTCCCGAGCAGTTTCCAGGCGCTGCCCGAGCTCCCCGCCGGGGCAGGGCCGGGCCGGGCCGGGCGGGTCCGCCCTGTCCAGCAGGCGGCGCCG
>JAWWLV010000179.1:27610728-27725203 GCA_035041135.1 Platyrinchus mystaceus | reverse complement strand
CCGCAGGGCGCGCGCGGGGCGGAGCGCGGGGCGGCCTCGCGCCGGGCGCGGGGCTCAGCGGGGGAGGGAGCGCGCGGCGGGCGGCGCTGCCCGTGCGGAGAGCGGAGCGCTCTCCGGCCCCAGAGAACCGACAGGCAGCAGGAACAGGGACTTGACCATGTCCTCCCTCAAGAAGGGGATACATCACTGCCCTTATCTTGTCAGTTGTTCCTCAGTCTCTGGAGTCATCTAAATTTTGCCTCTTGATCAGGTTTTAAAATGAATTGTTTCAAAACATACTTTCTCTGTCTTGCCCTAGCAGTCTTTTCACTGAGGGACATCTGTGAACAGCAGTGACCAAGCATTCTAGAGTGCCCTGCTGGGAGGCAGAGCAGGCGTACTGGGTTCAGGAGCTCTCTGTGCCTTAAGGGAGCTGTGGAGGATAAAGTGCCACTATGGGATATCTTCTGCAAGTGACAGCAGTTTAATTACAAGCTGGATGAGGCTGGAATGGTTTATGCCACTGACAACACTAGGACATCATATTATCAGCCTTCACCAGACCTTACATGCTGTTTTATAAAGGACAAAGAACGTGTGATCAGTGCTGCTGTTCCCTCTGTGCAGACAGTCCCTGTGCCAGTCCTGCTCTGCTTATAGAGCACCTGTGGAGAGGACACACAAGGACATCTCAATCCTCCCCTGCCCTGTACAAGAGGTGTCTACTGGAAATCTTTCTCCTACAGAAGGGGAGGAGGCAATGCAGGATCTTCTGACTCCTTGTGAACTTGGGGTTGGGCTTGCACTTCAGAAATTGCAGGAATGATTCAGGGAGTGCATTTGCACTTTATAATTGAGCAGAAATTCCAGCACAGTCATTCTGTGTTTACTCTTTTCCTGGACAGAAATACATGCTTCTCTCTTTTAAATGCTGTAAATCCCAAAGGAAGCCCTGCTTATGCATTGACTTCAGCATGATTCCTTATGGCAGAGAATTTGCCTTGGAGTTGAATCTATGGGGCTGGGTACCCCTCTTTGATGTTCCTTGATTTTCAGATGCCAGCTGTAGTGAATAGCTTTGAAATTTTTACCAAGACAAAACTCCCCTTTGCCTTGAAGAGGACATCTAGCCTTGGGCATGAACTTACAATTGCTTGCAGTAAAAAGAGCTTGTTCTTGTTACTGTCAGGTTGGTCTGGTTGGTTGGTTTTCAGATTGAGCCAAATGGTTATTAAAATGGATGGTGCTCCTGTTCTGGCAAGCTGTCACTTCACAGCGTTCCCAGTTCTCTCACGAGTGTGCTTTCCCAGCCTGCCTTCCCGGGTCCGGGGGCAGAAGATAAGCCAGCAGAAAACATTCTCTCTAGCCAAATGTTTGTCTGAAGTGTCCCAGCTACTCTGCAATAATTAGCATCTTTTCTCCTATGCCTTTTCTACATTCACATGTTCCCATTGCATCTGAAATTGAATGGTAAAATATTTTCAAGTAACGGAAGCCACATATGGCATCAGATTATTGCACTGTGAGTGCTACTCTTTACTTTCTGCATGCATGTGATAAGTGGAGTGTCATGGTTCAAATAACGAGGCAGGACACCAGGTGCACTTAACATCTCATAGATGGAAAAGGACCAACCATACACACCCTTCCACCAACCCCAAATACTCTGTTTCAGTTTATAAAACCAAATGTCACTGTGTGAGGACCACAAGTATGTCACTCCACAGGTACTGATACCGCATCTGAGTGTACCCCAGTCCGTTTTACTGACAGCCTGCCAGGGAGATGGGAAAACCATATGAAGGGATACAGTCAAGTGGCTTGGGTAGGTCAGGGCTGTTGCATTAGGCCTTCTCATGGTAGAGGAGAAGCAGCGGACAGGCAAGGAGGATTTAGCCTGGCCTTGCATGCAATGTGGATGTCTTTTTTTTCCCCAATTGACTGTTTCCCTCTATTGCATGTAGGGGACTAGACTAAATGGGTTCGTGGCCTCATTTGATTGCGATCACCCCATTGTTTTCAGGGTGGTTAAGTACTGCCTGCAGTCAGTAAGGGAGTGAGTGAGTTTCTGAGTGTCAGAAACAGCACAGGAGTCTCCAGGCTGCTGGCTCCTCCACTGACCCTCACTGCCATCGGGGTTTTTGTTTGGGACAGACTATATCGTCCTCCTTCCACCATGGAGGAACATGTGCCTTAGTGGCAGCACGCTGGCACCACTGAATCATTTGGGGTGAGAAATCAGGATTTCAGTTAAAGTTCAACTGGTTTATAAGGGAGACACAAGATTTTCTAAGTTGTGCAGCTCTTGCAGATGCCCTGAACAAGCAGTGACCCAGACAAACTCTGTCCCTTCCACACAGTCTGCGAAGCAGAGGTGAGTACATAAGAGCAGTGCAGGGCAGTGACAGCCAAGGTGAACCCTGCCCTTCTTGTCATCTCTGGACGATGGGCTGCTGTGCTAGGGGCTAGGAAAGAGCTGGTTATTGCAGGTGGCTGCAAAGGTCTCTTCTGTACCTATTTGCCCTGTAGCCCTCAGCACTCCACAGAGTGCTATTGTACCTGTTCAGCCAGGTTGTAGGACCTGGGTACCCATGGCAGATAACTCCCAGGGATACCTTCTTGCTGAAAGATAGAGTTAACTGAAACAAACCGCTGCTGGGTGCCATGCATCTTCTGAATTAATCATCTGAAAGAGCATATTTCTGTCAACAATAAATAAAATTTACACCCCCAACAAAATGCCTTTTTTTTTTTCCTGAGATAAAAGACATGCATATCACTCTTGCAAAAATATTCTCTGGCCTTTGGTTTCACAGATCAAGATGTAGATTATGCCCTTAGCCATCAAAGAGATTATCTTCTCAGTGTTTATGAACTTATTTTAGTCTGTAAGCATGGCCTAGTCAAGAAAATTGGAGTATGGCCATGACAAGATTCATCTATGGGCCCCTTCCAACTCAGCATATTCTTTGATTCTGTGATCTCTTCCCATGGCATCCATCTGAATGCTGGTCACTTTACAAGTAATATTAAAAAGAAAAAGGTTTTCTCTAAGCGCCATTGCTACAACTTCACATTGGAAATTATATTAATATTAAGTTTGTTCTGCATTTTGCATCCCCTCTGGATGACCAGTCCTGTAGGCAGGAATGACCAGCACATTGGCACATTGGAGTGAGGCTGTGGAAGGCAGAGCCTGCTCCCCTCCTCCAGCTGCATGGCTCTGGAAGTGTCCTGTTTGCACACCTAATCTGACACTTCTGCAGGAGCACTTTGAATAAGAACATATCACTTCTTAAAGTCACTGTTCTGATCTTAGCCACAGTGTAAGGGGCTGGTGTAAAGTACATCACACTTTCCCCCTGAAATCATGCTAAATGGAGAGTCTTCTGTGAATTCTGATAGATGCAAGACTAGGTTCTTTGTCTGTATTTTGGGACTCTGCCCAGGTTTATTCACACAGTCTTACCTAGTTTTCTGTCTTTTTCTCTTTTCTGCCCTTTTAATTTTTGCCTAGTACAGGTTTTGGTTGGCTGTCCAAGATCTCAAGAAACAACCTCTACAGGATGTAACTACCAGAGTGGAAGAAATCTGGCAAGAGTTTCTGGCTCCTGGGGCCCAAAGTGCTATCAACCTGGATTCCCACAGCTATGAGAAAACAAGCCAAAATGTCAAAGACCCAGGGAGATACACGTATGAAGATGCACAGGTTTGATTTTGGTTTTATGGAACTACTCTCATTTTTACTGTGATACTCCACAGTCACATTGTCACTGCTTACTTGTAAGTAAAGGAGATGCACAGTTTGAAGTGACTTTGAGGATATCTATTCAAGCTGGGTAAATGATATTTTCGTTGAATGTATCTGTTACAACAGGCTAATGCTCCTCTGGGAACAAATGTTCCAAAATCTACAAGTCTGCAAGGTGCTACAAGCTGGAGCTATGTCTCAGAAAAATCAAAGATGAAAGAGTTCAGTTTGTCTCTCTGTACTCCCTGTCACCAAATTCTGATGTATTTACAGAATGGCTGATATCAAAATCCTGGCTAATACTCTTTCTTTCTATCATTTATTTACTTACAGATAATTATATTCCCCCATAAAATCCCAAATGCAGCAGCTCCCTCCAACACAGCAAGAAATTTGTCCACCAGACAATGCCTTAGAGTAATGATAGGACAGTAGGCAACACTGTGAGCTTAATCCTTCCCTCCTAAGGGCCCCAGATTTTTCAGGGGAAATTTACAGATAAACTGTACAGGGAAAATGCCTTTAGGAAAACAGATAATTTGAGAAAAACTGTTACAAGCAAGGATAAAGCTGCATAACCTTCTGAGAAAGTGAAAATATAATTTTGTAATTGTTAAAAAAGAAAAAGGAAGAAGGGATCATTTGGCAAATATTACTGGGGACACACAAAAAAGATATCCTCCTCATAATCATTTTTTTCAAAAAAACTAACAGCAAATGAAAAGAATTCCTGTTCTGTTTTGGGGGATTTTTTAATTGGCATTCAAAGGCAGTTCTTCAAAATACTCCACTAACAAAATATTTCCATCTCGGGGGAGATGTTGTGGACCACTTATACAAGGTTAGGCAATGAATTTTTCAAACCAGCATCATTTACTGTATTTTCCTGAATGCAATCTTGCTCCTTGGGGCCAGAATAGAAGGAATGTATGCAAAGTTTCAAGGAGATCCCCTGCGAATATCAGGCAACTTAAATGTCCTTTTTAAGCTGAGAAATACAGGAGCATGAAAACATTCTGGCTAAGATGTATTCTTTGCTTGGGAGTATAATGAGCAAGAACTTCTTACATCACCTGAAAAAAATGATGATGGCAAAATGCAGGGTTGAGCAGGTAGGTGAATAATGGGGGAATTGATTAAATTGGTAAATTGAAGTGCTAAGAGTAAAAAGGATATTTAGACAATGAGTATTTAGGTAGAGGAAGACACAGAGGACTTAGGCTTGAACTGATCAGTTCACAATGTAATTGCCATTCAAAGGGAAGTTGCTAAAATCAAGCTGGAGCCCTTGCAGTTAAACTGCAGTTTTAGATCCTTGGGTAAATTTTATTTCAGGGGATTTTTATGCTGACAGATGTCCTCAGTTACCTGGTGTGGTTCATGGACACAGAAGTATGAGGCAAAGGTAGACCTTCAGACCCAGCTATGGTTGTTTTGGAGACTGAATCTATGCCAAGAGAGGATAGCACAATGGAAGGTGAGCCCAGTTACCTTCATGTGCAGTGGACTTCTGGTAACTCTCCAAAGGCCAAGCAAGCTGTTTGTGACTGCTTGATCAGATAGCTGAGAAATTTGTCTAACAAAAGCAGGAAGAAGCAGGATGCTACTGAAGGATGTAGTGCCCTGACAGAGCTGGAGCAATATTGACTTTTACTGGCTCTCCCCCTGGAGAGGGGACATTTTTGTTTGCACATCCACTTCACTGGACCCAGTGTATGTCACCCCAGTGCACTCTCAGTCTCCCAGATACTGTCCTGGTGTCTCCCCCAGGTCACCCCTGCCACCTTGGAGGCTCTTGTCTACAAAGCTGCTGCAGCTGCCTTATCTGCACCCTGGCACCAGGAGCCCATAGGAGCTCCCACACATCCCACATTCCTAGGGACTCAATCAGACTCAACCAGTCAAAACACTCACAGTTGGAGGGAAAATATGAATGTTGTCCTGTCCTGTGTAGCTTTAGCACAAAGAGGAAAACAACTGAAATGTCCTTGTAAATAAAGAACAAAAAAAAATTAGTTTACTCAACAGCACATTCTTTGAATGCCTGCAGCTCTGAGACACTAAGAGGAAAGAAAAATGTTGGCTGAACTAAAAAAATTAAATTGTTACTCCTGTGGTGAAAAAACAGGAGAAGGTGATGTAGCACTCTAGTCCTGACTTGAGAGACCGACAAAATGCCAATTCTGTATAAAAAGCTCTGGAAATGAACACATTACTGTACTTGGGAAGGGGAAAGTGTAGCAGAGCACATTGAGGTGAGCAGATACATTATCACAGTAAGTTGAAAGCAAAGAATTGTCTGTTATTAGGTGCTTTATCATTGTGCCTTTCCATGAAAGATTTACACTGTGTTTCCAGCTATGTCTACATGGATGTGCTTCTTTGCACAACCTTGGCTACAAGCCCCAAAGAACTCTCCCAGATGCTGCTCGACCATCTGGTAAGACAAATAGCCTAGAAGAAAACAGGGAGAAAAGGGGGCTCCAGGCAAACATTCCTCTCACTTCAAACCTCTTTGTCCCCAGGCCACTAATGGTCTGAAGGCAAATGGTTCCTCTGTTTAAGAAAATCTCATCTCCAAATCTCAATCCTCAAAGGAACCTCAGACCTGAATTTGATGTGCATTTATTATTTCAGACAGACCTCCAAGATGGATTCCTGTACCACAGAAGCAAGTGTTTGTTTTGCCATTTCCCCATCTCAGCTTAAGATACTTGCCCTGCTGTGTGTCCCTCACTGCTGCTGCACTCTGCAGTCCTGCACCAGGTCTGTGCTTGCACAGAACTGTCTCTCTTGCTGTGTCTCCCACATGTGGCATTGCCCATCCTGTGCCCCGCTCAAGCCGTGCCAGCACGCCTGGGCTCTGAGCAGAGCGTGCTGTGCTGGCTCAGCCTGCGCTCACCTCCCCCAGCTCTCCAGTTTCTTGGCATCCCCCATCCTCTAGCAGCACAGCACTGCTTCTGGCTCTGTCCTGATCATCAGCTCTGCCAGCTCTCTTGATCTGCAGCACCTTTTGTCATTTCAGTGCTGGGCCCCTCCAGAGGGGAGCCTGCCAATTTAGCTGATTATTTTCTGCTCTCAAACAACTGTCCTCTGAGTAAAATATTATGATTATCAAACCATTTTCACTGGGGAGTAAAGCAGCTTTTAATACAAGGGGCACTGTCAGGAAAGGTCAGTTCAATTAAACAGTGAAGTACTTAGCAAGATGTAAGCTCCCACAGGAGTTATCAGCATCATTGAACAACCAATGTGGGGCCCTGCAATATGAAGCAGGCACCGCCAGCTCTGGAAAGTAAATAGGTTTGGGTCCATCTGAATGGCCTCTTTTGGCTAATGAAGCTGCTGACAGCCAAAGTAATTCATCTTTAACATGGGAACGTAGAGCTGTGAGTGTGACAATTATGGCTTATCTGTACAACACGTTATTAGTTTTTTAACCATTCTCCCTGTACCCCCGTCAAGCATCTCTATGCCTCCCCTGAAATGTCTTTCTGCCTTCAGAAAGTCATTAATCCTTTCCTCAGTCCCTTGGCATTGGGAGCTAGTATCACAAGATTGCATTGTGTCTCCTCATAGTAATGTTTTTTGGGACATTTAGTCTGCGTTTATTGGTAGGCTTCAGAGCCAGGCATACTAGAGTAAGGTGTCTTTGGAATTGCTTTTCTGTTTTCTTTGCTTATTTTTATTCTTTAATTAATAAAACAGTTTTAGATTGACATTCCTTTATCTGAACTAATCAGCTAATGTTTCTGTGAAGATGATGCAGGAAAATTCAGTTCTAATCAAGCCTCAGTTAGGGATTTTAACTGTGCTTTGCAGATCCTTGGCTAATTCCAGAGCAAATTTAGACCATAATGCCAAACTCCAGGCAGCTTAAACCAGAAATATACCTGGCCCGGATATTAATCATAGAATAATTTGGGTTGGAATGCACCTTTATAGTTCATCTGGTCCAACTTGTTGCAGAGACATCTTCAACTAGATCAAGTTGCTCAGACTTGCTCAGTCCAACCTGACCTTGAATGTTTCCAGGGATGGGGCATCCACCACCTCTCTGGACAACTTGTTCCAGTATTTCACTACCTTCATTGTAAAAAATTTCTTTCTTAAAGGTAGTCTGAGATTTGAGATTTGGGCCCAGTTCATGCTCTCAGCTGTCCCAGGTGTTGGTTCAGTTTGGACTGCGATAGAGGTACAAGTCCTTGCAGGATTCATCAGTGAGCAGTCATCATCTTGCATTCTGGTTTTGTCAGAAAGCTGGGAGTGTTGACAGAACTTGACAGGATGCTGTTGAATTCAAAACCAAACTCCAGGTTTAAGCAAAGATCTCTTGGAAGTGGAATGTCATTTTCTACCAAGAAGGGAAAATGAGGGGTGACTTTCCTTCTCCTGACTTTGTCTTTCCAGGCATGCACAGGATGTCAGGGCAAGCATATAGACTAGTGCGTACCTGGTGCCTATTCAGTGGGCATGCAGAACTCTTTTTGTAGGTCTTGAGCAAAATCACAGCATGAAAGGAAAATGTGAAAATATTCATTGTGTGTATCATCTTTCATGTAAAAACTTGAAGAAACATTATTCCTATTTTCTTAAAGTTTCACCCAGTCACCCCAGTTACATGCATGCCTGTAAGGGGTAGTGACTAAGGATGGAGAATCCGGGTAACAGCAAAGCAGCTCTGTTTGGCAGTGCAGGCAGCCAGCAAGGTGCTATGGGACAGACCCAGGGGCTCTTCCTCAAAGGGGGGCTCAAGTCCACCTGAGCCAGTGCTGCTCAGTGCTGCTGGCACCTGAGCTATGGGGGATTGAAAGCACTGCTGCACTGCGTCAGTATTTATACATGGATGGTGTGCCCAGGGTTCTTGGAAGCTTTTGACATCCTGGACCTTCCTGTGGAGGTTAGGGAGTTTACAAAGACTTGACCTTTATTCTCTTCTCCTCCTTTGCTCTGATTCTCTGGGACTGGAGGAGAAAATCTATCCTTACACTGCACTCCAGTTGTCTTTGGTTTATGATGACTCTAGAAAACACGCAGAGTCTCACAGTTGTGTATTTGTTACCCTTAGAAGCAAAAATGCAAGCTCCTTCCTTTGTGGATTTCACAAAACAACCTACAGCCAAACCAAATCTAAAATCAAGAGCCCTACGAATACAGCCAGAAGAACAGGTGTCTGGAGCAAAACCAGGAAGGTGATGGTGGAGGCTTATGTGATGTGTCTGATTCTGCACAAAGCAAGAAACAAAAGACTCGAAGCAGAGGTTTACATAGGAGCAGATACTCTGCGTTATTACTTTCCTGTTTGGTTTTGTTTTGGGGTTTTTTGTTTGTTTTTCTTTCGAAATGTACCTATGCACCACACATCAGAAAATACTTCTTTTATCTTTTGCCTTCCGTTTTAATTTGTGGTTTAGTAGTCATGTTATATGAAAAACATCTAACGTCCAGCCTTTCTGTCTCTGGAGGCATCAGGGATCAAACTACTGTATATGCTATGCCCTTCTGTCACACAGAAAAGCAGAAAAGGGCCCAGGAAAAAGTCACGAGTGAGCTCTCTCCTTGCACACACAGTGACAGAAGGCAGCAGATCTCTCCAAATGAAAGATCATGGGAATGGGGTGACAAGAACAGTTAGCATATTCCCACAGGACAATAGTCTGCCTCTTATTCAGGGTGCTGATCCTGCCAAGCTATCTAGAACTACATGCATGAGTATTAAACAGTGCCTCAGTGTGCCTCCAAAAAATAACTTTAAATGGATTACATGGGAGAGTCTTTATCTTGCTTATAAATTGAATTCAGCACTCAGACTCTGGGACTTTTGTGCCAGTAAATGTGCATTGTGCTTCTTGAACGCAAGAAACAACTGCATGTCAGATCCAGAGCAAGAACATTTCCTCTTCATGTGAAGGTCAGGAAGCTGCTAATGCTGTTCTGTTTCTCCCAGATAGGAAAAGAAAGTGCTTTGCAAGTGCATCCTTTTCTAATCAAGAAGACAGGACTCCAGGAGTCCAGTTTTAATGGATGATGGGGGTATGGTCCCTTCCTGCCAAATCCATGTGCTGCAGGAACACTGTGGTCTTTAATCTTATTAAGGGGTTGTTACCTCTTTAAGTGTTCACACTTCTAATTAAAAATTAAAACAAAAATCCCTGGGAAGATTTATCAGCAATGCATTTCACATCTTCCCTTCTCAGCCCACAGCAGGTATGAATGTGGGCTGTCAGGATGGAGCTCATTGGGAGTTAGAAGATTTCGATACCAGTTTGGACTCCAAGAGCTTAAGCTCAACCATTTAAAGGCAGTCCAAGATGAAACAGCAGCAGATATCTTACAGCCCAGATGTTGATGAGGCATGGAAAAGTGTTTATATATCCAACTCATGTTCTCTAGGTAGGCATCCAAGCAGGGCTGGTGTTCCCTATCTCAGCATAGCCACCTTTACTCAGAAGCTTTATCCTGCTTGTTTCTGTAGGATTGTATCCTGCTCTGTCACCATCTCCTATGGGACATATACTGCCCAACTGCAATAGAATTTCCTTCTGCTGTGTGAGGGATTCTGTTCCTCTCAATGGCACAGTTCATCTTTTAGGCAGGATTTTCTACAGAGAAAACAAAGAGGAAGCTGCAGACAGCCTGCAAGTGTTGGGGGGTTGACCAAAAGGTTAAGTAGTGACATCTCATAGCTATACCACAGCATACATAGGAGTGAAAAACACCATCTTTGTTGCTGCAACTCCTATATATTGTATTGTTTGGAAAAGAAATGCCAGTCTCCCAAACGCTACAGGAGGTTGTTCCCTCCCCCCAGCCAAAACCTTTTCACTTGGGCTTTTTGCCAGTAGCCAGGATTTGGCCCATATTGAGAGAATCAGCCTCTTAGCCATGATCATTGTTCTCAAAACCTAAAGCTGCTCATATGGTGTTAGACTCCCAGCAGCCCACTCTTGTCTCCCAGGATAGCCCTTGCTATATTTAGGACTAAATCCTCATGCAGTACCAGGCTGACCCCTTCACTGCATGGCGCTCAATAACCCTTTGCTTCTAGTCCTCTGCACTGCATCTGCCATGGACCCCCCGCAGCTCTGCCCTCCCATTTGAGTGTTTGAAGATGTGAAGCAAACCAGTTGTCTCATCAATTTACTGAGGAGCCATAGCTAAATTTATGTGTTATTTTATCAATGCACTTTTTCATGAAAGATTTACACTGTGTTTCCAACTATGTATCTACAGGGCTAAACAAAGGATTTCTATGTATTCCTCAAAATGAGCTTTCATTGCTTACAGTTATCCCACTTGCTCAGGTTCTTTTTACTATGTTCCTGTGCCTTCAGCCCAGTGTAATTTCATTTTTGGCCTGAAAGTGGTTTTATGCTTTTTAGTTTTGCAGGGAGGTTAGTCTATATTACAGTATAATTATTAATCTTTTTTTTTCTTTAGTAGCAAAAGCAACTTGGTTGAGTATGAAGAAAATGCACCAGCTAAAACTGTGGGTGTAAATTACCTTATCCCTTAAATACTTGGGAATGGAAAAAAAGATACTGCTCAGATTTTACAGAGCAATTCATGCTTAGCCCAAGACTCTTATGTGCCTTTTTACCAGCCTGAAGCATTTCTTTACCATACTGGAAATTAAGGAAAGCCTTGCACTGTCGCAGCACTCAGAGCTTCCAGTCGCCCCTGGCCCTGCTAGATGGCAGCACTGCCAGGTACCAGAGAGGGTCCAGGATGGGAGCTTGTCCTGGTTAATGCAGGCAGGCAGCTCAAAGCAGGCAGTACGGTATTTTTAAGAAGAGTGAAATCCTAAATGCAGGAACCAGAATAAGCAGATCCAGAAGCATTCTTAGTGGGGATTTGGAGACATTAAGGGGAATTGGAATAAAACAAATGTGTTTCTCTGCTTCCTCCCCTCACCCCCTGTGTTTTTTCATCAAGTTCAGTCAGGGCAAATATGAAGGTCTCTTCTGCACTTCTTCACTGCTTATCTCATTTCAGCTGTGCCTGCTATCAACTGCTTTGGCTTCCAGAGCTGGTGAAGGAATTTTTCCTGCTTTCTCTGAAGTACATTTTAGCACTATCAGTTAGGCTAAATGCGGTTGATCATAATTGCTCCTAAAAAGTGTTGCATTCAGTAGTGGCACAAGTAACTGCTAAAGAGAAGTAGGTCTCCTTTCCTTTCTTTGGCTTTTTGGAAGATCCTGGTGGTGGTGTGGTAGGGGGTCCTGCTGGTCAGACAGGATTCCTGAGGGTGAGCTAGGAACAGTACAACAGAGTGAACAGGACATGCCTCCAACAATCCTTGTATAGTAGGTGTTGCTGACTGTAGTGTGCGCGTGTGCTGGCACGGGTTAACCTCAGCTCCTCTGCCTCAGATGTCTGTGCAGAGTCGAGGTGCCGACAGACAGGCACTAGGCTGCTGCCAAGTCTAATTGGAAGGTGCAGCAGTTACACACTGTGTGCTCAGAAAAGTGTCTTCCTGTTTTCTCCTTCCCCATGTCCTCTTTGTGCTATAGAGACAGCTCTTTCAAAAGTCAACCCCAGGCAGGTTCTCAGCTGGCATCTGTTGCCATCCTTCCAGCAAAGAACACAAGGCCTTCACTCAGGCACCAGTCTCTCATGCAGTAAATTCCTCTCCAGTGCCCAGCACACAGGTAGAACAAACATTAACATTCATTGCAGTATGCTGTTATTTATTTAGTTGTTTAATCTACTGCTTTACATTGCTTGTGGGCTTTTCTTCTAATGGATTTGTCTGACATGCTGCAAATCTCCCTTGCAGTTGGCCAGAGGGGCAGCTCCTGGTGCATGCATGCTTGCAATACAAAGGAGTCTCCAAATCAGCTGTTACTAGTTACTACCAGTTGTTGATGATGGGGTGAAGGGGTGCTCCAAAACAATCCAAAAGATTTTAGTGGGATAGCTACAGCAAGAAGGTTTATGAACAGTTTGCAAAGGGCAAATTGGACCCTTGGAGCTCAAGTGAATCTCAACAGCTATCTAACCTTAGTATAAATCCCTCAGAATGAGCTAAAAATCACAGAATAGAATCATAGAATCATTAAAGTTGGAAAATACCTCCAAGGTGATCAAGTCCATCCTTTGACCGGTAACCACCATGACAACTAAATCATAGCACTAAGTGCCACATCCATTCATTTCTTGAACACTTCCAAGGATAGTGACTCCACCATCTCCCTGAGTAGCCCGTTCCAATGCTTAACCACCCTTTCAGTGAAAAAATTCTGCCTGATGTCCAATCTGAACATCCCTTGGCGCAGCGTGAGGCTGTTTCCTCTTGTCCTGTCATTGGTTTCCTGGAAGAAGAGGCCAGTCCACATCTTGCTGCAGCCTGCTTTCAGGTAGTTGTAGAGAGTGATAGGGTCTCCCCTGAACCTCCTTTTCTCCAGGTTGAACAATCCCAGCTTGCTCAGCCTCTTCTCATATGACTTACTCTCTCTACTCTTCACCAGTTTTGTTGCCCTTCTCTGGACACATTCCAGCACCTCAACATCTCTGTTGTAGTGAGGGGCTCAAAACTGATACAGGACTCAAGATGTGACCTCACCAGTACCAAGTACAAAGGGACAGTCACTTCCCTGGTCCTGCTGACCACACTATTTCTGATACAGGCCAGGATGCCATTGGTCTTCTTGGCCTCCTGGGCACACTGCTGGCTTGTGTTCAGCTGGCTGTCGACCAGCACCCACGGGTCTTTTTCCAGCCACTCTTCCCCAAGCCTGTAGCACTGCGTGGGGCTGTTGTGACTGAAGTGCATGACTTGGCACTTCGCCTTGCTGCACCTCCTACAATCAGCCTTGACCCATCTATCCAGCCTGTCCAGATCCCCCTGCAGAGCCTTCCTACGCCCACCCAATCTGGTGTCATCTGTGAACTGACTGAGGGTGCACTCAATCTCGTCATCTAGATCATCGATAAAGACATTTAACAGGGCTGGCCCCAGTACTGAGCCCTGGCTGACACCACTAGTGACCAGCCACCAACTGGCTGTAACCCCATTCACCACCACTCTGGGCCCAGCCATCCAGCCAGTTTTTTACCCAGAAAGAATCCACCTCTCCAAGCCATGGGCTGCCAGCTTCTCTAGGAGAAAGCTGTGGGAGACAGCATTGAAGGCTTTACTGATGTCCAGGTAGACTACATCCACAGCTTTTCCCTCATCCTTTAGGAAGGTCACCTGGTCATAAAAGCAAATCAGCTTGGTGAGGAAGGACCTGCTTTTTCTATACCCATGCTGGCTGGCCCTGATCCTTTGGTTGTCCTGTACATGCTGTATGATGGCACTCCAGATGATCTGTTCCATAAATGTGCTAAATGGGAAACCTGTGCTTGAAGTGAGCAAAGAAATTGCTATTTCCTCTTATTCCCCTCTCATCATCTAAAGCTTGCAGCTGTGTTTCAGCACAAACAGGAAAACTTATATCAGCAAGTTCAAATTTAAGGGCTTTCTGGAATCTAGCTGGTATTCAGAGTTCAAGAGAAAACTGTGCTTGGCTTTCGCAACTTCCAAATGTCCCAAGCCTGTCACAAAATGTCATAGTGGGTAGGAGACAGGTGAGATTAGGAATTGGTGTTTAACCACTAATTCTCCTCTTGTCTCATATACACAATTCAGAGGGAAGAACCACGATTTTCTGCTATAAAGAAACATTCTTAAGAGAGAACATAATTCTTGGGATCTACCAGGCACTTTGGGCGAGTCAGATGTTTGGGGTTTTTTTATTATTCAGTTTTTTTCCCCCATTTTTCTTGAGCATTCCCAAGGTCTTGCTTATCTGGCAGCACTGCCCTCACCAGCATTACTGTGCTTTGACTGTGAGGGGAAAGAGAGACCTGAGATCACATAGCAGCACACTGATTTGAAGGAGGTGCAGCTTTGAGACAGTTTCTGCTATCTCAACCACCTCCCATATTCCCGTCTGGATTGCAAACTTTCTTTATTTTTTCCTCCCCCTTTCCCCTCTCATCAGGGAAAATTTACAAAACTTGTCCTTCATCTCTTTCCAGAGGTAAAGCTTGTGGAAGGAAAATAGTCAAGAGATGCTGAACCTCATCAGGGTTTATTTCCCTGTACTTTAACTGTCAGCTGTCAGGGGTGGGATTCCTCTTGGTTTCACATAAGTGCAGAAACTAATATTTTTGTGATTTACCTGGTTGGTTCCTTTGTTTTCTAGAAGGGACAACATTTTCCCCTTTAAAATATACTGTTTGTTCTCCTTTATATCATGCAATGGTGATGGCAAATGGAATGGTTATGCTGTCTGAAGTGTAACTCTCATGACAGAAGACTAGGTATAGAGAATATGCTCAGTGGAGCTGGACATCCCTCATCACTACTGCATATTTCTTCCCCCCATGTAGGAGATGTGATTAAGGTGTGTAAAACACAAAAGGGGTCTGCCTTTTTTTCAGGACGAGATGCAAGCAGATCCCATTGCCTCTGTTGACTTGGTTCAAGAACTGGGAAACAACAGTCATGGGGATGTTTGACAACAAACCTGCACTGCTTGCAGGAATCTCTTAAGTGAAATGTTTTGGAGATGAAATCCACTGTACTTAAAAAAGCAAGTTCTTGTGTCACCCTCCATGTTAGACTGACATTTCCAAACGTACATCTATTGTCGCAGGGGAACATCAGTACAGCCAGCACTCATCAACAGCACGTTGAGTGAGGGACTGAGTGACCGGTCAGCTCAGAAAGCCAGCTCACCAGGGCTTGCTCTCACATGTCAAGTCAGTCCCTGTCTCCACGTGCAGCTGCCACTGCAGTGGCCTGAGATGGCAGCTTGCTGCTCAGAAATAGCTGGCAAGGCTGCAGGGGAGACCAGTGGGACACGTGATGCCTGTCAACTCCTGGCTAAATCTTGACAGACTTATTTTTTTCTGCTTTTTATCTGACTTTATAAGCTACCTTGGTAGCTTAATGGTTTAATAGATCACTTGGGCAATTTTCTTAGATGATTGTTTTAAATCCTTGGTTTTGCTACATGACTCCCTAAAGGATTGCTGTTTTAAGGCTAGAGCAGGGAGCTTCAAGTCCGAGCTGTACTTGGGAAGTGGTATCAGCAACGGCTGGGAGAGGCTACACTGCCTACATGAAGTGTTTCTCCTGCTCGTGTGCAGATAGGGCACAGGAACTTCCTATGGCACTTGTAAAGAAGTGATGCAGTGGTAATTCTGGCCATACTGCTTGTATGTGCAGTAATGTCCAGAGCTGCAGCTGCATTTTTAAAAATTATACAAGTAGTGCATTTACTTTGTGTATTCAGGGAACCAGCAATAGTGAGCTCATCACCATGTAAAAAATGTTACAAAATAGAAAGTTATCACAGCATAAGGATGGAAAGGCTCAGATTTCTTGCCAGCAGTGTCAGGTATGTCAGGGAGATCATGCATGTGTATAAAGTGCATCACTAGAGTTGCTGGCTGCACTGGGAAATTTCAGTCTTTAATGAGGGTGTCCTTCCTTTCCATCGTGTGATGAAGAGGTGGAACAAAAGCAGTTCCTCAGTAAAATAAAAAGTGAGAGACCAGTGGGTTGCAATGATCCAAAGTGAGCTAAAAATCCATAACAGAGGAGGACAAGCCAATTTGTACAAGTTGCACAGAGCAACTATATCCAAGCCTGCACCTCTGTTGATATGCCCTTGCTCAGACTTCCACAGAATATGGCCAGTTGCTAGACCTCCAGTAGCTTTCAATGTATGTATGAAATGAGGAGCTGCTAAACCCTAGCTGTAGGTTCTCCCTAGAAAGTTGCAGATTCTAGAAAGGATAACAGAAAATAGGTTGGTAGCAAAGAACAGAGTAGGCTAAATATTAAAACAAATGTCACAGCCACTGGCATTTCCCATCCTGCAGCTAGATTTGTTGTGTAAGTGGGCTGAACACACACTGCAGTCACAATTTTAGCAGGAATCTTCATGGTGCAGTCTCAGTGGGGATTTTGGCTGCAGCAATGTAAGCTGTCCTGTACTGTTGCAAATTAGAAGGCAGTCTTTACTGACCTGAGCAACTGGCTCAGATTTCCAGTAGGTGCTTCAGAAATGCAGTGTTGTGTATCATTCATGCCTCCAGTCCAAAGCTTCTTCAAAGCAAACCCTTTGAATTCATACAATTAAGCAGTAAAGTTTGCTTCTGAAGCTAGGCATATCCCTCCTTTTCCTATGCCCAACCTTCTTTCTTCATTAGCATTCAAAGCCTAGGAATAGTTATTCCCTGTTTGATTTTATTGTTAGTGAACAGCTGAAAGGTACTCAGTGATTCCAAGATGTGAAAAGCAGAGAAAATGCTTCAAACCAATTACCCAACTGCAGTGGCAGTGGGGCTGTGGCAGTGCAATAGTCCTATTTCAGGGAAGGGCTTCAGTTACGAAGTCACCTTGTGGTTTATTTCATCTTGGGATTGAAGCAATTTTTTCCCCTTCTCACTGCCAGATACTGAGTTTATACTGTTTTAAGGTCAAATACATGAAGTTGTCTTGACATGAGCAAGAATGATAGTCGTCGCTGGCATGCAGGCAGGTTGTATGGCCAGCCTGGTGTGTTCTCCTTTGCCTCTGTCTGTGTGGCAATGAAAGCTGTATGTTATTTTCCAAAAATGTTGTCTCTGTGTTTCGGAGCAGATCCAGTTGTCTGACCACGGGGAAAGAAACCATTTGGAGTACAAAGACAGTAAAAAAATTAGTCATGTCTAGCAAAAGGTAAATAGAAATACCCTTGTCACCCACCAGCCCGGCAGCACCTCAACCCCACAGTACCTTCCTGCCCACCTCAGCACCCCCATCCCCCTGTATGTACTGGCTGCTGCAGTGAGGACCACTAAGAGGAAGGTGGCTCTGGAGACCCCTCAGGCCCTTTACTGTTGATGAGCTACCCCACTTACTCATCAGTCTCCTTGAGGTCCTGGAAAATCACGTAGTTAGGTGGAGGCTTTTCCCCAAGTAATTATAAAGAACTCATTAGGAGGACATGGAATCTCCTTGGAAACCTTAAGAAATAACAGTACAGGCAAACTGGTTGCAGTATGGTTGGGTTTAAATCAACTGAGTCTTGAGTTTCTGCTAGTTGGAGTATTTAGGAGAGAACTGATGCTGAGAATCCTTATTCACACCAGAGAAATATAAACCTTTTGACGACCATATCCACAAGTGTATTATTTTCCCTTCTCTTGTCTTAGGGCATATTTGGCTCATTGTATCCTGAATAAAGAGAAAAAATGTCCCACAGCTGGATGCGAAATCTCATGGCAATGCTGTACATGAGGAGTATGAAACTGTGTCCTCCCATGTGTTTTTTTTTCTGAAGCAAGGAGGGTGACATTTGCTAAATGGCTTTATATGGGTGTTTCTGTTGCAAAATCTTGCGCTGTCCTTCACTTAGATAGTGATGCACAAATGAGGATCTGTCAAGACTAAAAGCAAGTATGGAAATTAACCAGTAAAAATTGTTCCACACCAGGTTGTAGCTCAAAGGATACATTTATGCTGTGTCGTAGGAAAACCAGTGGCAGTTATGCCCCTCTTAGGACTACACCGAATAGTGTAAGAAAGCTGAATTAAGCAGTTCTTCTGTGTATAGACAGGTCATCGCTAATTACCCGTGTTGGTGAAGATAAGGGAATTCTGCTTGGCTTGTTAACACACTGAAATAAGCTGTGCAACTTGTGTATGGTTTGGTTCTTCTAAAGTTTCATGTACAATGGCTTTAGGGTAGGAGAGAATATTTCATGTTGTATAAATCAGTATAGATAAAACTGCTCATTAACTCTATAAAAGTGCTTTCTTGGGCAAAGTTTAAGAGAAATGCCCACGGTGCCTGTTTTTCTCTTGAGTTCCTTTTGTGTGTTCTCAGTCATTATTTGGTCAAAGTATTTTGATTTTGTTTTCTTCATGTTTGGGATAATATCTATTACAAATCTAGAAATAAGCAGAAGAAGAGCTGACTATGTTAAGGGATTCTCAGCAGGAAAGTAAAACTAAGGAAGGAAATTAGAAAAGAGTATGTGTTAAGTTCTGCTGCAATGAAACACTACTTTGTAATTTTGAAGATTCTCTCAGAGCAAACTGATAACAGTAGTTAGACTTGCTAGGAGAAGAAAGAACCCAAAAGAGAAACTCATCCGATGTAAGATGTATCCATCCACATCTGAGCTAGTCATGTAACCTTCCTGCATAGTCACCAGAGATATGGGCTTTTTCAGGATATTAGCAGGTTTGCTTGGTTAAATGAATGTTTTAAGTGGAGATGAAATGTGTCCAAGCATCAGTTCCCTTCCGTGAACAGGAGGGGAATGCTGTGTGATAGTCCAAGTATCTATGAGTGGTTAAATGAAACCACTATGGGTTTCATTTACGATGGGACAATTTCTGGTGTTAATTTCTTCCTTCTAGAGGGATCCCAGTAGCTTCAGACAGGCTAGGCACCTGTTTATAATCTGGAGACTTCAGAAGAGTTGCAGTGTTTTTAGAATAACACTGATTATCAAATAATGTGTGCCAGCCTTTGGGGTGAGGGCCATCTCTTTGTTTTGTGTTTATACAGCCCCAGGCACAGCAGGATCCTGCCCCAGGATGGACCTCCTGTACACTACCACAGCACAGATAATCAATAATAGCAGCCTTACTTAGAACTTTGATCAGTCTCTCGTCCTTCTAATTTGCTGTGTTTTAAATCCCTGTGATGACTAAATGAGGTTTGATAACAATTCTCTGTCTCTCATTTCCTCCCGTCCCACAGGAGCACATTTACAAGCTGATGAAGAGTGACAGCTATGCGCGCTTCCTCCGTTCCAGTGCTTACCAGGACTTACTGCTGGCGAAGAAGAAGGTATCTGTTGGAAAGGACATGCTTGCATCTCTTAGCACCTCTTGATTCCCACCTGCTGCTTGCTGCTAATGTGAAAATGAAAATACTGTTTCTTTTTTTTTTTCTTTTAAGAAGGGAATGAGCACTTTTGTCTTCTTCACTGGGGGCACAGGGTATGGCATCCATGTGCACAGCCTCAGCATGAGTTTTGGGGAAAATATGATGACCTAAGGTAAAAATAATATTGAAAGGTGTTTGTCTTGCACAGTTGCCTCCCAAACTCCATGTAGGCAATTAAAATTGTATTGCCTCTTTCTCATGGAAAAGATGGTGTGTGGTGTGAGAAGCAGAGCCCACCAATCTATTCATTACTGGTGCAGAATTCACCCATTAAGGTTTTCACCTGCCTAGCCTCACCATGTGAGGCATCCTTTGGATGCCTTACCTATAAATTCTCCTTCAGTGATTGCCATACTCCTGTTCTTCCTTTCCCTTGCTTTTGCCTCCCCAGAGATGTTTCATTTTCCTCCGAGACAGGAAATAATTACAACGCATGTAGTAATCAAGAATTCCAGCCCTATTGTCTCACAGGAGATCTGGGTTTAAGCTCTTCTTAACCTTTTAGTATCTGCATGAGCTCTGCCAGCACTGTGATTCTGTCAGGAGCCCCCAGATTATGGCAGCAAAGGAGTGGTTACACAGAGTTACAACAACTCCTGTCCCTGTGCTCCTTCTTTCTAAGAGGTCTGGGAGATAAGCTACTGATCTCAACATTTGTGGCTGTGCTCAAATGCTTCCTGCACCTCCTGAATAATTCCCATAGGTCTGTATGCCTCTCTGTGTGCATGTGCATGCCATGTACATGTGCATGTGTCCCACTTATGTTTGGCTTCCGGGACCCCATGTAAACTGACTCCTGACTCCTGCAGCCTGACTGTGTGGTTTCCTGTCACCATCTTCCTTGCTGTTTTTCTGCTGCATTCTCTGTGTGCTGCCAAATTACATTGCATCGACACAATACAATGAAATCCCAGTGGTATTTCTGTCCTCGTTGTTATTGTGTGCCCTAAAAGCATGCATATGGTGACAAAAGGAGACATGTCTCTCTGTCTGCTGTGCCAAAACTACTGGCAGGTGGTTAGGGGAAGGTAGTGGAGGGCAGTTTCAAAATGTCTGGTCTGTGACAGCATAAGCCAGTGCAGGTTAGACCTGACTTAGAGTTCATAGGCTGTGGAGAAAGAAGGAAGTGTAAGGCAAAGTCTTTTGATGGTATAAAGCATAAAAACCTCTGCCGTTGTCCTACCCCTAGCAGTTTATGGTTCCCCTCACCCCTAAGTCTCCATTAAACACATGAGGGTTCGTGTGCTTGAAAGCCAGGAGAGTTTTCTCCTCCCAGCCGAGCCCATTCAAACTGTAGGTTTGTTTTTGGGTTTTTTTTTGCAATCCTTTTTTGCTGTCAGATCAAGCCCTGGATGTGTCAGTGTGACATCCTCATCCCCCTGCAAACTGCCAGAGGAGCAGGTTTTGGTGTCATGTTAATGCAGCCATGAAAGCAAGAATCAAGTTTCTTTTAGAAAGAGCTGTGGGTGCACGGGTAAATGTATCAAAGCACAAAAAAGGCAGGAGTAGATCTGTGCAGATGTGCTGTTCACCAGCTTCACATGATGTGGGAGGGGAGTTGCTGTTACTCTGGAGTCTGTAAAGCTCTGTGCAACCACATTGCATTATATTGGACAAGTGAATGTTTTGGAAAGAGTGTAGGTACAGAAATGCTGACAGAAAGAACAAGAAGTGTCTGTGCACTGAGCTACACAGTCCCATCTTGAGGACCTTTGGTGCAGCTTTGAGAGACATCCTTTTACACTTCCTCTAAATAGCTTGAAGGCAGAGGGAAGGAAAATAGAAACCCAGTGGCATATCAGAGCCTGTGTGGCTGGAGGATTTGGTTCAGAACCTGCAAACTCCTGGATTCACTGATGTGAATATAAATTCACTGCAGTTCTTTAAGTCTTGATGAGTACATCTCTCTTGAGGCATGTCTTTCCCCAAAGACATTATCCTCACATTGCCTGTATACCACACTGTATGACATAGCCTTACTTCCGTTACTGAAAATAAGTTCTGTCAGAAGCACAGCATGATGGACATGGGATAAAAGAGTTGCTTGCACTAAGCAAATAAACTACAGCTTTAGATTCACACATGAATATTTTGTGGATAAGTTTATGTTATTTGTGATCTTTTGCCCTTTGGCACTGGTTTGTGGCAAACTGAGAGGGCAGAAACGTTGACTGTGGGGCTAGAGCACAGGACTGGGAGCCATAAAAATCCATGTGCTTCCCCTGGTTCCCCCACCTAATTTCTTGTGTGAGCCTGGTGAAAAAAAGGTTCAACTTTGCCTCCCTCATACCCTCCCCTTTGTCAAATGGCAGTAATAGTAGTGACCTGCTCAGCTTGAAGCCAAAGCTTGATTAGTGATTCCAAACATGCTTGACATTTTTGATATTTGTAAGGTACTGCAAGTTTGAAGAGTTATTTTCTTCCACACCATGCAATAACCACAGATGTGGAGCTTCCCCTCCCTGCTCTGGGAGTACAGTAATGGAGAGGAAGAAGGGAAAAGAAATTATGGGTCAGGATTGAGATACAATGACAGAATTATGAGGGGAACATACTGTTCACACCACTAACAGATGTAAGACAGCAGACATATTCTGTATGCAGACCAGGCATACATACTTGGTTAGTCCATTTAAGATTTTTTTTTCTTCATTCTTCCCAGTGTCATTATTGCAAATAACCACAGCATTATTGGCCTCAATCCTGCAGATTCATGCTGCTCAGCGGGGAATAAGAGGTTGGCCTCCAGCAAGGGTGTGATTGGAAGCAGTGAGCTGCAGAGAGGGAAAGCTGGGTGTAGCTTTCTGCCTCCAACAGAAGTCCTCTTCCCTGCCAGGCTGGAGAAGAGGAGGGATGAGGGTGGAGCCCTGTCCTCAGGAGGAATGGCCATATGCCCAGCCCAATTTGAGTTCTGTGCATTCATGCCCATCCCCCTGTCTATAACAGGTAGAAATCATGGGGCTGCTGAAAGCATCTGGTTTAGCAGTGAAGGGCTGGATAGTGCTGAGAACCCCGACCAACTTATTGCATTTTATTTGTGTATCTACAAAACATGCCCCACTTGTGCTGTGCAAAGTCAAGTGTCGACCTGCTGCTATTTCTGCTGATATGCAGGTTACTGCAGGGTACTGTACAGCAGGTAATCACCACTGCGCTGCCCTCCAGCCCTTCTCCACAGCAGCCAAAATGGGGGCTGGATGTCCTTAGACAGCAGAGAGCCACCCATCAGGACAAGTGCTGTGACAAATCTCCTCACTCGAGGCAAGGAGGCATTTAGGCAGGGTGACTTGGATGTAGAGCAGGGTTTTATTCCCTGGGGAAAGAGCAGTGTAGATCAGTTATGCACAGGAACTTTTGTTAATGGTGAAGGAGCAGCCAGACACAAGCTCTTCTAGTTATTTTTGTGGAGAAGGGAGAGAAAGAAACAGAAAAGACCTTGAGGCACTTTCCATTACTCACCATAAAGGTGAAACAATGACATTGGTGGCCATCTCTGCATTAGCTGAAGTGGCAGCTGAACTGTCACAGTCATTCCTGGTGTTCATGTCAGCCTGGCATGGGGTGACTTCCTGCCATCTGGCCCTGCCTCCACGCAGGGAAGCATCCTGGAAAGGCGCCCATGGCTGCAGTGCAGCCAGGCTGCAAAGCCATGGGAATAAGCCCTGCCACACTGAAGGAAGAGCAGGTTGGTATTTGCTTGGTTTAGAGCATTGTTTTCTTCTCCAGCTGGTTCAGAGAAGTGTGAATTTACCATGGTCCTGTTCAAATGGACGCAAAACATATGAAAAATACTGTTCTGGTCACTTGGTAGTGCCTTTGCTTTCTCACTTTGGACAGGTAGACATGACTGCCTGAGAAGCCCAGGACCCTGGGCTTTAGTCAGGGAAGTAATTATCCTTTATTTTCATCTGATGCCATTCCCTCTGGAACGCGTATTTTTTACCAAGTTAAAGTTGCAAATAAACCCCACTCCACACACCAAAGTCTCATACCAAAAAAAGGATTTGATAGCCAACAAAATAAACCCAGGGAGGGAGTGAAGGAGGGAGGGAGAGATTTTTGCAGACCTGAAGTTCAGAAGACCGAGTTTTTGTATGTATTTCCCTACACCTTTTCAGATCCCTGGCAAAAAGTGTCAGCAAGGGAATGGTTAGGACCTTCATGCCATGAGGGATAGGTTCCATTTTCCACACACACCTTTTGAAGCATTGCTTTTATCCAGACCCCTGTGCTGACTGCTCTATACTGTCCGGGAAGGTTCCTAATGCAGATTATGCCCCCGTCTCAGTCCCATTAGGGCACACATGGACAGCTTGATTCAGTGGCAGGACTTGCCTTGCATGTTGTAAAGATGCTGAGCACTTTTCTCATAATTACTTTTAATAATCAGTGTCAGCTGGTTTTCTTAATTTTTTTCTACTTGAGCTCTGAGCCAGCAGAATCTTCACAAAGGAACTTAAAATTGAATGGCTGGGTAAATAATTAATCACTAAAAAAAATGACAATTTGGAGAAGAAAGTCAATAATTAGTGAATGGCTTCTAAGTGCTAAAATCTATTCCTCTGTATCTACCTGGGCTGAGAGGTTTTCAGTTGCCGCAGGGATAGTTGTTTTGTATTTTATCCAAATGCACATGTCCTTTGCCATTAGCTGGTAGAATCTCTTGGTGTATTTACTGGCAAAGTTTGCTTTTTTTGCAGCTGGGAGGACTACATGACCTGGCATGCACATGTGTTTCTCTGCCTTTGCCCCTTTGCACAGACAGTGCATGTTTGTGCAAATGCTGCTGTGGTGCTGCAGCAGGCACGGCTCCAGGGTCCACACCCCAGGTCTGTTCCCAGGACTGAGATAGGTCTGACTCAATCTCTCCAATTTTTTTGGGGGGGTTTTGTTTGTTTTGGTTTTGTTTTGTTTGTTTGTTTGTTTGTTACTTTGTTATTTTTAAATTTCCTTCATCTGCTGTGCAAGGCAGCCTCCCCACCTCTGCACCGTGGTGGAGAGATGTGGGCAGGCAGTTCCATCCACAGCAGGCTGCCAGCCACAGGGGCAAGCAGACAGGAAGAGCCAGTGAGCCATACAGCCAGCACTCACACCCACAGACATTAAAACTGCTCCAACCGGCTCATCACTCTGCAGCCAGCCTGCCTCAGCTGCTTTTTATTTTACTAGAAAATGTCATGCTTTGACTCAGAGCTCGATGCTATGGGGATGAGCTTTCCATGCATCCAGCTGGTCCCAGCCTGCCACCACCATGCCAATTGTATAGAGTGGCTGCAGACTGTGCTTTGCAAGGTGCTTCTGTGAGACGCTGTCGATGCTCCCTGTGGCTGCTTCCCCACACGTGTCTTCAATTGTGGTAGGCAGCAAACAGCCTTGTGGGGGGCTCCCTGTGTGAGACAAGCTCTCAGCACCCCAACAACATGCTCATCATCTTTGGAGACCATTATCCTGCCTTTCTGCTGAGTGGGAAGCTGCATCCTCTTGCAGGTAGAAAAAGCAGAGACACTAAATTTTGATGGCAAGTGCAAGGGCACAGCATGGTTTGCATTCAGCAGCTCACTCTATTTTGCCCCCAGTGCACACCAGACCTTCACTTCAAAATGCAGTTGGGCCAGCGACTGATTTTCCAGCCCGCAGCACTGCAGTGCTGCAGACTGCAAGTGCCTTGCTCCCCTAGGGATCCTTGCAAAACACTCTGTCTTTTGTCCAGATATTTCTTTTCGTGAATGAAATTGTGTCTTTAATTTGGCTGCCCAGCTGGGCACTCGTCCTCAGTCCTGCTCACTGAGACACGTTCAGCCAAGGTGGCAGGACTGCAGGCTCTCTGTCACCTCTGCTGCTTTGGGGTGCTGGGACACCTCTGAGGCTCCTTCACAGAGGCAATCTGTGATGCTCTGAGCACTTGCACTGCTGTAATACTCAGCAGAAGAGTGATGTTTCTTTCCCCGTTCTCCTCCTCTCACATGCAAGGAGAGGCAACTAACCCTTGGCTTAGTGCATGTTAAATACTACTTTGGGGACCATTGGACTGGGTACAACAATGCCTTCCTGCCAGCCAGGAAGTTTGTTGCTTGCTACTTGCTTTTAGGCCTTGGTTCCATCCTCCATGTGGGCTAAAATGACATGCCTCTAGCTTTCACTTTTGATACCACTTTTGGGACATCGGAGCTGATGGTGTGACTTCCTTAAACGGTTATAAGTCGGGAGGTCGCTTGACTCTTTCATCTGGACAAAGAATATTGCCTGTCTTAAAAGTGCCTTATGTTTTGGTCTCATCTCTGGTGATGTGGCAGTGACAATCTGCCTCATCTCTGCCTGGGATGCTTCAGACTAACCATGTAGACATCAGAGAGCTGTAAAAGCTATGACGAACATGCAGAAGAATCAAAAGGCTTTGCCTAGACTCACCTACACAAGTTCTCATCGTATTTACCTGAGCTTTTGGCTTCCTTACATCTTTTCCATCTGATTTTTGCACTGATGCTTTGTTCTGGGGCTTGTTACTGCAACTGAATCTGTGGCAGATGATATGTCAGCTATTGCCTCTCTCAGTGCAATGCTTATTTCCACTGCACTCTCATGTACATTGCTGTGGTTTTCCCTTGTACATAGCTCCTTATCTCCTTTACAGTTTTACTTCCATCTTACCTCACCCATTTTGCTGGCTCACCAGCAAACCTAAAGTAAGTTTCTCTCCTGAAAATGAGCAGTGCTGACAGCTTTCTGACTGCAATGACTTTCCTTCATATTGAATTTCTTCTCTTCTCCATAACAATTTCTTTTTCTTAGATATTCCAGCAAACATACCAATGTATTATTTAGTTCTTCCTTGTTAGTGACAATTAGATCTCCCTTGTGCCAAATGAACAAAGCTCTGCAGTGGGCAGCTTTCTCAGGGTTTTACATTAATAAAGCCGTGTTGCACACACGTGCACACAAGTGCAGTTGAAGGTCTTCCTGCATTTGAATAGTCCTGTACTCCAGGTACAAAAATATCAGTGTCCCAAATCTGCCTCGTATCTTTTTGTGGCCTTTCCAAGACATGAGTATGCTGTCTCGTGTTTTGATGTAGCCAAACTTCCACTTCCACCCTTTGGTTAAGTAGAAGAGTGTAGGTTCCCTGGCAATGAGTCCAGTGGTGTTTTCTTCCAGTGCTGTGTTCACTCACACATTGCTTTTTAACAGTGTAAAAGTTACTGTGTTTTTTTTCATCACTCTAAGCAAGTAGATGGGAGCCTCTGATCAGCTGTTTGGCAGATGTTAACCAGAATCAGAGGTCCCAGCTCAAACAGCCAGAAGGACAACTCAATGAACAAGAAATCAGTACCAATACCTGTAAGACACAGCAATGCTCAGACCTGTTTGAGCCATTCAAAAATCTCACAGGAGAAAGGGTAACATTCTCTAAGAGTAAAAGTAGCAATGTCTCTCATTATTTAAGGCATTTTGATTTCTTATGTTTGCTGTTGCAAACATTGATTTCTGCTTTTTACACTTTTTTACAACTTTTTCCACTTGCTGCTTCCCTATATTTTGCTGCTGTTTTGAATGACTGCATTTAAGCTGAAGGGGTTTTTTCTGTATTTTTCTCTCCTCACTTTTTTCCTCGTTAAGACAGAGAATGAGCAAGGTCGTAGAACTTCTCTAGAAAAATTCACTCGCAGTGTGGTAAGTTCCTTTTCTTTTCCCTCCTCCATTTCCTCAGAACTTCATTTTTAGTTTGGGGGAATGTGGATGCTTGAATTTTTATTTCATCCTTTATTTTTGCAGCTAGCATTTTTGCAGCTTCTCTCTTAAGACTGTAGCTCATCTAAGTAGTAGCTCTAGAGACCGGGCTGGGGGTGGGGGGCAGAAATGCCAGAATGCTCATTCCAGCCTATCATCCTTGAAAAAGCAAGTTGGTTTTCGTCTAGATTTAAATGCAAAGTTGTCTTTTTGCTATGTCCCCACTACAGTATTTGTTGTGGCTTTTCCTTGCTCAGTGAGGTCGAAGAGCATGGTTCTCATAGCACCATTGCAACAGTATCCATATGGTTCCATAGTGCATGGTTAACCATACCATCACATACATATCCACCCGCACCACTTCCTCCGTTACCCCTGCCTGTCAGTGCTCGTGTAAATAGTGATGTGCAGTACCCTTGGACTCACTCGTGGTACCGGCACTGGAAAAGGAGCACAGTAATAGCAAGAAACATGAAACACTGTTAAACCTTTCAGACAAGGGGACGATGGGGTCTCAAGGACAGTGGACAGATGTCCTCCCTCTCTTGTCCTTTGCCAGTCTCCAACCTCCAGCCAGTCCAGGAGGGGGAAGCTGGTCCAATTGGGAAGGAATGCTGCAGCACAGGGCAGCATCAGACATGGACCAGGGCTGCTTCTCTCCAGCCCCCAGGGTAGGACTCCAGAGCTTGGGCAAGACTAGCTTGTCCCACTTGCTTTCAGGGATCTGTCTGTGCAGCAGTTTTTCTAGAGAACAGAAAAAGCAGGGAGAGGGTGCAGGACCAGAGACAGTGAAGGAGCAGGTATACTGGACAGCACAGGGTTTGTGCATGGGGTGGTACAGAGCAAGCACAGCACTAGAGCTGAAGATGCAGCAGCTGGGTCAGTGGGGAATTACTCTTGTATTGATCATTATCAAGTACAATTTGACTTGATATGTCATATGGATTTGACATACTGCTATGGTCTTCATGTATCAGCCAGACCAATACTTCATAGGCCTTCATAGATTTTGTTATGGCTTTATAACAGCTTTATAATGAAGGCATAAGACTATATGTATATACAGTACATATTGTGTGGTTGACACATCTGAAGGACGGGATGCCATCCAGAGGGACCTGGACAAGCTGGAGAAATGGGCGCATGGGAATCTCATGAAGTTTAATAGGACCAAGTGCAAGGTGCTGCACCTGGGTCAGAGCAACTCCTGGTATCAATACAGGCTGGGGGATGAATGAACAGATCGAGAGCAGCCGTGTCGAGAAGGATTTGGGGCTGCTGGTGGATGAGAGGCTGGACATGAGCTGTCAATGTGCACTGGCAGCCCAGAAAGCCAATCGTGTCCTGGGCTGCATCAAAAGCAGCGTGGCCGGAGTTGAGGGAAGGGATTCTGCCCCTCTGCTCTGGTGAGACCCCACCTGGAGTTCTGCATCCAGCTCTGGCGTCCCCAGCACAGGAAGGACATGGACCTGTTGGAGCAAGGGCAGAGAAGGGCCATAGAGTTGATTAGAGGGATGGAGCACCTCTTCTATGAGGAAAGGCTGAGAGAATTGGAATTGTTCAGCCTGGAAAAGAGAAAGCTTTGAGGTGACTTAATTGTGGCCTTCCACTACCTGAAGGGAGCCTGTGAGAAAGATGGAGAACACTTAGTGACAGGACAAGGGGGAATGGATTAAAACTAAAAGAGAGTAGGTTTAGATTAGGGAAAAATTCCTTACTGTGAGCATTTTGAGGCACTGGAGTAGATTGCCTAGAGAAGTTGTGGATGCACCATCCCTGGAGGCGTTCAAGGCCAGGCTGAATGGAGCTCTGAGCAACCTGGTCTAGTGAAAGTTATACCTGCCCATGGCAGGGGGTTGGAACTAGAGGATCTTTAAGGTTCCTTCCAATTCAAACTATGTTCTATGATATTCTTGCTCATGTGTGTATGTATGTATATTTATATAAACCTAAAGCATTTGTACATGCAGATAGAAACAGGAAACTGCACAGGTAATTGTGAGCTGTCGTAGAGCAAATACAACTTCCTGATGCTGCTGTGATACTGCGCAAGCAAACCCAAATGTATCACACAAGGCTTTCTAGTATATCCACTGGCAGGCTTCCTGGGGAATGTATTTATATAGCTAATGCATATGCACACATTTAAAATATGTTGATACAAAATACATCACTATGCCCATCTGCATATTTACTACTTTATAAGAGTATGCCAGGAAGAGGAGTAGGCAAGATTTTTTTTTTTTTTAAACAAACTATGCAGAAATATTTACACCGAGTGGTAAATTCTGCTCCCAGATTTGCCAAATACATGAAAGAGTAACTCTCACTTTACTAGACTGGCTGGGTTTATAGTTGCACAGCCAAGGATGGATTTTTCTCTTGCATTTGATTTGAAGGGTAACTTGACAAGCTGAGTTTGGGATGGTAGGATTTAAACATAAGTAGCTGTAAAAAAAATTGTTGTAGATTGGTCGGCACTTTAGTTCATTTTTGTCTTACTGGCTAGCACAGTGTAAACATTTTCATTCATTTTTCTTAATACAGATATAAAATGTCATCTTCTGATGGCACAGTAGCTACCAGAACTAGGAAGGGTCTGAATTTTTTATACTTTGCATTATGGCAGTTTGTCACTTCCATCAGATGAGAAAATAGTCACTTTGTTGGCACGTCATAATGTCCTCGGAAGACAGCGTTACCAAAGTGGGAACTTTATGGTGTACTCAGGGGACTAAATTAAGATGAAGTTAATTCTGCATGCTCTAGTTCTCCAAAATGCACTGCAGGTCCCCAGCTGTGTAGGAGCGGAGCAATACAGCATCCCGTGTTCCCAGAGCTCCACTGTGCTTTAGTGGTTGCTCATTACAGGATCACATATTCAAGCTGTCCCTGCATGGGCATGATCAAGTTAAGTGTATGCTTAAGGTTTGGCTGGAACAGACCCCCAGTGTTTGGCTCTCTTTGGGGGGAGGAAGGGGGTAACTGAGCCTATTTTGCAAGCAGAATAATATGAAGTCACATTTCTCATAGTCAACTTGTCATCCACCAAGACTCCCAAGTTCTTCTCTGCAGAACTGCTCTCCAGTAGGTCAGCCCCCAAACTGTACTGGTACTTGGGGTTATTCCTCCCCAGATACAGGATCCTACACTTGCCTTTGTTGAACCTCATTAGGTTTCTCTCCGCCCAGCTCTCCAGTCATAAGAATATTTGAAATGTGTATTAAAAATTCTCTCCCGGCATCAATCAGTTATTGTTTCCTGTAGTGCTCTGGCACTTCAGGCCAATTGAGAACCTCCCTCAAATAATTTTTAGCTCGTTCTTTCTTCAAACAAAGCAGTTGCTATTGATTAATTTTGCTATAACTTTTCAACTGTGATAAGCAACATAGGGAAAACATATATCTAACGTTGTTACTGCTTGCTTTTGCATCACTGTATGAGGTTGGGGAGCTTTGTTCCACTAATGCTGTAGGTGGCATAGAGCCAGACCAGGATGTTCATGATCCCTTCCTTGCTCATAATACTGTACTTACAGTGTTGCTTTCCATTCCAGAGAAAGCCTACTTGTAGCCAGGATATCAGACATGCCCAAGTCCTTAGACAGTGAGTCTTCACTTGAGTGAAAAAAAATCAGACTCTCTAGGTTTGCCTTATCTGGTTGCTTGGATCTCACCATCTCTTGATTGCCAAAGACAGGAAACAATACAAACAGTAAAGCTTTGTTGACAAACTGCAAACAGTAGCACAGGCTTTTTGTCTCTTACTTTGGTTAAATGCCTCCCTTGAAAAATCTTTCAGTACTCCTGAATCAGTCATCTGCATTGGTGGAAAGCTGTACATCTTGATTTCAGGAGTGTGGGCTTGGAGCAAGTGGAAGTCATCTTACCCACAGGGCTCCTGCTCATCTCAGAATCATAACTCAGGAGGCAGAGATGAACTCCAGACCATTTGACATACTTTAGCAAGACACTTTGGATTCCTACTAGCCAGCAAGAGGCTTGCCACCCTCCTGTGGATCAGTGGGGAATACAAAATAACAGGAGTTTACATAATTTTTTATACCACTATTCAATTCCTACAAGCCGCACTGTCTCATCTTCCTTGGCTTGATACTTTTGACCAGGAGAAGGCAGCTCATGACTAATGAATGCACCAAGTTTTTGCACCAAATCTTTCTAAAAGCCAGGTGCTATCTGATTTGCATTAAGCAAGACACTGACAGCAAGATTTTGACATAGTTTGCAGTGCCTACCTGTCTAGTTTCCCCTTGGAGCAAGGGAACACACCTGTCTGATCCAGCACCCAACAGGCCAGGTATCCTCAGCTACCTCAGCTTACCTGTGAGAAGCCTGCAGCTGTAACGTCAGTGTGTTTTATGGCAGGCCCCCACCACAGCCTGGCCACCAGCTGTGGCATCATGGTCATCAGTCATCTGGTGAGCATAAAAGAGCCACATCTGCATGGTGCAGCAGAACACTACAGGGCATGTGCTGCCCAGCACTGCTGTAGCAGAGGGGTGGCAGATGTCTTTTCTCCTCTGTTCAGTTTTGAAGAGTCCTCAAAAAACACATAGGCAGCACAACAATAGGATAAACATCACAGTACCTGACCCCTTTGGCCCTATGCCAGGCTTTTGTGCTGTGGAATCACAGATATAAAGCTAGGCTGACTCTTCCATGCTCTCTATGGTGCCCTGGGGAACAGTCGATCTCACAGAGTTGCAGAGCTGACAGTCTATTGCTTCGGAGCACTTACTAATCCACCTCATTTTGAAAAGGATGGCACTGTGCATGGTGGCAGGTTTATCTTATTACAATTTTCCTTTTGAATACGGCAAGGATTGACATTATGAAAGCAGAGTTAGCCTGTCTTCTCTCCCAAGTGAAGATAAATGGCATCATTAAAATCAGACATCATGTATCATATATGTTATAAATAATACCTAGTATTGAGGTAGTAACTTAATTTTAAAGACACACATACACAAAAAACCATATATCTACATCTCTCTTTTCTGTCATATTTCATCATTGTACTAATTAAAAGGAGCCTGGTATACTATTTTTAGCTCAGCAGTCTCAGCCTAGCTGTTTAAACCACTGTAGTTTTCCATCTGCTTTAGAAATTATTTAATAATCAGATCGACAGAAGCTTAGTTCTCATAAGCTGAGATGATCCTTCAGGGCCAAGAGAGAGGGAAAATATATTTTAATGAGTACATTTAGGGGAACCACTGCTGCTTTTGTCTCACAAAGGAAGTCACCAAGTCTCTGCCTAACTTGTGCTGGTAGCCATTTACATTTAATAAAGAAGGAAACAGGAGGGGGTTCCTTTGTTGCATCTTGAGTATTATCTCTAAAAGCAGCAATGGGTACTTCAGCAATAACAGGTATTAAACCTATGGATACCAGCTCAACAGGTAACTTAGATAACCCTGGGCCATAATACTCAAACTTGAATTCAAACTTTCCTAAAATGGTTATATTTAAAGGAAGGAATTTCCCTGTAAGAAGACAGGTGTTAAAATTTCTGACTCAGTATCAAGGTGGTGACTCAGTGTTGAGATCTCTGCATTTTATTCCCAGATGTCATTTCTTTAAGAACAAAAGGCACACACACACACACGTTACCACTTTTGAGAGGATCAAAGTTCTCAGTCTTTGTGCTTTAAAGGACAAGAGAGTGGACAGACCAGTGATCTATGGTTTAGGCAGAATTTTTACAAATTCTGGCTGAACTGACTGATGTGTGACACTGTTAAGCATTATGTTCCTGGACTGAAAAAGGTCTTCACCTGAAGAAAGCAAAGAAGCTCTTGAGTGTCTTTTCCACTGTCTGTTGACAGTGGAAAAGACTTGCACAACCTGGGAGAAGGGAGAGGCATTTGCTGACCAGAGCCCCTTGTGAAACTCAGCCCAAGTGATGGCAGGACCTGTCAGCTCCGGACAAAAACAACACTGTCAGCCAGAGAGTGCTCCACAGGACTGGGGAGGGCAAAGATGCAAATGCCAGACTTCTGGTTGGATATTGGAGTCTGTGGGAAATGTGTTTCCCTGTGTTTTCCCAGCTTCCTTCCTCTAGCCATAGTGGTCCAGTGCAGTGAATACAGAGGTGCGATATGCACAGGCTTGCCATGGCTGCCTGCAGCTTGCATGTGATACACTACAGGCTGTCCTTTATATTTCATCGTTACAGTCTGTAAAGAGTGTAATGCTTAATGGGAAAAACAGCCATCCTGGTAAGTCCTAGAGGAAATGTGAGTATATAGCGAGACCGAAAGACTTGGGATATTTATTTTAAAGTTAGCATACTAGAAGACATCAGATACAGAGGAGAGATGTGGTGTGAAATGTATCAAGAAGTTAGGTATGAAGAAGCACAAAGGTTTTCCAAGTGGTAAATTCTACTCAGTGCTGAAAGAGAATAAGGTGAAGGATGAGATGGTCTGTGTTTGAGCTGCATGGGAAGTAGACTGTAGATTAAGAATGTAAGAATGAAAGTTTTCTAATGACTTTTATTTAAATAATCTTGGACATTATGAAGGGAACATTTTGTATGGGACAGCAAGTCAATGAAGACTGAAGATTGTCTCAGTTCCCCAGCACAGGTGAATAACTGAATCAGCAGACTCACCCAGCTTCCTTAACTATAGGAGGCAGAGGTGCAGTAGGCAGAAGGAGAAGCTGGTGAGCAGGAGCAGCTGCAGTCCTTGCTGCAGCCTGGTGGTTTTGTATTCTCATCCAGACGCATTGCAGGCAAAGGCCCACATTACATCCTTGATGGCTGTGGAGCCAGTGCCCCACCTTGGTTTCTCATGCAAGGATGACTTTTCTAGAAACAAGAATAGGACTGGAGATCTTGTATTTAATGTAGTTGTCGTGCTCAATGCCTGGGATGCTTTCTGTCTGGAGCCTAAAATACCCTTCTCCTTCTTGCAGTGAGGCAAACTGGCATTTCCATGGCACCATTTCCTCTGCTTTAGTTTTCTGGTATCTTTTGGTAATTTTGTGATGAACAATTCTTGTCTCAGGACTGTAAGTGCATCCCAGTTCAGCATTCAGAAATCCAAAGTCACATGTTTAGTTTCAGTTCCATATGTATCTGCTCATTTGCATTAGACAACTATGAAAGCCTTAGTGTCTTCCCTGACTGCCTGGCTGTCCCTTTCTTGATGGTCTCAGTACTCTCCCAGCTCCATGTTGTTACCTTTGTTCTTCCCTGCTGCTGCTTCCCCATCTTCCTGATCATGAGCTTGATCCCTTGGCCACTGCTACTGCCTCATGCTGTTCTTTATGTCCTCTTGGTTTGTCTGCCGTTGGATCATAATCCAAGTCACAGTCTTATTCTTAATTCATGAGTATGGTGTCACGCACATGAAATGTGTTGATGGGATCTTATCTTTCTCAGGTGAACTGTGTGATATTTGGCACAGCTGTGTGTCACTGTGATGTATTATGAATAGTAACCATGAGTGCAGTGAAGAAGGCATAAGGCTAGAGAAAGAATTGCTGCCTGGTATCTTTTTAACTGGTTCCTTGATAATCTCATAAAACTGTCATATATTTTACCAGCTTTTCCACTTTTTTACTTTACCAGATCTACCAGCTTGCATAAATAGATAACAGCATTTGAGGGCAGGGAAAGTACTCAGAGCTGGCAATACAATAAAGACAAAGGTTTGAGCCATTATTGGTAGAAAATAGTGCTTGGAAAACTGGAAACTATAAAAAGGTCATATACTGAGATGCTGGTGAAGTGGCTATCAGAACAGACAGCTAGAAGGGAAGGATACAGGAATGGATTCCAAAGTTTCTTAGATTTGGCATCAAGAAAAGACATCTGGGAAAAGGGTTATTTTTATCTTTGGAAGATACTTTACCTTAAAAGAAAATGTGCTTGCTCCACTACTCTGGTCATTAACAAATACTGGCTTTTACTGAGAAAAGGAACTTGCATTACTTAGGTGACAGAAAGCATCAGAATGTACCCAAAGCAAAAAGGGGATTCAGCCAATGTTTGCAGCCTGTTGTCTGATTGTTCTCTGATGTGTGATAACTAGTCAGTGTCCACACCCGGCGCTGTGGAGGACCGGGAGCATGGCCTGCACAGGGCATGTATTCACTCATTACTGCATGCTTGAATACGTCACATCTATTCTTGGTATCGTCATAGTACATCTCCTGGTTTGGTAAGTGGTAGGTTGCATGTATGCTGCGTAATCTGTTCTATATACAGAGGCTCCTTTAAAGGATGAGTATTCATTGCTTTTAGTGGGTAAGTTATTCTTCACTTCCCTTCCTAAAAACACTGCTCTGTAATGCTGCTGGGACAGGATGGCAGCTTCCTTTTGCCCCCAAGGGGGCAGAGTGGGTGAGTGATCTTTATGCATACAGTTTGTGAAGTGCTTGAGGATCCTTCTGGATGAAAGGCACTGTACAGAGTTCAGAACATATGTACTATTAATTTACTGTATTTCAGTCAAGCCACACACAAACTCTGGAAGATAAAAGTTGGTACCTTCCCAGTACAGACAGTTCTAGCTGATAGCTGCAGATACTAAGCCACAACCTTAACAAGGTGTTTGGGGGATAGGATGTGCTTAGCCCCTGCTGTGCTTTCAGCCAAGTTTATTCTGGTAGTCCAAAGGGGTTTGATATTTCAATGGTGTTTCTGTTTTCCTCTGTGCAAGATACTTACATATCTGGCTCCCAGTTGTGCTGAAGGCAGTTGAACAAACGGAGTCCTTTGCGCAGAATTGCACCTTGCCTGAAAGGCCGACCAGCAACATACAGTTTGGGCGTTTTCTGAGGTTGGTTGAAAAAAACCAGTCTGCTACACCATTATATATTGTCTGCAGTGATCCATCTGCGCCTCTGTCTTCCTGTTTGTTTGGCAAAGGGAGGAACAGGTCCTGGATCTGCAGTCCATAGGCAGCTTCAACTAATGCCAAAATTGGCTTGCTCTCAGATACAAGGAGTCCAAACTGCTTCACAACTGAAGAGGATCTTCCTTGTGGTGCTGGTGGGTTAAGAGAGGAGAACTCCAGCCATTATGAAGCTCTACTAGAACTGGGTGAATACAGAGGTCTTTGTGCCATATGCAGTGATATACTGGTATTTCTCAAAGCAAAGTGCAGTGCCTCACTTAGGAAGTGTAGGAATTCCTCACAATATAACATGGGAATAGATTAAACGGGTTTTAATTGGACTGCAGTTCTAAACGGTTCTCATAAGTGATATAAGCTAGAAGAAGAAAAAGCAATATCAAGTGTGGGAACCTTACTCACGATGGTTGAACTTCACTGTGATGGGCAGTAATGGTGAGAAGCTCACGTAACATGTCAGTCAAGCCTTAGGAGTGGGGCCCACTCTGCAGCAGTTTGGGGGTAACTCATGAGACCATGCTGCCAAGAATGGGTGAGCATCCTGCTCGCCGGGAGCATCCACTACCCTATTTATCCTCTACAGCCACTTTGCAGCTCCTGTTTTTAGTCTGTGTCAGGGTATTGTCCACCATATTTTTCGTGTTAATTTATGTTACTTATGTTTGTAGTTTATGTGTATGTGTTTATTTTGTGTTAACTAAGTTATTTTCCTGTATTGATTATGTTTTCAATTCTGTTTCTTATTTAACGTCATTAATATATGTTATGTTTATCTTATGTTTGCAATGTATATTTTAATGGAAAAATCTAATAAAAGAGTATTTTTAAAATGGCACAAAAATAAGGTTTCCCCAAGATCTGCAGTGTAATATAACATTGAAAACCAAAGAGTGCTGGCAGGGCTAGGGCCATGGCAATCTCTTTCTTTAGAAATAAAATGTGGTTGCAGGATGTTGTCTGCCCATTGCCAGATTTCTTGTAGTATGTTAGCTAAAAGGTAGGAAAACTGAGCAGTTCCTGTCACTATGGGAAAAAACTCAGATTGAAGCTGATGGAATTTGGATTTGCTCATCTCCAGTGGAGATGCAGACTAGCCCGAGTTTCTTTGCTGAGCGTCTTACAGAGGGATGGGACAACAGTGCTCCACAGGAGATGGCTTCTCCTTCAGGAAGATGATGCTTCTGGCTGGAGCAGATTGGGCAGCAGGCTGGAAAAAAGAGAGCCCTGAGTGAAAAAGAGGGGTATAAAGCAAGAAGTGGAGCCATCTATAGCAGACAAAGGCCCAAGCTAGTGGGTGGAAAGCATGGAGGTGAGCAGTCAGCATGAAAGCACTTTGGTCGGTATCGACATGGCAAACAGGAGCCTGTACTGCTGTACCATGCATACTCTCCCCCATTGCTGCAGCCACAAAGCTCCTTATGAGATAAATCCTGCCTGGGAATTCAGGTAAGTTGTCGATGACATGCATGGGAGTGCTGGCTTGTGCATGCTGGTGGGGGTGAATGTCTGCATGCTAGATACAGGAACTGTGCTGAGCATGTTAACATTGTGCGAAGCCATAGGCACTGGAAAAAACTAAACCTTCCATTTAAAATTATTTTTAAAAGATAGTTCCCAGCCTTTGCCTTCTCTCCCAACTCTGCAAAGTGCTGGCTTTGGTAGATTAAAGTGAAGAGCAAGATGAAAACTCTGATGGCTCATACAGTAGGTTTGAAAGGATGTCTCCTTTTTGTGTCAAATCCCAGGCACTTTTTTCCTCTTACTTGGCTTCTTGCCTATGTTAAATTGCTGAATTTTGCTTCATTAAAATAATTGCTGATTGCATTTTACACTTTAATTTAGTAGCTGCTCAGCAAAGGCTCAGCTATTAAAGATGCTAACCATCTCCTGTGACCTACAGGTTAATCTTGATTTCACTGGGCCTCAGTGAGTCCTGATGGTCCACAAATGCTGAGGTCCAGTCCTCTGCCTGACATGTACCCAAGCAGTAGGATGGGCCACATACTTGGAACTCAGATTCTGGGGGACAATTTCATTACGTTTATTAAGAATTACCTGATGTTTTCCTTAGATTATTCCAAATTCAGATTTTACACTGCCTTTAAAAACTGAGGCTCCTGCCATGCTGGTGTTCAGGGGCAAAAAAATATCATTCATTGAGCTGCACAGAGAAAACTGGAAATTACCTTGCCTGTAAGCTGTGTAACAGCTCAGCTGCTTGCAGGACTTGAGAGAAAAGAAAGCCTTCCTGCATCCAAGATGACACACAACATATGCTGTACAACATATGCCCTCCTGCTTGTGCTGTGCTGTTTGAGCGACAACAGTCTGGACTTTTAATTGTCGTAACCCTAATTAGTAGTGACAAATATTTTGGAACTGGAGGACTGGGGATTTCTTTATAAGCTTTATACCCCATGTAAAAAGTTTACTCCTTATATCCACTAGAATCTTTCCTTAAGTTGTTCAGCATATACATCTGACAGAGTAAAAGAAGCACTGAAGTGTGCTGAGCTTGAGGTCATATGCTTTCCAAATCCCCTGCCAGCACAGCTTAGATGAAATTTCTCCTGGAAACAAGGCAGTTGTTGACATTTTCTTTCAGTGGGGAAAGAAGAGGTAGAAATATGGGGACAGCCACTGATTTCATGCTAAACTAAGATACATGGAAGGAAAAGGTGATTTATTTTGGTTGAACCTTTTTAAAGAAACCGGGGGTTCTTTGTGCCATACTTTCACATAGTAAACATTCTTCCTCTGTCAGAGATGTCCCCAAGGGAATTCCATCCTGGATCTGAACTTTTTTTGCCTGTATTCCACCCAACTATGAGCTATTTTAGACATCTCCAGCTTCTCAGAGTAGCCTTTCTCCTCACTGACACCATGCCAGCCTCAGGGAAGGGTAGTGCAATCACAGACAATGCAGGGATGTGTCTCACCTCTGCTGTTTTGAGGTGAACACCTGCCACCTTCTCATGGTTACCTGGACGCCTCTTTTCTGGACACTAAGCAATGACACTAAAGCATGCTGTTGCCATCCTGGACTCTTTGGCTGTGGACACCCTCCTGGCAAGTGGGGGCATGTAGGTTTGGAGATACTGGGGAGATAGTGGGCTGCCTGGGGAAAGACCCACTGCCTCATCCCAAAGGAGCCATTGTGTGTGCTACACTTTGGCTTTCCTCAGATAGCACAAGCCTTTTGTGTCTCTTGATGGTCTTTGTGCTGTAGAAGCCCTGGAAGGCTAAACCTGAAACAGAGATGCCATGGACCAGACCCTCAACTGGTGTAAATCGGCAGCAGTTCTATGAAAGCAACTGAATCATGTTGATTTATATCAGCAGGTGGATCACAGATCCTATCCAGCTTTTTTATAACAAAATGTCTTGCTCCTTTCTTGTTCATTTTAGTAACAGGAAACAGGTACCAGTTTTCCTAATGGAATGCTGTTTTTTTCTGATCCTCTTTATTTTTATTTTAATGAGGATGTCTAAGGTGAGAAAATCCAAAACCAGACACCTGCATCCCCCCTGCCTCCAGCCCACAGATACTCATATTGCTCAGACCCATGCTGTGAGGCTGACACTTGGCCCTGCCTTGGGTTGAAAGAAAATCCCCTATATCAGTATGCCTGTAGTTTTGTGCTGAACATTACACTTACAGTCCCAACACTTTTGTAGTCAAAAACGTCACAGCATTAATCCCTCTATGCAGTTCCAGGGATCCTATTGCCATCTGTCTTAGCACAGAGGTGAACACAACAGCCAAGCAGACAACACTGCTGCCTGCTTCTCGCTGTCTTAAAACAGAGCTTCTTGCACCCATCTGTTTGCATATCCCTGCGCACAAGGCTGTTCCCTGGAACAGTTATCCTCCCAGACAGACGGGCTTTGCACTGGGGACTCATCCCAGCCTGCAGGCGGGAAGTTGTCTGCAGTTCCCAGGGTAACGCCTTTCCCATGAGATGGGGAGCTGCAGATGGAGGCCACTGTCTTTCCCTGCAACGGGAAGCAGTTTCCACAGGGAAACCCATGAGCAAGATTTTGCTCTGCACAAACCACAGGCATTGGCTTTGTTTCCAACCCACCACCTTCTCCAGGGCAGTGGTTCTGTCAGCTGTCCCCTCTCCTCAGCCTGGCCCACCACTGGCATTTCCCCCTTCCTGCTTTGAACACATACGTGTTGAAATCGGGGCTGGATGTGGAACAGCGTTTGCTCCTCAGCCCTGCCGGACCCTGATGCAGGGAGCTGGCATAGCCCCAAGCCACCTGGCTGTGAGAAGATAACAAGAGGAGCTGCCTGTCGCAGATTAGTTAGAGTCTGACTGAATAGTCATTATATCAACCCGAGGCTTATTTGGTTATTTTTTCCTAAGGAAGTATCCAAATATTGGTGGAAACTAATATTTTTTTTCTAAACTCAGCCATGTTGTTCTTCCAGGAATTAGCACACATATCTTTACCTTCTTCTTCCTATAAATGGGATTTAGGAACTGATAATTCACTGTCTGTCTGGTAATTCCTTAGCAGCAAAATGACAGCCACAGTTGTAGCCCCCCAGGCACTGCCACGTTGCCCTGCAAAAGACTTGGCCACCTCCTAGGATAGCACTGGGCCAAGCTTCACAAAAGTGCATTTAAAAATAAGAATAATCAATAATTTGATTTATAGTGGGAAAAAAAAAAAGAAGCATGCATGTCTTAAATGGGAGTGGTGCTGCAATGTCTGCATAGCTCTGGCCATTCCCATGCCAAGTCCTGCAGTCCAAGCAGGACAGTCGGAATAATGACAGTGTTTCCAGCAGCTGATTGCTGATGTACAGAAAGCAGACAGATTAGGCCACGTGTGTTTGTTCATCTGAGCAAATTATTTGGTGAAAGTCACACATCTGAGTAATGAAATGAGGCTTCTGTAGAGGTCTGATACATCCTCCTGGAACAGCCCTAAGGGGAAAGAGATTAGAAATCAAAGGGAGGTGGGAAGTGTTTCTTTTTTCTTAGAGTGTTAACTTGTTAAAAAAGACTTATTTCAAATGACCTGCTAATTTTTGCATTTCAAATTTTGCCGACATTTTGCACATACTCATTTTCACTGTATAATCTGTTTTTCTTGCTCTTTTTGTGTCTCTTTCTTTGAAACAGCAATTAGTAAGACTTCCTATTGCAAAGGAAATCTTGGCTAAATATAGTAATGAAGAGGAGGTTGTTTAAGATCTGCTAGGTATTCTACAGCTCTCTGGTATTCCACAGCTCTCTGGTATTCCCTGAATGTTTATTTCGAGCAAGACTTTTTTTCCTTTAAGAAAAACATCATTTTTCAAGAGGAAGGCTCACCAAAGAAGCACAGCAACTGGTGCAATACCTGAGACAGTTTTTCACTGTTACATCAATAATTGCAAAGTCATCAGTATCCCTATGGGAATATACCCTTCCTGCTGTCTGCAAATAGAGAAGACTGGCTATAGGTCCTCCTTTGCTCCTAAAAGCAGACACTATACGGCTTAAGCCATTGAAGGGGTTCAGATGTGCAGATGACCTAACCTTCTCCCTGGTCCTTGGTCCTGCCAGTCAGTAGGAAAGCTCATGAGGATGCCAGCAGGGCATAAGCAAGGCTGTGGTGGCCATGGTCCTGCCTTGGCAGCTTGGATGAGACCACAGGGAGGGCAGGGAGGCCAGGCAGGAGTGAATAGGTACCAACCCAGGAGACAAGAGACCAAGGAATGGACAAAGATGTGTGGCAGCAGGACAGGAACAGGCTAAGCTGTTTCTGAAATTACCTTTTTCCTAGATCTGTTTCTGATGGACACTGTGGAGGTGGTACTGATTCACAGGCTGTGGGAAGGTCATCCCAGCTTTCACCACAGCCTTGATTGTGCATCACTCCCCAAGCTGGGATAGTGCTCTGCACCAGCAGGACAGCACTGGGCAGGACAAGTAGCAGTGAGTGTATCACAGGGCTTTGCTTTCACCAGTTCCCATGTAACTGGAAAAAGGAAACATCTTCACTATACAGTGTCTCAGGGCACAGCCTTGTGAGCTTGATAGCGATAGCCACTGGACATCACTAGGCACAATCCCTCCTTGCCAAACTGCCTGCCTGGGGCAAAACAACAGGCATGCGAAATGCTGGGGCAGGCTCACCCTACAGCAACTGCCTCCCTGTCAGCAGGGCCTTGTGCCCTGCTCTGAGGGAAGGCCCCTGCTCCTCACTCTTGGACAAACTGTCGCACAGTGTCACTCAAACCTCTGTGTCTCTTCTGTTTGTCCCTCCCTCCAGGGAAAGTCTCTGGCGAGCAAGCGCCTCACGGGCCTGATGCAGTCCTCCTGACATCTTCTTGAGCCAACCGCCCCGTGGGAGAGACATCTGGGACCGCTGCTGGGAACGGGGCATTTCAGGGAGAGCAGGTCCCTGCAGGGGAGAGAGCCTGAGCGAGTGGAAGTGGAGAGCCACACGCCAGGAGAGCACCTCTCTTCATAGTTTACACCGACACTTTCCTGCCTGCACAGCTCCGTAAGGACCCCGAGCTCTGTGCAGGTACGTTGTTTCCAACCAAGGTTTGGAGGAGCACACTTCACGATACACAGGAGGTTGACAAGGCAAGGGCTTGTTGTCTCATTATTTAAGGAAGCAGACCCAACCACAACTAGGAGACAGAAGAGCTGAGAGATATTGGTATTTTTACTCATCTCCTCTCTCCCTGGCACAAACATGACTGTAATAGATGGCTCCACAATCTCACTTGCTCCCTTCCTTGTGGCCGTCTGGATCCAATAAAATATCTGCTGGAACTGCTTCTCCTGCTCACAAAATCTCAAATGCATTTCTCCTGCAGGTTCATTGACTTTAACTTTGTTTTTCTTTCCTATGTTTCTCCTCCTTTAAAGCAATGAAAAAAGAGGTATTATTTAAGTTCATCACTCATTTCCATCCAATAGCATGTAGCATGTCCAGAGATGATGGCCAGATCCTCAGCTGAAGTCAGGAGAGCAGGAGTGGTTTTCATCACCTGAGGATCTGCCCCGTTAAGTCAGATTTTGATCCTGGTACAAATCCTCTGATGTCGGCGGAATCACTCTGCATGTGCGCATAGTGCAAATGTGATCAGACTCTGCCTGATGCTCAAAAAGTCATGTTTTAGATGTGCAATGCACACTCAAGTACACACACACATACACACCCACATGCTGTATTTTAAAGTGAGTTGTTTTATATTTTATTTAATTTTCTATTTATTTAAGGTTATGCATACTTAATCAATGGTGGATGTTCAAGCTTTACTCCAAGCAGATCAAACTCAACTCCAGCTCCAATCACAGAGGGCCAAAATCTGCTCACATGTATACAGGGAAAGGCAACTCTGATGTGGGCAGATGTCAAAATTCAGTCTACAATGAGGAGGGAATTGATGAAGATTGGACCAGCAGAAAGAGGGTGTGAATGGGCAGGGCACTGGGTGCCAGGTGACCCTTCTTAAACAGCAGCACACCCAGCTGTGATATCACGCTCAGATAAGTGACGCTGCTGAGAAGCATCATTCTGAGTACGAAAAGAGCTTCCACTAAAACTTATCTGACCTACAGCCCATCAGTGCAACATCAAGAGATGACCCAGTAGCTTGTTTCAAATTGTTGGGAGTATAGAGGTTAGGATGAGGACAGAACTGAAGTGACTTTAATAAAAAACCCACTTATACTAGCTACAGATAGGAAAATGGCCTGCATTCACATACAGTTTATTGTCTATATATGAAAATTTAAATAGTTAGTGCCACAAAACCTCCTGTATTTTGCAAGCAGTTCAGACCTAAAGCATATGTGAAAAAAGATGTTTCTTGGTCTTCTCTCATGCCAAGGCAAATTGGCTTTTTGTACAGGTGGTAGAAATTGCTACATGGCTACAATTCTGCATTCCTACCTAGGCAAACCCATCTAGCTAAGTAGACACCTGGCTATTGACAACATTCTTCTGAGGCAAGTATTATTCAAATATCTAAGGCCTACATATGCACAAAAACATGCCAGCATAGTTTCTCTCAGAAGAAGGACCTTCCCGCTTTACCTATGAAAGTTCTCATTCTGATACCTCTTTTATTTCCCTCAGAAAACTTCTATTATCAGTTATACCTAAGATCCATACACCTGCATGAATGTACAGTAGAATGTTGAGTATGATGTTTGTTCTTTACACATGCCTATACCTTAAAAGCCTGCTGTCTGTGGCCTTCAGTCCAAATTCATCTTACACATCCTAAACACATGACACACAAGTGAGTTCCAGGACAGCAGAACCGCTGTGGATGTGCCTGGACATTCTTGTGGTGCTCTGCCTCTGAAGGAGACATTTGGTTCCCTCCAAATTGTCACTTAGCTGTCTTTGCAGGACCCATTTGTCCTCTGTTGTTCACCTGGCCAAAGGGTCCCCTCAGAAAATAGCAGGTCTTCATGTAAAAGGCTCACTTGTCCATTCATGCATATTCATACATGTCCCCTTAGTCGTCCCTAGGAAAATGCAGAGGTTAGCTCTCCTCAGAGCCTTTCAGGTGATGTTTTTATCTCTGTCAAGCCTGCCATTGCCATGCATCACTGGAGCTCTGTAAACCAACAGCTGCTCGAACTCCACGCTACTCTACTTCCAGTGTTGCCCACCCTCCAGGCATTTCCCATGGGAGGTCTGTCTTGTGAACCCTCAAGGCGGTCTGCAGAGCATTCCTGAGCAAGAGGTACATATCAAGCATGAAACTCTGGTGTGTAGCAAGGAGTAGGGATGGTAAAGTGTTACCAGGGAGTCTCTGCTATGCTGATAGCGTTCTTGACACTGGAGAGGTCATCTCCTGGGGGAAGGATGGGGTAGCTCTGTGGAGGTATTCCTCAGTGTTCTGCAGCATGGGGGCACATGTGGCCAGGACTGGAGGATGCTGGCAGGTGATGGGACAGGTGGAAATTGAGTTATGGTCCATGCGCAGGGAGAAGTGCCAGAATTTAACTTGGAGATGTGCTGCTGCCCTGTGAGCAAAGCGCCCTGCTCTGCCTTTTGGCTTCATTCCTGCAGGATGGTCATGTTGGCTGCCACAGTATTTTGCCTATGGAGAATATTCTGTGTTTGAACAGTTGAGTGCAAGCAGGGAATTCTTAGAGACACGGAGAGCATGCATATGGGTGTGCATCAGGGGGCCTGGATGCTGAACAGCTTGCCATTTAAATGCACACTCGTGCAAGCTAATCTGCTCAGTAATGGCTAGCTGAGCGGACAGAGCTGCATATTCTCTAGAGGGAAGAGAGCTCTGCTCCTCATTTCCTGACTAAATTTCTCCAAAACAAACATGCAAGTAGACAAGACCTCCTTCTGGGAACACATATGAACTGTTCTTCACGTGTCTTTTACTTCACATATGGTGGTACTAACATGTAACTACTTCCACATGAACCGCATCCTTGAATTATTGCTTTTTAATGACATTGCTTATTCCAAGTGATGCTAGTCTTGTACATCCAACAGTATCCCACTGAGCATTGCAAGCAGTAATCTGCTGCTTAATAAGTGTCCCATGTCTTCCAACTACCTCATCGGGTTGAAGATGAGTTAGGAAATCAGCTTTCCACCTCTGTTTATGTTCTAAATGGCACTGTTTCAAGGAAAGACAGTCTGGAAGGCTTTTACAATGTCCATGCAGTGCAACAGAATTACAAAGCTTCCCATACTTACAGGGCTATGGCTGTGAAATATGGCTGTACACTGTTATTTGGATAATAGAGTATCCAGAGTATTTGTGGCTATTGTGGCAAAATGGCACCCAGGACAAGCACTAGTGAGGTTTGACAAACCTGTGCAGACAGCGTTAGGCTAAAGCAAACGGATTAATGTACTCTCAGTATAACTCAGCACTAAGATCCCATAGAGCACTGTAATAAAATGGTAGCAGGGCAGCCATAAAAAGTGACAGTAAGCTGACATAATAATATGAGAATAAATGTAGCAATAAGGTAACACAGGCCGCTGCAATAAAGTAGCATTTTGATAATGCAGCAATAAGACACAACAGGATGCTGCAGTAAATTAGTTTGGGGAATAAGGCAGTAATAACAGTGTGTGTGGACAAGCAGTGGTACATTTTACCAGGTACTGCAGCAATAAAGATAACACATGATGTGCTAGTAATAAGTTACTACAGTAACAACAACATGATGCACTGTAAAGTTATATCAGGATGCTTCCATGCTGCAGTCAAATCCTACAAGAGGTGGTAGAGAGACAATGAAGACAAAATATACCCCATTTTGGACTGCAAAACATGAATCAGTTTTCTGCACAATTATCTCAGCAATACCAATCCTCTCATTCCCCACTTTCAAGGAAGCTGAGGCAAGAGTGTTCCCCCATCCAGACTATTATTTTGGTCTGAAAATACAAAGCTGACCCATTGTCTCTTCAGCCAAATTGTCACAGACTGCGGTGAAGTTCTTTGTTTAGTCCTACTCACATGAAACTTTGGTGGTTTTGGTAAGTCCTTTGCCTTGGAAAGGATTTGGCTCTCTCATCTTCTGGCATGGGTGATGCTTTTAGCCTAAAATTATTTCTGTTTTGGGTGGGGGAAGGGGAACCCAGATACAGAACATCTGACTGTACTAGTCTGTTTCCTGAAATGCACAAATAAATTGAGCATCCTGGAAAAGTCTAAGCAACAAGGACCAAATCTGTTCTGTCTGTTCTGCACTCAAGCACACAAGAATAATCCTCCTGGAATCAGTGCAAGCTCCGGATGCCTCCATGGGCCTAACCCTGTTCTCAGTGCCTTCAGCAGAGTGACAGAAGCAATGTATCTTCTGAAGTTTTATTTTTATAATATTCTCTCCTTTCCCGCTTTTCCATTTTTTTTTTATTTAACCTCACCCTGTGTATGAAATGGCCTTAGAAAAAATTAGTTTGCTATAATACAATATGCAGCATGGTGGGCAAGGAATAGGTCTGTCCATTTGCTGTCTTTTTACCCTTCAGTAGAGGGGTAAACCACGCTGTAAAATAACAACTCAATAATCACCAGGCATAAGGGTTTAGCCTAAACATCTACATCAACAGCAAGACTTGAATTTCATGTGTGTTCTAGATATCAAGATGATGTCCTGGGAAAAGGACGTAAATAGGGCACCATTGCAGACTCTTGACTAGCAGGAGCAGCTCACAGCTGACTGTGGCTCCTGCAGCCAGTCCCAACAGATACAAGTTTTCTCCCACATCTGTCTGACCCTCTGCACAACAACTTTGCTATCCCTTTATGTGTCTTCCTCTCTCTAGCTGACTGCTCAGTTCAAGTTTGGAGCAGTGCTCTGATACACCTTGGTTTGGCTCTTGCCTTAAACTCCTTGGCTTGCTTTTATTGTGGTTTAATGATTAAGCAGGATTATTTAAGTAGAGCTCACAGTAGGGTGAGATAGGCTAGGTTATCATGATTTTTCACTTTTAAGCTGTGAGCAATTTTGCAGCTTCTCAGCACTGTTTATAACCTGAGCTAGAGAACAAGCAAGGTGGCTGCTCAGCAGAACAGTGAGCTGGTGAACAATACACTATCTTCATGCCCACACATACTTTAAAGTTACTGGTGAGGAGAAGTGCTTTGTAGTGAGAAAAGTAATCTCACGGCAGGGGAGAGTCAAACCTGATCAACTTTTTCACATGATAACAGATTTTGCTTTGCCAGCCCCTAGCATCTGCAAAACTCAAAGCTAAGACCCAGCAACCTTCTAATCCTGCTGCTAAGCTTTGGAAACAAGCTTTTCAAAGGCTGTCTTTACACAGCAATGCTATTACTTGAAGCCTTTTAATGTGAATTTGTGGCCATTGCCACAAGTGTCAGTGTAGTTGCCCTCTATGTTTGCAATAATGTATTCACTCCACACACAGCATGGATATCAGTGGGCAGAATTTAGGGATTTAGCAGCACATTCCTGTCTGGACACCCAGAAGACACTGAAACATCTCGTGTGGCAGAGGACAGCTCTGCTGGGGGCAATGGCATTGTTCCTTGGATATTGCTGTCTATCAGGAGAGATACTGAACTGAGCTTCTCTCCCTCATCTTTGGGGACTTAAACCATGCCATCCTTTCATAAATAGTAAGTGACAGCTAGCCCTGACCAGCACCCTCTGTGGATAAACTAGGAAGTCCTCGTGTGGACCAAGATTTCAGGAGTAGTTGTTTCCTTTCGGATCCTCAACAGTATTTCTCACATCCATCCACGTGCACGTTATTCCTGCATGGCACATAGCTTCACAGCCCAGAACCATGAGTGTCTGGTTCTTACCATGGTTCAGCTGAGGCTCCTGCCGCTTGGATTAAGGCACACCAGATAAAATTTTCAAATTATGCTTTATTCAACACATAATTTCCCATAAAAGCATGTGGGATTCTAATATCTGCTCTTTGGGGGTCATTTGGGGCCAAACAAGGAACTGGGATTTTCCTCTGCAAGGGAAAACTTCTGAAGGCCTCCTGCCCCCGTGGTGTGATTGAAGGCAGCCAGCACAGGGCAGAAGCCCTGTCCTTGGGGACTTGCCCATGGCGAGCAGACACTCGCTGCTCCTCCGTAAGACCATGTCCCGTTGCCGGCAGAGGTCAAGACCCGGGGAGGGTGGAGGGGAGCCCCGCGGGGGGACGGGAGTAGTGGTGGCTGTGGCGCCAGGAGCAGGGCGGTGGGTGGAGGAGAGCTCCAGGGCGCTGATGGAGCCTGTGAACCCTGCTGCACGAAGGGGCACGGAGCACGACGCCGCAGCGCGCTGGTGGGGCAGGTCGGGGAACACGCACACCCCGCACGAACGCGCTCCAGCCGCCCTCCCGGCGCGGTGCGAACGTGGCAGTGCCGCCGCGTGGTTCTGGCCTCACACAGGCAGGGAGCCGCTCAGGATTTCGACCTGGGACGCTGGCGGGCAGGGCCGGGAGCCAGCTGGCCGGGCCGAGCCGCAGCTGCGCCCGCCGCGGGGAGGGACCGCGCCGGGGCCAGGGCCGGCGCTGCGGGGCTGCGGGAGCGGGGCCCGACCGCCCCCGCCTGCGCCCGCCCCGCCCGCGGGGTTAACCCTTCCCGAGGAACCTTCCAGCCACGGCAAACACCGACAACACAGGCTGCGCAGCGAGCTTGGTGCTCTGTCACATGCCGGGGGTTGCTGAAGGCACCTGGCTCTCCGCAGCCCACGTCCCCGCTGCTGGCAGCCACGCTCTCCTCGGTCACGCTCATCCCTTCGTCTGGCGCCAGCACCCTAGGAACGGCTCTGCTCCTCCCAAACAAACCGGAAAGCCGCCCATCAGCGACCTGTGGGTGCAGCTTCAGAGGAGACAAAGACCTGTGGCTCTCAGTTTTGGAAGGTCCCAGAGCCGAGCGGTATTTGCAGCCCGAGCTCTCCTCGGCAGCAAGGTCAGCCCACGCACGCCTGCAGACCTACGAGGTGTGACTGCCAGCGACCCTGCTCGAGGACCGTGCCGATTCCCAGACCTGCCTGTGACCCCCACGCTGTGCCCAGCTGCGGGAGCTCGGAGTCGCGGGGCTTATATCCTTCAGAGCATCTCTGTTTTCTGGGTGCCATTTGTCTCTGCAGGACGTGTAATGTTCGCTGGTTTTGCAGGAAGGGACCAGTAGGGGCCAGGGAAACCAATACCTTCCTCAATTAGACCCCCTGCTTAGTGCACTCGGGAGTCTGTCTTGGAAATCAGACCTAAAGAGTTGCGATGTGCAGTCCCTTGTCCTGCAGGACAGGCTTATTTGCACACTCTGTTTATTCACCTTCAAGCCATCCTGCAGCTCTGCTCATCTGAGCATCAGTGCTCCTCCACGCATCACGCTCCCAGGACACCACATTGCCATTACACTGGATCTTCCCCACATCCCCTTGCTTCAGCATCTGTGGTTCTGAGCTGCCTTTCCGTAACTCTTCTTTTCACTGAGCCCCTCTTAGAGAGACCAGTCTGTGCAACTTATAAAGGGATTGTCAAACATTTCCCTATGTAAGCTGACTGAAGAGTCAGTCTCTTCACTAAAAGAAATACTTGAGGACTGCTAAGTACAAAGTCACTGAGCTCCGTATCTGCTCTGAAATTACAAAAGCAGGGAGTGGGAGATGTGTATGCAGTTTGGGCTCACCCGTGTTTGAATCTCAACTCCACAATGCAGTTTGGCCTGTGAGCAGAACTGGCACATCCTGAGCTCAGGCAGTGGCAGCAACTTGGCAAAAGCAAGTTTGCAGCATTTACCTGAACACTGTTCAGGACTGCTTGGCCCTGCTGTCACCTCCAGGCAACTGGAATCTCTGACACTTGGAATCTCTGACACCATTTTATGTGTTTCTGTCAGTGCAGCTGCATATTTGTTTATACGGACAGTAGCAGGGAAAGCCTCAAATCCTTCCCTCAGTTGATGGCTGATACCATATGTTAGATCCTCCATGCTGGGGCACAGACAGATTTGGGGCGTGGTCTGGCCAATTCAAGCTAATTAGAGCTTTCTATAGTCTAAAGAAAGTTTATTTTGCGAGGACCCTCAGCCAGCCCTGTTTGTACACACACACATCCAACACACGGGAAAAAGAACATTCTTCTGTGCTTAGGGTGATGGATCATCTGCTATGGGCCACCAGCAAACTGCAAGCTGTCTTGTGACCAAACTCCTGGGCTTCTGCATGTCATGCATATTGGGTAGGTAGGTAGGTACCCTACCCAAAAATGTCTGCCCCCCTCTGACAACTTGCCTCTGGACATGGAGATGCTCTGCCATAATGCTGAATTCCTCTGGTGCACCCTGCCTTCCCCTCTGCAAAACAGCCTTCTGCAAAACAGCTAGAGCTGGGCACAGCTTAATTACCTTCTGCCATCCTTTAATTAGACAGTTGTCAGAGCTTTATGAAAAGCAGCACAGCAAACAACAGGCTTCTAAAATGTGGAAGCAATGGCCAAGAGGAGTGCTAGAGCTCCTTGCATCAAATAAGAAATTAAATTGGTTGTGTGAGTTTATCTCACCTGAGATATTATTCACCTAATGAATATGGTGGCAATTCTGCATCACACTAAGAGTGGTTTCAGTGTGACCTTTCTTCTCATCTGACAGGGCTTTGAGGTCTCCAATGGATCATGGGAATGATGTGCCCTGGCTGCAGGTGGAGGGACCCAGATCAGCATCTTTCCCTTGGCTCCCTGTCTGACTGTCAGGGCATCACTGCAACCCACTCTTGTGGGACTTGGCCTTCGCTCCCTGAATTTCTCTTTTGACCAAGAAAGCAGTTCCCAGAAAACAGTCAAGTTACTGTATTAAGGTGATCCTGCCCTCAGTGTCTCTTTGTTTCTGGGGAGTCTTAAGCAAATCAAGTTGCAGAGTATACACAGAACACCACAGTCTCTATGTCAGATGAAAGGACAGTTCAAATGGAGAGAGAGGGCAAGAGAGAAAGCTCTGTGTTTGCATTCATCTTTGACATGATGGATTCCCCCTTCCTGGAAGCAGCCGTGGCATAAATAAAGCCAGTAAAGGCTTTTATGCAAGAACTCCCTTCACTACCAATAGTCATGGAGTCATAGATAATAAAAGACCTGGCAGCTCATCTTGCATTGCTCCCTGTAATCAGCAGGATTTTCCCTACTGAATATTCACTGAGGTTACTTTATCTAGCACACCTCTGAAACCTCCATGGATGAGACCTTAGCAGGTGCTGTCAGGAACACATTCTTCCATACTTGAAATATTCTTAGTGCAAGGAAAAAATATGTCTGATGTGCAACGTAAAAAGTCACCTCTGAGTAAGTTTAAAAACACTGAGAGTCATCTGTAGGCCACAAAAAGCAAAGGTGTTCAGCACAGTAGATTTTTTTTTTCCCCTGAGTACTTCCCTTAATGTATTTTTTTACATTGTCTTCAGTTTATTGCACTTTATATCAACATCCATTCCCCATCATGAAAAGTCTAGATATTTGTGGACTATCATGTCTCATTTCAGCCTTATCCCCACCTCAGACTATAACAGCTGAGGCTTTTCTCATATGCCAGTTTCTCAAAGACTGCTATTGATTTTGCTGCCTTTCTTTAAAAGATCACTCAGAAAAAACATAATAATGTGAAGACAGAAGGGCTGTACTTGTCCATACGGCACAATTACCCAGTCATTTACGTGAGTGAGGTGTCACCCTGGCATTGTGCTCTTCGTGGAAAACTACATGCATGTGTCACACATGTTGTGGTGTAACATATTTGTTAAATCTATTTATTGCACATCTTTGACCACTTTACCTATCTTCATCCCACGCTGCCATCTGTTCTGTGGCTACCACCCCCCATCCACTCTCCTGAGTACCCATGGAGGGCTGCCAGGAAAACGGTTCCTCCTTTTCTTGCCAAATTTGGAATTTCAGTTGCAAATTTACCCTAGCAAGAGTGCCAAGGGGAGACAGAGTCAATGCCAAACCCATTCTAGCTTTCCTGTTGGGCACATTTTCAGTTCTGTCACAGTAGCTGAAAAGGGGAGCTGACTCCCATCAGAAAGGGGTCATGCCCAACACCACAAGAGGAATCAGCGGTTGTTCCCAGTCCAAAAAGAGCTCCAAAGGCTTTAAAACTGTAATATCTGTAGAATCTGAAAATAATTCTATTACTGACATGAATGACCATCTCAAAACCCTGCACATTTGTCTTCATGGAAAATAATGCACCTGGCTGCACCGAGTGAAGGTCTTTTTAAAAACAGTTCCAATAAAACATCTGTTAAAACCACCTACATCACTCCTGGAATCATTTTTCCACAGAAAGGGCTTATGTAATATCCGCAGAGATTTTTTCTTTGCATGTAATGCTACCATCCTGCAGTCATGTTAAGAGAGAGCTTTCTACAACACTGTTGTATAAAGTATTGACCATCATGCTTGGTCAATACATACACACACAAACCCAGAGATTTCCAAAATCAAGTAGGGCTTTCCATGCACAAGTTCTCAATAAAATAAGACAAATGTGTTTTTTCCTATAGTGTGCTCTGCAGGAGCTCTCATATGCAGATACTGTGTGCTCCCCTCAGTGCTGTACTAGCACTGCAGCCAGGCATGAGACATATTACCAGCTTGCTCCTGGTGACTCATTCCAGCAGAGCAGTTGTGTGGGAGTGCACTTGAAATGATCCAATTTACTCATTCTCCTCAAGGACCACAGGAGCACCCACTGCAGTGAGATCTGTGCTGGCAAAATGTACAGCAGAGGGGGCAGAGTTTGACTTGGTACAAACAGGCTTCATCTCAGCAGGGCAGGAGGCACTCCACTTCAGCTGATGGAAGATGCCCATGGGAGAGGAGGTTGAGAAAGAGGTCCTAGCAAGAGCCCTTCCTGCTTTCTCTGTCCCCATCCTTGGAAGCAAGGACCCAGCTGATGAGCTGGTGACTCAGAAGGTCCTTTGATCTTCCTGGCCTGTTGCCCTTTCACCACCTCAGCTCCCTTGAGGCCGATGAGCTCCTGTGCATATAAATCTTGGCCACCACCTCCTGCCTCTGCAGCGTGCTTGGATAATGGCCTGGAATACAGGATCATTTCCTTAAGATACCAGTTCCATCAGGGATGCAATTTATTGTTGTCACAGAGCGGGATACCTCATCCATATGAGGCTCATTACTGCTACACAACAGTGATGATGGGAGACTTGCAAATGCAGGCAGAGGACGAGAGCACAAGGTGTTAACCTCAAATGTGCTGAAGGCAACGTGTCCCTGCCTCAGTCATATCTTGAGAGTTCTCATACCAGCTGACCTCCCGGGCCACATGGGACCATGCACCAATTCCACAGTTTTCAGGGAACTTCAAAGCACAGTGCAGAGTCTGTTTGAGCCCAACAGAGGGGTGAATTTGCTCTCAACAAGAAGCATTTTTCTACACCCTCTGCTGAATTATAAATTTAAAAGCAAACACAAATTGCAATTGGCTGTTTTCAGTGTCACATGCCAAGGAAGTGTCAAGGTCTGTGATACCAGGCAGAAGTAGTGTCCAATATTAGAGATGGAAAATTAATTTCTATTAGCCTATGAGCCTGTCATTCCTGGGCAAAGATGTTTTTGACAAATACCATTTCTTCTGGTGTTAACAAATTGCCTGCAAGTAGATTGCAGTATCTCACAGATTTTTTCACTATTTGAAATATACTTACCAAATATTTACTTGCCAGAGAGTTATTCTTGGGGAAATTGTTGATCTGTGGCTCATTCACAGAGTTTGCTACTGACATTGGATAGTTGAAGTGCAAGGAACTTTGTTTAGTTTTTCTTGGACATGCAGGTCACCTGGTATTGTCTCTGCCACCCAAAAATATGGATAAAACTGTTACGGTGGGGTTTGCTCAGTCTTTCTCTGATATTTGTTTTAATTCTACCTCCCATAAGCTTTCTTCTAAGTCAAGTTCTAACTCAAAATATTTCTGGAAAGAAAAGGGGTGTGAACACAGTCAAACCTGAATCATTGTTTATGTATTTGCTGAGAAACTGTAGTCAGTGTCATTCACTGTGCGTTCAATATAGGTGATATACGGGGTTGAATTCAGCTGTAGGGTAGGTTTCTACAGTATTTATGCAGCTAAAAGTTTGATGAAAGTTGTTAGAGTCTCCTTGTTTGGGCAAAATCAGCAAGCCAGTATTTCAGCCTTGCCATCCAGCTGTTTTTTCATTTGGACAGCTAATTGTATCTTAGGGCTACTAGAAATAGCCAATCCATAATTAAAAGGCTGCTGGGTTTAATGTACAGGCCTACCACTCACTTTAAAAGTATAGAATAAATCAAACTGCATTTTCTTGCCAGTGGCTAGCACTTTATTTCTCTGAGAGTTGGCACCACTCCAACACTCAGTTTTTAGGAGGAAAAGAGCAATTGTTGGCACCCTCAACTTCATGGAAGAGGTATTTCATTTCTTAAAAAGAAAAAGACCAAACCAAACCAAACCAAAAAAACACACCCCCCAAAAAAAAGCCATACAAAAAAACACACCAAAAAACGTTCCGTCTGTTAAAAACAAGCAACGTGTCAGGAATTTCAATAATTTCTCTTGTCTTATTCCATCCATCTATCGATCCCTCCATCCATTCTCTACTCAAACTTAAGACAGGCACTTAAGAAGGAAAAGAACCTCTTCCCTCAGCATCTCGAACAAAAGCATGTTTTTCCTTAAGTTTCTGTGGAGTTAACTGCAGGTATGCGTGCTAATCCATTTGTGCATCAGGTTGTTTTGTAGTTGTGTGCACGTACTGCTCGTGTTTTACTGGAGCAGCCAAAACTAACTGACTTTTGGTATGCGATCAATGCCTACTCCCATTTGTTACACCATTCATTAAAGGGACGCAAGACACAGTTTTAATTAGAGTTGTGCTGAACCAGCAGCTGAGCTCTTGACGTTGCGATCAAGTTAAGTTTCAAATAAAAGGCTGAGACCCATGGCCCTTCTTTGGCAGAGCTTCTTCTGGCTGACCTAGACCTGCTTGGTTCCCAGAAAGACATGGCAAATCCTTTTGTTAGTACAGACCTACAGCCCTACCCCACTTACTTGTAGTCAGCTGTGAACCTGAGCTCACCCCGCGGAGGAGCATAAACCCTTCTCCTCCCTGTGATTCGGAGCAGATATGTTTTGGTCTTTGTCTCTTAAACAGATATGCTTGTTGTAAACTAGGAAAGCTTTTATGAAGACTCCACCAGAAGGCCATCAGACTACATATCTATTGCATGGTGGAGCTGGCTTAGTTGTAAATGTGGAAGGTGCAGACTATAGAGCTAATGATACAGCCTTGCTGACTGGAAAAATGAAAGGAGCAGTACACTCAGAGTGACCAGTTCCCCCCAAACTGAAACATATATAAGCAGACCCCTATGAGTTAATAGTGGACAAATAATGGTGTAGAATTTCCTTAGCAGTGGAGGCAATGTCTTCCTGAAGCTTCCCTTACCCTGGGAGTATTGGAGGGCTTGTCGCAGTTGCATGTTGCGGTAAGAATATGAATGGTATCTCTACAGAGTATGCACATAGCCTCTATAGGCTCTTTCCTGAGCCCTACCCAAGGGCAAGGCACCCACTTTCTTCTTCCTAGAATGGGAGCCAACACTGGGCACTTCTGCTTGTTAATGTATTGACTATTAGATAGAACCAAAGTGGTAAATCCTCCTCCTCATACCAGTGAAAATGTCACCCAGTCTCCATGTGACTAGTCCCTACCTGGAGATAGTGCCACTCTCCATGGTTCCTGGTTTTTCTTGAACTTCATTGGTGAGGCAATATCTAGACCTCCTTGTTCTTGATAATCAGTGCTTACAGGTATCTAGAAAACAACTGTGCCTTTACAGGGCTTTCACAGTGATGCCAACTGCACAGCCTTTGGTGCCACCAAGGCAGAGAGGTGTGACTCTTGGGTTAGCTTGCTAGTGATGGCACATGTGTGTCTGCATATGCTAAAACATTTAAAACCTGTATTTGGTTGACATACGCTGTCAGGAAGCATGGTTTCAAAGAGGTTTTAATTAGAAATTTTATAATTTATTGCTTGCAATGCAAGTAGCTCATTTCCTCAAGGCCTCTGTGAAGGCTGCAGGCACTGAACTCTCATTTCCAAGTTTCCCTTTAAGAAGAAATATATTTAATAATAATAAAACATCGGTATTTTAAAAGTTTCAGTATTAAATTTTTTTTACTGGTGTATGCAAATAATTTCACTCCCTGTGGACTAATGTACCTGTTACTGTTCACCTGAGAAACAGATTGTAATTGGATCCTGTAGAGCTGGACAGTGTGTTTAGGTACCATCTGAGTACAGCCTCTGTGAATGAAGTTATATGAAGTCTTTGCATAACTTTCCTGTGCCATCCATATAGCAACTGGCTGGTAGAGGAGGCAGCATTGGTACAAGAATGTACAGTGAAGATTGTGATTATGGACACTTGTATAATCAGACTTCAGCTGTGCTGTAAGTGATGGAGCAATATGAATTTCACCTGAGCACCCTGGAGCAGGTTGTGAGAGCTGATGTGTAGAATGCTGGTTGGATGCCTTTGCTACCTGAGCCACCAGGCACCCAAGTCCTGTCCCAGTATGCTCTCTCTTCCCTGTGGAAGCATTTCAAACAAGAAGATGTTTATTATTTCTGAGATTGTCCTTAGGCTGATTAATGTGTTTATTCTTTTAGAGGAATAAACTTACCTCAGTTGGAGGTTGAGACAGATTTAGAGAGCTCCTCTGAATAAAGAGCACAGGTTTCCAAGGAGGTGCAGAGATCAATTAAATCCCAAATAAAATTTCTGTCAGCAGGACTGCTTATGCAAAAATCCTGTGCCAGATTTCACCACCTTTCACATACAATCCCCCTCAAAATCACAAACACAAGCTGGCAAATCATGTGAGAAGCTGTGCAGGAAAAAATGACATTCAGGTGGTGGTCCAGATGGTGCCAGATTTGAGGAAGACATGTTAGTGCATAATTGAGCCCTGCATGCTCTGAGGCATGAAGGGCAGTCCACTGCTGCCAGCACAGAGGACCAGCAGGAGCCATGCATGAGGCATCGGGGGAGGCCCAGACAAGAGGTTCAGCAGGACACTTCACTGCAAAAACATCTGATTTGTATTTCCTTACCCTTCTAGTTTTCCACTGGCTTTCTCTTGCCTAAGGAGGTTCTTTTACTTGTTTGCATCTTTGTCCCACTGCAGCTGTAAGACAGCCAATAGTTGGGAGTCAGCATTAATGTTCCTGCTGCCTCACAGTAATCAGGCAGGGCATCAGCTTGAAATCTGCAGGCAACCTAAATGCTTCATCCATCCTTTCCCTTGTCTCCCTCAAATATACTCCTGCATTCCCAACCAAAATGGAGCATGGGACTCCTGAGTGGGTCAGTGAGAAGCAATGCAGAAAAAGCATCTTTGGAGCTTCATATCCAAGCAGAAAGCCAGTTAAATCAACATCATACCATACTGCAAGCCATAATTTCTCCAAAACCTTTGTACATTATGTAGGGATGAAGATTCAGGAATGAAGTCAAAAAGCATCCAGGGAGACCGAAGGACTCTCCTCAGTGTGGGTCCCGACCTCACTGAGCCTTTGCGCAGCCAGCTGCTCTTGCAAATAGGCAAACATGCATGTCTGAGTGACAAAATAAGGTTGCTGACATTTTTGTAAGAGAAAAGGTGAGAATTTGCTCATTGATATTTTTTGCAGATTTATACATGTATCTGTTTGGTTTCTTTTTTGAGCAAAATAATAGTAAAAATAGGAAAATCTCAGCAAATGCAGTAGAGGAAGCCAATGCTCCAAGAGTCAGCCTCCTATCTTTCCTCCACAGGCAGAAGTTCATTTCTGGTCTGAAGCTTCATTGTGGTTCCTTAATGCCCTGTCATGTCTCAGCAATTTACAGCAAGATCTAGGACTAAAAGGCATTCATGAACATTTTTGGAGTTTTAAGTGCTGTCTCTCCTTCACCCATCTGCCTCTGTTGCAATAAGAGACATCTTCCAGTAGGAAGCACTCCCCTCCACCTTAGAAGGAGAAGGAAGTTCAGTCAGGGTAGAAATGGTTCATCATTACTAGGAAATAAAGAAATCTTGACATTTCACTTCTCAGATTACTTGAAAAGCATACTGAAAAAAATAGTATAGGAGGTTATCAATGAACTGAGTTGTTGATGATTGTCAGCAAGTTTCTGACCAGAAAAATCACTTGCTCCTCTTCTCGTCACCACCATAGCTCAATCAATCCCTCATCTTTGCTGAGTCTGGTTAACTCATTTCATAGTCACTCATGACTGAGCAATGATATGGAAAAATGCAGTATGTAATGGAAACTGTGACCTGTCACCTCATGTGGGCTGGTGCCAAGGAGGTTGCTAATTATAGCCTGACATGTAAATACTCCTGGAAGATGATTGTACTTATTTGGACTGGTGCAATATTAATTAAATACTTTGATTATTTCTGAGATAGACTTTGGGAAGGAGGGGGAGAGGTTGTCAAGGGAATTAACCTTTTCATTTCTGGGAATAAAGTTGTCTTGTAGCAGAATGCTATGTCTGAGTTTTCCTCCCTCTTTTTTCTGTCTTCCTGTCTTTGGCCTACTCCTATGAGACCTCCCACCATTATCTGCTTGCTCTTGGTCTCCGCTGGCTCTGTGCCCATGCCAGTTCCTCAAAGTCATGACTCACCTGCCTCCTTGAGCAGGGAAAAACCTAAATAAGGAAGAGCTTCTGGGAGGGAACCAGGGTGGCTCTTGTCTGAGGCCAGAGCCCCTGGCTGCCCAGCTTTCTGCACTCACAAAATCTCCAGCCCAGAAACAGCCAGCTTTTACTTCCTAGACTGGTTTTCTCATGAAAGTACCAACACAGAATCATCCCTCACGGCTCAGTCTGCCCTGACCTGGGAGAGGGAAGGGGAAGCTGGTGTACAAAGCTGCAAACCAGAGGAGTTGGGATCACGTCTGCAAGAAACTACTAAAAATTTTGGTGGGTTCAGAAATGTCAGGACAAGATGCCACTGCCTGCCTGACTCATCCTTAGGAGTAAACAAACATCAGTGACATTGCATACAAGAGACAAAGATAAGAAGAGGAGACATGGTGAGCCAAGGAAAATACACTTGGCGTTTTACTTTGTACAAGACACAAAGCCAAGCTCAGGCTCAGCTGCAGGCTGTCTAGTGTTTCATAGGGGTCCTGGCTTTGCAGGGAGCCCAAGGCTGCCCTACAAGCAAGTCTGCTCAGGTGGAGGCAAGCTGCAGTCAGCATTGTGCCAGGGTGTTGGGCAAAGCAGACTGCTCAGCCTAGAGCTTGGCTTCTCAGCAGGCCTCAGGCCACATTTCAAATGAGCTTGTTGTTACCTTCTAAACAGCTCAACAGGAAATTTTGAGCTGTTGAGTCCAGCAACACCTTTCAGTGACCTTGGGGACAGTGTTTTACATCAAGTCCTGCATTTCAAGTGAGCCAAAGCTTTGTGTTGAATGATTCCTCTGTTATACTGCATGGCCTTGGGACAGTCACATGTCTGTGCATTCAAGACAAACTGACACTGCTCTTCCTGCACTGTACTTAAACATACCATAGTGTCCCTCAGTTTCTCTATCCACTGAGTGCCTGGGCAGTATTCCCTGCATTGCACATGTGCAGCACCAGAAAAGCAGGCAGCACAGAGGAGCCAAAGTCTTGGAACTCCCAGGGATTTTGTGCCATGAGGAGTCGTGCTCCTTTACACATGGCCCAAAGGCAACTGGCACTGTTCTGACAGTACCAAAACCAACTCTTCTAGTTGTCTTCAACATACTTGAGTGGGAGTACCAAGGGCAAGCTGAACCAGGGCCTCTGCAGAGAGCAAGACAGCTCTGCTGTACTCAGGTAACGACCCTTGTCTCCCGTTTGTCTTTTCATTATAGTCTGTAGGACTGGAGAATGCAATCTCTTACCTGGAGCAGACAAGTAAGAGATGGTTGTGGGTCAGAGCTGCCACTAATGCACTCTCAAGGACTTTCCACAGCTGCACAGCATTGTTTTGAAGATTCAGGGGAAGGACGAGTGTTATTTCTGCCCCAGAAAGGCAGAAGACATTAAATCAACATAATAAGAGCTGATGAGAAACAACAGAGGCATCAGGACAGAACAGAGAAAGGGAGATTTGTGAAACCTGGATGCTGTGGGCCCAAGAGGCACAGGCACATGCATTCTAATTTGTCCTCTCTCCTGCAGTCCTATGGATCACTAAGTGCTGCTGGGCCATTGACTCTGTGAAAGCAGTGCTGCTGGAAAAGCATGGTGCTGTGCTATTGCCAACTGTACCCTGTGAGTGACGGGGTGCCAGGGCCACCTGCTGTGGCAGGATTTCCAGCTAGGGGTCATACTGGGCAATGGTCTGGCTAAGGGATGGTTGCAGACTTCTGTCCTCTCACTCCCATGGGAAGCACGAGTCCTGGAAGCAAATGCCAGGATGATGGGCACATTTCGGTGCAGGCAGCAGAAGCTCTCCCTCTGGACTGCAGCCTTACAAATACCCAAGGCAAAGTGCACAAAACTGCTCCCTCATGCTGTTTTGAAGAGCTTGGATCTTGCTCCTTGAGGCATATTCTCTGGACAGCGGTGCATTCATCAACCCCCCCTGAAAACACTGAAGATGTGCAGGTTCTTCATGGTCTGTCTGTAAAGTGAGAATAGGACAAAGCACAGGAGAACAGTACAGGCCAAAGACAAAAGCTCATGCTCAGAAGCAGGTGAAGAAACACCAGGCATAAGCTTGGAGATGCCATGCTAATCCTAACAGCCTGAAATGGGGAGGTGGAGTGGAAGATAGGTTTTTTCCATATAGTCCTTTTTCAGGGAAGAGCAGCTTGAGTTTAATGGCTGGACTTGAAGTCAGAGGGTTACAGTGTCACATGGAGGCAAATGAAAACACAGATTGATCAAAGTTACCATTTTTTACCAATTACTTGTTTGTTCAGAGGCACTAGCCACTCTTCATGCTGATTGTCTCACTGCATAATCGCCATTGGCAGCTTCCCTCACCCTCTCCTAAAGATCCTCCGCATGGATTTTTTCTTTCCAGTTGCATTTCCGGGGACAATAAGAAAATTGCAGCATAAATTAAACAAGCTGCCTGGAGACTCTGAATCAAAAACAATGTAGATGAATTTTTGAGTGAGAGGGGAAGAAAGAGGGAAGTTAAATGCAGTGCCTGCCTGCTGGCTTCTCCCTTGCTACGCTTACACCAATTAAGTGTAGCAGCACAGACAGGGTGGCCAGGGGAACACCTTTGTGCACACATGCTAATTTGTTCACAGGCTGCAGAGCACAATTAATAAAAGTGCTTCTCCACACATTCCCAAAACCAAAGAAGGAACATTTGTAGGCACAGCTACTGGAAAGGATACACATACGTCTGGATCAAAGGTAAGCTGGATTTAGGGAAGATTTGTACTCTTCACCTGGCACTTCCTGTAAGGATCCACAGGCACTACAAATTTAAGACCTCTTCAGTCAGTCAAATTTTATTCTGCCATTACAAAATAAACAGAGGGAAGAATAAACTTTTAAAGACAGGTGAAAGAAGTACAGGGGCATTGAATTTAAATCCAGGAGAAATGGGGCTCGGAAGTCTCACACAGAGTTCTCATGTCAACACAGTTCTCATGCCCACAGAAGGAGGGCAAGGAGATATTTGTCTTCACAGTAAAATACTGGCTTTAGCTGTGATGGATGGATGGATGGATGGATGGATGGATGGATGGATGGATGGATGGATGGATGGATGGATGGATGGAGAGTCAGCTGTTGTTTCTCTACTCCCTGCCTGCTCTTTCTCCTTTATTAGCTTAAATGTTGGCGTTTTTTTAAAGGACAGGAGCAAGCAGAAATTAAATGCTCACTCTCAAAATGAAGCTGACATGAGCCTCTGGCTTTGAGGATGGATTAGTTTTGAAGGCATACTAGGCACAAAATGAGGCCGGTGAGGGCTGGTGGTGGAATTCCCAGTAGGGACAGGTTCCTTTAAAACACAGATTAAACAGGGAGGAAATGCACAGTGTATGAATATGAATTGATGCTGGGCCTTGCCTGGTCTCGCTTCATTTGATAAAGCGCATTTCCTTATTGCATGTCAATTATTTACATTATTTAAATATGTATCATCAGATGAACATGTCAGCCCTGAAACAGATACACAGATGCCCACAGAAACACACACGTGCACCAGAGCATGAGGAAAGGAGTCACACATCAGTCCATCGGGCAGATAATGAGCAGACACTCCTGTGCTCGGTGAGCTGTGAGGCACAAGCACCCCTTTGCCCAGCCCCTGATGCATTTCTTGTGCTGCCCCTGCAGAAGAGTTGGCTTTCCCCAGAATAATTTAAATGCAGGCTCTGCTCCGCGCTGCGGGAATGTCAGCACCCGGCAGGAGCCCCACTCCTCACCGGTGCCTCTGCTAATCCTCCAGTACGTGGAACTGCTTGTCTGCGAGACAGTTATTCTTCATTTCATCTGCAAGTTCACAACAAAGGAAATGCAAGAGACCTACATTTAAATGAGATAAAATCCCTGCGCCCAGCAATTCTCCAAAGTTAGTGTTATTAGTAAAGATGTTAGTAGTCAATATTGCAGTGTTCTGGCCTCTATCAATCTATAAAAACATGCACTGAATTCTTCTGAAACAAAATTGTTATACTTACATGATTCCCATTCTTATGAGGAATTTCTGTCCGTGGCTTCTGCTCCGAGTATACAAGGGTCTGGGTGTGGCATAAGCTTTGCAGCAAGCGCTGCTGCCTCTCAGTTCTGCTGTTTGCCTCCAACTCATGAGACAAAGTAAAATTATACTCTGAGTACCCTGACCAGACATCAGAAAAAACATGAGCCCAAATTTTTCAGTTTGACTTGGCTGCATGCCCTGGCTACAGAAGGAGTCAAATTTTTCCATTTGTGCAGTGCAAGGGCAGAAAGTGCTGTGTGCAGCTCTCAAAACACCGAAGGCTTGGGCAAGGATGGACTATGGATATATGGACAGGCCCAAGACAAAAACTGGATCCTCCTAAGCTTTCCACTGAGTGATTCTTCTGACCCAGTCTCCTCCTAGCTCTGAGAAAGTCCAGAAAAACTGGGATGTTGACTGGATTTAGCTAGCTCTGGTGAAATGTTCCTAAAAGAGCAAGTAGGGCCTGGTATAACAGGTAATTTTGCTGATGTATTACACTGCTACTAGTGAAAGAAGAACTAAACACTTTCCTCAGCACAAAATTCGATGGGTCAGATTTCTGGCACGTATGAGACAGCATAGCAGACTCAATGGAGGTACTCCAGTAGGAACCAGCTGATGTGTTTACCAGAAGAGCTGACCAAGGCAATTCCATTTACCCTCCTGTGCCCTTGGCTTTGTGCTGCCCACCATGATAGTAGCTGCAGTAGCATGGGGAGCAGCCAGCCTTTCTCTACCAAAACAGCAAACTCAAAGAAACATTGTACATACAGGTGATTTGCATAATTGATGCAAAGCAGCATCCCGCTGTACAAATCCTCTCCCTGCAGTCAAGTAATCTTCCATACCCATCCTCATCCTGCAGTCTCTTCTCTCCCACTTTACAACCTGTTAGGCTTCCTCCTACTCATCTGTTGCCAGCCCTCTTTCCTGCCCAGGTCCTCAGCTTCTCTTTGCACCAGGAACCTGATATCTCTGTTGCTTCTCTCCACCTGTCTGCTCTTCCTGCCACATACCTACAATGCTCATTGGCCAAAAGAAGATCCATGAGAAATTAGGACATCTAATTAGCTAAAATGGAAAGGAAGAGGGAGATTTTCAGACATGATCATTACCAATCTGAGCAGCCTGCCAAGCCTCCCAAGGGAAACAGCAACAAAATCTCTTGCTGTAGAAACTTACCTAGAGGCTGCAGCCATTGATTTCAGATGGTGGCAAGATGACAGTCATGTGTGGCGTCTCAAAACACAAGGCTTTGTCTGGGACTGAGCACTCAGCCTAGCCACATAGGTGGCCATTCTCCCCAGGCACAAGTGCAGCTGTCCGTGCTCCCCTGAGGTCAACCCAGTAAGTGATACTGGGGGTACATGGAAACATTAAAAAAATTTTTAAAAAACCCCATACCCAAACCAATAAAATAAAATAAAATTAACCTGAAAAAATAACAATAGCACACCATTTATGCTTTATATATTGTGCAGCTACGGCAGGCCAGGTCTAGAATCCAGCATGCGTCTCTCTCCATCCCTCTCAGTTAATGGGCATCTCTGCCTGCCTGTGCTCAGCACCTGCAAACAGCTGGTACATGAATATGTGTTGCACTGACATCTGTCCACAGCCACCTCCTTCAGCTGGAGAAGCTCAACTCCTGTTCATAAATAATTGCCCAAGCAGCTGCTGGCAGCCCTGGGGAAAAGGACTCAGGAAGGTCACAGAGCAAACACAGAGCTTCCTGCAGAGCACATATGTGTTGTGCCCAGTGGCTGAGGCATATGGACTTCTCCAGACCTCTTACTGAGGCATAACTCACTCACTGCCCAGGGTGATAATGTGCTCAAGTCTCTCACTCGCATAAAATACAAAGACAGGCTAGGATAACCATCACTGCTCCTGGTGGTGCCATGAGAAGGTGATCTTGGGCCATACCATCCCTTCACTGAGGAGCAGAGGCTGGTGCTGCCCCAGGAATGTGCCAAAGGACAGCACAGCCCTTGCTGTGAGGGTTGTGTGGTGACTTCTCTCAAGGAAAGCTAGTCTGTGGTGGTAAGAATTGCCACCTGTCTCCCCATCAAGGCCTCTCAGATAGCAAGAACAGGAGATCTCCCCCCAGAGAATGAAATGCAGCCTTTCTCATAACCTGAACTGCTCTTGTTTCAGATCAGCTCATGCTCCTCTGTAGCCCTTTGTCTTTCTCCTTTCTTTTAAAAGTGCTCACTAGCCTCCTGCTGCTCAGGGAAGCTGCTGGGGCTGGGCAGGCAGAGGGCAGGATCTGGCAGGGCCTTTTTGTGAAGTGAGACAGTGGGCATAGGGGAGACCATCTTGTGGACTTCTGCCTGCTGTCTGTGTTTTGGCCTCACAAGCCCAAGCTTTTCTTAGGCAGAAGAGAGGAAGTTCTTTGCTGCTGAGTTCTCTCTCTGGCCAAGTATCCTCCTGGAGATGAGGCTGCCAGGGGCTGGCTGTCTGAGCCATGTTGGTGCTGCTCAGCAGCTCAGTCCAGCTCTCTGGCTGTCCGAAGCCCTGAGGATTAAATACACCATCATGTGTAAATCCTGTGTTTAAACAAATAATTCTCTCAGAATAACAGGCAGGCTTTTCCATATGAAGCAAAGCTGACACCTGACTCTTCACCTGGCTTCTCCCAGGAGAATATTTTAATGAGGCCCACAGCTGTAATATCACACAGAGAATATTAGCAATGCTAATTACCTGAAGTTTAGCCCATGAATACTCAAACAACCATACCTTGGAGACAAATTGTTGTTTTGGCCCAAGCAAAGCACTGATGGTTTGCACCAATGGTTTGCAAAATGAATCAAGGCTTGTGAGAGCATCAGAAATAAGGCGTTAGGCACACAGCAGGGCTGGTAAATAAAACAGTTGCCGGGACAGAAGGCAAATCTGAGATTGCAGAGAGAAATTGCCTTGAGGTGGCCAAATCCCTCCTGAGAAAGCACAAAAGGTGTTGATAGGTCTCTCAGCATCATCTCATACATGATCGGCACAGAGAAAGGGGGGGAGTATTGAAGGAATTCTGTGCCAGGCAGCTGTAGCTGGCACCAACTAAGCCTTGCACTGGGCTGGGAGAAGCCAGAAGTCCACAAAGATATGCAGCATGTAAGCAAGGTCCTGCCTGGAAGACATCCAGGGCCTTTGCTTCTCACCATATGCCCAGTCATTCTGCAGCTCAGGGTCACCATGGAGGTGCCTGGGTGTGCAAGGATGACTGCTCTGAACCAACCTGCTCCATGTGCTCTGCTCCCAGTGCCAGAGCTCAGTCTGTGGCACAGTAAATAGAGCGATGTGTACTCTGCTGCATGAAGCTCAGCCATCACCTCTACCTTTAGCTCCTTATCACAAACGCTGCAGGGCAACGCACAACAAGGGCCATTGTGTGGCAGAAGAGAAGACTTTGTCCACCCAGGTGTCTCTCGGAGGGAGATGGGAATTTTTAGCAGACTGTGTTGCTCTAATTGAGCACAAAAGCATCACATGGCAGGCAATAGCCCATTAGCAACACTGCGTGCTGAGAGGCCTTTTAATTATTTTTGTGTTCCCAGAGGACTACAGAATGCTCTTCGTAAGCATGGCATGGGAATGCCAATTAGGTGGCCTCCAGCCCTACAAGACAAGGTCCGGTCACATCACCTTGCGTCACTGGCTGAACCCTGCCCTCCATTTTCTCCCCAAGTCTGCTGTTCTCTGCTGTCAAATATATATTAAAGGGAGCTGCTGGCTGTTGTGAATGTTGAGTCTCCTGTCTCCTTGCCAAGGTCAGGCTGCTGGGGAGGTACCTTTGCTCTCCATAGCTTCTCTTTGACACTGACGGGTCTTTCTTCCATTCAGCACAGGCAGACAGCCTTGGAAAGAAGGCTCTTTCAATTCCTATGGATTCTTATTTCCAGGGAATAAGGTGGGTAGTAAACAAATCACTGAAGCAGAGGCTGCACAACAGTGAGCTATTGTGGTATCAGAACACACAGTTGCACTAGGGCATTCCAGGAGCATGTAATAAAAAGCCACTAAATCAATTTCTGCTTGGATGAAAAGCCACCTTCACTCTTTGCAATCACTCTTGTATCTTAGGAAGCTTCTACACTTAGAGATGAAATCCCGGTCACACAGAAGTGGATGGGAGGTTCACCCTCTACTGATGTGGTGCTAGGTTTGCACCCTCTGAGTTTAGCTGCGGTGTGCTGAGTTTGGATTTGCTCTTTCATATGGGGTTTGTATTAGAAAAAGGTGAAGGCTTCAATGACAAGCTGTTTGATAACCTTTTATCAACTGTACTGAATGAAATAAGCAGGCACAGCTGAACTTGCTCAAGAAAGACTTCAGTTAAAGTGCCAAATAGATTTTCTCCCACTGTGGACATATTAAAGGAGTAGGAAAACATATTAGGGATAAACTCTATTAAAGCAAGATGTGAGAACCAAAGTATGGGCTTGGCTGTGGAAATAACCTTCCCTAACAATGACCTCGAAAGGAAGTTTGGGGGCCAAATTTGAGTACCAAGTTCATATAAAGCATGCACCTCACAGCTGGGCTGTGCCTGCTCAGCTGCAAGGACACAGATGCTTAGGGGTGTCTGGGGCTGGAAGTGCAGCATGTTCTCTGCAGCAGCTGGTTCCTAGCAAACCTGCAAACTTGTCTCTCATTTGCCATCTCTCTTGACAGCCAATAAGTCCCAGAACATTTGTTCTCTCCTCGCTTGGAAGCTGCCCCATGGGGCCAATGCTTTCTGGCTGTTCCCTATGCCTCTTCTGGCTTTTTGTATGTGTACTAGGCTGGGGGGATGGGAGGGTGGGAGCATGGAGAAGCTGAAAGCACTACCCAGGACAGGACCATGCCACAGATATATGCAGGGACATAATGATGTTTTCTGTCTTCTCTTTTTTGTTTCTCCCCTCCTAGTTATTTCTAACATTTTACTTGTGTTTTTGACACCTGTTCAGCCTTGACCTGTCATTTTCTCAGAATTAGCAACACTGCTGAGATCATTTTCCCATGAAGTGATGGCTGATTTAGAGCCCCTCATTATGCATGTATAATTAGGGTGGTTTTTTTCCCCAGAAGCATTACTGTGCATTTATCGACAGTAGATTTCAGCTGTCATTTTATAACCCAATCTCTTATTATCATGAAAAACTTCTTCAGCTCTTCACAGTCAACTCTTGTTTTGACTGCCCAGAATAGTTTTTAATTCTCAGTAAACTTCTCACCTCACTTTTCATCTTCTTTTCCAAATCACTTGTAAATAGATTAAAAATTACACATCCATCTTAGATCTCTGGGTAATTTTCCTTGCCTGTAAAAACATATTGTTTATTTACACCTTTATGCTCTACTGCTACAAATACTCTGTGTCTTTTATTGGACCCACCAAACTGGCAATCGCACTATTATTCAATAGCATTGCACTGGAAAAAGTGTGGACAGACATTACAGAAATAAAACAAGCAGTAGTCCCACTTTTAGGACTTAGCAGACAAGCTATATTTGTTTTGATCTGTGATTCTAATTATCTTGTAAATTCCTACCACTAAATTTCATTTCTCACTGTATGTAACATGTAATATATCTTTCGTTTTGTTTTCTAAATGTATCACCACTTCAGAGTTCATTAAGCCTTTCCCAGAGACTACAGCTGATAAAATCCTCATCTGGATTCAAGGTATTAGCAGAAAGACTAACTCCTCAAGTCTCTGGCACTAAGGCAAAGTACTGTCATAAATCCATAGGAAACCAGATTTCATTAGTTCCCTTGGTCATGGAATTAATTGTTTGTTCCAGTGCTGGGCACCTGATCATGGCTGCGGGCAGCAGGAGAGCCAGAGGCTTTTTAATGTTGTTCCTCTGCTGTGTTTTACTTGATTTTTCTGTCAGGATTATGAGATGCCAGGGATGTAAAACAGCTACTGGGAAGACAACAGCTGCCAGAAACACAGCCTTCTGTTTTGTACTTTGAGCTATGCATACCATCTAGAGTTAAAAAAATAGTGCTTAGAATAATTTAAAGCTGAAATCTGTTACGTTCCTTCAAAATTACCCGTGCTTGGTTTAATAGATGCTGGATTAATTGCGTGCTGTCTGAGAGCTTTTGTTCCTCTCCGGAATGGCTGTGGTCTGTGCCACAGGGGTGAATGCTACTCTACTGTATGGCAAATTTGACATTGAAGGGCTCTTTGTAGAAATAAGACTGCCATTCTCTCCCATTGTTCCTTTGATTAAACAGTGCCAGCAAAAGAGACAGTTTTGATGGTTGTTTTCATATTATGGGCATCTGGCTACTAAGAGCTGGGCTGAGATCACCAAATCACAAGCCGCTTTAGAGATGTCTGTTTATGCATGCTGATTCCACAGTGATGTGATCCAGAAAAGTATTTGGATATGCACATTGAGGGGGGCAGGGAGGTGGGGAGGAGAGAGAAACAGTTTCTGGGATGTGTGGTGAAGACTGTTTGTTACCCATGTTTTCCAATACACCTCCTGTGGTACCCAAACCTGCAAGTTACCAGTACCCCTGAAATAACTCCGGACTGTGGATGCTTTTCCTCTACTTTTAAATCAACAGACTCCCAGTGACCTCTGAGGTACTTTGTGATAAAAATAAAGGAAATCTAACATATTACACAGTGGGGTCATTCATTAGCTGTTCCCCAGTTAGAACCTCTTTGTAGATACTCACATTGGTGTGAATCAACACTTAGTGATGGCTTGGCGATCCCTCAGACACTTTGGCTTCAGTCACAGGGACTCTGCAAGATTATAATGTCTTTTGGATAGGTTGCTGGCATCTCCTCTTTGCCGAATAAACTTTAACACCCAGAGTTCTTCCCAAAATTTTTATCATCTCTTTTTGTTAGTACCAAAGCAACAGGGAAGGTCTTGGGAAGAGGGCACTCCCGACTCTTTCCACACATCTGTTATCCAAACAGATACAAAGGCACAACAAAGGCTACAGGAGCATTTGTCCTTGAACTTTTAATTGAAGTGCTTTAATATAAAAAAAAAAAAAGGTACATACAAGTTCTAAACTCCTGTTTTCTGCAATGGTTTACACTTTTTCTAAGTTGCAACAGAATATTAGCTACGCAGGTAGTCAACACAGCTAACAAACTACAATACAAATTACTAATAACAGTACAAGATGCTTGGAATACATTCTTGCAAATGTGTATGAATACCAAGAATTCCTGTGAATTGAGAGGTTTCCAACACACATTGCCCTCTTGTCTCAAGCCCCTGTAGGATTTCACTCACAGGTTTCCTAACCACCAAAATATGGAAGGGCTGATCCTTGGCTGGTACAAGCTATGGTGGCTCCCTTAGCATCCATAGAGCAATGTGAGTTGTCGTGATTCACTCTGTGCTCAATAGACACCTTCAGACGGGGGTGAAACATCATGCAAGTTTCCATGCATGACAACCTGATGGGTCTTCTTGGTCAGTGCTGGTTAGTGCATTAAGCAATACATTTTTTCTGAGGGTTTCAAGGCCAATCTCTTTCTCCAGGAAGCAATCAGATCAGGATGACTGAAGAACAATTGTGAGCACCCTGGATTCTTTTACTGCTCTATGTAAAGCTGGGCAAATTTCCCTCAAAAAAAGCCAAGTTTTGAAGCCACCTTGTCACCTCCCCTCCCCCACAAAAGGCTGGCAAAGCTATCAAGCACTTAATAAAACTGAGTGTGACATAAGAAGAGCAAAGGTCCTCCACACAAGCCATGTCAAAACAAATCTCTACATACACACATTGTAACAATACAGTCACTTCAGAGTTCAAAAGAAAGGTTCACACTTTACAAAGGAAGGAAAGGGAAAAAAGGTAACACAAGAAGCTGTCCTTACAATTATGTACTGGTTCCCAAAACTGTAACCTTAGTCTGTGGCCACCAAAAGTAAACGATTTCCAAGAAACATAGTGTAAACTCCAATAAGGCCTCACAGGGTGTAGCAACAGGCAACCTGGAGGTAGTGTACATGGCTGAAAAGGGATTTGAAAGAAAGACAGGCATTTTTCTCCTATTCTGGTACATTTACAAAACCAAAGACGCAGTGACAAACACACTACAGAAATGTGTCTCTCCAGCCTTGTGAGCCTAACTGTGTGTCACCCAGGATTCAGAAGGTTTTTCCTCTGAAGTGAGAGTGGTATCTAGGGTTTTCTTTAGGCAGGAGCCCTCATTCGTTCCCCCTCACTTGGTTGTTTTGGCTTGCCTCTGTACTTACCATGTGACCAGTAGACATTCGGGTTCGTCTGAGATTGCTGGGGTTTCCTCACAAGCATCAGTACAAAACATCCTTAGCACTATTGCCCTGAAGACCAACATCTCAATGGCACACTTCAGTCAGCATCCAAAACTCCTCCAGGCTATTCACTGACTATTGTAGTTTTAGTTAAACGGGAAGGATTTTTAGTGAATTTTTTCATACCACCACTTAATTTGGAGTGTGGAGGAGCATCCCCCTCTGAGCTGGATCGGGGAAGACTGCCCCCAGCCTCTTGGGACCTGCGGGAAAGGTGGGTTCCTGAAGTGAAGCATCCCAGGAATTTGGGAGACAGGAAAGAAAGGCAGGTACAGACCGAAACTCTTTCCCTTTGTACCTGGGGTTTTTTTCTCTCTGACGTGAACAGACTCTTGCAGCCTTTTCCCAGGAATTGACCTGCCCCAGCTGTGACATTTTCCACCTCAGCCACAGCCGTGTTTCGCATCAGACCAAGCCTGCCCAGCCCCAGTACTGCACTGGGCCAGCCTGGCCCCGCCATTGTCACTCCACATGGTTTGCTCTGTCAGAACCCACGCCATCGTCTCAGTGGCACAGGACTTTCATTTGGATGAAATATCCTTCCCAGTTTTGTTTTAACCTAGGAGGAGGGAGCTAGCTAGGTAATATTTTCTGCTATTGGGTTTTTTTTGTTTCTTTCCAGTTTTAGTAAAATCATTATTTTTCCTTCTTCATTCAGACTCCTCATAATTTTTACCTTGTCTCTATTGGGGGTGGGGGCAGGGAAAAAAACAACAAAGGAGAGTTCATCTCATTGGAGGTCCCACCTCCTGAATGTATTGTCATTAAACCAAGACACTGACTGGCATTGGATTATTTTGGTGGGAAGATACAGAAGTTCACAAATCCATGACAAGGTTAGCTTTTTGATTCATCAGCATGTTATGAAAAGACTGAACACCGATGACTCCAGCTCAGAGTATTGACACAGAAGTCAAGTTCACTTCTGCTGCAAAGAGGATAAAAGGCTATTTAGGGGATACAAAAGTTTCTACAGACGTTGTAGAAAACGTGGTGGTGGCTCACAGTAAGAGTTCTTCAGCTGTATTGCCTTTTCAGTGACTTTGATTTTTCTATTCATGTTAATTTGTAAGTACTTATGTTTTTTTCCAACCACATTATCTTGACACCACAGTTATTACATTACAAAAGCCACTACGATGCAGTCACTCAACATACATTATATCATGTATAGGTAGGTGTATGCACAGCCAGGAAGTGGGGCAGCTTCCAACCCATATTTTGTTGTTTCCATAAGGCAGGCACATCCCAGTTAGCTGAGACAGACATAACCTAGAGCATCCTCAAATGTTGAAAAGAAGGCTATGAGTTAATGAGCAGATAGAAACCCTAAAAACTAAGCAACAAGAACATCCCCTGCTTTGTAGGTCTAAAATGACTGTCACCTCAAATAATTTTATGATGCAGAATGTGCAGTATATGCAAAGAAAAAGCTACTCTTTCCCCTGTGAATGCAGGGAGTGGATGTGCTTTCTCAGTATTGCCTAGAAGTTACCCAGTCCACCTGCTCTTCCCTAGCCCACTGTCTTTATAACAATGATTCCTTTGCTTCAATGCCTAACTGGTAAGACTAGACTATTTAATTATGAAAAAACTTCAAGGTTAATGTATTAGAAGACTGGAAATAGATACCCTGATACTTTTAAAACAAATAATGCATTGTACACTTAGTGCTTCTCTGAATCCTCTTTCCACAAACCAAAGCATCAGTTCTGAGCTGAGACAGCCAGTTCTAAGAATTAAAAATGTAGATCAGGCCTTCACAGTCTTTGCTGCCCAGCCAAAAATACTCCCTGCTCCCTAGAGAAACCAGTTCATTCTGAATATTTCTGTGATGTAGACACTTCTGTACTGGGATACACAGCAGGTGACCAATTGCTCTTATGCTGGCCAGTCATCAGAAACATTTTCTGATCACATGATTAAAAGATCACTTTCTGTATTCCTTAAACTATGTGCAATAAAAATACAACTAAAACCAATAAATTTGGACGACTCCTTATCCCATACCCAAATTTATCTATTAGACCAGGAAGGACCACAGGAATGTACTCAGTTCCTCAGAAAGTTCTCAGAAATTGAGTCAGGAGCTTCTCATGTTTTTTCCTCTTTATGCTAAGCCAAGCCTTAGCACACAACTATTGTGCATTTCTCTGAAAGGCCTTTACACAAGAAACAAACTTTGCTGATTTCATCATTGCCACATTGAGCATCATCCCAGGTAAGAGACTCTCTGAAGACCAAAAGAGCCTCTCGGGTACAGTTGTCTAACAACCTTGTCTTCAGACCACCCTGGACCTTCCATGACCCTTATAAAAGTCCTTCAGCTATTTGCAAAGGCCTTCCATGACACAGTCTGTCAACAGGAGGCAAGCCACAGAAATGGATGATATTGTGGCTGGACACAGACTGTGGTTCTACTGCCTCTGATGACAAGATGGGGAGAGCCCAGCTGGACCCCAAGTGGGGGTTGGGGCTCAAAGCTAGATGTCATTTAAAATACCTTTTCATTTCCAAACTGAGGAGATGTGATAGGAAAACCAATAAGGTACGTCAAATAAAAGCCCTAAAGTTACTTTTTGAAACCATTTTTAGTGATAAACCAGTGCCAGATAAAGGAATAAGCCTCTGAAGTCAGAACACAGTTCTTGGATATTTTGATCCCAAATTTAATTATTCTTAAAAGGGGGAATAACATAAAAGTCTTTACAGTTTATTTTTAAATGAGAAGATGTTTTTCATATAAGTAATAGAATAATTTGAAAATAACTGAGGAAACCATGAAGTCACAGATGTTCTGTGTTCAGTGTGTACTTGTGAAGCTGCTGTGACTCCACTGCATTAAAAAAAGACATACATTATTCTGTAGCAATTGTCCATGACACTGAGGCTTAAAACATAAATATTGCAATACCTCATCCAGTTTCTGTATGACACACTGTGTTTTATTGCAGTAATGTCTCATAATAGATGAAGGTGCTGCAGGGTCCTGTTTGGCCAATTGCTATAGGACCCTGGAGTGCACTTTCATAAGCAGGGAATATCTCCCACGGGAAGGGAGTTAAGATGAAGACTGGATGCCAGGAGAACCAGCTAAAAGCTTCACATATGATCTGAGACAAATATTTTCTGTGCCTCACACCCCCACTTTCCCCCAGCACCTCCATTAAATGGGAGGTTCATTTCCTCACTTGCAGATAGTGCTGGATGCAAGATAATGGAGCACGGCCCTGCCATGCACAGCAGAATGCCTCTAAATCAAGAAGCCAGTGTTTTTTGCCAATGTGACAGATTGAAAAATGCTTCTGGTACTTCCATGAGTGGGTTACTAAGCAACACTTTGGCTTCCAGAGAGTAGCCCTGCTGGATGTGATCTCATGTGCCGGCAGCCTGACCACATCCCCAGCTGGAGCACTGGGGAAAGGAGGGAGAGTGTGTGCCGGCAGCAGGGCTGCATAGCTTCACTTGGCTGAAACACAGGTTCCTTTGAGATGAGCTGTAACCACAAGGGAATAATATCCCAGAGGTGATGATGGGCTCACTCACAGGATGGCTAAAAAGCAAAGACATACAGTCAGGACATATCATTGGGAGAGAGTGAAAGCTTAGAAGATTTAAACACAACTCAGTAAACCTATGGCGTATCCTGGATGCATGTCTCAAAGCAAATGACGCTGAATAGGACTGACTCCAGGGAGAGATGCTAAAAATGAGAGGGGTTGGAATGGATTTCCACATGAAGAGACAGAAAGATCAAAAAGACTAGAACAGACTAGAAAGGGGTAAGAGAGGGGAGGTTAGAGCTGACTGAGGTGAGGTCTGATACAGGAGAGGAAAATATGTTGCTGTCCACTGCTTCCTGATATAGTAGTAAGGGGCTGTTTATAGAAAATCAGAAGGCAGTACACTGAAAACTGCTGAATCAAGCTCAAACTCCATGAAGTCAGGAGAAATTTTCCCTGGTTGTGACTGCTTCATCATTATCTTTTGCTGAGAATTCTAACTTTCCTTTGGAGCCTGTGACATGGCATCACCAGAACCAGGCTGAGCCAGAACAGAGTGCAAATAGATTAAACTCATCTGGGAAAGAAATAACTATTTTCTTACATGTGTTGGTTGTGCTCAACTATTAAGCACTTTAATAAACACTAAAGTCTAAGACTTTTAATAAAGACTGAAGTCTAAGACTACTTAGCCTGGGCCTCTTTAGGACACCAGGCCAACCTCTTGACTTAAAGTCAATGGAGGAATGTAGACTGAGAACAGCTGAGAATCAGTCTCACCTTTTAGAGTGTTGGTACTCTTTCATGTGTTGATAAGTCATGCCTCAAACAGGATTGAGATTAAGCTACAAGGGATAATGTTTTGCCTTATTATGTTAGAATGCTAACACACCTTTGCAAAACAATTAGGATTTGCTCCTTCCTCCTTCTTTTTCTTCAAGGTAAGCAACACTTATTATAGGATTCTAGAGCTATTCTAGATCAAAGTTTACAGTAAATAACATTAATATGTACACAAATATATATATATATATTTGTATATATAACTTAAAGTCTTCTAATTAATAATCTATACTATAGCATCACAAGGTAAGGATCTGCCAATGTGTTAATGGGAATGCCACTATTTTGAGGTCATTATTCAGCATTTTAAAATGCACTTAAAAGTTGATGACAACACAGCTTTTATCTGAGAGTACTGCTACGGTGTCGCAGATTTATCTTCCTTCTATTTTCCTTTTGAATAATGAGGACAATGTAGTCCCAAAGTCAAATAAAGGATCAACAGCAAAGATCATAACTCAGTCTTCCTCACCTCAATATTAATTGTTTATGTTTTCTTTGCAACCACTTCTAGTGAAAAAAAACAAAAAAGTGTATACCAGTGGCACATGCAGTCTGAAATGGCAAATGAAGAAAAGGTGAACCAATAAATTAACATGTACACTAGCTTCTGGTTCTTGGGAGATCAGACTGTCTAGCACAGATGACAATTTACTTAAATGCTCTTGAGCTTCTCTTTAAATCTGAAATTCAATGAAATAAATTATCTCCAGGCGTATCCCCATCACTAATGACTCAGGCTGCAATGATGGAAGAAAGTCTAAGTAAACAGGACTGCTGATCTCTGCTGCAGCACAAAAAATGGAAAGCTGTCAAGGAAAAGAGGAAATGTTTCTCCCTGGTTTGTTTTTCTTTTTAAAGAACATTTTATGACTAAAAGGTCTATATGAACTATTGTATGACCTTAATGTGGAGTTGGGATTAAATAAACACATGAGCTTGATTCCCTGCAATGATCAAAGGTTTACTGAACGCATCCAAGGGAGAGATAAAAGCTGATGGTTTGATTTGGACTTATCTCTATTTCTGAATTCCTCTAGACCTTTCAAATCAGTTTTAGTACATACTATCTCTGAAATATCATAAGAAAAGAAAAAAATGAGAATGAACTTGCACTTGCTATAGCCTTCCCAAAAGGTTGCAGGGACACATCTCCAGTGTTTTACTCCTAGGAGAGCTATGAAGGAAGAGTACATTAGGCATAATATTTGTGTCTTATCCTTTGATTTTCAGCAGATACTTCTCTTTTAGTGTTTCTGGCAAATTTTGCACTGGCAGTGCATAGTGAACATCAAAATGCAGTCCTGTGTCCAGTGGCAGCGGATGTCAAGGCTGGAAACAGATCTGTGTTCCACCAGCGTTCATATGTGGCAGAGGGTTTGGCCTTCCAGGCAGAAAATCTTGAGAAATAAAAGGGAAATCCTTATCTTGATTTTCAGAACTGTAGGCACAAGGCTCCTTGATGAGACTTAGCAGTTTCAAAGTTTTATATGGCAATAGCAGGAAGAGTCCCATTCAAGTTGACAAAATGTTGGACTGTGCTTTCTCATACACAGGTGAGACAATGTTAGCAAATACCCTTCAGACTGCTACAAAAAGGAATGCTTTCCCTGCCAAGCAATTCAATCATTCAAGACATGGAAAGGAGATGAACATGAAATGAATGTGTCATCCTTTATCAGTCTTCCAGAATACAAAGAATAAAACCTGTACTTCTCTCTCCCTAGATCCTGAAAAGTAGGAAGAGATGAAATATTTCCTGAGTCACTGTGGAGGGGAAACCTATAGTTTGTTACAATGAACTGAATCAGAGGGATGACTAGACTGACAACAGTCTGAAAGAAAATATCAATACCTGAAAAATCAGCAGTTTTCAGCTATGAAGTGTTCTATTGTTAACTTCATGCACACAAAGGGCAGTAAGCTGATCTGAAAATATTAGTTTCCTCATTTCAAAACAACACATATTCTAAATGCACTAATACTTTACACTTTCATCCAATGTGGCAGAAATGCACAAGAAATATTAATAAGCTATTGGCTTGATTCCCCAGCTGCAAAATGCCTGGCATTCTCACTGGCATACAATAAGAGGGTAAACCCTAAAAAGCCTTCTGTCCCCCAGAATTACTTGCTGTTCTTTACCTTCCCCCTCAGTTAAGTGCCTCAATGCACAGTGGTGGTGAGGATAGCTAAATACCCCAGTGGTGCAGCTGGAGAGACAGGACAATGACACATCTCTCCTCTACCCTGCTAAGGCTTGGCCATCAGGACAGCAAAATTGTGCTTGCACATCCTGCAGCCTGGTTCCTCCAAGACAGCCACTAACCCCAAGGGCTGGGAATACTGCCTGAGAATATCAGTCAGTCTCACCCTTGTCTGCAGTGCAGTGAGACCTTGTGCCCCAGCCAGCATCATCAGAAACAGAGCTGGGACACTTCCAGCACTCTCTCTGCAAAACTACTGCCCAGGAGCAGGGACTTCATGCTTTGGCCCCAGATGATGGCACCAGCACTGATAGAATGGAGATGCTACGCTGCCATGGGGACATGACAGGGAGTGGGCTGGGCAGCTGCACTTGTAAATTAGTCCCCTTCAAACCAGGAACACCCCACCTCCTCTCCTTTTCCCTTCAGCAAACCTGAGTTTATCTTACGTAAACCAGACCAGGTTTGGTGCCTGCCCCAAAAAGACATTTAACTACCACTGAGGCTGGAGGTCATTGCTGGTAATTATATCACCACTGAAGACGGATTTGGTTGCCTGCCAGTCCCAGCTCCTGCTCTCTTTTACCAGAGGAGAAGCACAGCCACAATAACTAAACTTTTTTTGTTTCTTCTACAGGGTCTTGGACCTTCGGCATTAAATTCCTGGCTTGTCACCTGTTCCTATCTCCCAGGCAGTGTCATGGGGCCATGGCTGGCAGTAATAAATGGTGTAAGGAGTGGTCCAGGAGAGTTGGTTCTTCTTACTCTGCCAGTGCAGCCTGGGTCTGCAGCACTGTGGTAAATAGCAGCACTCAGGGCTCACACACCGTTGGTAGGCTCCAAGTGCTTTGCAAAAACAGCTAATTGCCATCCTGCCTTTTCTCCAGAAGCAAGCCATAGATTTGAGCACCTGCCCACATCAGTGCTGCAATCCCTGTTGTAAGTAGAAATAAACCCCGTGCTTTATTACTCTGCTTAGGTGGTGTGCAGTGTCCTGCTCCCAAAATGGCTCAGAGCAGCTCTGACTGTCCATGTTGTCAGGCAGCGGCACAACCCACAGCACTGCTGTACAGGCTGTCTCCCATTCAGGTCAGCTGTTGTTGGCTGAGGTCTGAGTTGGGCAATGAGTATGTGAGCACCTCTGCCTCTTTGGCTGCCAGCTGTTTCTATAGACACCTCTTGTTTTGGGGGCTGGGCCAACACTCACCTGCAGTGGTGGTCACCCTGCTCAGCTGCATACTTCCCCTGTCGTGTCAGGTAGTATATCATGCAAAAGTATGAGATGCTGAGATCACAATGAACGTAGACTGGTTAGAGAAGAGGGCTTTCCTGTCCTGTCTGCCTGCTCCTCTCCACAGAACTTATTTTCACAGAAATGGAGAACTGGTGAACTGTTAAAATGTCAGGTGACCTCCTCATGAGCAGCCCACAGCCTCCCATAACAAAATTGACTAGACAATCCATCTTTTAATCATGTCCTCCATAAGATTTGCATTTTCTTCCCTCCCAGACTGGTGCAAGATTTTTCCCAATATAAACTAGATTAACTTTAAAATTCAAATGTGAAGTGATTAATTCTAAAAAGATATGAAACAATCATTTTCAACTCTTCTGATATTTCCCCCATATTTTTTGTAGAACTAATTCACCAGATTGGACTGGGATTTGCAAATAATTTACAGTTCTCTCAAAAGCAGATTTTTTAAAAATGAATTTACTCCACACAGAAAAATCATGCCCAGCCCTACCTGGAATTTTCTTGCCCACAATGTACACAATCCCTCTGGCAGGGACAAGCTTAATTAATATTCCTTTCTACCCCCATCCACTCTCACCTCCCAAATGACCCCTGTCAAAACACATACTGTAGGTGTAAAGAACATGGAACAGCCCCATAACACTGCATGGTGAGGGAGAGTCTTCCTTTGGGGCAGAATTTACTACACTCCTTTTAAAGAGAGATGAGAAATAATGATTTCAAAGTTATTTAGAGTAGCATTTGCTTCAAAAGAACACACTTAAAGGTGACTTTCCTATCTTGAGAACTGGCCTGAGGTACATTTACAGAAATGCTGTAAACTCAGTGCAATGTTTCTTAAAGGTATTGCCTTTTCCAAACTACAGGGGAGGCTCTGTGATGGCAACATGAGTTCACCTCCTCAGTGGTACCCCTTGGATGCTCCCCCTTTTGAGACCATTTCTCCACCCCTCTGGTTTCTGAGTCTGCCACTGCAGGTTCTCCCCTCCCCAGACAGTCTTCCCACCATGGACAGAAAACTGGGCAAAACAGCACTCAGATGTGATAGAGGGAGAGCCAGAAGCAAGTCATGGCTTCAGACAATATAGTCTGAATTGTTCAATCTCTGGAACAGCCTGAGGTAGCTAACACCAAAGTAGCTGCCATTGTGGGCGTGAAGGAGGTGATGTGCAATTTACTGCATCAGTAAAGATGATTTTCTGTCAGTGACCTTTTTTAAGTTATCCAAAATGAGTTAAAAATTAGAAGGATCAGGTGCATGTGTTTAACTAACATACTTCAAGGCCATTATGAAGACACTGCTTTTACTTAAATATGTCCTCTCACACAGTAAACATTTGTTTTCATAATAAGACCAGGAAGAACAATTACATCATCCAGCCTGACTTCCTTTATAACACAAGTCTTTTTCAGTCAGACATTCCTGTGATTAAGATTGCATTTAATTAAAATACATCTAGAAGTCTGTCCGTCCTTGATTTGAAGACTTCAAGGCATGCAGGATCTACCATCTTCCATGGTAGCTTGCCCTGATTTGTGCTAAAATATTGCTTGCCTTGCCTATACAAAAGAGTTTTGAAAAACGCCAGAGTTTGTTCACCTCGGGGGCTGCCAACAACCTTGCATATCTTGCCATAGCAAGAGAGAGAGAGCAGCTCAATGAGCCAGAGCCCTCACATGGTTTACTGGCCAGACCAGATCACTGCCATAACACTTGCCTGACAGCGGATGGTGTCACCCAGGTCATTCCTCCCAGCAGTTATCAGAAAGACTATACCCAAAAGGATAGCAGGTGGCAGGGAATCAGTTACCAGAGTTTCTAAACTCCTCTTCCAAACCCCTGTGATTGTGCCACAGCCTCTCCACATCTCAGTAAAGCTGGTACAGCATTGTTCACTTAGAGGATCAGTATTTCTAAAGTGTGCCAAGATGTATGGCTCTGAATGCATGCTAAAGATGTCACTGAGTGGTCCATTCCAGCCCCTTATCTTAGACCCAGCTAGTGAAGTACGGAGGCTGTAGCTGGAGGAAGTTCTCAGCATGGAAGAGTTCACATCTAATGTGCCGCCAAAGTTACCTGGAGCTGCCTGGCTACACAGCACAAAGCTGGAGAGTTGAGCTGGTCCACTGTGGGTAAGTACTGTGTCACACTGATCTCAGATGGCAAACAATGTTTTGCCATTGAAGATCTAGCAATATCTCCTTCCATCATACCTTATTAGTGATGAAACTTCAGCAAGGCCACTGAGGAGTGTTTCTGAACATGAAAGATACTGTTTGCTGCAGAATGGTTGTGGGAGGAGAAAACAGTCAGAGCTATGGATCAAAACCACAAAATAAAAAAGCAGATGTGTGCAGAGAGCACAGCTCCTTTAGCAATGTCTCTGTCACTGAAATTCTGCACCAACCAGTCCCACCAACTAGGCTACCTGAGACTTGCATGATGAGACACTACTCTCTGCTTAACACACAGGCTAAAAAAACATGCATTTTACTCTCCATTTGAGAATGCAGACATTGTCCTACTCCTCCCCTAAGTCAGTGCAAATACCAGGAAACTGGAAGGCAATGGCCATTTTTATGATGGAACTCTCTAAGACCAGCAGGGCTGGTAGCTGAGGATAAGCCCAACACTAACCCACATCTGCTGCTCCCACTGCCAGCACCACCATAAAACTTTCCTTCAGCACGCACACTTCTCAGCTCCAGTCACTCTTGCAAAAACGTCCATTTTCTGTGAGAGAGCAGAGTGGTGTCTCTGGTGAATACATATCGGCATTCCTGGCCACAGCACCAACAAGACTTTGTGTAAGATTGAACCATGTGATGGTCCCAAAGTACCAGGTCAGCAGGTTCAACTACACCAACAGATGGGTGTAAATGCTCATGCAGATGAGCTGTGTCCTCCAAGTGCTCACCAAGGCCAGGGCAGTTCCAGACTAGGAGGAAGACACTTTATTTTACATTTGTTCTAGAGCTTTGTCCCAACAGGCACCAGACACCTAATGCAGGTGCACAGGCTTCCACTTTGCTCTCCCCAACCTTATGCTCACCTTTCTTTGTGCTCTCAGCTCATCTGAGGAGCTGTCACATGGAAAGTCTAAGATAATGAATGAATTTTGCAGGTAGCAAGTGCATCTGCTCCAAGAGAGATGTGGTCCAACACGATTAGAATAAATACTTTCTAAATCTTTTTTTAACAGGTTAAAATACTACAGCTGCAGCCTGAGAAGAGGCTGCAACAGTAGACAGGAGAATCCAGCAGCTGACACCAGCCACTTTTGAACAAAAAACAAAAGGGGAAGAAACTATCTAAATAATGAGGGAAAGTGCATTAGGTCAGTATAGCTCATTCTAACTAAGTGTAATTAGCAGGAGAAGGAAGAAAAAATAGCTTACCAATATTCTTTCACAATGTCTTTCAAGTGTTCGGGGACATTTAATTTTGCAGAAAAGTTTCAACCAAAATAAACATGCCAAATATAATCTTCAGTGTCGTTACCACTTGTACAAGCAACATGAGTCACATGCTGCTTGGGACTCTCATAAATTTATATTACAAACCCACTTAAATCTATGCATAGAAAGTAATATACATCATACCCAAGAAAATGGTTATTCTGGGCTACTTGGCAGTAAAAGGAGTGGCAGGTTTTTAACTCTAAAGATGCATCTTGTAGAAGTTATTGATGTACTTATCCTCCTAGTGATGTTTTAAATTATTCAAAGAGACTCAACTGCAATAAACTTTTTCAAATGATGCTCTCACTTAATGTTTCTTCATTTCACATGCAGAAGTTTGTTTAAATAAAGTAGAACTATTTCTATTTAAATTTTAAAATCATTATGAAAATCCTTCTTTTCATATTAGGTTCAATAAATTAGTCTTTCCTTTAGAGCTAGGGAAGGTTTTTTTGACAAATTATCTCATTTGCCAAAAAATGCAGTTGTAGAGAATTTGGGGGCAAAATTATTTGGAAATTCAGCTAAACCTTGTTAGTTACTTTGACAAAAAAACTGTAACACTTTGGAAATGCTGGAAGTCCTGATTAGGCAATTCCCAGAAGAAAATGAAATTTTAAGTTGCAGAACGTTTTAGTTTAGAAATTTAAAAAAATTAATCAAAAGTACTTTGTTTGACCCTAAGTCAAAGTTGTTCCTTTTTGCAGCTTACTTTAGATTGCTCAGAAAATTGACAATTTTACTTTCTATGATCAATTTAAGATGACATTTTTTCTTTGGTTCAATTTTCTGAGCTAAACAGAAAGTCAGTTACATACATAACCATTCAGAATTTTCTGAATAAAAAAAATTATGAGGCTGGACTGTATGCTGGCATTGCAGTGGGACATATGCCTGTATCCTGAAACACCAAAAACAGTAGGCTTTTCTAAGCATCTATGTGCATACATACCAGTGCTGCACTTCCTTCAGATACACTAAAGACAAGTTTCTAAAGATCTGCCAAATCAGGGCATTTGATCCAATGGAGAAAGTGTCACCCCAAAAAAGTTTTGATCAGTGAACACGTGCTGTTCATGAACTGGGAAGTATTGAACTAACTGCAACTCTCAGAGCACCCCTCATAAACATCCATTCATATACAGACGGGTTGCCATAAAGAAATTTCAAGTCAAGCCTGTGAAGAGAAGCTTCTGGTGCTGCTCCTATCCAAAGTACACACCAATAATTCCTTGGGAGATATCTTACTACTTTTTCTTTTACAAAAAGACTAAAGAGAAAGCACAAGGCCACATAAAATTGACTTCTTCCTGTCCATATAACAACCCTCCCCCTTCTATAATGCATGTGAGCCCGTTAATGGCAAGCAGCAACCATGCACAGCAGTGAAGAAATTTCATCCGGAGCATCGGAGAAGTACACAATCCTTCTAGTAGAGCCCAGGAGGTATGGCATTGGCGACAGCGAATACCACAGGTACCTCTTCCTGTATTTGAGTGTCCGTTCATTTTGATGTGGGTTGTGTCTTTGTGTTCTGGATGGGAATTGTGTGCTGGTATGGCAACACCAGGAGCAAAGTGTTTCTTTGACTGCTGGAGCTCCTCAGGCCTGGTAGCCAAAAGCTGATGCTCTCTCTCGGAGCAGCTCCTGGCACAAATGACAACTCCAGCTACCTGCAAATGAAGAAATCCTTCTTATAGGAATGACAGCAAATCCAGGCACTCAGAGTTTATGTCAAGATTGGCTTGAATAGGATATCAGGTATTCCTAACACTGGAATTGCCTGTATTTTTGTGAAGTGGTCTCTGCTGCCCTTGGTGTTGTGTCCATAGGCTTTCTGCATAAACTACAATGCTGCTGGGGTGTGCATTCAATACACCACTTCCCAGTGGAATAGAAACCTTTAGGTTATTATTAGCTTCATTTCAAATTTTCTCCCTCCTGATTTAGCTTCCTTTTTACCAAAGTTACAAATATTAGCTCCTGAATCCATGATTGATTTGTAATTATTCTTGTCTTGCCCTTCACGTAAACTGCAGTCATTCACACTCACTTGTCTCCTTCTCCAATTCTACTGCTCTCTGCAGATTTTAGCAAGAGGATCTATAATGTTAAGAGACTAATTCCTCTGCTCCACAGCCAAGTGACAAACTACAACCAGTTGTAGTATAGTCAGATTGAACGCCCTGCAGAGGTCATACCTACATACTAAAAGTAAGACAGACTGTAAAATTCTCACCCTGCCGAGACAGAAACGGATCATAGAGCAAGAAAAGTAATTCCTCCTAACCCAGTCTCCTGACAACAGACTCTCAGGTGCTCCAGAGAGGGCCTCCCTGTCTGGGGCTTTCTCTCTGGGACTTGGACTTCTTAGGAAGTCCAAAATCACAATTCACAGAAGCTCAATTCAGTTGACTAAATTGAGGTGACCAATGACATGTGGGACAACCCAAGATACCCATGACCCACAAAAGAGTCATGTCCTGGAAGAGGAGGGAGAGACCAGGCAAAATTGAATAGGATATCATGGATCACACTAGACCTTCATGTCTTAATTTTCTTTTCCAGTGCTACCTGTCTCTGCTTTGATACTGCTTCCTTAATCCTGCATGGCCCAGATCACCTTTCTGAAATTCTTCCCTTCTCCACAAGGACTTCACTGTGATTTTCAAAGCAGACTTCCAACATATGTTACCTTCTGGGGGCTCAAAGACTGGTGGATTCAAGCAATACATGTGATAGCCACGGTCACAGTCATCACAGAAGAGCAGCTGGTCCTGAGGCAGGTTTGTTGGAGAGACAGTAGGGAAACAGGAAGAGAAAGAAAGGAGAAGAGATAAAATGATGTAAATTAGTCTCTTGCCAAGATGAAAACATAAGAATGGTAACCAGCAGTGTTCAGCTAGGAATGCAGAGCTGCAACACAGAGACTAAGAGACTACTGGGAGTGTAAAAGGCTACAAGCATCACATTTGTGCATCCACAATCAACCACCGTATTTCTGAGAGGCTGCAGAAAGCCCTTCTTATCAGAAAGTCAGTTCAGTTTCTAACTAGCAAAACACTATGAGAAGTGGAGGACTTGCTTCCAAGGTGGCCTCATAGGCCGGGGATACGCTGTCCGAAGAGGACAGGCTTTGCTGGGCTCCAGCGTGACCATGTGTTGGATCTCATCCCTTCAGAAAAAAGCTTTTACTTACACACTTCTCCAAAACTCAGCTGAGTAAATTCTTTGTGAAACAGATTGGAATAACATGACCACACCATGTGGTCTGCAGCTCTTTCATATATTTCAGGTGAAAAAAGCTGCTTTGAAGTATCCCATGATTCTTAAGGCAGAACAGCTCCTTGGCTTCAGATTTCCTTATTTATTGCTAAAGCAAAAACAAAATCACAGGCTTCAAATGTATTCTGGTATAAGGAATGTAGTGTTAGCTAATTGCCTCCAAAGTTCTCCAGCCACTGTCAGTTCTCCTGGTTTCTCACAGGCCATGAAGGACCCTTAGCATCAGATTTTAACTGAAAACCCCACAGAGAGACATTGCTCAGCTGCAGGCTCTAAGTCATAGCTTGGAAATCACTGGAATAAGTGATTAGGTGAGGCCTAGCCATCCCAGTTCAAATGCTTTCATGTTTACTTAGTCTTGTAAAAAAATCATGCCAAGAAAGTAAGGAAAATCAGGGACAGAAGAAACATACTTGGGTTATCACATATTCACATCTACTTCTGACTACCATATTGAAAATAATACTCTCTTGAAATGCCCTGCAACAGAAGTTTGTGGACCCCAGTTAATTTCTATTTAATAAGCATACAAACTACAAGTATCGCCACCTTAAGTGGCCCTATATGATACCTGTGGTAAATTCAGACCAATGGCTGAATGGGGACACCTGGGAGAAGCCCATCTCTGCTCTTAGGGGTGGCTCTTCCTTGGAGATGCATGGAAGTAGCAGTAAAACAACAACCCACACCACTGCCACATGCTCCTCAAGGGTGGGCATGGCAGCAGATTGCAGATGCTTATTTGCATGAAAAGATAAATGAACTCACATCGTTCTCAGAGGTCCCACAAAGGCTGCAGGATTTGCACTCAATGCATTGCCACTGATAGGTTTTAACAGCCTCAGTCATGTTTGTGGTGAACTGCAGGCAGGTCGGGTGTCCTGAGGAAGATCGGAAACAACTGTCATTGTTAAGGCTCACTTATTGCTTGTTAATTAACCGGTATTAAATTTGGGAACAAAACACACATGGACATGGACTGATCACAACATGGGCTGCAACTAACAGATACCAAAGAGGAAAGCAGGCATTAACCCTTTCGCTGCCGGGCACAAGAGAAAATCAGAGTCATCTCCACCCATTCCCCATTGGCAAAGCATTTTTATTCAGAGCTCTTAAAAATGGTTTGGCTTTGAGTTGTTTTTTGTGGGTTTGCTTTTCAGTTTGTCTTTTTTTTTTTTTTGAAAGAAAACAAGAGAAAGGATGAAATCAGAAACAAACCCGATTTCAGAGAAAGACCATCTGTCTTAATAGAAATTGGACTACAGTTTCAATTAACGTTGTTTCGACTGGAACGAAGGACCTGGTGGAAATGAGGTTATTCTCCATTTCACAGCTTCCATTCCTGGTGTCCAAATGGGTGGAGCAATTTTGTAAACTTTGCTTAAATGGAAGCAGTGGTGTACAGAGAAGATGCAAGACAGGATGGAGTGATATAGCTTTTAATTTTTTTAAGAGCTCTGCCACTAAAGTTGGTTGGCACAGAAGAAACCAAATTGCACAGCTAACCTTCCAGGATCAAAACAAGAAACCAAAAGGAAAAAAAAACCCAAGCCAACTCCCACAATGAACTAAATGAAAGGAATAAAGAAGGGAAAGCTAGCAGAACAGTCACATCTAATTGGGAAGGACAAATTGCCAGAGTTACAACCCCCGCCCCTACATGCGTGTCAACTCCAGCTTTGCAAAACAGCGGTATCACAGTAGCAGGGTCAGCAATGGGCTTTCTGGAGGGGAAAATACAAACAAACAAACAAACCAAAGGTAGGATCAGTGTTCCTTCTGCAAAACAAAACAAGAAAAATACACCGCTGAAATAAAGTACTGTACTCCCAAACCACCCCTATCAGGCTGAGACATTGCCTAAATCACCTGCAATAAGCTACTGATGGAAAGCCACATATTTGGCATCCCTCTCTGACACATGAAAGCATTAACACTGTGCATAGTCATGACAGGGATAGTCAACTGCTCATCTATAGAAACACTAGAAACACAGGTACACACATCCAGCACTACTGCCTCCTACTTCTAGAAACTCACACGGTCAGGTGCAGAGGGTTTTTTCACCTCCAGCCAACCCGCTGTTCTTAGACTACAAGCAATGGGGAGGAAAAAATCTTTTCCTCTTCCACCTGCCTAAGTGCCTTTTTAAGAGGGGAGAAAGAAAGACTGCTTCTCCGATAAGAAAAAAAGGCATGTCTACGGTAGATGTGGGCACAGATGTGCCATCTTCATTACCAGACCTATCAGCAGTATTTTGTTGTGTCATCACACCACCCATCACCACCCTACAAGAAGTTTCTGTGTTTTCTAGCTAGTGAAGCAAACAGTTGCTGAGAATTGCTGGGTAAGGCAGTAATGCTATGGGCAATATATTTCCTTTATGTGTCCATGGTACTACCAAATGCTGTAATAAGGATTTTTGTTCTCCAGTTATATTTGCATGGTTTTGATATGAAAACTAAGCCTGTCCAGCAAAGAAATGTGTATACATAAGTTATTAAGGAAATTGAATAGAAAATAAAGGAGATATTTAAGGAGGAAAGGATCAATGACCTTGCTCCTATCACTCTTAAGCCTTTGAATAAAGAAATGTCTTGACAATACTGATGAGCTCAGACGGGCTAAGAAGATCACCGGGTTTTGGAGACCTTGAAATGTCAGCACGAAACAAGTGTCAGATTTTACTGAGATTTATAGTGAACCAAGTCCAAACTAAAGTTCTGGGGAGCTTGAAACAGCAACTATGCAAAAGAAGATTTGACAAGATACCTTTGCTTCCTGAGAGGACCTCATATAATTTCTGATACTATCAAGCTAGCAGAACCTGACATAACACTGAAATGTTCCTCCAGATCTGATTTACAGTGAATGCAAACCTTATTCCAACACCAGTAAATAGAACAAATGGGCCACACTACACATTGGGGGGAATTCATCCCAGCATTAGAGTTGCTTCCAGAAATGTTGTTCATTGCTGGAATATATCACAAAAAGCAACTCATACAGAAAGGTGAGCTAATCAGAGTTAAATAGCTTCAGCCACATTTGAAAAGAAACAGAAAGAATGGAACCAAACTTATGGAAATAAATCGCAGCTAAATGCATACACATCTTCACATGTTCTTTTGCCTGTGTACACACATTTCTCATTGCAGAGACTCCAGCTAAAGACCCCCTTTTCTCACACGATACAAAGGTCGGGTTCTGTTCACTACTTTATCCATGTCCCTTTGCAGCCATTCCCGCTCTCTTCCAGTTATCAGTCTTGACTGCCTTGTTACTCATTTGCCTCAAAAACACCTCTGCAAGTCTTCTGTGCTGCATGTTGTATTGATAGTGCCTCATCCTTGCAGTGATCCATCCTATTTTGCAGAGCACTTCTTAAGAACCTTACCTACCACAAGACTAAAAGAAAGGGTCTGTTGTGGACTGAGGATTCCTTAGAAAATATTAATAATAGAGCAAGGGCCACAGTGATTTTTTTTTTACTAGCAATGAAGAAATATTTAAAAAAAATATACCCGTTTGTTCACTCCATTAGGCTCTGTCTCCCAGTACTGTAACTACAAGAGTAGTGTCTGCATAGCTGCAGATTGCTCTCTGTTAGTCCAGGGCTTATGCCATGTGTAAGGCAAAAAGAATATCTCGTGGACATGCCTTTCCTAGGCCTCTAAGTCAGATCCTTTTTTATATTAAGCAACATCCCTTGTGGTACCATGACCCTAATCTAATGTCATTGGAAACTATTTTTACTTATGCCAGCAGCATGATGAGGCACCGTAACGTATGGCAAGCACGCCAGTAGATACATTAAAATTCTTTTTCCTTCCCTCCCTGCTCTCCTTCTTCATAATCTCTCTATATTCCTGCTACTTTTGTTCAAAACCCAGTGTTTTACACCCTATGAGAAAATTCACACATCCAAGACATCCTGAGGCAATGTTAGTGAACATCATCCCTGCTCCATATCACAGAATTTCTTAACATTCCCTCTGTGTCAGAATACCTAAACACAAAGCCCTCTGTAGCTGCATGTGGCACATTAGAATAGGTAAATTCAAATTCTTCTTTTTAATTTTTTTGTGTTGTTTTCTTTTTTTTTTTAAAGGCTAATTCAGCCCACAAACAATTTTCTTTTACACAAAGAGTAGTCCAAAATATGGCTCAAGTTACAGACATGATGGCAGTGCACAAGCCGGAGAGCTGAAACTCTTCTTGCTTAAGTTCATCACTTATGTGATTAAGAAGAAGAAACACTCTTATTTCACCTAAACTTGTGATAAACTGCATTTGCTATGGCAAAGATGTGCAGCAAAGAATCTGCAGCTGGAACTCAGTTAATAATTCAGGTGGTGGCTCAGCCCTGGGAAACCCTGGATCACTCTCACAAGTAGGTATCAGCTCCACAGATCTAATAAGAGGAAGAAGTAACACATATTTATGGTGTCACCAAAGTCAATAGACAGACCTCTAAAACACACCTCAGGAGCAGTTCTGTTGAAGGAGAAGGCAATATGTTAACATTGACAGTTTCTAATCTACCATAACTATTCTCCACCTAAACTTTTGCTATGCTGCAATAGCTGTAAACAACATAGACAATAAAACTTTCAGTGAGGTTTCCAACAGCTCATCCCTTTATCTTAAAACAATATTTTAAAGTGTAGATCAAGTTTGAAAGCTCCCTCATCTTTGTCAAAACTCTCCTCTGGATCTGAACTCTGCAACTGAGACCATATTTTATAGTGACATCCATGTTTCATATGCCACTAGTTTTTATTTTACACTATGTTCACCAGACATCTGCTCAGGGGAGGTGAGGACATTCAGGGACCAGTTCTTGTCTCCTGTACCTGGTGCAATCGCAGGCCGATGGGAAAGATAATTTTAAAATAAATACCCTAAAAAAATCTAAAAATCTCTTCTGCTTACTCTGGCTGTATAACACTAAAGACTGAAAGTGACGTTAAAGGGCAGGAGCAATCTGCTGCTCCCAGGCACTCTGTGACCAGTGAAGGCCTTAGAATGGCTCATTAGTGCTTTTTCAATAATGGATTCTGCATCACAAGATTAATTGCAGCCATGTGCTCTGTCACACTCGCCACAGACTATTTAAGTTAACAATCCAATCAATAACCTTTTTGAAACAAAGGCAGAGATTACCTTGAAGAAAAAAACAAACAAAGATTTTTTTTTTAAAAACAAATGTAAAATTATTTATACAGACTAAAAGGAATTTTGACCTAGTTTCCAATTCTTTCCCTTATTTTCACTATATAGTGGTGGGCTTTTTAATCAATAGCATGATGAAAATTCACCGGGCTCCTGGCTATATTGCATCAGAATTTATTCCATAAACTATTCAGGTCTTTAAACAACTATAAATACATATTACAGATATAATGACCTATGTCACAGGAATCCCATCCAAATAATGGAAGTTTTACATGCAAAGAAATGGCATAATTTCCTCCTGCTAAGAATAAGGATTGCTTTGACCACTGCCATCGTTAGACAGAATTATTACCATTATGTCTACAAAAGAAGGGAAACTTTTAATTCTAATAAGTGATATGATTTTATGGGTATGACATAAAAATTTAGCCCTCATTTGTCTGTCTATGAAGGCATGCTTACAGACACGTAGTGTCAACAAGAGATAGATTAGAAAAGGCCCTTAAAAACTCAAACCACCCAAGCACGCCAAAAGGCTTGGCTCTGCCAGAATCCCAGATTCAAGGAGCTCAATGCTCAGAAAATGACTAGACATTCCTAAGGGGTGAGGATAGGGAGTTCTTGGCATTTTTCTGGTCCTTTCCATCTTGCAATGTGAAGGTGTTAAGGTGTAAAGATATATGCTTGCCTGCTAAAATGGAGGTACTCATGAACAGAAGCCCATGTTTGTGGGGTGAGGATCCAAGGCACCAGCTGCCACACTACCTCTGTGATATGGAGAAGCAGGAGTATTTCATTACAGAAAAATATAACGGCTTTTCTAGTGGCCAGGGCAGGGGTAGATGTCAAAGTCTGCAGGTGAAGGACTCTTGTCTCAACCAGTTCAGCACAGGGCCCCCCTGAATCCAGCTTCTTAAGAAAAACACAAACAAAAAAGGAAGTCTCACTCATAGGAACCATTGGTTTGTATTACTATTAGACAGAAGAGGAGAGGAAATATTACCACTATGAATTTCTATGTCCTGATGGAAGTGAAAAAGCCTGGCTGTTACTCCCAATGTGTTTCAGCACTGCCAACTCTGCTAAAGAAGTGAGTCCGAAAGGACTCAGTGGCTTCAGTGAATAGTCTGGTTGGTCTGACTTGGTTAGAGACCAACTCTCGTCTATTCTAATATGTCACAATGTACCAGTAATTGTGGAAGAATTAACACCTCTAATAACTGATGGATCTGTGAAACCATTCAGCTGTAGAAGAGCTTATAGTTTCTATTATTTCATTTTCTGGCCCTATAGTTGCTCTGGCCAGCATGGACAGAGCTTAAACTGAGCCTGCAGAAAGTGAAGGGGCACTCTACTGCATTAGCACTGTGACTGGCAGCCAGCTGCACTCTGGAGGAGGTGGTTTGCTTCTCAGTACTGCCAGTTCCAGTGGAAGAAGTGACATAAATTACAAGCCCTTGCTCAAATATTCGGCACCAGTAGAAGAGAGCCTGCTTTAATTGTTCACCCAAGGGACAAACAAAACCCCTGTGCAAAAGAAAGTGGTTCAGTCCCAGTTGCAGTTTGGCAGGTGTAATTGGAGTCAATGGGAACTGAAAGCAGGACGAATCTGTGTTTGAAAGCAGCTAGAGCCAGAGATTTTGAGAAAGTTAGAAAATGGTGGTGTGTGGCAGGTGACGCAGCTCACTCTCCTGCACTGCCCTGCTGCTCCTTTAGCCATACAAACATCAAAGGGCATGGGGAGCAGAGTCAGTGAGCTCCTGCTGAAACACCCCTCATCTCCAAGCACTCCCCTGAAAATTTGATTGCCTGAGGAAACTCCACCCACCAGCTCAACTCATGCCCAGATTTAACTCTACAATGCCATATAATTTTCTCTTAAACATTCTTAAGCACCAAGAGCATCAGCTAGGACAAGGAGCCTGGGTTACAGAGGGTACATGGAGAGCAAAGCTTGGCTCAGGCTGCTCATGTGCATAAACAAAATGAAGGATCTGTGCATACATAGACCCACATGCGCCCAGGGAGATTAGCCACTGACAAGGCAGCAGAACTCTGTCTGGCACATAGCCGTGGGAGGAGCTGGGTGGGATTCAGGGGTGACCTCCAAAGCATGCAAAGAGAGAAGCCAGGAGTGAGTTATTATGGGTTTCCTAATGGTTTGTCAGTGAAATCACTCTCCACACACCATCCCCTTGGTAGTGGATGTCACACATTTTACACAAAAGCTACTTGAGAAATGTTTTAAAACAATTTTACTGCAATAGATTTGTGTGTGCCTCTCCCTGTGTACCCACCGCCCCTTCCTCAGCATGCACAATCCAGCCATACGTATCTTAGCAGAGAGAAATGAAAAAACAGAAGTTACAGATTTTAAAAGCCTCTAAAAACTGCTGATAATTAACTTTGGTGCAGACCAATCACCACAGGGAGAACACCCCGATTTGGGCTGATGCTGGTGCATCTCTATGCTCAGGTTTGCCAGGGGGAGGACAAGCCCTGCCAAGCTGTCTGCTGCTGTGGGTGTCCCCCCTTGTCCAGGCACATCTGCCCCTCCAAAACTGCCTGGGACAAGCTGAAATCTGCATTTCTATTTCCATATCTCCCAGGGATTTGGACTGGGATGGATCTGGTACACAGTCCCATTCCTTTGTCTTCCTCTGTAAGGCCAAGCAGTGGGGATTCAGACACACGTGACACACACTGCTCAGTTCACCGCAAAGATGCTGTGAGCCCTGTGCATCTGCAACCTGGGGGGCTCAGAAACAGCCCCCAACTGTAAAGCCAACGGAGATGCCACATGCCCCCATGTCTCATCTCAAAACCAGCCAGCACTCAGCTCCTTTTTTTTCCAGACTGGCCCCCATTAACTACTGTTGGCCGCTAGACAAAATGGTATTTCTTGCCTAAGAAAAATAATGTAGAAGCACTCAAATAACCTTGTACTGAAGCATCAGCTTGTTAATGCACTGGTAAGTCATGCCAGTGCTGTACAATTCCTGGGGGTGAATTAGGTCAGAGTGACCTCCAGAAAAACCACCAGGCTGCATCGCTGAGTGCTGCATTATGGGTAACGATCTGCTAATTGCCAGGAGGCACTTGGGCTGCTTACCAACACCAACAGGAAGGAAACCTGCCTGCAGGCATCGCACGGACTCCATATGCCAGGGACATAGCTCCTAATAACGAGAATAAACCCATTTATAGAACATGAACTGGCCAGGAGGACAGGCACGGAATGCTAATGCTGCCAGGCTGTACAGCTTGTGGGGGTCAGCTGTGGGAGACATCCAGCAAGGCTGCCCACGCACTGAGGGGCAGGTTTTGCATTTGGATGCACAGTGAAGTAGGGCTGAGGTACATGGAGATGAAAATGCAAGAGTGGGAGATAGACTGCTTATCCAGACAAGATGAATCACCACAACCTGGAAAGCCAACATCCCCTTTGCCCCAGGGACATTTTCGTTACCCTTCAACAAACTGCAGTGGAAAAAAACCTCCGGCACAGCTCCGACCTCGTCGCTATGCACTGCAGGCTCCCCAGCCAGGCCAGCTCACACACCACAGAGCTTTCAATCAACTGGCAGGCTCACTAAACCCTTTCAAAATGAGCAACCAAGCAAAAATACTTGGTCATAAACACTAAAAATAGGAATGGAGGATTGGGTTTTGTTTTGCTTTTTAACTTGGTGAAGCCAGCTCTTCCTAGTGCATTAAATCCACCTCCCTGGCAGCCCATTTAGAACAACTCCTCCCCTCTGGGAGAGCCAAAATTTCCAGCTAGAATGAGAGGAGTGGGGTGGTATTTAAAATGCTAGGGAAATGGCAGCCTGAATAGCCTTCCACGAGTGGCATTGCCTTTGTTAAACACCTCCCCCCCCCAAAAATAAGATATCAGCTCTGCCCCTCCTCCCCTCCCTTTAATATAACAGGGACTCTGCTACCTGTTTAAATACACATTTGCTATCCAAATACCTGGTCCTTCCCCAGTGTTTCTGGTATTAAACTGCCCCACTAACACAGCCAGACAGATGGCAGCATGCCTGCAGGGATGCTCAGTGCTGCCTAGTGCTCCCATGATATCAGAGGAGCATTCAAAAAGACTCCAGTGTTTTCACACAAAGTGTGTCTAACCTGGGCCGGTGGCAGCAGTGGATGAGACACATCATTTCCCCAGAGCACTCTCACAGGGGCTTCTCAGCTGGGATTATGAGGGAAAGTGCAACACAGGCAATTTGTCGTGACATGGACAGCTCTTCATTTAAAATAGGCCGTGTTCACCCGGTCAGTTCAGAGACCATCAAGACAACCCCCACTGCACCACTGTGGTCCACCTCAAGCATCAAGGACTGTGGGAAGAACTTCAGAGGTGATTTCACCCATGAGTCATGAAACAGCCATCCCATAAAATCAACTGTCAGTTGGAAACAGGTTAGGCTGGGTTTACACTGATGAATTAGGGGAAAGGAAAGGGATAAAGGAGAGAGTATTACTAATCTCTGGACTAAGTTTCTCTCTAGAAAGATTAAGGAATGACTCTAGACTAATTCCCTGCCAGCACAGTTCCAGAAATTTCAAATCAAATGGCAAACTCCAGAGAAATTACTTAAATGTCATCATTTTAATATTAAACAAACTCAACTATGCAGAAGACACCATGCCACTGTATATACAGTGACCTCATCGATGTTACATGAGGTAATGTACCATCAAGGTCAAGGAATTCAGCACATGATGGGTAAATGGTTGATAACTGATGTGAACATGCTGAAAATGCAAGAGGTCTGTCTTTCTCACACAAGTATAATTTACACTGTTGCTAATGTAACTGTATGTTCAGACATAAATATAACTGCCTCACTCAAGAGAAACAAACCAATTTGGAGCAAGTTACTTCAGTCCCTTGTTAAGTTAAAGAAATACTTTCAGCTGCCAAACAGGCAATGATCCCCATGCACACTCTCCACTGTTTGTGATGCAGTGTCAGAAACTGGGAAAAATCCCATTGTCGACTGATTTTATTCCTGTTTAGTTGGGAATTTTTAAGTGCCAATAGAGATTCCATCAATGAGGCAGCCAGTTTTCACTTCTCTATCAAAGTCCCAGCAATATCAATGTCCAGACGGAAGTAAGAGCCATAACTGCACTTTGCAAAGCACCAAGTGCCGTAGGAGAGAGTGAAATGTCTTTGTTTACTCTCTGAAAATGCAATTTCAGGGTGATTTAAACATCCGAGTGAAGGAGTGAATTTGAACCAAGTACTTTCAGTCAAAAGCAAGTGGGAGTGGAGGAAGGGTTAAGAGGTGGCAGAGGGAAAAAACTGATTTTTCAGAAAGGGTGAGTCATTTTGTGCCAGTGTCTCACAAACAAAAAGTTGGACTTTCATTTTGGAGCAGTACCTTGCTTCAAAAGTGAACTTGATGGAATTGTTTTTAAGAAAGTTAAAAAAAAATAGTTAAAAATGAAATGTTTCATTCAGGCCTGAACACACTTGGCAGTGGAAAAGGGTCTTTTCATTGAGAAAAAGAGAACACGTTTAATTTTGAAGGAGGAGGAGAACCTCACCATGATCCTTTTCAGTTCAGTTATTTCAATGGCCTTTTTGAGTAAATGTCCAATAAAATGCTGCCAGAGATGAAAACAGTAGGCTTTTTTAATTTGTTTTTCAGTGGAAAACCACCAGAATAAAATCTGTGATCTCTTTCCTCAGGGCTCACCAGACCTTCCACTCCAGATTAGCCAAGTCAAAGTGCAGGCCATTCCTTAACCTGTAACTAGTGAATCGTGCTGATGTAACCTACACAACTAATGCTTCATAAGAGCTAAGTATCACATCAGATTAAACAAGAAATTAGCTAGTTCCATGATAGCTGCACTGAGCCTGATGGGGACTAGTTCTTCTTCACACAATGCCAGACTCAAAAACATGTAAACAGTCATAGAGGAATATAAAGGATATGGATGTCCTCAGGAAATTCATCTCAACTTTTTTCTTTCAGCTCACTATACACTTTCAAAATCTCACCCTTAATGGAAGTGAGGAAGGGGTCTTTGAGAGCTAGTTAATGAAGAGGCTGACCTTGCCTTGCAAAGGAAATAAAGCTCTCTAACTCAGGAAAGGTCCTCTTCTCCAGATGAAGGACTATCTGGATGTTAGAAGAGTACAGCAGCAATCTAAATTCAACCTAGAGAGAGTTTGTGGACAGTTAAGAACTCTTCTAAGCCTCCAGGCTGATGGACACATTCAGAGACACAGTCAGTATGGAAAGACCTAAGAAGAGCTGGGACCTGTTCTTTAAGAAGCTTGAGTCCAGATATCACAGCAACAGATAAGACTTCTGAGCCAGAATCCACTGCAGAACGCACCACATCGTAAAACAAGTTGTTAAGCCTGGGGAATGGGCTGAAAGGACTTTAGATTGTTTTACATATTTAAGCCACCACTCCCAGCAGAGCACTGATGAGAAGCAACTATGATTTGTACCAACAGGAAAATTTATTTCTCAAAGATAGGCTGAAAAACCACTCCATGTAAACTCCACTGCACAAAGTACTACATGAACTTGAAAGCTATGGCACACTGGCCTACACTAAAATAAAAGTACCCCTTTAGTGACAGTCGATCTTTCCACTATTTCCCATCCAATGACTTCCTCTCACCTTGAAGAGCTGGCCTCAATACTGATTCATGAAATCATCATATGAAGAAGCTAATGGCTGTTGGCTAATGACAGAAATGCAAATTATCAAGCTAAGTCTTCAGTAATGCTTGACTAAAGTATCTCCAGCATTATTTAAAATCTCTAATCTGTTTCAAAAAAGGAGGCTGTATTGGAAAGATTTGGTCATGTTCATTCACTTCCCGCAGCCAACAATGAAGGATGCTTAACAGAAAAGACTGAAGAAACTTAATGAGAAGGGGCTTCAGTCCAAGTAAAAAATTACTCTTAACACCTGTACAAACCTAGATATAAACTAGATCTTAATGAGAATTGATTATGGAAGGTGAATAGCACTGAGAAATGAAACCCCACTCCGAAAAAAACCAAACAACTCAGCATTAAGATTTTGCTTCTCTGAGGCAGGCTGAAGAAGTTCCAAGGGCTTCAACCCACTGCCCACCTTCAATGTTCAGTGTATTGCCTTTTCCAATGGCAGTGCCATTGTTGGTTGGTAGATTATTTAAAGTTACCACAGCTGTCTTAGGCAACATCAAGCAAAATTGTTTCTAATTATGGGTGACAATATTAGCCACAACACCATGCTCCAGAAAGAAATATGTGGTTTTTTAAAGGTAAATGCCATCCTTCTCCCACCATGGTCCACCCACCATGGAATCATAAGGAATTACAGGCTGCAAAGACAAAACATATTAAATAACAGATGAGAGAGTATAAGTTTCTAACACAACAAGAGCCTTTGTTGAAACAGCAGAAAATGCAGTCAGGTCTTAAAAAAATATACTAGTGAAATTAAGATGCCACATGATAAACAGCTCTCATTTTACATCATTAAAATCAAAGATAGGACATAACTGTGGCAAATGTCCAGCTTTAGTGCAGCAAACAAAACACAATCTTTATACAATAAGATAGTGGAGATCTTAGAAACATCAAGCTACAATTTGGACAAACCCAGACAAAGCTAAGGGGAGTAGTCATTGCTTGTGCTATACATGCTCTATGTAGTTGAGGTCTTACTCATCCATCTTCAACAACAGGGATGGGATGGGATGGGATGGGATACAGAGAAGTCTATGTCATTGCTAATGAGCACTAAAAGCTTGGTTTCAGAGAGAAAGTGTTATGGGGGCTTTTTATCATCAGTAGGAAGATGGATCTAAATAAAAGCAGGGCTCACAGATCCAGGATGCAAATTTTTATCTGATTGCAGGCAGAAGTTTGGAATAAATCTTAAACCAATGCTTAAACCAGTTCAGGTTAAAGCAAATTAGCTGATGCTGGTTTTGTTCCACTCAGAGAACTCAGGATCCCAGTCCTCAGCTTTGCCAGCCTTCATCTCAGTCTCAGCCCAGGGAAACCTTGTTTTTGGGGGCACCTATTTACTTCCACAATGCTAGCAGACATTTTTACTTGTTCCTGCTGCCATGTCTCACTCTCACTGGCAAGAACCATTCCCTAAATGGGAAAATAAGATTTATTTATGCCAGCATAAATCTGCTCAGGGGCTTAGGGAACAGCGGTATTTTTTTCTGTTCAGATAATTTCTGCAAAATTAATTTTTTTTTAGAACATTTCTATTTCCAGGCCTGAGGCTTAAAAGAAAAGAAAAAAAATGCATCCCTCACACTGGGGACAACGAAATGATAACTGAGAATGGGAGATGACCTACTGAACAAGAAAAGTGCACTGATGCCTTTTCCTTCCTTCCTTCCTTCCTTCCTTGCTTCCTTCCTTCCTTCCTTTCTTCCTTGCTTCCTTCCTTCCTTCCTTGCTTCCTTCCTTCCTTCCTTCCTTCCTTCCTTCCTTCTATCTATCCATCACATATCCTCCCTCTATTTCTCTGATTTTGAGTAGGAAAAAAAAATTACTTGCCCCCCATGAAATCTTTACAGAAAAGTAGTTCTGCAGGCCTGCAGCTCAGATTGTTGTAAGAATATCTGAGATCAAATCACAGAAAGGAAATTGGAACTTGCTAGGAGAGGCTTTAAAACCATCAATCCCATCACTCAATGTGCATTCTAAGGAATCATAGCTACCTTCTCAGCATGGCTCAGAAACACAGGTAGCTGCCTCTGGGCCCCAGTGCCCAGCCACAGAACAACTGAGGACAATCCAGTAAGGAGTCCATGAGCTGTTCTATTAGAACTCAAACAGGTTTCCAGGAGCCACAGTGGACAGAAAAGATAGCTGAAACTGCCTTTTTGTTTCCTCCTTCCTCCAATGAAAAAGAAAACAAAAATTGGTATGAACCCTTTTAGATTACTTTCTTGGCAAGAGTCTGCTAAGGTCAGAAGGGAGAAAGAATTTCTTGTAATTCTAGTCTGTACCTTGAGAAAAGTTAATTACTGTGGTATGCATGATGCCTCTCTCCAATCAAGTAAATAAACATACATGTAGACTGAGTATAAATGCTAACTGGTGAAACAAGAGATTGCATATATTCATGCTTTGACATTATTAAATTGTAAAGAGTATTAGGATGGGGGTTTAAAATCAGTAACTACAGGTTGCATATAATCAAATAATACAAATTACTTCTGTGAATTGGCCAAATTCCTTGCACAGGTAAAGATAAGGTCTGAAGGCAAGCGGTGAGGTTTTCAAGTCACCTGAAGAAAGAGTGAAGAAACAAAACACTAATGGAAATTGAAATTACACATGTGAAAAATAAAACTTCATAGGGAAGGCTATAAAAGATGACCAAGAAAAGTTAATTCTCTGCTGCAAAGAAACACACTCTATCACACATAGATTTTAAAAATCAGGTAGGAGCCCATCTGTACAACAGAGATTCATAAAAAATAACAGCAAAGAATATTAGGGAAGAGGTCACACACAGAGTTACCTAAAAAGATGGTATCTAATGTGAAGCAGTATTTCCTCTTTCTCTTTCCATTCTATACAACCATACCATTAATCTAATATATGCAAAGGGAAAGGGAAGATTCATGTCAGCACTGTGAAATGCAGCAAAGGGAATCACAGTTTCCAGTTACTCCAGTGACTGTATTAGAAACAGCATAGGTCAGGGCAGTAATCTTTAAGTAGTGTCACTAAAATCTATACAAACAGGTATCACATGATTTAGACTCCACTTTTGAATCAAAATTAACCTAATGCATCTCTATTAATCTCATGAAGAAGGCTGTTAAAATGCAAACACTTTTAGGAAGATCCTCTGTTATCACCAAATGATAGAAAAACCTCTTAAAATGAGTCCTACACAAAAGCACTTTTTGATTTCCTGCCTACCTTCACTATAGCAAGCAACAGGACCAGTTTCTGCAGTCCAATGAATGGAGAAGAAAAAGTAAAGACAAAAATGAAGATAGTTCTTGGTTAATGCAATGGTTCATTAAGAAACACCAAAACAAAAATCTGGGGACAAAAGTAATAATTTACAAACTGGAAAAGGGAAACAAAATGAATAGAGGAGAAAGTTTTATTTTAAGCTTCAAAGAGATCATTATAAACAATGGAGAGTTTAGAAAAGTATATGTACAAGTACTCAACAATGCCTTTTTAAAAGAAGATTATTTGTACTAATAAAGACCTTGTGGAATTGGTTTGATAAAGTAGTATTTACAGAGGAATATACAGTAGGGACATTGGAAGCAGAACTTTTATTTTGAAGGAATATTACACAAACTGAACAGAGACCCTACAGTTTAAAAATCTTCATTGCAGTTGTGCGTCTTATATTTTGATGAAATGAAAATTGATTTCTTTTTTTTTTTTTTCTCTAGAGGCCGTTCATCACTGCAAGTTTAGAAACCAACAAAATGAACAAAACAAACCCATCCTGCTAAAGAGCCCAACGAGGGAACAAATTTTGTCATTTAGTTTTGCTGGAGCAGGATACAGGTCTACTGAACATCTTATATGACTATTTTTGGCCCTTTGTGTTAATCTGGGAAGAAACAGGAGAAGGGGAAAGGAGAAGAGTACAAAATCTGCTGGTACTGACACATGGAAACTTCTCACTGAGGTGAGTTTGAGTTCTAGGTGTGCAAGAAACACGATGCAGAATCAAGCTTTCTGTCAGCTTCACCTAGCCAGGATGAATTTTTGTAGACATAGTTTTTTCACTCTGAAAGCCAACATAAGCCACATTAACAAAGCTATTTTTTTTCTGCCTATACCCTGGGGGTCTATACTAATACCTGTTGGTATGGGTTGCCCTCAGTTTGCCTCTCCTCTGCAAGAGGGGTGTCAGACATCAGTGTCAGCTGATCTCAGAGCCAAGTCCAATACTCTTCTAGGACACAAGGCTATCCTGCATCTCTACTACACTGCATCACACATGACACTAACAGTTCTGTGCTATCCTTTGTGAGCAGATTTGGCAGTCAAAAAAACCCTCCAGTGCTTGTATGAAGCAGAAAACCTCTTTTTTTCACTGAGAAAATGCCTAACAACTTAGAATTTGGGACATGAACATCCCTCACTGCTGCCTCACAGGACAATTTAGAATTGCAGCTGTGGGAACTCACATTTTTCTCCAGCTGAGTAACCCCTGTTGCTTACTGCTGACGTATGGGTGCACCTGTGCACTTTTCAAAGTCCGCTATCACTTTTAGGAAGGGCTAAAGTAAACAAGTTTTCTACACATGGCATCATCCTTGACAGAAAGATCCATGCCAAGAGCACTTAACGTAGAGATAGTTCCTTTACAGCCAAATCACAATGAGCTGTGGAATTACCAAAGCAAAAAATAATACCAAATTTAACAGAGTTGCTTTCATTTTTTTAAACCCCTCTTTCAGCAGAAATATTTCTCAGGGTTGCTCAAGAGCAAACCTCTTTTAACATGCAGAAGAGACACATCAATCCTATTGGGAGAAGACAGTCCTTTGAAACAGACACAAAATCTGGTAACAAAATAATTCAGTCACTGAGCCTGGTCTTTGCTACTCCAACAGTTTTTGTTTAGATTTGTGCCTAAGACAGTACAGCAAAATAAGTTTTAAGTATCTAACAGGATAATATTATTAAGGAGAAAGTAAACCAGAACAATCTTCACTTACCACATCCAATTTTCAAAAAACAAAGATACACAGCACATGTATGAATGGCTTCTTTAAAGCAAGAGAGAGAGCAGAGTTGACCTTTATTTTCATTATTTAAAAAAAGTTTTCTCCTTAAAGTAAATATTCAGTCTTTATTTTACAGTAAGTGCTTTTTTAAATTTCATGTCTTCACAAAATTGCATTTAAAATTTGAAGTAAAATGTATTTCAAACAAAAATACTGTGCAACTTTAGCACTTCTTTTCTTTCTTAAATATCGAAATAAATAAAATAGTTGTCTTTTTCAGTTTTTTTGTTTTTCAGTCAGTTCTACTGTAGATCAATTCCAGTTTGACCTGGGTTTATACATACACTTAAAAGAAAGTGAAATCAAGACTTCAAAAAACTTCTTTGTATTGCACCAGCTTAGGGCATCCCCAGGACTTCTCTCAACAGTTGGCAGCCAAATTCCCACAGTCCAGGCTCCTGTGCCAGATGGAACACGGGTACAGAAGAGTCAGGGCAAGGAAAGAAGTATCAAAGCATCCTGGCTTTTCTTGGTCTTCCTCTGAAATGTCTTGCTTGAAGGATGCTGGAGTCCATGAGGGCAGGGCTGACTGCAGAGGGAAAGGCAATACAAAGTAAAACTAAACAAACTCAAACAGACAACAAAACCAAGTTTTCAGAGAAAAAACAGAAGCGGCACAAACCAAACTTCCAACACTGATTGCTTTGTTCTTTGAAAATGTAACTCAACAGACTCAGTTTCAACTGATCATGGAAGCCATAAATTAATCCAAACAAACAAGTAGGATATGAAAGAGCATATCCAAGAGAAAGGCACCGAACCAGTCAATCTTTCTTATTGTGAACAACATTAAATGACCTTCATCATTCAGCTTAGATAACTGTCTTTTCATTGAGGGTAAAACCTTTGCTTATGAAATCCTGCTCTGATTACCTTGCTATATTATGAATTATTTCTAGGGAGCCACAAGCGTATGCAGCATGGCACAAAAGGCATTTTCAGAAGTCTGAACGATACCCATGGGTAGCAGCAATGTGATAACTCCTGGAAAGAATGAAAGATTGCATTTTGCATTGCATTTATTCCATGAATTGACTAAGTTACCTGCTGCTAAGCTCCTGAACAGGATTAGATAGCAAATAAAATAATTTCTTTATTTCCACAAAATGCAAGTGCCTCCCCCCATGTCTTCCCCACATCTTTCATATCAGTTCTGGACTATACAAAGGTCCAAAATCTTAGAAGCCGCCAGTGACCAAAAGAATAAGCCAAAGATATGAACTGGCAGCATCTGCTTAACAGGGCTATCAGAATTTGAAATCCCAACAGCTGTTTTTTTTTTTTTTTTTTCTAGGTGTTATTACAACTTGTCTTCTCTGAAATTGGAAACTTAGCACTCATGGAAATACAGACAGGGACATGAAAATAGTTCTGACCCAATTTCAGTATTCTCTGGTATTTATATAGGTTGGGGTTTTTTCAACACTGGTAGATATCTGGCAAAGGAGAACAAAGATTGGTAGGGTTTATTGTAATGGCTCAGTTAGCAAAAATTCAGTCTGGCTGCGTTCCTGCACTGTGAGGGTTTGTGAAGACAACCCCACGCCAGCATGAACACATGTATGTGCCTCATACTTTACATATACTCATGGCTACAAATTTCATGTAAATAAGAAAAAAAACAAAAACCAGAGAATATGAAATGGGTGTTTATTGGTAACATCTACATATGTTGCAGCACAAAAGATACTGGACAGATTTTGGGGCTTTTATAATAAGATGACTCCCAGTGGGGTCAATTCAATGTTTGCTTGAGGAATTGATTCAGTAAAACTGAATGCCTTGAATGCCTCTGCCATGGGGCAGAGGAAAATTGCATAAGGAGCCAGGCTTTGAAAGCTCCATAGTTTTATGGTATTTGAACTATAATTTCAGGGCCCATCTCAAGATATCATTGTAAGAATTAACCAAAAAAAGGCAAAGCAGGCAGGGGAGAACATCACAGCCCAGATTCAGTGACTTTTTGGGTGCATTTCTCATTTGCTCCATGCATCAGTAGGCAGCAAACTGAGTCTCTGTCTTCAATCAAGAGCCTAAGCTGAGGTCTGTAAAATGGCAAACTAGAACCCAAAATGAATAACTAATGTAAAATCTCAAAGGCAAAACAATGTGGGGAGGGGATTCTAATAACACATTCTGCTGAAACAAATGGCCATCTCAGAGCTTGTCTACACCATACTAGCAAGAGTATTAACAGGGAGGTTTCATTCAATAAAAGCAATAGCTAAGAAAGCCCAGAGGTAATGCTTCTGAAGTCAGTGGCAAAGTTCTCTCTGGCCCCTGTTTCAGCAGCCTACACTCATCACTTATGACCTTTCCACATACATACGATGTTATTCCAAGCACCATTGCATATTAAAGAAATAAATACCCAGGCCACAAAACTGTGGGGTGCCTGGGCAAAGGGAAGAGATGCAAAGTGAAGCAAATCAGATTTCAGTTCCATTCCTGTTCTGCCACATTCCTCACTTTTACTTTTTAACTTCAATACCAGAATCATGTATTTTCTTAAAAATTTCCTAATATATATTATTATACTTAAACTTTTATACTGTTTTCATGAAAGACCTGAAGTCTGTCCCTGCCAAAATTTCAACTACTTAAGTGCTACAAAATGGAATAGGCTGAGGATCAGTGCACAATCTACATAGCCTTTCTTCTCCCTTATTAGCTGTTCAAGCAGCAAGTCACTTCCTTTTTTCTCCTGTTCCCATCTGTGAATCAGAGTTAGCAGAGGACAACTCAGAAAACTATGTGTGTTTTCTAAGATCCTTTAGTATGGAGCAGTATGCCTCATTACCACTGTCGTCTTCTCCTCATCCATTTCAGAGGGTCTTGTGTAGTAGCCCCTTTGCTTTGCTTTCATCTTCAGCTTAGGAGCTACCAACCTCCTTTCCCTGTTTCCAGCCTTCACTCCAGCACTACATGTCCTGAGAATATTTCAATTCCATATCAACACCCCATTCAATATTCACTGTTAACACTACTTTAAAACCCAGCTTAAACAAGTACTCTTTTAGCTTCCAACTCTAGATCTTCATTTCCTCTCTATGATCAATGACTTCCTATGGTCAGTACCACACTGTTGAACCAGCTGAACTAAAGTCGTGGTGGCTATCTCCGTCTAATAAGACACCTTGAGGAATCCAAGAACTACTTTCTCTCCCTAACAATTAATTAATTTTATCTTCCTTCCTGTCTCAGGACTATATTGAACCAGTGACCATCCATATATACATTAATGACATAAATAATGGTGATGGATATTTTTCTATGCTATCTTCAATAAATGTCAGTTAGAAATTTTTATGCACTCTGTGAGCTGTTGTGACTTCTTTCTGAGGGTACTGTGCTACTCAGTTGTCATGAAGATGGGTGGTTTGGTTGCAAAAGGATTAAGACTGTGTGCATTGTTATAGTGACTGAATTTATGAAAATAAATCAAGACTTAATGAATTATGGGCATCTGATTATTGTTTGTATTCCAGAAGAGCCTAGAACATGTTAGGCATGGTTCACAAAAGACAATGGGAAGGACTCCATTTGGAAAATATTCTATTTAGGGTATGCCTATTCTGCAGTGGATGCAGTGATTGGATTTCCTCAGAAAGATGTACTTGAGTAGGTTTCAGCTACCAAGTTCAGGTGCTGCAAGGACTATAGTCAGCACATCAGCGCAGAGCTCAGGATGGGCTGTCACAGCATAGAAGAAGCTGGGTAAATACAGGGCTTAGTAAGTGCTGAGCTATGTAGTGCCATCCCTGCACCACAGGCCAGGTGCAGCTGGCTGGTTCCAGGTGTGTCAGGCCTACACCCCTCAGGCACTGAAAGGCAGACAAATGAAAACTGAGTTCTTTTTCAAGTCTTCATTACTTCTATAAGCTTTTCCCTGTCAAAGCTTACTCTGATTGTATTTTGAGGAACACTGGGTAACATTTAAACTTTTCTTAAACTTCTAATTTGTATGACATGACTGCTGCATGGATAGAAGGAGTAGATGCAAGACAGATGCAAGAAATCCTGTTGTTTGTTTACTGTGGATTTACAGCATTTCTAGGTGCTTGCTCCTTTTCTATTTTCCCTGCTGTTCACATGAGCATGTCAAAGAGTAGCAAGCAGAAGAAAAAAATATTTAAAGGGAGAGAACATGATACTAATGCCACAAATGTAAGTGCAGGGATTGAAGGGCAGGAGTATCAGCAAAAAAATAAATTGGAACTTCATTTTTTAAAATCTGTAACATTTCAGGTTTGTCTGTTGAAAATCCAGAGCACAGAGATTTCACAATTGAGTGAAAGACATTTCAGTTCAGACATACCTTTCAAATCCTGCTGCATGTTTCCTCCTTTCTGGGAAAGTTGCTGGGAAGGGAGTCACTCTCTTCTCCATTGCCCTTGGAACTTTAATTAGTATTGCTTTGGTTTTTTTCAAAAGAAGCTATTAAAAAGCAAATAAAGTGTCTCACAAGACACTACAGAGAGAAAAAACAGGGCGACACAGGAAAAAATGCTGTAAATTGAAATTTAAAAATGGAAAGAAAAGTATAGGTGAGGTATTTTTCCATATAATTTCTTCCATGATTTTGCTCCTCCATCTGTTTTGTGTGTGACGTCTATGACTTGCCACTCATATTCCATCCCTATGCTTGGAAATTGCTGTCCATGAAGTGAAAGGCGAAGGAAAAAAAAAAATTAAGCAGAACGGCGTGAGGAAGACATGAAGGGGTGCAGGGAGGAAGAGATCTGTCGAGTGTAAAGGTGTCCAAAGGAGATGGAAATGTGTTCCCCAAGGCCATGGTCTTCAATGATGCTGTTGTATTTTCTGGCTGTTAGCAGAGCAGGTGTACAAGAAGAGCCAAATTCCACATGCTACAGTAAGTGCAAAATCTTGAAACGCAGAAGCCATCACATCAAGGGTTTCCTCGTCCTCTGATAGAGTCCGCCCACAGTGGTTCTCTAGAAACAGTTCTATTATCAAGTAGACATCCATTGCTTTTTTGTTTGGTTTTTTTTCTATTTTTATTTAAAAAGTAGTTTTCTAATAATATATAGAATATATAAATAATAATAATAATTAAAAAAACCTATTTGGGTTTGCTTTCTGTTATCCAACCCATCTGTATTTTTTGTGGTTTGCCGATATATATATTAAAAAACAAGAAAATCAACTCTGCTCACTATTAAAAAAAATATTAAATCCTCTTTTTATGTTTCCGAAGAGAAAGAGAAGGAGGGGAGGTGGGATAAAACCAAATTAAAATGAAAAAAAAAAATAAAAACAAAACCCTCAAAAAAACAGGAAAATCAAAAATTTCTGTCTCTTCAAAGTAGTTGTCAAGAGCTTTAAAAGCTTGTGCTTTCAGTGTACACCCCACAGGAAAAACAACAAAAAATAACAAAAAATAACAACAACAACAATAACAAAAAAAACCAAGGACCTAAAATTAAAAAAAGAAAAAGGTAATAATAATCTTAGTAGTAAAAAGGACAGCAAATCATTCAGAGTTTCTGTGTCTTTTTAGTTATTTTAGCAGCCGCCCTTTTTGTCTGCAAAGGGAGAGCTGCCACCACAGCCACCTCCTCGGCTCGAGAGAGGCTCTTCTGCATCATCCTCGTCAAAGCCATGAAAGGTCGAGGTGTCGCTTTCTGACGTGGAACCGAACAAGTCCTCCGTAGTGCGTGCTGGCGCTGCTTCGTCCCTCCTGCCTTCTCTTCCCAAATGAGCTGACATGTATGATGAATATATCAGCACATGGGTTAAGCAACAGGCATTATCATCATAATTTTTCAATTATAATTTAATTATCATTAAAAAAATAAGACTATCGAGCTCATAGGTGTGTGCTTGTATGAGCCCGCACACCTCAACAACATAGCATAGGGAGAACTGCAGTAAGAGAAATAACAAAGGATCAGTTTCTCTTCCAAGGAAAAAGAATCTACAAACACCACAGGTGCCCATAGCTACAGCAGCGAAAGGGTTAATCATGTTTTCCTCTCTTCAAAAGTCAATAAAATATTTCCTCATGATTACTTAGATCAATTTTTAAATATTTTTATACCATATAAGTAATTAGACACTTAGCTCTAAGCACAATGACTTCAGACTGGCATCAACCTCACAAATTTACTGCTATAGATATGTAAACCACTAGATACCTCATCAGTCTCAGGACTACTTTTTGTCCCCATGCTTCACCTGATCCTAAAGAACCTTCTCTGTAGACAAAATGAAATACATTTTGAAGACTAAGTGAAAGTAGCTTAAACCAATACTCTTATACAAATTCCATGGCATGTCCTTCAAAAATAAAAAAACCTTGAAAAGTAATATATACAGTTCAACAACTAAAACAACTGAGATGAGGAATGAGCCATCTTGGGGAACATCGAAAAGTTCAAATGTGTGTGAGTCAATCCAACTTTCAATATGGAACAGAACATCAATAACTGCAACAATAACAACAAGAAGACTCTTAAAAAGAGAAGTCAGATACTGAAATCAGCAAAACTGAGATTTACTTTCTCTCTCAATCAAACTTGTTATGTGATTAATAGTACAGCCTTCAAATTCCCTCTTCAGGAAAGAGTAGCCCAGCAAAATTGAAGTGTGAGATTTTAGGGAACAGCTATTTTCTTATTCAGAAACAGTAGCATGGTATTAAGCAACCGTTTGGTCCCTGCTCCAGCTAAAAGGAATCAACCATATAAGAAGTACACTGTATTGCTTGAGACACAAAGAATTAAATCCTGTTCACAAAAAAAAAGACAATGGATATAGCAAAATAATTGGTAGATGAACCACCTAATAGATATGTCACTTTACTGACTTTGTGAACAGAAAAAACAATATAATTTCCATGAGCTCTCTTTCAGAAATTTTCTCCATTATCAAGAAAGAGAAAGATGGCAGGCACCAAAAGGTTTCATTGTTTTAGTTTAGAAATTAGTGTGTGGTTGTACCTTAATCACTTTCATCACACATCAGTCACAGCATTGCAGACCTCTATGAATGACCCAAGTGGGTCAGAATTTGTACAAGGATAATGTTTAAGGGAACTGACATTACACAATTTAGGTTACATGCTGATCTACTTGTTCTATCACACTAAGGAATCAAGGCAATTAATGTATTTGTGTTACATTCTGATATAATCACCATGTTTCAATAGCAATAAAATATGGATCCACCTCACTGTGCCATATCAGGACAATGCTGAAATTAGTTATATGGTAATATAACAATCAAGGAGAATAGCAATGATCTTCCAAGATGGCACCACAGACCCCATGAACTTCCCCTTTCTGTTATTAAGAAGCAATCACATACACACTAAAAGGTCCATGTCCCTGACAGCACAGCGTTTGTAAGAATGCCCCTGGAGAAAACCAAAGGGGTTGCCATTGATCTTCTGGTGACCAGTCAGTATCATTTCAGAATATCTTCAGAGGTCACAATGCAGAAGGCAATTTGTCAGTGAGAGTCTAGTCCTTCTCCCACTGAATATAGTAATAGGCTTTCTATGAATTTCAGCAGGAGCACAAAAAGGCCATATCCTTGGCACGAGAACATTCCACATCACATTTCAGCCACCAAGCAACAGACATCTTTCAATGACTACAGTACAGAAGGAGCAGCAGCCATACTGAATTTCAAGGCCTCTTTGGTTTTCAGATTTCCATATGATTGTCTTGTCACCACTGGTATCACCACTGTACAAAAATACCACAACTGAAAACTTGGACCAAAGCTGGAATATGCAGTTGTTGAAAGTCTTGTATTCCCTCTACCATTGCCACCACCTCCTACATGAGCTATAAATAACTGTTCAACTGGTATAAAATTTCCCAAAAAAGAGAAAGAAAAAAAAAAAAAAGAAAGAAAGGAAGGAAGAAAACAACAGCCCAGAAATAAGGACAACTCAGAATGGGAAAGACACAATTGCCTACATTTAAAAAGAGAGAAGGGAAGAAAAGGGAGAAATAAAAACCTCTTTAAACAAAACTAATGATAGTCATCTTGTAAGAGGATAATTCTTGACAGCTACCCCCACCCCTACCCTGTAATTTCCTCCCTCTTTCTTTTTCGGATGAAGAAATGCATGAAATGTGTAATCAATGGAAATGCTTGTCATGCAACTTTCATAAATCTTGTAAGTAATTCATAGTTGTAATTGTAGCATTTGAAGACAGAAACCATTCTTTACCATTGTCATAGGATTTTCTCCTTCCATGTGAAGAACAACTAATACATGTACCAATGTTCCCAAAAGCCAATAAATACACTGAAACTTTATTATTTCATAAGACCCCATTAGCTTAAAAATGTGAATCCAACAATAGGTTTTATGACAGAAAATTTCCCAGTCATCCTTTCCCACAAACAGAGAGAAGAGGTAAGATTTTATTTTCTATCCCTTCCCAAATGTGTTGCCTTTCTTCAAAATCTTCAGAAGGTGCAAAAAACAAATCACACAAATGCCTTTGTACAAGAAAGATACAAGAAGAAGTCACCTACCAGAGCGCCCACAGTCTGAGCAGGATACAAGTTCCTCAGGCCGACCACTTTTTTTGTTCATATTGGAGCCTCCGAGGCAGAAGTCACAGTAGTTATTGGGAATGATGACCCCATCTGGTCCTTTCTGGGCTGCAGTTGGGTTAGAAATCAGATTTACTCAAAGAGCACTCATTTGGACATTTCCCCCTTCTACTTGATATGATGTTAGCTCAGTGAGTTTGCAGGCCACTGTCTTCCCAAAACATTGTCAATCAGAACAAAAAATGAACTGCATAAACCACCTCCATTTTAAGTACACCCACTGTTGTATCTCTTTTTGCCTGAAATGCCCTTCACCACTTCCTTTATAATTCCAGCCAGGCTGCTCCCTCACAAGGACATACTTCCAGATACGTCTTTACAGTTCAGGGACTTGTAACACGTACAGGCATAGAGACAACCCTTAATGCAGAATCAGACCTATGTGTCAGTCAGCCAAGCCTGGTTTTCAGGCAGCACTCATCATTGTAAACCAAAAAATACAAATTCAGAAAGGAAAAACACAGTCTCCAAAACTCAAAAACCAACAGCAGGGAGATGGGGGAATAGGAACCCTTACTGGTTTTATTTCAAGCAGGTTTTTTTAGGGAACTACATCTCTACGTGGCAGTCCTTAGTCAAAAAGTTGGTTGAAATGCTCATGAATATTCACAGGCAAAGCCATTTGGGGTGTTTCAACAAAGGCTTAAGCCACCTGCAGCAGTTATGTCCCCTGGGATTAGCAGGGAGGGCAGCAGATCCAGCACTACTCCAGCACCCAGCACAGGTGCAGAGCCTGGGGCAGACGTCCCAGCCAACAGAGTTAAAAACTCTTTCAGACAAGAAAAAAAGGAGGGAGGTTATATATTCTTATTTTTTATCTAGGAATAGTTGGAAAGGAGCAAACACACACTGGTCTTAAGTAGAGGAGGGGACAGATCCCCTAGGAAGGAGAGAAGGGCAGAGGTCCTTTGCATTCTTCTGAGTTGAGCAGAACAGCAATGTGCTTTTTTCCTTGCTCACAACTGCCATTTTTCTCCTCTGCTCTCCAGAGAGGGAAAACTTCTTGTTCCTGTACAGTCTAACTAGGAACTGGGGAAGGGACAAGGGAGTGGAGGGAATGACTGGTTTTTGCCTTCGTTTCTTCTCTTTGAACTTAAAAATCCAGTAGAATACCTAGCTTAAGCCTACCCCATGAAGATTTCTACAAACTAAAAAATTAAGAACTTTAAACTGTATCGCCTATATTTAATTATATTTTAAATGCATATTTTGTAACTTGAAGATTTTTAACAGATGTTTTGACAGCCTTTATTAATGGTCTTTTTGTCCACATTCAAATTTCCCCCAAAGAACAATGACATTCTAAAGGGCTTCTGGTAACAGTCCAAGACATACACTTAAAATTAAAATTTCCACCAAGTTCAATCTGTTTTTCTGGTTTAGTGCATCTATTTATTCATTTATTTCCAGCTGTTGATTAGCTGAACTTTTTGGAGTTTGGTAACTGAAAGATTCCAGGAAAGGTGAAATTAAGAAGAAAATTAAAACCCGTAAGGCTGCAAATGCAACAATATCTTCCTGCATGGTCACTGAGTCCCTGACGGTATTTACTAAACAATGGATGTTGCTCTGAAATGATCCTGGTTAACAGATCCACAGCTCTCTCAAAACCAGAGAGAAGCTTGCAGTGTTGGATTAGTATTTTGCATGTTCACAGAGAGGCATTTTAGTATGTGCATGCAAGATAAGCAAAAAAAGAACAGGAACCAGGTGGAAGCCCAGTCACCAGCTCATTTTAAGAGCTGTAACAAAATGATCATAAAGTTGCTGCTTGTACATATTTTGTATATAAAAAGCAGATCTCCCTAGCATTTATTTTTCCCACTGCAGCCACATTTTGAAAAAGTTAAGTAATTACATCTTTATATTTTTCTGCATCTACAGACAGGCCAAGTGCAATGCAAACTCAGCAAGCTCAGCATTCAGTTACTTTTTTTGGTTATTGTTCCTTATTACCTTACTTCATCTTTCATCCAAGTGTCTTAAAGCCCCTTACAGATACTAAGATCCTGTTATTAACTTTCGGTGAGGTCAAAAGCCTCTTTTGCCATTGAATCTAACCAAAGTGTTCTGGACTCTAATTAAGTCTTGTGGTGAGGTAACATTGCATTTTAAAGCTGAAAGACTTGGAGGTAGAGTGGTGAACTAGCTTACTTACAAACATACAACAATTCTGTGGTGAGGCCACAAATAAAAACAAGCATTCAGGGTGCCAGCCAGCAGACTTAGAAAAGAGCTCCACTTCTGCCACTGCTCATAATGGTATAATTGACTTAACACTCTGCATATACTGACTTAATTTTTTTCAGTGTGCATTATGACCTGAAGATCCACTGACTGTCAAACTGGAAATGGAAAGGGGGACTTCGTGAAAATACATACACTCATCAGTTTGTCTGTGGTGTGTGTGAGAGGTGGAGGACATTTGCTGACTGTGGTGAAGCTGAAGGGATTCTCCTAGACTGTTGGCAAGGGAATAGGCATGAGTTTTGATTGCCTACTTTTTTGTCTCTTTTCTTTTCTTTTCTTTTCTTTTCTTTTCTTTTCTTTTCTTTTCTTTTCTTTTCTTTTCTTTTCTTTTCTTT
>JAWWLV010000179.1:27581172-27610113 GCA_035041135.1 Platyrinchus mystaceus | reverse complement strand
TTCCTTTCCTTTCCTTTCCTTTCCTTTCCTTTCCTTTCCTTTCCTTTCCTTTCCTTTCCTTTCCTTTCCTTTTTTCCATTATTTTCTTCTTTGTTTTCTTCCAGTTTCATTTAATTTTTAATGTGAATGCCTATGTGCTCACTTATTGCTTATCACTTACAAATACGGACCTGGCCTACACAGGTAGAGTGATAAAGATACCAGGCATGAAAAGTAATACACAGATGAGAAATCCCCAAAGTTACATCAATGATATCTTAAATTATGTATCTCTGGAGCCAAATAAGCCAAGCAATGTTATTTTCTTCAATTTTTTTTCTAACAGGTGTAAAAACTAGAATAAAATGTAAATAAATACAGTATACCATTTTTTAAAAATACTATAAAACTTTTAAAAATGGATTAAGGAGAGACATGGAAAGATCTGCACAGTTCAAATAATAGTTTCTTTGAACCTGAAAGGTGATTCATGGAAAGACAGGATGCAGACTGAGAGTAAAGTCAGTATTTCCAAATAAATTTGGTATGCACTTATTCTGAAATTTTTTTTTCTTCCTAGCCTAATCAAGTTAATTTTAAACTATAACAATTTAAGCAGTATAAAGAACTACTTAAAATATGGTACCATCATTCACAGGAGTCTTTTTGCAGAGTAACTTCTGTAAATTAAATAAGTTCTGTAGTATATCACACAGTAACTGTTCTGTAGACAAAACTTGAAAAACTAAACAAATCAATGGAGCTTAAATATATAAAGTAAGTTCTGTGCCTTCTTGATTTTGAAGGCAGGGGCTTTACACAGAGTTCTGGCTTCCCTTTATCCCTCCCAAGTGATCAAAAAACCTGTAAGTTATGTTCCTCATGGTTTCAGTTTAATAATCAAACAAAATCACAGTCACATATATTTCTTCAGCCTGTAGGTAATAGAATATAATGCTTAATCACAATTTAAGCAGTGCTTCTAGGTTTGGCAGCATATTATCCCTATTATTTATCATATCCACATTACTGGGAAGGTGGCGGAGAACGTGTGCAGTGCATGTCTTGCTGTTAGGGTGCGGGGCTATGCATCATTTATTTAAATGATTACAGTGAATTAACTACAGTCAGACATGTATGCGCTTCCAAAGTGATTTTTTCTAGCATGTTTTGTCCAGCTCTTACCTGCTACTTCTGAGTTTGATCCAAAACCAATAAAGTCCACTGTAGGTTTTCAATTCAATTCAAAAGGCTTCAAATCAGGCCATTTACTATGTTTGTAAAAAGGATCTTCAGACAACAGTTGAGACCACAGGACCCTGCGTGCAGGCCTGAATCAAGTCAATGCACTTCACCATGGAGGAAAAGGGGTGAATTTTCTTTTTTTGTTGGTGTATTTATTTTGTTTAATTTACAAGACTCTTTGTTTGAGACAGGGCTAGTTTTCCTTTCCAACTCCTCCCTTTTTCCCCCTGTCAAAGGGCAAGTCCAATGTTTGGCCGCCTGCGCAGCAGAATGCCAGCCAAGAGCCTGCGCCTGCGGTCGTCAAGCCCCTTGGAGGCCTCGGTGACATATAATCCCAACCTATGGCTCCATGTGCCTCTCCTCGCCACCCCCCATCGCCGCTGCCAGCGCTCCTCCCTGGCAGGCCTGGCCCATCTCCATGGTGACCAGTGGGCTCGGCTGGCTGCCGCTGGCCTTGCCACCTGCTATTGCCTTGTCTCTAAAGTGTAAGGAATAGCAGCGCAGCCCCTCCATTTGCTGCTCAGAATGCCTCGGTGGAGAGGCAGGCTCACACGAGAAATTACATAGTGACAATTATATTAAAAAAATGGCTTTATGAGAAGGCAAAAGAAAAGCTGTGCTTGGACTGTGGCTTTCCTTGATGGGAGAGGAGGGGGGTGGCTGGGTGGGCATGCATGCCCTTCTGCCCCCCTCACTGCTAGGGTGCAGTGAGCAATGGTGGGGGCAGAGAGGTGGACTGGGAGCTGCTTCTGTGCTTAGGGCTACACCTTGCCCTGGGAAAGAACAACAGAAGAAGAGTGCGTCTCTAACTGATGGTATGGTGAGGAACAGGCCATGTACAGCTGAAGTGCACTCCAGGCTCTTGCTCTCTCACACATATGCAGCCAGGCAGGGATATGCACAGCCATTTCTGCGGACTCCTTGCCAGTGAATTAAGTGCATGGTTTTTCATTGCAGTTTTCCAGGAAAAAGTGTAAATCAAAATGAATGAGAGGAAATGGCCAGTCACTCTGGGCATGTTTACTCTGTTGTTAATACCAAGATAAGCATGTTGGCTGACCCTAAACTGGGAAGTGTTGGGGCACTTGATACAGGACCCTGCCGGCTGCAGTGGCACATCTGTGGATGTGGTACTGTTTGCAACTGAACAAGATCTGAACTTGGGTGTAACACTGGGAAATGGCTGCTGTTCTGTTCCCAGAGTCATGCTGATCAGCCTGCACAGCCCAATGGGCCTCCACTAGCTCCAGCTCCCCGCGCTGCACTCCCCCGCACAGCATGGGCATGCCCTTTGCTGGCAGCCAGAGAAGCAGGCTATGCTACTGAGAGGTGCTCCAAACCACCCACCCGGAGTATTGCCAGTTCTCCCTAGTAACTGGATTTTATCTCCTTTTTTGAGTTAGCCGGTAGTGTGGAGATAGAAGAAGCTGTTGCCTTTGCAGTTTTTAGCAACTCTTGACGGTTTGCCTTTCCTACAGCCCCTGCTCACAGAGAAGAACAGTCAAGGAAAACTACAAGAAGTGCTAGAAGAAGGAGGTACATCTGTAAGAGTCATAGGAAGCCTCTGAATGTGAGGAAAAGAAGATCATTTGATTGTGTTTTACAGGAATCGATGTGGCCCTTAAGTTGAATAGCTAATGAAAGAGCTGTGAGGTGAGCTATGTAGCTGGAAGGCACAGCTAGGAAAATACAGCATCAGCTGATCAGATTCAGTACATTTGGGGAGTTAGTGTTCCTCTACCATAAGGCAGCACTTCATAGAAATGTCTGTGCACTGATCTTATAGAGTCTTCTCTATAAGAACTTCTATAAGAAGAGTCTTCTATAAGAACACGTAAAGCAGGAGCCTCATGATGACAAACAGTAGGAGATGCAGAATAGGAAGACAGACAAAAGAGTCTGGCATGTTAACATACAGATTTCCTGACTTTGAGGGGTACCTCTCCTGAGACTTGGCCTCTGGCCACTGAAATGCATCATTCTCATCAGCTAAGGGAATATATTCCCTCCACAAGGAGGGATTATAATGCCCAATATTCAGCCCTGTCTGGCAGCATCCCTCAGTATTCAAGTGAGAGTAGCCAGTGTCCTGAATTCGGTACCTGCAACGTCTTGCAGGCTTTGGATCTGGAAGTTACTCACTGGAGGAGTGTAAGAAGGCAGAGAGCATCTATGCAGTTCAAATTCAGTCAAAGCATTTGTTTTTCACTTGGTTCAAATTCGACATGGAGGAGAAAAAAAGAAAAAAAAAGAAAAAAAAAAGAAAAAAAAAAAAAACAAACCAGAAAAAGCAAGGAGATAGCTGAAAAAGGAAAAAATATAAACACATAAATGATACCATTCTGTCTCAAGAGCTGCTGTGCTGTTGAAGCAACACATGTTTTTTAAAAACTAATTAGTCAGATTGGAAATATTTACCATGAACTACTGAGAAGAACTTGGTGCTTCTCTTCATTTATAGTTGCAACATTTTAGTCCCTGGCCAGGCACTATGTAAAAGAAATGTCAAGGTAACAAAAAACCTATCCTGAGACTCCAAACAAAACAACAAAAAGTCCCATAAGGGTCCCTGTACATAGGAGACAAGTTTGGGATTTTCCACTATTCCATAACGTTAAACAACTGATCTATTTTTTTCGTCAGCATCCCAAAATACTTGCACAAAAGTCTGAGTAATTTACAGCTGCAAACACAGTTTGGGAGAAATCTTTACACAGTTCTAAACTCTCCAATCACTAACATTTCTTTTAGCATTCTGAGTCGTTTTCCTTATGAAAACAACCTCTGAAAAGAGAAAAAACTCAGACAGAAAAAACTCAAACAGATTAAATTAATAAGTCAGCTCAAGGTATGTACATATTTTCACTGAAAAGCACCTGCCGCAGGGTATCTTGTTGCAAGGTGGGCATTGATGCATCCTTGCATTCAGAGGTAGCTTCCTACCATGACCCCAGCAAGGATCGGCACTGAGGCAGGGAAAAAGTAGACCTGATGTAGCTTTTCAAATTGATGCTGCTTGTGGAGAGGAACAAACAGCTCATCTCCAACTGAGGGGCTGACTCTCGTCATTTATTCATGGCCAGCCCCCTGCCTGGATGGAAATAAAAATGTTTCAAAGATGACTGTGTGGGGGAGCTGGAGGACAGCTTGGAGGCACACTGAGGTTAGCACATTAATTTTTTATCTCTGGAGACTGGGTATCCAATTATGCTTAGAGTACACAAACAACTTTGGCTGGTCTCTCCAGTAGAGATTTATCCACACAATAAAATCTGTGATGGAACTGGGCACAACAGGCTGATGCCACAAAATAACATACACAGATGGTTTTGCAGGTCAGATGCTCAAGCTAACAGAGGGGCAGGAGGGCACAGGGCTGCATTCTCGTTAAGTACACGTATTGCAGGATGGACCCAACTGCACTCGGCAGCAATGCCAGCGACAGCCTGCACAATGTACTTTATTTAGGACTGTCTTATGCTTGTGGGCATAAGACCCTGTTCAGTTGTTGTTTACTGAAAAGAACATTTCACATAGCAAAATGCCACTGAAAACTCTTCCCCTTTAAAGGAGAGGAAGTTTTTCTCCATGTAGACAGACTATCCTCTTCTCCCAGGAGTTAAGGAAGAGCATTTATACTAGTACGCTCATTCACAGACGCATTTGAATAGATATAAGTCTAATGTAATTCCTTTATCAGAACTGTCTCAAAATTTGTGAGCACCAGCTGCCCCCAGAGCTGGCCTGTACCCATGGAGAGAGATGGAATAAAACAGCAGGTGTTTTGTGGCAGGCTTGGATGCACCCTGAGCTCACAAATCTCATGCTCTCAGTGCCAACATGTAGAGGAAAAGTCAGCAGAGAAGAAGTCTGAGAATGGTATGGGATCATTTATTTTTATCAGTGGAGCTGAGGAAGGAGGAAGTTGACTCTTTTAAGAGTTTAATGTCATTTCCTTTTTACAGTTCCATACTCAGGTAAAAACATCAGAGATTAGGTCAAAAATAAATGTGTGTGTAGGCAGAGGCAAGACTAGACACTGAGGAAAGGCTATTTATCTATGTCAAAGGGCTAGACAAAGCATACAAATAAAGCAACTAAAGCTCAAACAAAGCACAGACTAAGGTGTTTTAGGAAAGACAAAGGCCAGAGAAAATGGCTGAACTGTCTTCATGTTGCAGTGGGTAATCTAGTGGTGAGGAAGAAGGACAGAAAGAGAGAGAGATGTAAAGAGATGTAAAAAAACAAACCTTCTCCAACAGCCAAGGACAGTGAGATGTGCCAAGGAGGTGACTTGGCACTTGGGCCAGTCTTGGTTCTTAGATACACACCTATGCAGTGATTCTCAGTTTCAGGTAGGTTTGTCCTATCTACATCTCTTTTCCAATCTCTAGATAATTTTCTGACCTACTCAAATTGGTCCGCGCATGAGAAGATGAGAAAGGGGACTGAGTGTGCAGAAAGACAAGAGGCTTTCAGCTCTTGAGCTGGCATCAGTAACTGAATCGTGCAGAAGCTCTGCTCCTTCCTGTATCACCACAGCTGCTGTTATCACAGGTTTTACAAGGAGTGGAAGCTGAAGAGGAGTCGCTGGTACAAAGGAAGGAAGTTTATGCTGCAGCTGCCCACCTGAACTTTACTGACCCGGTGCTCACCTCCTACTGCATGGCAAATTCCAAATGGCTGGTTTGAATTTCCCTTGCCTTTTCTAAATCAGGCTGCTCATACCTCTGACACATTGCTAAGCAAATAACCAGATCCTACTCTATACCATATCTCTGGTCCTTCTGTACAATGGGTTGTGGATTAGCTGTTTGGATTAACATCCCCCCACCTTCCCTCCCTCTTAGCCCCCCCTCAAGCCCCAAGCCCATGCAGAGAGGACTCTTGAAGCTTGAGACCTACAATGCTGCAGACCTGTCAAATCTAATTCATAACATGCCTAGCAGTTCTTAGGGGAGAGGAAAGATCTGATGCCCTGGCTCCCCACCATCCTGCTGTATGCAGGGACCATTAAATGACTGCAAATTAGTGATGCAGACAATTAGCATTCATATGGAAGATAAATAGAAACATAAATTAAATATCGCTCATTGAAAGAGAAAAGATACAAGATCTGAGCTCAAGGCTGAAAACAAACAGGCAAAAAGGAGCAAACAGCCCCTGTGACAGCTAAGCCATTTGGGAGTGTTACCTTCCACCATCTGAGACTTTCCCCAGGGCTGATCTGCACGTTTGCATGGCTGTTGCCCGTACCTCACTGGCTCCCAGCTGGTTGTTAAGGAGACTCTTTCCACTCAGGAATCTGGGCTTCAGAGCGATTTACCACAATGGCTCTAAACTTCTTCCTGTTTGTGGATCTGTTCATCAGCAGCTTCCCTCTGCTACATGTACCACACAGGAGCTCTGGGGGAACACAAACTTGAGCAGCTTTTGCTCTACCTGTTCCCACATTGTAGATGCATCTTTTTTTCCAGGGGCCAAAGCCAACTGCTCCCAACCTTATCATAGCTTTTCTAGCTCTTCTTGCTAAATTCTATAATTTCCTAAGCACCGGATACACAAGGACCAAGACTGCCCTTGGCATCTATGACAAGCTGAGGGGCAGGGGACATTATCCTTCTTTGTTTGGGCATCCATGCAAGGCTATTATCGATATTAATTCAATACAGATTTGCAATATGCCTCTCAGGTATGCAAATATTACTGACTACTGCAGGCACAGGAAAAAACAAACAAACAATCAAAAAACCCCAGAGCTGATGTAAATGCTAAGTAAACAAATGCTACTGGCTGAACACTGACATTCCCTAGCCTGCCTAAGCAGTCACTCTTAGTGCATTGACAGTTCAAGTTTATCAACAGCTGGAGGAGTCAAAATTACTTTTGCTGTGAATCTACAAAACATGTGAGTAACTAAAAGGTAGAGCATAAAAGTGACAGAAACATAGGGATTGCCAAGTGGCATCATACTAAACAGTCCTTCAAGCTCAAACAGTGGCTAGTAGCAGATGCTTTGGAGGAAGGAAATCCCCTCCCACATCTCCCTGGGGACAATTATCAATTATCCTTCTTAGAAAGAAAATGTTTTCCTGCTTCCATATTTCTTGCAGTTCTTCTTAATGTATCAGAAAGTGTTTCCCTGCATATTTTTCCCTATAAGCATTTCATTGCTTTACTACTTTGAACTAAAATGATACAGATCACATGCTTTTGCAAGTGAACAAAGCTATCTACACAAATCCCAAGGTGACAGCAAACATCACAAAGTATTGCACACTGGCAAATTGAGAAACAGGGGATTAAAGACTTGGAAAAATCAGTAATAGAACACAGTCTCCTTGATTTCCTGTTCCTTGCCTAAGAAGCACAGGAAGGACAGTCAAATCGGGTGATGGACCTTATGATGGACCGCACTGAGCATATGTGATTCATCATATATAAATTCGGACCACTAAGATTCCTTTCAGCCTTGTACCAGTGTGGGGAATTGAGGTGCATAACTCTTCTCTCCCCTCATGTTCCAGCTCTCCTCCTTGCAGATCAATACTGATGTGGTTTCATAGATTTCCCCAAACTGTAACTAAGAAGCAGCTTTTGGTGAAGTTGAGGGTAAGCTGTTCAGGGAACAGATGAAGGAATAAGGGAGAAAGGTGCTGTTAATTTCATACCTAAAATCTGAGACATTGGCAAATGCCTCTTATTCAAAGGTAAAACAAAGGTAACCCCCTCCAACTGTTGGATGTGTATTTCCTTGACAACCCTGCTAAGAGCCACCGGGAGGCTGTTTGTTGATGGGCAGGTTAGGCATCTCTTCTTCCCCCAGCCCCGCTCTCCTTGCCACTTCCTTCCCACAGGAGCAGTAATGGGAAAGCGACTTGCTGCAGAGATAATGCTGGGTTTGAAATGAATTTCTGACTAGCTGAGCCAGCACCCATGTGAGCTGTGGCTGATTAGCTCCAAGCATCCAGGTCCCAATCACTCAAAACTGAGCCAGGCAATAATGCCAGCCTCCGTAAGGCAAAGACAGGATGGAGGCAACATACCTGAAAAGGATCTCAAAGATAAAGGGAAAATCCTACTCACGTTTGTGGTTTTCATTTCTGTGGACAGGGGAAGAGCGGGTCTCCTGCTCACGGGCTTCATCACCCTCTTCGCTGGCGAGGTGGGTGTGAGCATAGTGGTAGCTCAGCCCAGGCCTGTTCTTGTAGCGCTTGCCACAGACTGGGAGGAAAGAAGATATGAGGGAGGGGAAGACAAAATGAAAACATCAGTGTGATCCACAACCATAGCAGCATCCTCTCAAATAATGCTCCCTTTTCCTCTGAGAACAGCACCACACAGTCCGTGCGCCTGCCCAAAACTCTTCCCACCGGCACTGGTGGAAGATGACAGAGGGAAGCCCTGCAGCCACAGGTCCCTGAACAGGCTTTCTTCCCACCTTGCTGCCAGCAGTTCATTCTTACAGGCCTAGGCAAATGCACATTCAATCCCTGCAGCTCATACAGCCCTAATCCTCTCTGCTAAGATTACTAACAAGACTGCACATAAAATTAAATGAAATGCCAGTTCCAGTGTTGGTACTGCACAATGCCCAGCAATGGGAACAAGACTGAGAAGAAAGGGCATTATTTTCGTCATTACTGATCTCTGAAAAAAAGGAAAGAGTTGGGTTTATTTAAAAACTTTCTCTAAAAGGTTAATAAATAGCTTTATTCAGATTCCTAGTCAAGGTAAGGAGATGGAAATCATTCACAGTTTCTTGCTAGAGGAACATGTGGTGATACTTGTTTGCCCAGGTAAACATCATATTCAGCATCTCAATAAATAATACAATGTGTGACAGAGAATCCTACTTCTGAACTTTGTTTATTTTAGGACTAAGTCAAGAGAAATTAAGAACAGGATCAAACAACTCAAGATAATGAAAGGTCTACATTTTCACAGGGAATTCACCGCAAGGGCAAGCTACATCTTAAGATTCATTACATACAAATTGAGTTTCTATGAAGGATCCAATTCATGTTATTTTCTCTAAGAGTTCTCACTTTTCATCTCCAAAGCATTCTCAGAATGTCCATTTTCTTTTATACAGCTGTTTTGTCCACCAAATACAATTATTGTAATTTTAAATGATTAGAAAATAAAGAAGCTTAGTGCCCTTCCTGCCAGTTTTTACTCCTAGCCACATTTTCAGTCATGGTATTACCTTCAATAACCTCAAGGATTTCGCACAGAATTGAATGTCCTGTCCAGTAGTCTGTCCTGCATAACTTGTTTAGAAGGTCAAAGGAAGTGGTGCCAGAAGAGAGAACAGAACCCTGTCTTGTTTTTAGGCCCCTTGAAAAGAATCTCCTAGGAGTAAGTCACCATCCAATTCTAAAAACCTCATTCAGCCCCAATACTGAAACATGGGTCTGGGAAGGTCTGGGAAGGAACGTCAAAAGGCTCCACAAATAAATTTTTAAAAAATTTAAAAAAAATACCCACTTCAATTATTCACTCACATGTAAGTTAAACTTTGATTTTATACCTTTCTGGTACTACTCACAGAAAGCCAATTGATGTTCCACATTCTGGAACAGATTATAGAAAAATGTAAATCAAAGCTTAGTATAGTAACATTATTTCATTCTCAATATCTTCTAGCTGATTTGCAAATTCCCTCAGGGGAAAAAAACCAGTTTGCCTTATTAGAAACATGTAAAACAACTTCATGATATGTATGAATATCTGGAATATTAGATATTTTTATCCCAGTTTTCTTCATTCTGCAAGATGATGATCACACAGTGGACATAACAGGACAAAAGTTTTTTTCAAATGTAATATGTCCTTAGCCACAGATTTTTTGAGTCTTTGATTTTAGAAATGAGAACTCCTGCATGAGGGAAGAGGGAATGCTGAGGAGAAGTAAAATACCCATATACATATGCACATCCATTCCTTGAAGCATCTGCCCTTGTTTCATATGTAAACCTAACTCTATTGCCAGGCATTTTGAACAACTAGGCTGTTGTTAGATGCATGTTCTCCCCAAAACATCAGTTTACTCTCCCTTCTCCTACCACCATCCAGGTTTTCTCCTAATGCATTCTGGAGAGTGAAACTACTCCTCTTTCTCTGTGGTCCTACAGAGCAAAGGACAAGCAGTCGAACAGATGCTGACCAAGAGTGAAAACAAGATATCCACAGTTCTGTATGAGTTTGTCTCCATTTTTTGAATAGTGGAAGAAGCTTAACACTAATGTCATCATCAAACAGGAGAGAGCTACAAAATGCTCCCTGTTTAAATTATTTCACACTAGTAACCTCCTCTAATTACGTAAATGTTGCACCATTTCTTAAAATGGAGAGAGATATTTACATTTTTAGCAGATTGAGCATCATATTAAGTATCCTACTCTATCCCTCTTACTTTTGTGTGTTTGAAGAAGAAAGTTAAAAAATTATTCTATTGTTATGAATTACCATTACTGTTCAAACATTTCTGTCAAATTATTTCCAGAACACTATCAGGTGATCAGTGCTGTACTGACAAAGGAAGAGGCACTTGCAATTAAATATCTGCATGATACATACTATCCAACTCTATCTTGCTCTCATATAGCTTGATCCTGCGTTAATGCTAATGTAAGTGCAAAATCAGATAACTCTAACACCCAGTCCCATTCACCTACTAGAGGGAGTTTCAAACCAAAGATATTTCTAAAAGCCCTGCCAGACTTAATTTCATTCAACTGTACTTGAAAATATACCCACAGTTCTGGTTCCACTGTTGTTACCTTACAAAAGCATGCTGTCCTCGAATATAGGTCTGCATCTTTCTCCCTCAATGCGCAAAAGGACACTTGCAATCCCTGCAAGAAGTTCCAAACCTTGACTCCATTCCTTACAGGATTTGTGGCCTTGACTCCATTCCTTACAGGATCCTGCAGGGATTTTAGCTGCAGAGTTTAGGATGGCATAGAAAATCAGATGGGTCTGCAGACTTGTCCTTCTCCAGCAAAAAATTATCAGCTCACAAGGAAAAAGCAAGAATCGATATAAGCTGAGGCAGTAGTAATTCTGCAGCTGAGCCCTTCCCACTGCCTAGACTCTTTCAGGTGGCCACCAAGGGTGACAGCAATCTGAAACATGCCTAGATAGAAATGACTTTGGAGGACTTTATAACCAGAGCTGAGGCGAAGCAGTACAGTCTACACTGTCCTTTGTAGGATTAAAGATTTGGAGTTCCAGATGCTTTTTTTCTTGGTGTCTAGACTTTTCCATCTTTCAAAGTCATGTTCTGTAAAAGTCCAAAGGAACGCCATGAATTGAAACTACAGAGATTTCCTCAAGCAAAATAGACTTTTGCAGGGGAAGAAGGGTGTCATGATATTAGTGAAGCAAAAGAACTGTTGGTTTCAGTGAGACTTTGCAAGAATCAAAGCTGAGTCAGAACTTCATGGTTTCTCCAGCAGATTGAATCTTCATGAATTCACCCTAATCTCTTATTTTCCAGGTAAGAGCACATTTTATTAATCTACCATATCACTGTTCTAAGAAGTAGTTTCTATAAAAGGGTGATCAGTAATAAACACTTAGCTCTTACATAACTCTTCCCACTGCAAGACTGGCTTTTCAAACATTAATTAATCTTCCTCCAGAGTCCTGACTGGGAAATACTATTCTCATTTCACTTTTGAAAAAGGAGAACCACAGAGGGGCTGAGTTGCCCACACAGTGATCTTTTGACATTACCAGGACTGGAATTCATGAGCTCCAGCATCCACCGCAGTGCTTACATCACATCTTTCTCTTTCTCAGAGCTGACAAAAGCATAATGAGAACTGGTTTTCCCAGTCTGAAATGTGTGCTGTTGATTAGTTCTTAATGCTATACAGCTCACACATAGCAAGTGAGAGTGTGCCTTTCATAAACTTTGCCGAGTGGCCTTGACTTACAACAGCTTTGACTTTTTTATCTTTAATTTTCCTTGCTGGATAGGCTCATCATCCTTGCATGTGGTAGATTTCATCCTGAATCTCAACACTAGAAAGTTGACTTGATCTTTAATTAGGTAGCCAAACCCAATGAAAACAGCAGGAGTTTGAAGAACGTAACCCACTCCAATTCCTCCTGCATTCAAAGGATATATATTTGCTATGACCTGTTACGAATGCCATCTCAGGAACAAGCTGGGTAAGTAAGCAATAATACAGCAGTGTGGATCAAATGCCACAAATGGGGAAGAGGGAAAGGTTTTATTAGGCCACCAGACACTCTCCTATGATGAACGTTACTTTCCTTCCAATTTGAAGACTGAAACGAAGATATTACACAACTGTGTTACAGGAGAAAAACATAACTTTCAGACAGTATAATTGCAAGCATTGAGTGTTTCATAAAAGAGAATTCTCTTCTAAGTTCTGGCCTGTAACTGCCTGCAATTCTTTGGATAAGCAAATTCCCACTCTGTTTATGTTTCTCAGTAAGTAAAATTAATATAAAATACTTGCCCTGTTAAAAAGGGGATTTGAAACCTATGACTTGAAAGACTTCCTCATCAAACATCTAATGGCTGTGTTGCTGTCATTTTGAAATTGTTACACATTTGGTCCTTGGCAGCCTGTAAGCTATGTTCCAGACAGCTCTCCACATACATTTTGCACAATCTGTCACCAGTATGAGACAGAAGGAAACAATCCATTTTTTTAGTGGAGACAGGAAACTGGGGGAGTACATGCTGCTTTTTTTTTTATCACTGAATCTTGTCCCCCTCGTTGTCTTTCTTTGCTTTTCTCCTTTGCCTCCTGTTCTTTCTTCTCATCTGGGCTTTGTCAAATACTAAGTCTTGAGTTAACTGCTGGCAGGCAGTCATTCCTTAAAGTTATCTTCCTGTTCTACCATTCACTCCACTCAAAAAAAAAAATATTAAAAACATTTCTTGTTTTGTACTGGTTTGGTAATATGTTCTCCCCTGTTACAGCTGTGTTCACACTCTGGCACATCTTGAGATCTCAAACACTAACTGTGCATTTTGACCTCCACTGATGGAGAGGTGTTACATTTGTCCCTCTCTGGTCAGTACTGTGCTATATACATCCCTAATATTAGAGCAGCTATTTAGTAACTCATTTTATAGGGAATTTTCTGTAGGTAGTAAATAGCCCTTGTTTCAGTGCCCCTAGAGGACAAGTCCCAGAATCTATGCAGAGTTAAGATCAAAGTAACGTTGAACCCCAGTGCAAAACATGCACAGATCAACAATACATCTGTGCACATTTCAATAAATGGATTGCCATCAGGAGCAAAGGAGAAAACAAGTATCCTATATGAGAAGAAAATGTTCAACTATCAGAGTAAACTCTGTTCCCCTCTTACCATGTGCTCTACTCGAGATCTGTGTTATTCAATATTTTTTAAAGAAAATTTAGAAAGTGTCCTTGTCTCTCTAATTTTGTCTTTTCTACCAAGAATGAAGCCAAGAATAGCAGCTATGGTTGGAGAGTTATTTGTTGGGTTCTTCTGAACAATAATCTTATTCTAGATCTTATTGCTTAACTACTTAGGGATTCACTAGAGAGGATAATACCAGGAGATGATTTAGGGCTTAAACTGCTAATAGTTTAAAGGGAAGATGAAGTCATGACGGAGATTATGAGAAGCATGTAAAAATACAATGCTATAATAAAAGCATTTTCAAATCAGCTTGAAATTGTGAAACTTAACCAAAGGTCTGTCCTAAGCAGCAGCACCTAGTAGTGTTGGAATCATTCATAGTATCTGTAAGAATTAACAGATTAAGTGTCAGAGAACTAGCAAAAATCAAGCTAAATCAGGATTTATCTGGTAGGCCTTTTGTATTCCAGAAAACATTCCAGGCAAACAATGACATGTTTGACAGGATCAGGACCATTTCAAGGAGATGACAAAGAAGACAGGTGAAGTTAGCAAGGAAATTACTAGAGCTGTCACTTTTTGAACAAATACAATAAAATAGTTCCTAAAGATTAGGCCTCAAGGAACTGCATTTGGCAAGTCATGCAAGAACAATACAACATTTTACTGGGATTTTCTAAGGAAACTAAAAGAGAGGGATGCTCTGTACCAGTTGAAACTCACTGGAATCTGTTCATGTTAAATCACTTAAGCTACCTGAAGACTCCAGCCTTTTGTTGGCAGAACCTAAAATATGTTTAGCAGAGAAAGGGGATGGGGAAGAAAAAGATTAACCTCAAAATAATGACATTTTCATGCCCTGTTGGATGACGAACTTACAGGAAAAGCAGAAGGATGTTTCAAGCTATAATGATTTGGATGTAGAGTCAAGCATTTTTAAAAACAAATCCATGTTCTGAATAATTAGTAATCCAATGACAAGTCCGAAGTGTTTATTTAGGGACTATAGGCACAACACAAGCAGATAGGCACTCAGTGAGTTATTTAGGGAAAACAGTTTACTTTTACCTCCAGCTGAAATCAGTGAGAATTAGGAGCTCAATTTTTTTAAACCTTCACAAGGCACCTTTCTGCATCTTCAAGCACCTGAAAGAGTCCTGTTTGGACCCAATGCTTGCCTATGGTTTTATCATTAATATGAAGGGTGGAATAGAGAGTGAAAGAATCAAACATGCAGAGAATGGAGTGTTGGTGAAAATACTGTAGCAATAATAAAAATATATGAGATTCAGTGATCAAAGAATTCTTTCAAACAGCAATTTAATTAATAAATATTAATAAGACACCTAGGATCAATAAATAAAACACAGTATAAGCAGGACAAAGCAGTATAATGAGGAGACTAAATATGATAATCTGCCTCAGTAGAAACAGGTTGAACAGGGAAGGAACAAGAAGCTATAGCAAATGGTATATTTAATATGAATACACGTGGTGAACAAGTATGAAAACTCCTTTGCCACTGAAACATGACACAGCACTGGAGAGGAGCATCTTGCACTGAAGCAGGCTTTACTAAACAACCTGTTAGGTTAGCCATCTCTACCTCTTATAGATACATAACAGACCAAGTTTCATAAATCCTATTTCTTTAAGTAATTGTAAGTACATGTAAATGCATCAACCACTCCTTCTGAAGTGCTTGTATCCTCAGAACAGTGCACTCAACTTAGTTTTGGCGATCGCTACTTAAAAAACACCCTTTGTGTTCTTGCAGATAAAAGAAACAAGCTTAGTAAAAGAGCTGATGAAAACACAGCTGGAAGAAGTCCCAGCAAATGTTTACAGAAGTAGAAGATGTTATCCATTGAGAACAGCGCAAGGACTACTAGTCTTGGACTGTGGCAGAGAAAATGCGTGTTAAATAACTAGAGAAACCTGAAAATTAAGTTCTTGACAAAAGAATCGGCTTCTATAAAACACTATAGGATCAGTGTCTCTGGGTATCTACAGTGTTGCATTAGTCACTGATCCATCAGAGATCATAGGAAGGTTTCAGTAAATTCTCATTTTGCACATGGAATGGATCTGAACGCATAGCTCAGACTCAGAGGGACTGTGAAAAAAAAGATACAATACAAATATAAGTTGCTATGCTAAAATAGAAGTTTATATGGGAATAAAACTGAAAGGATACAAGGACATATTGGTAAAAGGAGAAGAAAGAAACAATTCCTTTTAGTGATGGGCAAGGGAAATCTTCCATAGGTAGAGGGACAGAAAACAAATGTGGACATAGTCTCATGTCTCCATGGGAACATGTGAAGAATGAAAGCAGACAAACGAGGAGGGATAGCAGGAAAGTTAATAACTTGCAGAGATTCAGCACAAACTAACTGCTCTGGCTAAAGGAAGTAGACATTTGAAGTCATGAAGCTCAGGTGCTACAACTGATTACAACTTTTAAAACAGAATACAAGTTTTTAGAAAAAACTTCAGAGAAGGTTGTTCATTTTAAAAAGTAGCAAATAATACATAATATACACTATGAAAATAGTAGAAGGATTTTTAAGAAAACTGCTTAGTAGAAATAATGGTTCCCCGGATGAATATTTGACATAACATCAATTCTTATTAGACATGTAGGTATTCATTCATTCATTCATTCATTCATTCATTCATTCATTCATTCATTCATTCATTCATTCATTCATTCATTCACTCTGTCCCTCCTTCAAAAATCACATGCCCAGTTTATCATGAACACTGGGGGTGGTGTATCTTCCACTTCTCTTGCTTGACATCAGAAGCTCTGCTTTGCTCCTTTTCACTGCCTTTTGAGGCACCTGCTCAAAAGGTCCCAGCCAGATGTTCAAGCTATGTTTGGGACTGCTCTCATACAGCTGAGTCATTTGGCTATGGTACCATTTCCAGCCTATACCCATTTCACACTAGGCTGTCCTGCCACTTTCATGATCGAAGCATTTACCCCAAGGGAGCTCAAGACACAACACTATCCACTGCAACTGGTTGAAAATCTGACCAACAAGTTTTCTACTTGGTGATTTGAGGAAACAAAGAATTTCATGATTGTTCTAGCAATTTTATTGATGCTTTGGTCAAACATTTTATTCTGAACTTCTCATACAATATATGCTCAATAAAATCAACTGAAGTATTTCAGAATATTTCATTCCACAAAACAAGAAACCAACCACTTTTTAAAAAAAAAACACAGGATGACAAAACATTTTGAGCTTTGAAAACCTTCTATCCGTATAGAAATTCTGTACTTTTAGTCAGTTTTATTCTGGTGTATAGCTCAATGCCCCTTCCAAAAAAGGCAAGCCTTTTCACAAATAGCACTGCTATCTTCAAACACAAGGGGCAGTGTCAGCTGGGTATTGCATCATCTTACTGACACACAGACTGTTTTTTCCTATAACTTTTTTATTATGGATAAAACCTGGTGATACATTCTTCTTTCACATAAATATGAATGTGTAAGTCGACAAAAGTTCTTCACCACAAATCATTTTTGTGCCTGTGCAGTTTAATATGAAAATTAATCTGGTTTAGCTATGCTTATCCTTTCTTCTTTGTGGCCATTTTCAAAACTCAAATATCAGAATGCTTGCAGAAAAAGCAACCTGGAGGCAAGTTAAACAATATACAGAAAAAGTAAACTGCTGACCCATTAAGGTAATTTTTTATACCAATAATATGATTGAAGGAATCAAGTTTTCCCAAACAGGGAATACATTCACTGTTTTTCATTTGCATGTTTCCAGGTAAAACAAACCTATCTGCCCAAAACATCTGCACATGGAGTTCTGCAAACCAATTTCTAACCTACCACAATTAGACTGAGTTTTATCTATAAAAATATTTAGCAAATAATTTCAAAGAAAAAAATTGATTTAAGAAATCCACCCAAGTAGAAAAGAGGCTTTGATAATAAGCCAATTGGCTTATTATTCATCATTAATTGTGTGTAATATTTCTATAGAAAGTTAACAAGGGCAGTATAGTACTTTGGGATTATGACATTACAATTGGGACAGTTCTTCCCTTCTGCTCCACAGTCAGGTAAAAGAGTTCTGCTATCACATAACCCTTTTCTCAGCTATCTACAATGGAAAAGGAGGAGTCACTGTGCGAAGTCTGGATTCCAGAGCTCCCTATGACTTTAATTTTCCTAAAAATGAAATGTATCAGCCAAATGAAATAGGAAAGTTTGTACTTCCAAAACCAAAGGGTAAATTTATGCTCCAAAACGTAAGCCAAGGCAAAATTCCATCAACACAACAATGTACGAGAGTCTTGACTTCTGGCCGTATTTCTGCTGCCTGCTTTGATATCTTCAATGTTTAATTTACTCTGTGCAAATCACTACTGTGCATGTTGTGAGTTCTTGGTAAAATTCAAAAGCAATGCAAGATCAGACAACAAAGAGTCATTATGTTCCAAATGATTAGCACTGACAAGTGTACTTGGATTTAGAAGGCTGTTCCAGAAAAAAAATAAAGTAAGTTATTCATATACCAGCAGAGGAAACCTGTGGGTTTCAGCAAGATACATCCTGGGCTCTCAGAGAAATTTTAGAAGACACATTTTAGTGCTTCCAACACACCAGCCAGGACAGCTATTTAACCCCAGCATAAGTCTTCTGACTCTTCATATTTTAAAGGGCTCTTCTGCCTTGATCCTGTGTTTAGACAGTCCCATTCATGTGCAAGTCTTTCCATTTCTGCTCACTGCCCTTGAAATATTCACCTTGCTGAAGCAAAATACCTAACATATCCATCACTGTACGGTGCAGTCACCTGGTCTCACCATACAAGAATATGATTGTGTCACATGGAATATAGTTCTTATTTACCATGCATGCTCCTTATTTCTTTGTGTTTTTAAAAATAAGCAGAAGATACCCCCATAGATTGACATAGTAAAGGTTATTCATTTAAGGTCAGTAGCAAGAGATAGGCAAATAGTAGAAAAAGGGGGATGCTAGTTGTCCTCAAAACCATCAGTTTTGGATCACAGAAGTTAAGATCTCCTACTATTCTCCCACTGCTATTAATTTTTGTTAGGGTATTTTCTTACAGGCTAGAAGGCACCTGGTAGCACAAATTACAATTGCATGTACACTCTACAGTAAGCCTTAAGATGGGATGCATAAAAAAACATGTGGGTAAGATAAGCGCCCTTCAAAGAAATAACATAGTGAAGCAAAAAGAGAGTATCAAAAGAAGGAAAGCACCAAGAACTAGACTATTTAAAAACCTCAAACGGTTGCCTAACAAATATCAGATTCTTCCCTCATACTAGGACTCTGGTATCCTCCTTCAGTGTCAGCATTGGGCTCTAGTATAATTTTTCAGCTGGGGCAACGCCTTACTTAACCTGCAGTCCAACTGCAAGATGTCATACAGCATGGCCAATATGGACAAGATACATATTCAAGGGGAATATGTATCAAAACAAGGCATTCCAGATGTTATTTGTTTCTTAGAAGGGCTCAACTTTTAATGATGCCACAAGAGGACTTTCTGAGTGAGGGATAAGAATAAGACCTTCAGAATTTAGCCCAGTGAGATTTTAAAAGGACTGAAGGAAAGAGAATCACCAAATATATCAAGAGATACAATGAGGGTGAAGTACCTTTGTCGGAGATTTTTGAGTTATGCTTTTGTTTGTAACTATCTGAAACAGAGAAAGAAATAGAGGGTGAAACTTACATGGGGGGAAAGAAGACAAAAGGCAGAGAAGCCAGAAAAAGAGGAGAAAGAAAATTTAAGAGTTGATTTATTAAAGGGCAAAGGAAAGTGGAGTCTTGATGAGGACTTAATTTTATTTCCTTCATGCAAAAACACCAAGAGCAGCAGCAGCAGCAGGTGGCAAACATGCAAGTCAGAGAGCAGCAGAATATTTTGCTGGAAGGGAAAAGATGAAGCCCTGAGTGCACTGAGCTGGTAGGACCAGGCTGGAAGCAGAATCAGCTGTCTGGGTGCTACTTACTGTCACAAACATAGGGTTTGTCGTGATCATCCTGGGAGGCAGCATCATTCCGTCTCCTGCCACCTCCAGATCCCCGAGCCTGCAAGGACAAGAGGAATGTTAGCATTATTCCATCACCCCTCAGGTCTCCTTGTGCCCCTCACCCTCCTATGAAAAATGTGCAATATAAACTAAACAAATCCTCAGCTTCCATACAGGTTTCTCAAAGGTGATCTTGACCCTTCACCTCCTAAGATACACACTATGTTAATGGACCTTGGAATGCAGTGGAGATCCTCTCCACAGGTAGCCCAAACTGTTCATCCATGGCAGTAGGTCACTGCCAGCACATATTCAGTCGAGTATCATCACACATTCATTTCTGAAGATGTTCAAATATCTTGCTTAACTGAATATGAATGAATGAATAGATGAACAGGTGCTAGAGGATAAATACAAACATTAAATCAGCCAGAAAACAGGCCCCAAATAAAAGAGAGTTCAAATTATTTCCTTTAATATTTTCAAAAGGGGGTCGTTTGTGTTGTTGTGTTTTGTTTTCTAGCTGAAAAGCAATGTTTTGAAATGACCTGCTGGGACAAATGATACCATATAATACAGAGCTTAGGTCAGTTAGTGGAAAAAAATAGGCAACAAGTCTACCTGGCTACCTGCAAGACAGGAATTGCCCAGAACGGTCTCTCTGCAGTTCTGTGTTCCTACAGTGGACCAGACTGGCAGCTCTGGGAACAGAAAAGTTCTGTTTCTCCACAGCACACACTGCTCTGTCTTTACCTCCAGGGGTGAGAGTGGAATTCAGCATCAAAGCTACTTGGTCCTGACCCTTCTCAGCTGAGATGCCAACAAGGGGACAGCTCATATCTGTCCAGTGGTGGAGAGATCTGTGATGTCAAACTGGGAACTGAACCAAGGCCTTCAATTCTTTCATGTTCACTAATGTACAGTCTATAAATTACAATCATTTTAGACCTGGTCTTTCTTTGAGGAAGTGATCACAGGTGGAAGGCTAACTAGTCCTTTATTAATTCTGTTACCTACTCTATTCCTGGATAAAAGCACAGAATTCTTCTGCTGCTTCTCTTATTAAACTGTTGATATTCCTCAATCTAGACAAGGCTACCTGATAGAAATCCTGCAAGCTTTTGCATGTGAAAATAAGAAAGGGACAGAACTTTGTTAGGTAAAGCTGAAGAAGGTGTAGAAATTCTAAGAGTATTAGTACCCAGACATAAAGGGGATGTAAAAACTCTGTCCCTCTTCTATGCATTTGGAACAGAACTAGCACTGTTAGAGCTGCGTTCCATTGGACATTAAAGACAAGGAACAAGGAAACATTTTACACTGGCCTGACAAAGTCTGTCAAAACAAGGATTTATAAAACCTTCACACATTATTTCCCTGGGATTGCTTAGGGCTAACTCTTAACACAGTCCTGAATGAAAAACATGGATTTTCAGCTGTCTGGAAGGGGTAAATACTATTAGGTATGACAAGTATAACTCTGCCTTCTGCAAAGACCTCTGTGCATACCAGCACACATGTGCAGAGCAAGATTTGTAAGGGTGAACTGAAAAGCAGTTTCACCCTGGAAAAGGCCCCAGCAACAATTGTTTGGTGGAAGCTACTTTACTGACCATATCACATAAAACCATCTTACTAGTCTGCAGTATTTTCTCTCTGACTGCCAGCTCTGTAAACTCCCTCTGGGCAATGAAATCAATCCCAGGCTAGTTCCTTTCTTCCCTCACTGCTGCAAAATGTGTTGCAAGCTAAATTTCAGTCCATGGCAGCTCCTTTACAACCCTCAACTCATCAGAGAGTCTTCACAGAGACAAGTGTTTGGTCCTTAATAAATATTTCTGCTGGTACCAGGATTAGAATCTAATTTCCCTATCCTACCAGCTGCATTGGCTTTTCAGGGCTGTGAAAAAGATGTAAAGTCATATATTTGTCACTAGTCAGTAGCTGTGACTCTATTAACACACTGGGAACATATCTGTTGAGTAAGAAGTCACTATTTTTACATAGGTACCTTTCAGAATAAGATGGCAATTTAAGGTTTGTTGCCCAGAGTTTTGCTAGTCTTACAGCCAGCTGTCTCCCTTCAAACTGTTCTCTACACAAATGTAGGGGTATACCATTCGTGTCATGACCACATGTCAGATGATACACTTTTTCATGCAGTGAACACCGGGGGAGATTTTTCAAGTCAGTGACTTTCAATGGGACTTATGTTATTAAATGTCTTTAGTGCCTTTGAAACTGTCCCATGGGATATCGACCTGACGAGCAGACAACCTGTACAGGTGCAGCTGCATTCGTCTCATATCTCCTAGCAAACTACCCTTTCCAGCTCCTACCACAGTGTCCCAGTCCAGCAAAGATACTAAAAAGCTGCCTCCGTAAATCCACCTCTTTGGCCTTCAGTGTCCTTCCTAATGCTCCCACGATTCCAGGGCTAGCTGTGGGGAAAAGGCAACGAAGCAGCTGCCCCAGAGGCACTAAACTGAGTGCCCCGTGCTCGCTGTCAGTGCTCCAGGCTGTTGAATTCAGTCATCCATGACTGCCTTCGTTCTCCTGACGGGATGCAGCATAGACTACAAGATTTGACATGTGAGGCCTGGAAGCCATGGCACAGCAGCCTTGAAGCAGCCCTGAAGCAGCCAGAGAGAGTAGCCAAAGGGACAGATGGAGAGTCCAGGATTAAAAATAAAATCATGCTGTAGGGAAAAGAAGGGGCATGTGCAATTTGGAAAGTCCAGAGCAGTAATTTCATCGCATTAATCCTTCATTGATGCTGTCACTCCTTCTCTGAATCCCCAAAGGTCACACTCAGCAGGATCTAGTTTCCTATGCATGTCCTTCCCCTCTTCTGCCCTCTAAAAATACTCTAACCACTCCTTCCCAGAAACAAAGAGCTGCCCAGGTTTCATGTCCCCTAATTTCATATCCCTAGCCTCAATTCCCTATACTGGGTCAGGCTCACATTAGAAAAGGGCTGTTTTCAGAAAAGTGATGAAACACTTGTGACCAGACAATTCAGGCTTACCAGTTCTCAACAGCTAGATAACATGGCCCTAATTTTGAAATCCTAATTTTTATCACATTTTGCTTTGGTTATTGATGCCATCAAACAAAAACAAAAATTGCTCAAAGTATTTGGCACTCTCAGACTTCTCTTTTTTGCACTGAAATAAGCCAGGGCACTAGCAAAGCAGGCGTTAGTTGCAAGAAAAAGGCAAGAGATCCTGCTGCTCCTGTACTGAATAGGGGTCCGGTTCTAGGGCAGAAAATAACACATAAATTTTTGCTTCAAAATGAATGGGACATCTAGTACCCTCTGGCTCCCTCCACTACAGTAACGGAGTTATTCTGTAACATTTTCCTGAACGGGGAAGTAAAACTTTGCATGTAACAGTAACTTCAGGACTTCGTTTGTGTAGGTCTCGGACATGTGAATACACCAAATTCCCTTCTCCTGAGCAGTGTATCTCTCTTTTAGCTATTCACTTCCTTTCACTCACCCTAACCAGCATGCCCAATTTATGTAAGAGCAACTTATTAGAAAAGAATTGTTAGCCTGGAATATTAGTTGATCACTACAATCAAGCCTCTGTGCATGTATTGATTCTATCTCCTGGTTTTGTTACTGGTTCATACAAATTTTCTGAAACTTACATTTTTCTGGAAAATTTTTTTCCAGGTGGGGGTCTTTGGCTAAGAAAGAAAGAAAGAAAGAAACTGGTTCAGGTGATTTTGAGAATAAGGAAGGTGAAATATATACTTATCCAATTATTAAAGTGCTTTGATCTTATATTAAAGGACTTAAGCTCCAAAATAAAGAGGAGCAGAAAACTGAAACAACACAACAACAGAAGAAACCAAAAGAGAGGGTCTGATGCATAAGTACATTGTGAGTATTCAATGTGGTTTCATGTCTCTCATTCAAAAGTCATTATTTTCTGCTCATTTGGGCTAAAATGTGGCCCTTCTTGCTTGACTTCTATAAGCACATCGAAAGGTTTTTCTAGAGCTCCTTTGCCCCTGCAGGATCCACTGGAGCCAAAGAGAGATGAACTGCTGAGAACTGTGTTCATTTAGATGCCTGGCTCACAGGGCCAAAATTGAAAATGTTGATTCCAAGTTTTAAAATGTTGGCCTCATTACTTGACTGGTACCCTGATGAATTGTGAAGACATCTTAGGTAAAAGAAGGGACGCAGAGTCCCCTAAGGATAAAATATTGCCCATTTTAAGCAAATGGAAGATTTGCCGTGGGCTCAAGAGGGCCAACGTCAGCCACAAAATGCTACCCTGGAAAAAGCTGCAAAACTTATTAACATAATTCAAGTTACTTTACTTTATACATTTTTGGCTGTCATGACTGAATTTGTTGCTTTTCTGTAATTAGTAAATGTTGTTTTAAGGAGCATTGTAATAGCAGGATGTCATCATAATTATTACAGCTTACAATTGTAAATACTACACTAAAATAAATTTTCCCTACTTTTTACTCTCAAAATAGTCTTTTTTGCCTTCGTTATTCACAAAAATAATCTGAATAAAAAATACTAAAAATCTATCACCATATGACTGAAAATTACTATAATATTATCAATATTATATATTCATCAATACACATTTTGCATATATAATACCCATAACAAATAGACACTAGAAGGCAGAGGTTTGCTTCCTTCCCTTCCATTTCAATAAACTCTCCACCTACCCGTCCTCTAGGCCTGTTCTTTCGTTTTGGAATATCTTCTTCCAAGTCTTCTTCCTCATTCACTTCATCTGCATTTTCATCATTTTCTAAAACTCTCTGTAGTTGAACAATAAACAGGAATGGTTAGGAGAGGAAGACACATGCAACCAACTTCTGCTCTTCACCCCAGAGACTGTGGGTTGTTACAGTTGATATAATGCCAAATCAGATCCCAGTACCACTACTTCTTTCCACTGAAGTAAAATTTGCTTTTCTTTTCCACCCTCAGATCTCCAGGGAGTTCTTATTAAAAAATACTACTGATATCAGTCAACTAGAAAAAAAGGGTCCTAGGAAAAAAGAGTGGCATCACTGAGCCCCAATATTCCAAGACAAATGTTAGTATGCATAACTGCAGGCCCTGCCTGAGAACTTGTTTGCATGGGTTTTTTATTTTCATTTCTTGGACCTTAAATTGTTTTGTTTTCCTTAACATTGAGGATGCACTTTAAGAATACAAGAATTCAGTGTTTTTCTCCTCAGTATCCCACAATCTTCTTTCTTTAGCAAAAATAGAGAAAATTCCTCCGTATATTCCAAAATGGATCTAGAAAACAATGTCTTTCAAGGCTTGCACCACAGGTACAACCCTAATCCAGAAGCAGGAGGATTGCTGCATGAGAATACTGAGGAATTACAGGTCTCATTGATGTTAGCAAGACCAATAGCAATAGTTTGTTCTACTAATTATTTAATAGGAACAATACTTCATCAGCTTATATAACTGTGAGATGCCTGGGCCATGGTATTTCTGTCCTTTTAATTTGGTCTTTTGAAATGTAATCTCTGTAGAACCAAACACAGTCTGGCCATCCGGCGTGAAAACATGTACAAGTCAGATATCGACAGACAAAGGCAAGACAAATCATCACAACACTAATGTTGGAAGACATCCCATTGAAATCCCCTCAACCCTCGGTGTGTCTGCTAGGAATACAGAAATGAGCAGCAGCCACTCCTGCCATTCATGGTGTTGTGCCATTTTCCAAGGTACTAAGCTGGAATCACCTTTGCCAATGCAACATTCATTTACATTGCAACCTGCAACCGTGATGCAGATTCAAATTGGTGACATTAAACTGATGGGCAGGTTTTTCAGTCTTACTGTATTTGTCCCTTCTCTCTAATTTCTACTTAAGAGGTATTTGAGAGCCGAAAGAGGGAGAGCAGAAGCAAATCACAGTTTCTTTCTCTCCTTTCTACATACCTCAAGCACTAAATCCTGAATTTGTGGGAAAGAATACAGCAGAAATTTCACTTTACAAAAATTCTGTATTTGGAAAACCAACTAGAAAAGTTTGTCCTTATCTGATCAGGTAAATTTCTAAGACTAATATTGGTCAGTGCATTTTTTTAGAAGTACTAACAACTTTTAGAACATGGTAAAGGATCAAGTCTTCATCTGATTTTTGCTTTTTTTTTTAAAACTCAGGAGGCTATTAATGAGTAAAACTGTACAATTTCACATAATACTACAGTACTAAATACTAGAGGGTGTAAAACTTAAGCAGGTTCCAGTTCTGCATATGTAAAATGTTGCTTCAAAATTTGTACAACTGCATACATTAATTGACTTCATCTTAGGAAACTGAAGCACTTGAAAAACTTTGTACATGAGGAGACTGTAAGAAATTTAAGAATGGATATAAGAAAATAAGCAAACTTATTGATATGAGTTTTTATTTTTACATTGTTTCCTATCTTAAAGTATCTCAGAAAAAAGCAAAAGGGCAACCACATCACATGTGGGAAGGAAAGAGGCTAGTTTATAGCAGTAATACTACACAAGAGTTAAGAAAAATATTACAAACTACTTTTTTCCTTTTAAAATTGAAGAACCAATTTAGGAAAGAGACGATAAGTAATGAAGTGTGAATTTGGTGAGACTGCCAGGGTAATGACTTTCAGACTTGATTGAAAGGGCATAACCTTTCTGATGCATGGTGAAAAGGCTATTCTAACCCTTCTCCAGCAAACAATGGAGACACACATTCAATACCAATTTAATGTAGGGAAAAATCCTCAACCCCATTAAATACCAACTGTACAGGAGCTCCCAATGACTGCACATATTTAGGGGTGGAACACTTATCCTTTTTAGCAGAGTAACTTTTCTTTTACAACTCTGTCTGTCTAAAACTGTGTACTTTAGTGCACCTAAGCACCAAGTTGTCTTCTCCTGACAGATACTACAAATTTGAGAGCAGCTGGGTCTAATGTGGGAATTACAATTATGTCTATCCCACCTGCTCACTCTCACTAGCACTGAAGCTGGGCTCTTTAAAGTTACAGCACAGACAAGTATGCAAAGGAACAATAGGGAGATTTGTGTTCTCTTATTTGTCATACCGATAAAAGCACTGATTGTGATTTTGATCTGGTACAGTCTAGTTGCCAGGTGCCAAAGTACACACTGAAAGCTGGCTACTAGTAAAGGCTTTGGCAATCATTGTTCTATAGAACTGAATCCAGATAAGCTGTGCTTGCATTAAAAAAGCAGCAAGACACGCTTTTTGCATCTGTTCTGATGAAACTAGCACCCAGGTGACAGGTCACAGCTACAACAGTTTAGCTGATTTTTTTTTTTTTTTTACCCCCTCCCTGCTCTGCAATGCCTGGATTTGTGTCAGTTCCACCACCTCTGAAGTCTCTTTCCTTGGACTGCTGCTGGTGAAAATTTGGAAGTTCAGATCACACAGCAACATTCAAAGACACTTGTCAATCTCATAAGGATGCTGCACCGTGACTTTTTGTGGCCTAGGAAGCAAGTATAAACAGCTCTTTGGAGAGCTCTCAGCTTGATAGATGCAGATACACTACTGAAGAAGCAAACGCAGAGAAGGCCCCATGCCAAGCTTTTTCCCACTCCATGAGCATGAGGTGCTTCCTCTGGTGTATCTCCTTTACCTCTGTAACTGGGAATGGGAGAGCTAATTTTGCTGCCCCTACATGTGTAAAATTTCTAGCAAATAGAGCAGTAGGACTGAGCTCCAAGTAATCCAAGATTTGTTGCCCATGCTCTTGTTTCATTTGGCATGGGACTGCCACCACGAATTTTCAGTAGTTTTAGGTGTAGATGCAACATGTTGTATCTCAGCCAAAATTACCAAGGTTGGCATATTGCTAATAACTCTCACTAAAATCCCTGTAAAAGACTCATAGCACAGTGGTGGTTTAGCATCACCAAAGACGTGCTGCTGCGGGAGAGGCCCACTTTCCTAGTGATTTAAGATGCCTTTAAAAGTGACGTGGACTTACATAAGAACCCTTTATATTAGCTGAATTCCTTCTATGACAGACCTACAATTGTATTTCTACTTCTAATTGTTGAAGGATGAAGTGGAATCTTGACAAATAACTTTCAAACCATAGTGCATGTGAAGAGGCAATATTTCTCATACCTGCATCACTAATAACTGAGATAATTAAGGTTACGAGTTTTTTAATTATTTTTCTTGTATATCTCCAGAAGACTACTTAGTATTAAAAACAAAACAAAAAAACAAAAAAAAACCCAAAAACTCCAAACAAACAAACAAACAAACCAAACAAAAATAGAAAACAGGGAAGGCAATGACATATTTTTGTCTACAGTCAGCAGCTGTGAATCCAAATTCAAATCTGCGTCCAAATTCATTTTAAATGTGAGGCACTAAAATTCAGTTTATAGTTGGGACCCATTTCTGCTTGTCAGTTTAATATGTAATTATCTCATAGTGCTCCAAAACAAATTCCAACAAAGGAGCTGTGCAGACACAATCAAGCAACAGAGATTCTTGTGACAGGGCAAGTGTATGATATCCTGAGTTCATTTTGAGCATCACAGAGTAGCGCTAAGGCTTGGCAGTAGAATAACACATCTATCAACAGATGCACTGTTCTGCCACAGGACAAAAGACTGCTAGACTTAGAGACAAATGGTAAAATCTAGCCCTGATGTCAGAGTATGGTGCTCTCATTTACCTGGATTTCTTGTATAGTGTCTTCTTCTTTAGTGTCTGTTTTTTTCTCTATTCCCTCTCCACGCAGCAAGGCTTCCAAAGTCGTACTTTCTGAGGTGAACCCATCTTTCTTCAGAGGCAGATCAACTTCTGAAAAACAAAACACATTCACTGTATGTGACTCCCCCAAAGAGATAACAAGCAGGACAGAGATGTTAAGCAGACAACTAACAGACTTTCAAGATTTTTTCTATCTTGAAGGAGAGTTCTTCAAGTTTGTTTAACCACTAAGGATCTCCATATAAGATTCACTTCTATCTTACTGAAAACCTGATATCTTTTCATTTGCTATGCTTGCTTACAGGGAAAAAAAAAGGCTGGACATACTGTATCAGGAGGAAATAAATGGGGGACGGGGGGAATCCTTCTCCTTTGTGTAAACTCCCTATTCTTCAAAGAAAGAATAAGAACAGGACTTTCTAAGATACTGACGAAAAAAGATGAAGAATCTGATCTCCTGAAGAAGAAAAGAGTTTAATGCAAGTTAGGATCTGGCACAATTTATACAGCATAACTTCAACCCTCATTCTTCCTCACCAGGGCA
>JAWWLV010000179.1:27554386-27581072 GCA_035041135.1 Platyrinchus mystaceus | reverse complement strand
AAAGAGTTTAATGCAAGTTAGGATCTGGCACAATTTATACAGCATAACTTCAACCCTCATTCTTCCTCACCAGGGCACGTTCCACATGTGGGAAAGCATAAAGCTTGTGTGTGGAGCCAATGCTGAGAACTTACGTAGAAAAACAAAGCGATGTGTCCTGAATTTTCATGTAACATTGACTAGATAAAATCTCCAATTGGCTTTAAATTGGCCTACACCAATGAAGTGAAGAAACGCAGTCAGCAAAGTTGCCCATAAAACAGGACAACACCCAATCACTGCAGAAAGAGCCAAAGGCTGACTCAGGAACAGACTGAAGGCACTGGGCTCCAAAATCTGTGGGTTTATGAGAAAGCTTAATGCAACTTGCTGTGCAAGCAAACTAACAGAGCCTTATTTCCCTTCAAATGCTGCTACTAGATTATGAGGCAGCAGACAGGCAAATATAGCATGTTAATTTTAGCAAAGTGTTAAAATACACTTAGTGAAAAACTCAGTTTTCCTTGTAGATCCTGGCCTCTACCCCACTCATGCAGAAGTTCATTCAGAGCAACCCTATGGCAGGGAGACATCCTGCACATCTCTTTACCTAGCAATGCCAGCTATGGATTTCTCAATTATTCCCTCCCTTCTAAAATTAGTTCCTTCCTCTAGGCCAATATATTTACAAATAATAATGTACAGGACTGATGCTCACAAATCAGTATCTGATGTCCTTATTTCACAGCTCTGTCCACTTCTCATCCTTTAGGACTGTGTTTTGTTCCACAATATGCCTGAAGCTCCCTGCCTTTCTATCACCACGAGCTGTAAATTCTGCAGGGCAGAAATTCATGTGTTTTTAAAGTCCCAAATCACTCCTGCAATCCAAATAATGAATGAACACTTCCACCTGGGACAGTAAAATATAATCTGTTTCTTGGGGGTAATTGCATCCCAGGAATATGTTTGTTCTATATGTGAAAAACTCTTAGCCAGCAAATGATTCAGGGTCCCTGATCAGTGCTTCCACAACGTGCTTGCTCCAGTCTGCTGAAGTGAGAGAGCACTGCTCAGCCAATAACCACAGAAAATCCAGCAAAAATTCCAGGAAAAGCTATTCTATTCATGGAGGGAGAGGCTGACTACAAACTATGCAGAAAACCCAAATCACTGGGATTTTAAAGGAAACTCCCAGGACAACCCACACAATGGGATGGGATCAACTGCGAATTGATTCCCCTTCTCATCACAAGGAGCTCTATTCAATCAGGCCTCTGTTTTCAGCATTAAACTCTACACACCCACCCCATTATGGCCTCTTCCCCAGCTTCTCCCTTACTTAAGCTATAAAGACAGAGAAGTCAAAAGAGAATCATACAGATTGAACTTCCCTGTTGAACTACTCATACCTCCCTCTGGATCCAGACATTTCAACAGAAAGAAGGGATTTTTGACTTGATTTATGTGCAAATCCCAACACTTGAATCTGAAGTCACTAAGGAATCTCCATAATCGTCTCTGGCTGTGGACTTGGCTTGGTTTTAAAGTCCTGTTTTGGGGTGCAAAAGGGCATTTGCTCAGTATTTCCTTGTGGGACTGCAAAACCCAAGGGGTCATCATATGTTCAGCAAGCGAAGAAACTTCAAGTAAGCTCAAGGGCATTGGAAACAAACATCTTCATTGTGGCAAACTATGTCTGTCTCAAGATACCAATACATATATCAAATGAATTCATTAGAAAAGAAAATGAGCAAGGAAGGGCTAAGGGATAAGTAGAACGTATAAGAAGGTAATGCTACTCCCTGTTTGTTCCAGAGATATTGAACATTAAGTTTGATAAGAGGGAAAGATAGGTTTTAAGGTCAAAAATGGGCAGCTGCCTTTAATAGGCAAGTTTCTTCTGTGTGCTGCTGCTACTTCCCAACAGCAACACTCCAGGAGGACTTTTCATCCAAAACTCTTAGAGCTTTTTCTAATTACTAAATTTAACATCCCACTGACAAGGCGTTGTAAGGTAATATTTTTATTCTGTTTACTGATAGGGAGATTGAGTCACCAAGAAGTTAAGTTAGTGAGTAAGGAATACCGCAAAAATAAATTCAGTGTAGCTGCCTCCCATTTGCCCACTAAGCTGACTGCCATTCAACTCCATTTTCTTCTCCACTGGTAGCATCTATGAATCGATTTTTCTTCTAAATAACTCTAGAAAGTGGAAATGGCAGAGGCTTCTTATCTGGAATGTAAAGTTCACAGTATAAAAACCTTCAGAGGTCCAAAGACAACACCACAGTAATGAATTCAATCTTTGTAATGAATTCAGTCTTTCCCAGAAGATGGCTTGTATGTAAAGGATACAGTAATGAAGACAGGGAGTTATGTTTCCAAACCAGTTTTTGAATCCCCAGAGATGAAAGTCTTCAAAAATTTAAAAGACAGTTCAGTTAATCTACACAAATAGTTAAACACTACTAGGGATCATTAAATTCACCTGCATGCGTTCAACAGTTAAACTATGGCTTGAAAGGAGTGTTTCACTTTATTTACTGCCAGATCCCTTGTTCTGGCTATGAGATAGGAAAAATAGAAGTTCCTGAACAAATTTTTTTGTAATTTCTTTTTATTCCTCTCCTTTAGAGGATAAACAGTCACAATTTTTCTATTACTCTGCTGTGGGAAGCTTTCCATATGGTCCTGACAAACCTCTCTGAACTTCCTCTTATTACACACTAGTCTTCCCAAGATAGACCAATACTGCACCCAACATTTTCAGAAGAAACCACATATCCCATTTAAACAATGTCCAAGCTGCCTACTAAGCAGAAGAATTAGGAACCTTGTAATGGAAACAAGAACTCCCATAAGGAATACATTCAAACACACAGGTATTGTATTAAAATGCCCATCCCACTGCCCACTCACCAAGCACATTCACATATCCCCAAGGACACCAGCACAGACCTCCCCGGCCACTATCACTCTAAATAACTTTGTATTATGTGCAAATCTTTGTAGTTTACAAGGTATTGCCACTCTCCAGCTTGTTCATTAATACATTACACAACACTGGACCAAGCTCTAAACCTCAATGCACCAGCTGTTAGGCTTTATCTATAAAGAAATTTCTTTCTTTCATTATCTTTTATTCTGGAAGTTTTGACCCAAGAAAATATTTTGTTTCTCTTTGTAGGCCTATTACATGCCAAAGTCTTCAGAAAGTCTAAGAAAATCATCAACCCCCCCTACCTGTAAGTTACTTCAGTATCATATGAAGTATTTTAAGAAACTAGTGAGACATGCTTTTCCTAGGTAGGAAAAAAAGTAGCAGGCTAGAACCTCCTATATCATCATTTCCCAGGTGCTTTCCTGATTATACCTAATTATAGTTTCAATCAATTTCTCAGATGTTCATGTAGAATTTATGGGTCTTTAAATCTTTGAATCACATCCAAATCATTTTAAAATATGGGTAATAACATTTGCTACCCACTAATTGTTCTAAATTCCTTCTATTGTAACTTATAGTTTGTATCACAAGCTCTTCTTCAAACGTTGCAATACCAGAGAACATAATCTTCATTACAAGTAATAACTATTAGTAAAGGCACTATAATTGAAAGCTCACTCTTTTATATAAAATTTTTAAGAAGGTTTGTAGATAAATTTCCTTTTGAATAGTATTGCAAGTGCAGTAGCACATGGTTAATGCAGGAGATGCAGGCACTAGTCAGAACTACACAAAATAGAAGTGTCAAATCAACAAAAATCACCAATGAAAAAATAATATGTTATTTAAGAATCCTTCCTGTTTTAGTAAACCATGGTATTACTGGTGTCACAGCTAAATATTGTGCATATATTATAATTCATATATATGTGTGTGCATATAATTAAAATTTATGTTTCTTAACTTGGCAGAGTCCCTTTCATAGTGATTAAATTACCATGGTTATTTCTGCTTACCAGCTCAGCGCAGCAACCTCTCTATTTATCAAGGTCCCTAGATTGCAATGGTAGAATCTGAACGAGCACCCATGCCAGCGTCATTCCTGTATCTGCTTTCTATTGAACTGCTGCCTCCAAAAGAGGCACATTTTCACAAATCCTACAAAATAGTGGGCTTTTTCAAGTTTTGATTCACCAAAATAGCAAAATAGCTGCAAATTCTTGTCCTTAAATAAGCTACATTTGGTTTACAATGCGTTGGGAGCTAAGCAACTTTTCAGTGTCTCTTTGAAACATAAATTAAAAACAATAATCCCTTTTTCTATACAGTGCAATGTATTTGTTTTATAATGGATCATTTCCATCTCCACAGTAGCAGCTGCCACCCAAACCATCATCTCTGTGCACTCGTAAGCAGCTCCACTTCCAGTTCTAATTGGGAACAGAGATACTTATTGGGTGAGTTCCAGCGTGATCTATCATGCCAGAGACAGCTACTATGCAAACCAAAGCAATCCGGCTTCCAAAACCCCTCTTAGACAAACACTGACTTTGCACATAGATTCTTGCGTTTTTGTTTCTTGGTGCCATTTTTTTTTGAACATAAAAAGTGCCAGAGGAAACTATATATTTAGAGTTCATGAAGTGATGTTTAAGATGGATAAATCCAAGGATATTACCTTAATAACCACTGCCTCTTTAAAATGACATAGGTGGTCTAAAAAAGCCACCTAATTCACAGCAAACAGAACTACTGCTGAGTGAATGCAGCCACTAAGCTCATTAAGAGGATGTGGCAGGATGTGTCTGAAAGTGCAGTGCAGTGGCTCAGCAAGCAATTAAATCCCATGACATTTTAAAATGAGAATCTATCAGTGTCACAAGAGTGTGAAGCCTCAGCATCTCCGTTGTTCCCACCCCCAGCGTTTTATTTATTATGGCGTATTGGGAACATGGGAAGTCAAAAAGATTATAATGAAGTATGCCATATAAAAACCAGATTAAGCCTGCTCTTCTTTGGGGAAATATGCAGAGAGAGAAGCTGTCTGTTAGCTGTCGAGTTTGCAAAAGATACCATCTTTTGGGATGGTGCTCTCTGCCAGCAGACAGAGTGCCCCAGGGGAAATGGTGGTGAAAAACCCAGACAAGCAGCATCCATCCATCCATCATACGCTCATCTCCACATCTCCAAGGCACAAATATAACATTAGAGTGCAAAGGGTGGGGGCATGGGGGATGGAATCCCTTAAGAAAGAACGGGGAGACAATGCCATACGTGAATAGCTGAATTTTGTAGCTTTTCTGTGTGTGCACAACCACACTCTCCTTAACTTGTTTGCTCGCTTGCTTGTTGTGTTCATGGCCAGTACAGTGACTTGTTAGTGTCCTTAGAATTGACACACTCACAGCAGCAACCAGAACCAGGTATACTAAAGGCAGGGCTCCGCAAATTTGTTTTGTAAGCATGCCTCTGCCAGCACAGCACAGTATGGACCTTCATTCCTTCTGCAGACCTGGATCTTCAAAACCCTTCTTTCACTTCTTTCACCATATCCTGCTGTCCCAGGGGCTTTACGTTATGCTTTAATCTTGACCTTCCACGGTCCCTGCTATCCCACCCTTTTCTCCCAACACTACTGCAATTCAGCACCCATCCGTAGTAAACTTGTCACCGTCAGTTCTACACATACAGAATCTCCTGTCAGCCCAGCCCTAGGCCTCCCCTGAGACAGATTACTGATAACACAGACTCTGACAATGAGTCCATAAAGCCAAACAAATGCCCCCAGCAAATAGTAAACATCAAATTCCCTGTATTTTTAATCCAAGTTGCAATATAGCCATGGCTATACTGGAGGTTGTAAGGCTACTCCAGTAACTCTTTGTCTCGCCCACCAATCCCACTCTAAACCTTATGTATATTATTGCTCTCTCAATGTAAACTGGGCCATGGTGAGTACAAAGACAATGATAAACCACTTACAGAAGGAAGACTACTTGTATTTGTTCCTCAGAAACAAACCATTTTGTGTGGAAAGAATAGCTTGGAGGACTCTCTGCCATTAAGCAAGAAGTCCTCTTCAGGTTGGAATCATGAGTTCCTGTAAAGTTCTGAAATTAATCTTAGTAAAAACTTGTCGCAAATTTTGGGCACTACTGAGATTTGCTCTAGGGAGCACTAGGAGATTGAAAAATCCCAATATCTCCCTAGCACCTCCTCCTACAAAGCCGCTAGTCTCATGATGGGGTTGGAGGAGAGCAGAGGGCCAGGGGAGAAAGTGAAGACAGATAAAGCTCAGATATGGATGGGGCTGTACACTTTCACTCTTTAGCCTGGACATAACTGCAGAAAAATCAGAAGACAACTCTAACAGAAAGATCCAAGGGAAAGCTCCTATCAGCCCCTAGTTAAAAAATGTCCCAGGAGGCTACAAGACAACAGGAGGAAGAAATAAGGCTGCAGAAAACTGCAGAAAACATAAGGTTAAGCATTGTTTAGTTTAATCCACTATCAAATGTGGACTTTACAAGCAGCTGTATTTCTTTGACAGACTAGAATGTCTCTATAAAATCTCTCAATAAAAAAACAAAAAAAAAAAAACACCCACCAAAAAAAACCCAAAACCATCCCTCCTGTCAGTTGTCTCTTGGAAGTTCTCTACAGATTTATTTTTCAGCACAGATATACATCATTGTCACATATAATACACTGTACCTGCTTCTCAAAGACTGCCAAATTACAATATCATACTAAATGCTGGATCAAGTAACTACCCTCAGGGCTCAAATCATCTCCATTCTGGAACATCTCCATTCAATAGCATTTTTATAGCATTCATTTGTGTTCTGTCACTCTTGCATTTGTGTTCTAGATGGGCTTACAATGTACCAGGACTTCTGCAGCATCAGGCAACACTGTAGGCAACATTGAGGGACAGAGGCAGGGTAACTGATATAATTTATAGAAAATTCCTAAGTAAAAAGCCTATTCCTTTGGGCTTTGCATCACCCTAATAGGGCTTCTGGTCTGTTTGGAATAAGATAATAACTTGGGCTACCTATCTGCAAGTGGTCTTATAGAATCATTCACACAGATAGATGATGGGCTTTTTGATCCATCCAAAGAGCCAGAATCTGATTATTAATCAGACAGCTATCAGCAAACACCAGTTCCCCCACACCACACAGCTGGGACAGTCACCCCACACTGCACGCTCTGCAAAGGGTAACAGGGAGTGGACCACCACTGCAAACAACTGTACTATATGTGACAGAACTGAATAAAAACACTTGTACCAAACGCAAACTCATACATAAATCATGTGTAAAGCCAGCCATGCCAACTTTGCTGCAAATTCTGTGAGATTCTGCATAGCTTCTCTTCCTTATCGAGGACAGTGGAGGGGATACCTTTAGTAACAGATAAATCTCTGTAATGCAGTTATCTCTCAGCTGCAGTGCACAAGCATCCCAATTAATTCAGTCCAGGCCTAGCAGAGCCGGCACTAAGCCAGAGCTGATAAACCTGCCAAAGCCAATCTGAGTCCTGCAGTGATTCTTGGGAATTTGCTCTGCGCTTTCTGGTGCTCTGGACTGAGGGAGTTTATGTGCTCAGCTCTGGCTGGCTCCACATGGTGTGGCAGCTCCATTAACAAGGCCTTTCTAACACTCAAAGTCCTGGGGAGCAGGCAGAGACACCCAGTCACCTCTGAAGGCACCAGCAAAGGTGCAGCAGGGCCTCTTAGCACCACAGCCAGATTACAGGTGTCCTGGTCCTGATCCTGCAGGTGGGAAGACAGTGTTCTGTATGCCGGGCAAGCCTGGGAAGCAGGACAGCCACACTCACACAGCATGGTGTCTGAGGGTCAGCCATGCGAAGCAGAGCTGTTTCAGCATCCCTGGTTTGATGAATACTGAACCTGCATAAACCAATGAAGAACGAAAAGCAAAGTGGCAGTGTTTTTAGCATAGGGAGCAACCACCCCAGATGCTGCCTTTGGCATCACTGCTATCACACCAAGTGATCCTGTGCCAAATTCTAACAGAGATACCCATGCTTTTCCATGATCTGTCAAATGGAGATAGTCTTTGCCTATCCTCTGGGGTTTGGTAAAGTTTGTTTAATATTCATAAGCATTCAGGCATTTGAATAAAATGCACCAAAAATGTAAGGTGCTTCTACAGGCTCTCACAAAGACATATTTAAATACAGTTTCTTTCCATCCAAGAAAAACACTGAAAAAGTAAGACTGTTTTCAGAGATACCAGATTTCAGTGGCCAATTCACAAATTCCAGAAAATGAAGAAAATATTTACTCATATGTTAAGATGTATCTGACTGATGAAGCTACAGAAGTAAAAAATGTTATTATAAGAAGGAAGGCTTGTAATTGAAAAATGCCATGAGATGCCAGTAGGTATCCTTTCAGAAACAGGAAAGAACAAAGCAAATTATCTCTGAGATGCTCAGATCTCTTGCCACAAAAAGGCAAGCAATTTCAAGAGGTCTATAAAGGGTTTAGACAAAAAGGTGAACTCTAGAATTAATAACAGAATGGTAAACAGGAAGATTAATGGCACCGGAGAAAATGCAGATGGTGAAGCTGAGCCTGCAGGCTCAGCAAGACTCTGAATAGGGAGGGGGAAAAAGGCAAGGTGTAAACAAGGTGACCTTCAAAGCCACGGGAATGCCTGCCAACAGGCCAGCCAGAGGGCATCCAGAGACACAGATGTGCCATCTGGGGTAGGCTGTCTCATGACAACCTGAACAAGATCTGTCTTTTTCAGATTTTGCAGGGAGGCAAAATGTGTAGTGGCAGAAAATATTACCATTCATTCAAAAGAAGCACAATTAAATGCACAGGTTATAAAAGAATGCCATCCATTTTGTAAAGAAAATACAAAAGAATTCCCTGAATATCCCCACTCAGAACGGTGTTGTGCCCACTTGTAAAGCCTGCTCATGTAAGGTGTGGGGGAGGAGAAACTGGTTTTTACCAAACAAATGTTTTCCTTGAGGGTTTATGCTTTAGGTTTATGGTAAAAATGAAAAAAACAAAAAACCAAAACAACAACAACAAAAAAAACCCAACCCAAAACAAAACAAAGAAACAAAAAAACACAAACCAACACCTCAGCAGCTACTGCAAAGCAGCTCTTTAAACCCATGATGGTATAAATCTTCCCCATCTTGGCATAAGTCTGTTCCCTCCAGATGGCACATTTGGGTTGCAAGCAGGTGAAGATTTCTCAGGGAGCTCTATGTCCAGTATTTGCTTTTACAGAGTTCCCTTTCTCTGTCTCAGAGCTTAGTCGGTCCCTGTGTGTGGCTAGGAAATCTCAGTTCTTTGCCTACAGTAAAAAGTGGGAGACAGAAACCTCCTACCACTGTTCTGCAGGGGAGGCTGACTCTTTCAGGCCTGGTGCTTAGATCATTGTGATCAACCAGAAAAATCAAAAAGTAAATGCAATCACTCATTTTTTAAAATACGTCAGTCAAACAACACAGTGCTATGGGGAACAATGCTGTCCTAAATAAGCCTTCTACAAATTAAGCAAAACATCATCTGCTATGATATCCAGAGGCAAGAATTCTAGGGGAAAACAGAATAGAACATTACAGCTCACTGTGGAAAAAAAGCTGACCCTAGCTACGGGAGTCTGGCAGGCAGTGTTTTCACACACCTCTTTCCCTTTCAGCCTCACTCAAAGTACGTAAAATCTGAGTATTTCAGGCAAAAACTCACCCATATGATTTCAGTGCTGAAACTGGCTAATTCAGTACTAAGTGTACAAGCAGACATATCTGAATGTGTTTTATTCTGATGGGCTGCATACCACTGAAGATACTGTCATGACCTCTGGTTTCACAGTAGGAACCACAGGTGCTGGATGAGGTCAGGCAGCCTGTGCAAAGCCTGCGCAGCTCAGCACTGTTGCATCAAGCAGCCTTGACTTCAGCAAGTTTGCAATTGCTGACAGGAGCTGCCATCATGGCTCTGGGCATCAGTACATACCTTTATCCAGAAAGTCCCTTCATATGGCTCTGCTTATTGCCTTTTGATTAGAACAGGAATGGGGGGATAAAGTACACACCTGAAAACACTAACAATGGCAGGGAGGAAGGAATCAGGAAGAACAAGGGAGAAAAACAGCAAGATGGAGGAATGCTACTATATTCCTTCTTGTCTGCTGCAGCAAACTTGGGCATGTTTCTTCTGAAAACTGCCACAGAAAAGCCTGAAAAATGGAAGCTCTGGGCCTTGAATTATAGCTTTTCAATCTCTCTCCTTTCTCCTCTCTGCTAACAGAGAAATATTGTATACTCCTGGGTCCTGAAAATACACATTTTCACACCTTACAAAACACAGTGACAATAGATGATAATGGGGAAGAGGGAGAGATAGCAATGCAAGAGGAAAACAAAGTGAAATAGAGAATAGTTGCTCTTCTCTCCTTTCCTTCTCCTTAGCTTTCTTTTCCCTTTGTTCATCTAACATTGAGCCAAACTGAGCCAAAAGGAGCTGCCATGCTGGGCTACAAGATTGATGGCTGCAGGCAGACTACACAGTGAAGAGACGGATGACTGGTCATTTCCCGCGATGCACTGAAAAACATCCATCCTTGCAGCCATGCTGAGCCCATTTGTGCTCCTTTTGAAAAGAGAGATAAACACAGGCAGCCAGAGGCACCTGACTGTCCTTCTCCCTCAGAAGGACACAGCTATAGTCCTCTGGGTTCCTTGAGAAGGTCGCTCTGTCCATCTCTGAACATCTGGCTGTGGGATTTGCTAACTCTCTCTCTCCCCCAGCAATCATCCATCTATTAGAGCACAGTGCAGGTTGGAAGAAAATGGTGAAGAGAATGGTGTGACAACCTCATCAATCTACTGCTACACGCTTGGCTATTTAGTTTTCTTTACACTATTCCTAAATGTGAGGGGCGAGGAGGGGGGGGAGAATTGCTACTGGTATGAAGGAGGGAATTGTGGAAATAGCAGTGTGGATTGGAGTGAGTCCTTATGACTATTAAAATGTTGTGCATGTACTAAAGCAGTAGGGAACTAATTAAGATTCAGGATTGAAAGGCAAAACAAAAAAGTTGGATGCACTCTTGTTCCATCTGTAGCACTTGCTGAGAGTTCAGATATACTTGGGGCATCCTCTTTAGCAGAGAGAGGTTAATTTTTTTTTATTTTGCCCACTTAGATATTAACAGAAAGCTCCCTGGAAGAATATACTGTAAGTATATTTATAATGCCAGCCCTGGTATAGCAGCTTCAGAGGCACAAAGCACTTAATCCTGAGTCCTTTCTATTTAGTTAATAGTGTCTTTGTTGCTGATACTGTCCTGGTCTATAGCACTGCTCACAGATACAGGCTCTGTGTTACCAGTTCTCCTGCTGTGCTGCTACCTCACTTAAGCAATGAGCATTACATGGCAGATGTATCCATAGCATCACTTACAAATTAGCATCACTCCAGAAATTCCTGTAACCATGAACCTCACTTTGTCAGAGTAGCACGTATCTGTAACTGTGTCATTCACAGATATTGCACCAAGGAAATCATGAGAAGATAAAAGCATTCACCATCCCTCAAAAACACAAAGAAATTACTTGCTTCAAGTGTTTAAATGTAGTTTTACCACTCTATCTGAGCCAGCTTTGAAAATTTGTCTTTTATTCCCATCATGCAATGCTCTTTATTTTAGTCCAACAAAAAAAGGATTTTCACTACGGATCTGTAGGACATGCATAGGATATTTATCATGACCATATGTTTTCCTAAGATATCAACCCCATACTTGCTGAGGGTAATCACATGCATTCAGAAGGGCATAATTTCCACCAAGAGGAGTAAAGTTTTCATCCTTTCTTCTACATCAAGAACCATAGCTTTAGCTGGTGGAAATTGCTTGCTGTAGTCTTTAATAGGACTTAATAGGACTGCCTACCTACAACAGCTAAGATCTTACCCCTAAATTACCTGGCTTGTTTAAGGGGAACCATGCTCCAAGTGCACGATAAGTGAGATCTCTAGTCTAGAAGACAATGCACAGAAAAGCCATTTCTATTCCAACATGCATTGCATCAACCCTCCTTCCCCCAAAGAGTTCATTATTGGGAATGGATGCCATAGCAAACATCAATGATGTCAGAACCCTAAAGCATAAACCATCTGTAATAAACTATTAGTCAATAAAATGCAAAATGCAGGGAATATTGAAATGAATCATAATCTAGCAAAAACATAGTTAATATCTCTCAGGTACAAGAAGATTATGAGGCTGTAAAATGTTTACTCCAAAGAATGGGAATGATAGACTGAAGACTTCCACCAGGGAAGGTGGTGAGAGGTACAGAGATGTGGGAAGGGAAGCCACCATAGTCCCCATTCTACTCTCAGCAATTTTATAAAGATTAGCATGTAGGATTTCAAACTGAACGCTATATTGCCATTTATTGCTCATTCTATTATGCACCAGAAAAATAACTCCTATAAATATAATAATATTTGATTCTACAAAATTATTTAATTTGCTATGTGTCAGGAGAACAATAAAATATAATAATTTTTAATCACATTTTAATGCAATTATATTTCTTTGTTTTTTTTTTTTAATATTTTCTTTTATAAAGCAGTGCTTAGGTTCTACTATACCATTGACCTAGTAGACCAGTGACTGTATTGGGCTCTATTTTGCAGGATGCTGAGTACCAAACCTGCAAGTCTGGTCCAGCCCGGTACTTTACATGTGGATTTAATTTTAAGCATGTGACAAGTCACATTAATTACTAAATGATCACTCATGTTCTTAAAGCCCAAGCTCAGGTGCTTTCCTTTGCTGGGGTTAGACAGCTTGGCATCTTATGAGACTAAGCCCTGGGGACTTGATCCTATAAACTCTTTTTCATGTGATTACCCGGGAACTCCCAGAATTACTCACATGAACACAGAAAATAGATGCAGTGAATTAGATTAAAAATACCCATTTCCTAGAATCTTGTGTCCAGTACTTGCATGTAAACTGTACTCGTGCATCACAAAAACCCTTTTGGTGATATAGCTTATCCTTTTTCAGGCATTGTTTCTGGCTATGCCTAAAAAAGTGGCAGTAGGTTTGCCAGCAAAGCTGTTCAGGTTCAGTTTTAGCTGCAAGACTCCTACAGGGCACAAGGCTTCCCGTTCGCTCCTCCCCTGAGCTGGAGAGCTGATGAGCTGTGCCTTGGGGGGAATGGATCTGCCAGGTTCCAGCATTTCCCCAGGCACCGTCCCTTGGTGCTTCCCCAGCTGTTCTCATAGCTCTTTCTCCTGATAAGTCCTGAGCTTAACTGCACTCCCTTCATTCTCAGTTAAATCTGTTTATTTCATAAACAAGTAATCCTGATGGTTACTCACAAACATCAATGTTAACTTCATAGTAAGGGGATAAATCCTACAGCATTTTACCTCTCCAGTAGGAATAACACATCTCCTGGAGATACAGCATTCCTAGTCAGGTCTTGCCAGCTTAAGAGGCACATGCTGAGAGACCTCTTCCCAAAGATGCATTCTATCAGCCGGATATAGGTCAAACACATAGTAGCCAAGAAAAGCAAAAGAACAAAACAATGGGCTGGATCACATAGAAAGGGTGGTGGCACCACAAGTAAGCTCTCTCTCAAGCAAACCAGATATTTCAAAACAATGCCATCTCAGCTGCCTGAGCCCTCTGAGCTTTCCTCATGTCTTGCAGATCAAGCCCCAGGAGACGACCTGCAATCACACTGTAGAAGCTCCAAGGAGACCAACAGCATTCTCTCCATTTAATGGCCCACTGGAGTGACCAAAACGTTTTTCAGAACAGCCTGGCTCCAAAGTCATCATAACTCTATTTTCACAAATATACTAAATACAGCTGAGATGACACACCAGTAGAAAAATTACCTCTAAGTGGCTGCATTGTTTCTGAAACTACAACAGCCTTGTGTCTGTGGGACACTGCACAGGCAGCCTATGTTCCTATTCTCAGTGATGAGACCTGGAAAACTCAGAAAGATAAATTTCCAAAATCTCCTTATCTTGCTCAGTTGCTACTGCTGCCTTAGCCTGATGACTAGAGCCGGGGGGTTTGGCTTCAGTGGGCTTTTGATCAAAACCCAGAGAGGTTCCAAAGCCCAGTAGCTTCTCTATGCATCTCTCTCCTAATTATGCAAACTGGCTCAGCCACACAAGAACCAGGAGTAATCCCGGGTGATTCATACAAGCCATTTTAGCTAAACAACACAGTTCTCCTGGTAAAACTGTGAATATAAAATACGTGTAGTGGCCTGTTCCAGATCCCACAAATAAAAGAGAAACTATTTACACAAAGTTAATCCTGTAAATTCTTACCAACATGACTGTAGAGTTAAGCTGCAGAAATAAATTTTTTGTTTTCTTGACTGGACTATTTATAGAATATTGTTTGCTTTTCCATAAATCTTTTATTTCCATAACTGCAAAATCATTGGGGGGAAAATTCCCTTGGGGGGAAAACACACACTTACTCACAGTCACTGAGCTGAATTAGTCTAAGAATTTGCAGCTTATCACATGTAACAACACCCAGCAACAGCATTGTATGTTTCGAAGGAGAACTTACCACAGCACCGGCAGCGCAGACATACATAAACCCAACTCACCAGTGGCCAAAATAAAGCAAGAAGAGTTACACTGTGCAAAACTTGAGATATCTTCCTAGCAATTACACTGCACAGCCAGCACTGCAAAAGGTGGCTCAACAATTCACCTGTGGTGAGTTTCTTTATTTGTATACATGGGTGTGTAATAAATTACTTGTTTTTCATCACCATCTCAGTACACATAAGCCCAGGTTGTGCACCAGAGTTCGTACACTTTCATAACAGTTTTGCAAGGCTTCATGCTGATGGCCAAAACTTTTAATGCTGACACTTAAAAGGCTTGGCAAATGGCATGATTTATTAATTCATTCCTTTTTATTTTATTTTAAAGGTCTCACATACCCTCCCAAACTCTCTGAAAGTATTTACTTAATATCTGTTAGTCATTTCTCTGAAATAGACAAATAAGATCGATGCTTTAGCACCTCCATTTTAGATGCTGAGAAGCTGAGAGAAAAAGACATTCCAGGTACTGTGTAGTCCTGTGTGGGACACAGGTGATGCACGTATGTGATAGTGTGGTACGACTTGAAATGCAGAGGTGGGCACCTCTACTGCAGACTGGCAACAGGACAAAGATATTTCATTGCAGGACTTCTACATCACGATTCTGTGTCAGTGAGTACAAGCAGAAAGGAACAGGTCCTCTGGTATTTTTAGCACCATGTAAGAAAAACAAAGCAAACTTTACCTGGCCAGAGATTTGGACCAGCAAAGATCCCTCTTGTAGGTAGAATTTAAGGTGGTGGATGAGACGGAACAGATTTTGGTTAAAGGTATGTCTAACAGAAAGAACCTAATTCACAAGGAGGTCCCACACTGATGCATTTTCTCTTGGTGACAGAAAGTCACTTTTTCTAACCCAAGTCATAGTTGGATGTGTAAGTGCCTTACAGCAGCAGCTCTTGCCTGTAGTGCCATGTCCTGCTGTGAAGACAAGATTAGGGGAGAATTGCAGCCTACTGTTTCGATTCAGTAGCATTGATGGATTCATCTGTAAGCTGCAGGCTTAGCTGATGAATAAACACCTACTTAAATTTAGGCTGAAAGCCCAAAAGAAAAGGCCCAGCAGAAATCAGTATTTATTTTCATATAAAAAAAAAAAGCAAAGAAAAAAACCCCAATACCTTCTGGCATCCCTGCTCTCTGATTTGGATTCACACTGTAAAGCTTAATTTTATTCCCAAGTGCTATGGAAATGTGACGTACATAGCTTCATGATAGACCAACCTCAGGACTCAGCATGGCCAGCGTGCAGATGTGCTCTGTAACACATCAAAGGGGAACTGAAAACCATTCACTCTTCCTGTCACAAAAAGTTAAGGGTTTTTTTGTTTTGTTCCACATGAGGTGGCAAAAATAAAGATGGATGAGGATGCGTGAGAATGAGATCTACTCTAGGCTCAACCGGAAACGACAAGATCCATGTGGAAACACTCGGTAAAATTCTTTGACATAGATCACGCAGCTTCTTCAGGTGGGGAGGTTGTCATCAGCTGCACTCTTCGACGCCGATTTACTTGACATTTGACCCAACGTTTGCCTGATGCTTGACCCAAACACACGGCTGGGCTGGTGCTTCCGCAGCACCCACCCACACCCAATCCTGTTCCCGACAAGCAATACTTCCAAGAGCAGGCTGCTCCTGCCGGGGAGGAGGATCAGTGCAGCCGTCCCACCGCGCTCCTCGGCCGCCCGCCCGGCCCCGCCGCCCCGCTCCCCCCGCGCCGGGGCTCCCGCCGCGCCCTCTGCTGGCCGCGCCGCGCCGCTGCAGCCGCTGCTCGGGCACAGCCGCTTCCAGCCCCGCCACGGCCACACGCCGGGCACTCCCACCGGCACCCCGGTAGGCGGGTGGCGGGGGGGGAATCATAAAATCAGCGATGTTTTTAAAGTACCGAAGAACGTGTTATAAATAGACGAGGGAAGGTTTGTTTCTTTGTGGTTTTTTTGGGGGGGTTTTTTTTTTGGTTTTTTTTTGGTTTTTTGTTTTTTTTTTTTAACACGAAGTACTCCAGAATGTAAAAGTACTGGAATAAAAAGCAGATTTTAAACAACATTTTTAATTTCAAGGTTTTGGAGAGCCGAGAGAAAAACTCGCAGAAGTTGCTAACAGGCTGCTAAACTCCATCTTATGTCAGGAATCCAGACAAAGTCATCAGAGAAAGAATCCTGCTCCTGTCAGGCCAACTCCCCCCCAAATGCAGGATTCATGATTGCAAATGTTAATAAAAGCCATGAACAATTAAAAAAAATAAAATAAGCTCTACACCAAAAGTTTCTTTGGTAAATTCACATCTGTAGAAATCTGTCAGAAGCCTGAACAACTGATAGATTCATAAGGTCTCCTTCAGCAATATTGTATCCAATTCATCTGCATGCTACAGACATAGGCTTGTTTGGGACCAGAACTGTTCTGCCAGCTGTGAGCTTGAGATGGTCTTAACGGACCTCAAAGAGAAGCCACAGGAAGGTTTTATAATATACCATGACTGTAACCTTTAATTCCAAAAAAGTTTCAATTTATGTCAAAGAGCAGGCAAACTTTTTTTAAGAAAAGATGTGCCTGTCCTTACAGTGTTCATAGCAAAACAACACTGCTGTCTTGTAGTATAGTACAAGAACCAATGTGTGATTGTGTAGAAATTGCTGAAATCGAAAGTGAAACTACTCAATATTAATTGGCCTATCTGAGAAAATATATAAAAGTAAATTCTCATGAAATTAAATGTTTTGAATTATTTTTAGGCTCTAATATCTTTGAATGACACTGAGCAACAAGGGAAAGAAAAAATAATATGGAACTCAGGAGAACTGAGGTCTTTCTGTGTTCTTGAGTTCAATTTCCAGCTGTACCACAAACCTCCAGTATAACTGTCATAAAAGTAGTTTATTATCTTTGTCGCTCATTTCTCCATTTTGGAATCAAAGTACTTCCTTCACTATATTTTGTGTATCTGGACTGTAAGATCTGCTATAGTATATGATTATAGCAGAGAGCATAAGAAAACTTCACAACAACCTATGAGATGATGATCTAACATGCTGCTTGAGTTTCTAGATGCTATCATATAAGTGATACTACTGCAAATTCTGTTCTTTGCTTTTTAATGTCATCTTAACTTTCTCTTGGTGAAGTGCCCCATCTTAAAGAGCACGGACCTCCACAGACATGCTGAGCATCTTCCACAAGAGCTGGGGGCACCCTTCACTTCCCAGGAGACACAGAGTACCTTGTACAATCAGTCACAGTCTCTATAAGGTAAATTGATTTGGTTTAAAGAGATAATAGCTTATCTGTAAGGATTCTGTTCATTCATCCACAAGCACCCTCACCTAGGTATACCCCATATGCCAGATTAAAAACAGATCAGGCATAGATCTAAAAATCTTTTATCAGTACTTGCCTCAAACAATTCTACCATGGTCTATAACAGCAAATGAAAAATATTTTTGTTTACTTTTACCCTTCAACAGCCAGTAAAAAAAACACAAAACATTTCAGTAGCTCAACTGACCACACATAAGTAATAAGACAGACACTAGTACAGGACACCAGCTCATTCTCAGCACAGTAGTAGCACACACAAACTCTACTCGACACCCTTCAAGTGGGTGGGAAGGCTGCCCGCTATGAAACCTCACTGTTGGCTTTCAGTCCAAAACCAAAGGACAGCAGTAAATTGAGACAAGAGCTTTCCAGTCATATTCCTTACACTCACATAGCACGTGAAATAAAAGCCCTGTGTGCACATATGTACGTACCTATATTTAGCCATCTTGTAACACTGAAGTAGGACACTACCAATTTAAATTCCACCAGAGTTTTTGGCCATAGTCATCCTATCTATTCTCATCTGCATAGCTGCAAAGCTTGGGTAATACCTGACTGTCAGCAGGGTTTACTGTAGGTAATACCACTTCCACAATTTTGACAGCTGACCCAACACAGAATCATTATACTCAGCACCACAAAACCACTAAGTATATAGGACAAGGATCAATTAAGATTTCAAGGGGCCTTGGGTCTAATCAGAGATCAGTCTTCCATTTCTAACCCTCCTCTCTCCAACTGCTCAGATACTACTGAGGGCCAGAACCCTACTGCTTGCCTTTGCAGTACCTGCAGTTCACAGTGGTGGTAGAGTTAAAAATTATTCTTCTTCTTCCATTCCATTGGAAGAAGGCTACCCAGCCCAAACCTCTCTCTCACCCATTCCCAGACTCACAGACTTCCCATGTGCAGGAGCTCAGCTCTGCTCTCGCTCTTTTACTGGGCAGGAGAACAGCCAGCTGAGTGAATGTGGAGGCACAAGCTGCTTACGGCCTTCCCACTGCCCTGTGCTGAAGTGCTGTGCAAATACCGCTGCTCAGTTCTGCAGAGTCAGGCTTGCCCACACTGGCTTGAACCGAAGTCTGTTTTCACAAATATTATGAGAGTATCAACACCTAATAACTTTAGAACTCTGTACCTATGGAATCACAGTATTAGCAACATGGCAATATATTGCCCATGACCTGGAATATGTTTCAAATCTGTACCAGTGCTCATAGGAGTCTTGACTGGTACGCCATAATGGCTCACGTAACAGCTCCTATCGATTACAACGATGAGCCCTTGGCTTCACTTAAGCCATAATGCTTGGTTCTGAGGATATGAATATAACACTGAAAGACGAAGACCAAGCCATGTGAAAGTAAGCGTCAGGCATACTTAGTGAAATTCTTGAATATCTGGTTGTAATTTTGACTGTATTGTCATTGAAGTCATTATCATAAGTAAGTTTGGCAATACTTTATTTCTCCCACGTATCTATTGGATATGCCACTGGATAGGACGGAAGGTGCTTAGAAATAGCACTAACATGAACATTGCTACACCCTTGATCAAACCACTTTACTAGGGCAATCTGAGTAGCGTGGCAGATGAAAATAGACATCTAAAGGCTGCATCAGCAGCATCTATTCCAGCGTTCACATCTTTACAACTTTGGCTGTAACTGGTCACTTCCATTTGAAACCAAATACAAGCAACAGATCAGGACAACAAAAGCACCATGTTCTATTAAGAAACAAGCATCAACTAACCGCAGGAAAAACATTACAGTGAACCTTGTATTTTACAAAAAACCAGCAGACCGTTGGAACATAATTACTTTCTTCATTAGGTTTTGGTATTACCAAATGTGAAACTCTCACTCACTGACTGTTGTCATGCACTACCTAAACCTGCAAAAGTAGGTTATAACTATAAATGCTATATTATTACTAAATGATTTATTGTACCCTTAAACTGCTAGCTACTTTGATTCTACTTACTCATCAGCTCATGATTAGCTATGACTTACCAAAACAAAAATCCTGTGTATCTCCTGAATTATGTAGGTGTCTTGAACTTTTGGATACAACTTACTGCTATAATAAGCCACTCCAAAAGCTCAGGTGCAGTCCAAGCAACTATTCACACCCCTGGTGCCAACCCCATTGACTGCTGTATTGGCTACTTTTGGAGTTAAGCTCCCCTTCAGTGTTTGTTACAGTGGTTCTTAAGAGAAGCATTTCTACACAGCCAACAAATGTAACACACAATACAACTAAGGTTTAGCCTAAATTTGACATTGTAGAATTGCACTGCCTGTGTATTTTATATAACAATTATAAATATATATAAAATATATAAACAATTTCACAGCCTCCTATATAAAAATCAGCTATTTGCATATTAAATGAGCACAAGCACTCCCTAGCTGCTGAGAACAGCTCTAACCCACAACTAGGGTGCCCAAGCCCTAGGGGAGTGAAACTATGGAACATTTAGATTAGATTTCTCTGAAATGTATTTTACATCTCCTACAGTTGTCATCTCTGTGCTTTTTAAGGGATCTTAAATTTCCACATCTTTGCCCCATACAGTCATCTAATATTTAACCAAGGACTAAAGAGGTCAACATTAGGTAGCTTCCTAGGTTCAGCATTAGGTTTTACCACAGTGTTCCCCTCCAAAATGTACAGTATTTCTGCTGTCCATGTTGAAAATAAATTACATTATCTTTCTCCCAAATTTTCAAAAGCTACCTTTAAATGGAGATCAAATGTTTTCCATAGGTTTTATACTTTCAAATTGGAGAAGGGAAAAATCCCACTTTTGGCTAGTGAGTCTATTCTGGATATGCACAGATGGAGTGAAATTATTTTGTGGTGTAACTGATAAGAAAAGTTAATCACTAGATAGAAATTGGTTGGAAAATAGATTTAAATGGCAGAGCAATATAACTCGCCTTATTTGGTTGCCACAGGCAATGCAACAAAAGTAGCACTCCTGAGATGCAGAGGAGATGTTTATAGCAGGGAAAACAACACAGAGACAGACATGCTGAGGTCTCTTTATCTGATAACTTTGTGGTAATTGCCTTTCATGCCCCGTGGCATGTAGGATGCACTAATTTGGCATTCAGTGAATACAGCAAAGAAATGTAATGCAAACAAAAAAGGAGTCAAACTCTACCCTACTGCTTTACCTTATAAAATTACTGAAGTGCAGCAGTGCTGGCATCATCACAAAGTCTGAGGTAGGCACTTCTATGAGCCAACATCATCCTTTTCCTAGAGTCCACTCTCATTTTCATCAATGTACATGACTGATTTCATCAGTTCTTTCCAAGCAGCTCTGCTGTGAGGTGTAGTTCTATTTACTGACTGAGATTTTGCCCTTGGTTTGAACCCCAGCTGAGTGGTTATAGGGATTTCTTCCACTTGTCCAGCTGTCCACTAATGTGTCTTATATTGAAGGTAGGGAGTCTTCAAAAACTGTTTCTTCTAGAATCAACAGGAATTTTGTTTCTGATTTTAATGGATTTAGCATTTGTCTCTGCTGCCCCTTCCTGTCCCTTCACCAACTACTGTGTAGAAGCAAAGTCATCAGTATTGCTGAGCATAGTTCAGTTCCCAGGCACCTTCTTTTGTCAAACAGGTTTTTTTAATATTCTTAATATACATTTGGGGGTTTTCTCCTGTACTTTTTATACTGGCAGTGTGTCACCTCTTAAAAACCACATACAGCTGTGAGTACATGTGTTCCCTCTTTCTCATAATGGCTGACCCCAGAGACAGCAAGCCTTTATTACTAACTGCAGGGAAGAATGCACAACACTATGCTCTACCTGACACAGCTGTAGCTCCTCAACATCTGCTTTACAGTCAATCATTCAGCATCCAGACTCATCACTTCCTGTAGTTTAATTGTGGCAGAAGAATACCAAGGACAAGAAGAATGAAAGAATAATGGACAAAGGTACACATACAGACCGACACAAATACATAAATGTGGCTTATGTTCACTAACTTTTATTATTTGCTGTTTATAATCTGGTCACATCCCTTGTCCCCATCCCCATTAAGAAAAATCTTATCTGTGTACTCTTACACACACACAGTGGTCTTTTTCACGAAGATTAGGCAGCAGATGCCAGAGTGAGACTTTGTATTAATAACGCGCAGAGGAAACAATTAGTAATACATTGATCCTTTACATCCTTATGAATTGCTAATAGAAGCCAGGATTCACCCCTACAGAAGGTAAATTCGGCTTCCATTGCATTCAATACAACTTGTACACATTTCTGTAAGGGATGAGTTGCATGCAGAGGGTTTGGTTGTTATTGTGACAGCAAATCAAGCAAGATACAACAGATGCAATGAGAAATGGTTGGAGAGGGGCAAAGATAAAGTCCAAGGTCTAAATGCCAGGTTTGCATGTATGCCAGCTGCTCTGCAGTGCAGGAGAGAAAGGCAAACAAATACTTACCAGGTTTAATTTCCAGCAGCTTCAGCCTGGAATCCTCAGGGGGATGCAAACGCCTCTTTTTGCGCCAGCAGCGTGCTGGGTATGTGTACAGTTGACCTGGGGCCAGGCCTGAAGATTAAAGGCAAAAAATTAATCACATTTCAGTTTGTAAACCACAAGCACTGTCTCTAGCATCTTTGTTCTTGCCCTTCCAGCATCTCCTTGTTGCAGGGTTCAATCCTGCAGATCATGAGGCAGAACTACACACTCAAGGCATCCAGTGCTCCTGAGGCTCCTCAGCACCTCTTGGGATCAGGCCTACAGAGAATCTAAGTTTCACTTAGACACTTCACTCAGCTCACTGAAACCAAAGCTGCACATAAATAATTTGTGATTTCTTCAGGGTAAATAGAATTTCAGACTCTCCTGGGTCACAAGGGCGATGCCTCCTCCACAGGCAGAGAAGGCCCCTTGGGAGAGAAAAGATGAAGTTCTGACATGCAAATCTTGAGGCCCTGATGTACAGAGCAGCTCAGGAAATTTGTGTCTTCCAAATGGGAGCAAAACAAGATCCAAGAGGTCTGACTATATGGACTCTGTATTTTTGCTGAAATTCTTGATATTTAAATACCAATTCTTCATTCTGACTATTAGCTCCTCATACCAATCTCCTGATTGAGCAAGGAGATATAGCAGCAATGCTTATATTATTGCATGCTCCCTTAAATCACATTTGGCATCGCTGGCCTCTGAGCTGCCCTGGCTCTCCTGACAAGCTACCCTTTAGCCAATGTTTGAGCTATACTTTGCTCTCTTGTATTCAGAACACAGCAGGACTTCCTGAATGCATCACTACTAGGAGCACAGAAGCACACTGACAAGTGTTCCAAAGTATCCTCAACTGTCCCGGATGCTCATGACATACAGAAATACCCAGAAAGACACAGAAAAGTTGGAAGAATTAAATTCTTTGCTCTGCTTCTCTTGCCTTCTCTGTCCACCAGTCCTGCTTTGGCTCCTCTGTCCTTCCGCCATTGTCTTGAAGGGGCTACAGAGTGTGACTGCAATTTCAGACTCATTGTGCTCAGAGAACAGATAAGACCACATAAGAGAGAGGACAGGAGTGGTGTTATCATATCTGAAACTGTACCAACAATGAACAGCCAGACAGCATCTCAGGGATGCCAGTAAAGCAGAACAGCTCAAGGGCATCAGGATGGCCCAAGAGTTTTCTCATCCCTTCTGAAGCAGCAAGGAGAGTATATAATCTTGGGAACAAAAATGACTCACCAAACCAAATGAGAATAATGAAAAAAACAATATGCTGTTACTTGGGGGTAGGGAGGAAGACAAAATAAAATAATTCACCTCAAGGGAACGTGCTAATCAAATTCTGCAAGTGAAACCTAAGCTCCTGGTTTTAAATATTTCAGTTGTTGGGAATGCCGGTTCAGACCCCAGCACTTTCCACTTACTTCCAAGGCCTTGGTGCACAAACATAGCATCTACAGCATAATGCCTGGTTGTGGCCAAGTGATGGAGTATATTTGCAGAGATCGTGGTTGTTTCAGGGCACAGAATTTCATTGATTCTTTCATTGATGCTCAGCAAGCTGGGCATTATGCCTACTTCAAGGACACATTTCAGAACAGGTTGCTTAGGACTGGTTTGGGAATAAAAAAAATGTGAATAACTAGCACTTCTACAGTGTGTGGACACTCCTCTTCATAACACTTTGCAAACATTAACCACAGCAAACAACTGCTATAATGATGAGGTGGATTGTGCCTGGCTCTCATGTGAGTAATTAAAGAGGTGGAGGAAAGAAGCCTCACCCTTTCACAGCAGGCCCTGTTCAAGAACTTGCACACGACATTGAAATGGTGGTTGCTAGACCAAAGCAATAGGACAGAGAATCAGCCCTCCATTGCATGAGTCACCACAGAGGGGTCATTTGAAAGAAATAAGCACCACAGCTTTTGTCCCAGACAGAAAGGAGCAAAGATGTACTGAAATTCTGGGGGAGTATCTGTTAATGTAGGTTCAACTGTTAAGCGCTTTCATATGAAAGAGCAGTTCTGGATTGAGCCAGGACACTGAAAGCCCACTGCACCTGCTGAAAGTCCAACTAGAAATAAAGCAGGCATCCTTGAAAGGAGAGAGATCAGAAAGCCTCTTTCCTAGAGGACCTCCAGGTGGCAGGTAGATCAATAAGAGATGGATTATCCAACAGCCACCTCTGCACCCCTTGAGGTAAGCTCTCTGTTCCTACTCACAGTACCTCTGTTCATTAATACACTGCCATGCAATTAACTTAATACATGTAGCAGACCTTAACTTGATCCAAACCCATCAATGCTACCTTCACTTCTCTGCCCTGTTCCTCCTCTGTCACTGTGCTGCCTCACATGAAGTGTAGATCTTACACAAAGAGAGGCAACAAGGAAAGGGTCAGTCCTGAATACCTTGAATCTAGCCCCTTCACAGTCGATCTTACAGCAGATATGGAAATAATGCATATACAGGTCTTACTGTCTTTAGTCCTCAGTGGGTTGTCTTTCCCTCTGGTACCTTATAGGGCAACCAGAGAAGGTTCCAACCATTTGCTTATAGAGGAAATAGCAGAACCTGCACTGAGTTATGTTGTTTATCTCATTAGTGTAGGAGAGTCATAACTCAAAGTTCGTGTGAAAGGCCAGAGAAGGAGGGGAAAAGGAGGGAGTTATGTGCAGTATTGTGTGAAATTAACCCTGAACTGTTTATCAAGAGATGCAGTTTTCTGACTCCTTTAACAAAGAGGACAGCAAAAACCCAGGTTAATATGCTGAGGTCCTAACTCTCCTCTATTTTTCAAGCCTGTATAGGTGAAAAGAGAATCGGGAGCTTTGTCTTTATACAGTTTTTCAGGTTAGGGGTAGTAAATGGTAGTGAGCACAGCACACAGGACAGATACCAGGATGGCTGGCAGAGTCAAAAAACAGGCATGCTATAACTGTAGAGGGATGCTTTGAATCACCACAAAACTACAAGAAATAGATTATGCAAAGATACCCAAGGGAGCACTAAATGGGCTAATAAAAATCAAGTAATAGGAAAGCAAATATGGGGGAGGAGGACTGCTTCATTTCACACTGATTATTCTAAATCAAAATAACAAAAGGATCAGGTTTGGTGGCCAATCCAGACACAGGAGGCTTCTTTCACTTGTTACTCTCTGTGAAGAATGCTCCACCATTAATTTCTACTGCAGACCTGCAGGAGAAATGTCACTGGTCCTTTTTCATAAGGCAAGCTTCTGAACAGTTTACTGTCAGAACTGAGGAAAGAAAGGTTTGCAGAGTGAATTTGCTCAAGGTAGTCCACAGAGCTTGAGGCTGAGAAAGGCAAAGCATTAAGACCTCTTGGTTCCTGGTGTGATGCTGTAACACTTTTAGGATGGTCTTCTGCAAGTGCACAGAAACCAATGAGACCCACTCAAGACTTTCCAACTGTCTTTGTAGAAGTTGCTGTTGACAAAACATTACTTGTGAATGTAATGGATGTATACCTGGTTTTATACATACCTCCTGACTGTGTTCAGAAGAATAAAACTAGCAGCACCTTACTCCTAACAAGATGCTACAAGAACAGAAATTCCTTGGGTAAACGGATTAGTCAAAAAAAAAAAAAAAAGCTACTTTTGCCAAAGCATAATCTCTTAGGAATGGGGCATTTTCAGCTGAAGCAAAAACTCAACTATGGTTATGAAGCAACCCTACAAAAGAAGGGTGAGTTCAAAAGATCAGACAACTCCCAGCCTGTAAACCACATTCGGTGGTCCCAGATTACCCCAGCAGTTTTTGTAGCTGAAGTATTCTTAGGGTATTTTTAATGCTGTAAAACACCTGTGTCTTCTGTATTTTACTATAGAATGAGTTTTCTGATAGTAGTGCAGGACAACACTAAATCTACTTTGGATATTTTAGGCATAGAAGGAATGCAAGGATCCTTCCCTCAGTATATTGTAGGAAAGGGAGAAGGGAAGTTTCCGCTAAGTCTCAGCTAAGCACTCTTCAGAAGCAGCAATTGCTTTCTTAGCTACAGGAGGGTAGGGGGGAAACATCCTGTGCGTTCCTCCCACTTCATCTCCTGTAAGCAGGCCAGTGGAAGAGACTAGAGCAGGGTGCACCTTCCCATAATTTCAGATCTAGAATTTGGAGGAGTTCAGTACGGTTTACATGAATCGTGAAGCTCTGAATCGTGGCCAGTCTTCGCGAACGAAGATCTGGGAAAGGTCTTTTTATCTTTCAAGCCTGCACAATGGATTTTTTAGGTGA
>JAWWLV010000179.1:27533426-27554286 GCA_035041135.1 Platyrinchus mystaceus | reverse complement strand
TTCTCTTAGATGGATGGCCTTAGGGGCTGACGAGCTCCATCTGCCCAGGGGATTGTCCCTGAAGCAGGACCGGGAATCGAACCTGCGACCACGGCAATGAGAGCGCCGCATCTTAACCACTAGGCCACCAGGGGTCCCCGGTTTACATGAACTGGCATGTATTTATGCACGTGTACATGTCATGCTTCCAGTGACCATGTACCCTAGCCCCCTTCCTTGCCTGGATTCTCTGGTCTTTACTAAAGAAAAAAAAACCAAAAGAGTAGGAACCCAGTTTGGTGCTATCAAAAAATCTGTTCCCTGAGCATATTGTTGGTCAGACACTGAGACATAACCTAGCCAAATTCCCCCTGTGGTTCAGAAGGACTTCTGTCAGAGTAACATCTCCAATCTTTGAGCTGGTGACTGCCCTTTGCCTCTCAAATAAAGATTTCAGATGGATTTACTCTAACAAAGGAAAGACTGATCAAAGTCCACAAAAAAAACCAGTGTTCTTTTCCCTTGAGCTTCTCTGAGCTTTAGAATAGGCATTAGCCAAAGCTCCTTAAGGAAATACACCAAGTTCTTTCTGCACCCAAGGGAACTGCAGCTCCAAAACTGATATCCAGGTAAATTGTCCAAAGCAGAATCAGGACTTATATGTGTATTTCTAATGATTGGAACAACTTACATTCCATTAACTGGACTCTTCTATATTTTACCTTGGGTTTACATCCTTCCCAGTGTAGTTCCTTATTTTCAGCATTCATCTGAGAAACTCCCTACTCCACCTTGAAGATAATTCCAGTCCTACTTAGAGCAGAGCATTGTATCTTCTGCTACAGACTGGGATCAATAGCATTAAAAGACCTACGTTGATGAGGCCTTAGAAACTACCATGTCACGCACTTCTACGGGTAGAGAGAGAATAATTAGCATGAGCTCTCTGCAGTTACTAAAGGAAATCCCCTGCAGGCACAGAGGTTCAGGCAGCTTCTCTTCTGTGTGGCCTGTAGCAGATTTTTGCTCCTATTAATTAAACCCCATGAGGGCTCAGTGGCCAGCCCTCAATACATGCGCATGCATACACAGACACAACACTACCAACCTGGTCCCCTGTGCCTCTTCTCCATCCAGATGTAGCAGTTGTTCTGAGCTACCCCAGTCTGGGAATCCAGGAAGGGAAGGCGGACACTTCGCTCGGCACACAGCCGAGAGTTGTAGCTGCGACAGTGTTCAATTGCTTCTTTGTAGAACTGGTCCCCGAGTCTGCCAAAAGAGACAGGGCAGACAGTGAGAATGATTGCACTGCCCCTTCCAAAAAAACTAGGAAAAGGGGACGTGAGGTTGGTTGAAAAATGGACAAACAGAAAAACTTTGCCTGAATAGATGCAAAGGTTGCTGACACGAGACACTGCTTAAGCAGATCATGCAGAAAGTGTCACCGAAAGATCACACTCTCAGGAACCAGACACAGATCTTTTCAGTAGCAGCATGGCTACTGAATGAGCAAATGATGCAACCACACTGGCCCATGACCCTGGGTCAGGCACATGTACACCATGATGAACTCATTCTATTGTTTTTCTTTCTCCCATAGTTTGTCCAGTCAATTCAGCAAACCAGTCATTTCAATACCCATGTTACAGCAACGCCTGCAGTATATTTTGAGCAACCAGAAAGCCAGCCAAGTTTAGAAGAACTTCACTCTAGTGTTTCTGGCATCAGAGAGCCCATAAGATCAAAGAACATAGTCCTCTTATTGTGTGTTTCTGAGGCATGAAAACACACCCCTCCACAACTAGAGCCATGTCTGCAATGGCCAGACTAGACATTTTGTCACAAGCCTTCCAGAGTTTTCCACAGTGAAGCCTGAGGTGCCAAGAGCATCAGGCTACAACAATGACCAGTAAGATCCAGCATAGCAAATGCTGCTTTCCTCTGGAGCCTAGTGGGAGGAACATTTCTAAAAGTGTCACTTATTTCATAAATAACTATTTGTTCAAAAATTCTGTGGAATCTTCACCTTCCCTTGAGAATAGTTTAAAAATTCTGCCTGCTAGAGATTACCAAAATCTTCCCTCCAAATTTTTCTAAGCAGGGAAAAGCATCAAAGTAAAGCTACCCTGAGGACACAAAGCAGCTGTCGTGCTGAAGCATTGCAAAGTAGGTGGGCCACACTGCTGAACCTCATTCTTGATCTATTGTCAAGGTGAAATTTAGTCATGACACAAATAGCTAGGAAAGCTACCCATTAGGGGTAAGTTCATCAGAAAACAGGAGTAGAGTGATACATAGCATAAATTGCTCTGACTCTGATATTCATTAGTGTGCAAAAAGAGTATAGCACACACAGCAAGGGAGTCAAAGGGAGGCATGCACAGAGGTAGAAAGGGCTCCCTTTCTTGTTCTGTTGTTTTCCCCACTACCCTGTTTTGTAGGCACAACTGGCATATTAAAATTTTGCACACCTCTGAATGTCAAATCAGTTCAAATTGCTCAGTTTTACCATCTGTATCTTTTTTGTGACTCACATCTTCTAAGTCACTCCTCAGTTGCACCTTACTACTTCCATGGGAGTCAAGTGCTTTTCCTCTGGGCCGTACTGGCCCCACATCCTCTCACTGATGGGGGCCAAACACAGAGGCTCAGGGAAGAGCACAGAGACAGCAAATACCAAAGGAGGCACCTCTCTAGCAACCCCTTCTCACTTCTGATGATCAAAATCTGATTTCCCCAGGTCTCATGCTACCCAGTGATGGGAAGATCATGTTTAATAGACCTTGATGAATCTTCCTTCCATTAATTTATCCAACCAACTCTTCAACCCACTGATCTTTTTCATACCTAAAAGATTGTGGGGCAAAGAGTTCCTCAGCTGAAATATAATTCATGTGAAAAAAGAGCATTTTTTTATGCTTGTTTTAAATCATATCTCAATGTCATTGTAATTGTATTTACAATTACAAGTCTAAGTCTTTCGCAAAGCTTTCACCAGGTCATTTTGCTAATGACCAGAGGGTAGCCAGAGCACTGAGTCTGTGGATGTGGAATGAGTACCATGGGTGGATGCTGGAGCCCATCAGCTTCTTGATGCCCTTTGCCACTCTGACTTCAGCCGCCACATTTCACAGTGTCCCCAAGGGAGAGAAGGGGAAAGCCCCTCACAAGCAGAAAATGCACACAGGACTCACTACATCCTTTGGCTACAGAGACTTTCTAAGGGTTTTTCAGTGTTTTTGTGCAGCAGTGGATGTCTGTGCGAATGTGATGCCTCTCAGCCCTGTACTCCCCTGCTGACCACCAACTCCCAGGCAGCTGCTGGTGGGGGGATCTTTGCAGGCTCTCTGGACTCTGCAAGCAAGTGGAGGGTTCAGCTGTGGGCAGAGCGTGTATGGCAGGATCCCTCTGGACACCGAATCCCCTGCAATGACCTCAAATACCCTTTTCCATAAAAAGGCAGTGGGGAAGGGAAGGGGAACATGGGAGAAAGGAAGAGATAAGCTGCACTACTATACAAAGAATGTGGCTAGGAAGAAATGAAAGCTTATTAAAAGCTGTAATTAAAGTTGTACACTTGTGTAATCAAAGTCAGTAACAAGGAGACTCCAGCTGATCAAAGATTAACAGTTCTTTCCACAAACACTTGGGCTAGCACAGAGCTATGTCAAATTCTTCCTATATTAAGCTAAGGATGCTCACTAACTCCAAGGAGTCTACTGGAAGGAACAGCACAGCTCTGTGTCAACAAACTGCCATCACTGCATAGGTTTTCCTTATGCCAAAAATCATCTCAGTCATTGTAATATGCACACCACAAAGCACCCATATTAACAAAAACAATACATCTCAGCAACTCAGATATAGGATCTGACAGGAGATTACTTCAGTTTCTGCCTTCTTCTAAGACTGAAAATAACTATAAATCTTAGAATGTTAAATATTTGGCTTTAAATCACACTATCAAGTACAGTGTAAGATTAAATTTCAGATTTTTTAAGAGGGATAAAAGGGATTTTGAGATTCTCAAGACAAAGAAGCAACTAAGCTATTGGGTCAAAATCATTCTTGACAAAATCTTGTAGTCTAGTTGTTTTATTACATTTATTTTGAAGATTTTAAATATGTATTTTATGCCTTATAGAAAAAAATAATTTAGGAGAAGCATTTAGTCACCTCCATACTTTAAAAAAGCTTGCCTTGGCTCCATTACAGCAAGCATGATCAAAAAAATGCAGTCCCCTAAGTATTCACTGGAAAATTGTTCAGATACTGCTCTGACTTCAATTATAAATTTATTTTTTTTTAAAGTGACAAATAATCAAATAAAGGAAAGTAAAGAAACAGTATTTCCTTATGATACTCAAATCTCAGTGGTAAACAGCTTCCCTGCAATTACTTTTCGGTGACTAGTTGTTTTGTTTTACCATTAGTATTTACTGGAGGGATTCTGACTTGTTCCAAATTTCAGTTAGTTTTTTTTAAGGAACTTTGAACTTAGGAGATATTTTTTTCTTTGTTGTCAGTGCTACATATCTAAACACAGTGTATTTTATTTTATACAGGCAAAACAGAAAATAATATTAGAAGCAGGGCAAAAAAGAGAAAGTATGGTCCTATTGTGTTCATCACTGTGGAAGCAGGGAGGTGGGGCAAATCCCAGTCCCCTCCTAGTAGGTTTACAATGGAGCTGGAGAACAGACAAGGGTGGTAATAGGACTGAGAGCACACAAGCTCAAATGAAACTCAAACAGATCAGTTGAGTTTGAGCAAGTGAGGTATAAGAGGAGAAAAAAAAGAATGGACAACATTAATAGTAAAAAGTGTATCGTATGTCAGGAACAGATTAATTATCTGATGCTTCATAGTTTTCCCAAACTATGTTGCCATGGAAGACTTACACTTCATCTCCTGAAAATTATGGGTAAAAACTATGGGGAATTTCTGCATTATTTTTATGAAAAGTATGTATGACTCAGTGCTATGCTGTGACTGACTGCAGGGGTCAATTCTTCCCTTTGGACATGGGAGTGAAAGGTCACACAGACTTGTCTAGATTGATATTGATGACACAAAATCATCAGCATATGTGCAATTTTCAAAGATGCTGGGGAAAAAAACCCAAGGAGGAGGCACGAACAACTGCTGGTAAAGGAAGGCAAATCATACTGAAGGCAGCACAACTGGAAATACAGACTACAGTTGTCAGCACACTGCAAAAAGCAAAGAGTGCTCCAGTGCAGAGCCACAGGTGAAATCCCAGATGTTTGGAACAGGCGTGCCAGTGACACTGCTGGCATACACGCAAGCTTTGCACTTACATTCCAGCCCACAGACACTAAAATAACCCCATTCTGGCTGACGAATAAAAGCTCCCTGACTTGGAAAAGAACAACCTATGCTTTTGCAAACTTCTGCAAAGCTGCATAGGAGGGGTAAATATTTGGTTAGAGTTAGGGGCTCTTTATTGGTGATAAAAGGTAGGACTGAAACTAAACAGCACTGCTCAGAACAGTGGAAGCTCAGTGTGAATGGGGACCTGAGCACTCTGAAAGCAACACAAGCCCTGTAGGTGCTGGGACAGTGATGTGAGGCTGGTGCAAATCTTTGCAGCCTTGCAGGTAGTCACTGGCATGACAGCAAGTGCCAGCATGGAAGATTGGACCTGTGACTTTCTGAGGTCCTTAAAATGTCCTTTTTTAAGCATTAAGAAATTGAGGGGTTTTATCATGGAATCAAGTCAGGTAATAGTGAAGTCAGTGAAGAACAACTCTTTCTTTCTTGCCTTTGCCTGCCTGCTCTAACCAGACAATAAGATTTCTGAGTAGACTCCAACTTACTACTTTTCTATACAGTACCTAGTGCCATGACTTCTCTGTCTAAGCATGCAAAAAATGAAAAAAAAAAAAAAAAGAACCTGCCTAGTTTATGATGTTAATTTCTGTGCTGACAAGGAATCCTGATGGGCCCCTGAAAGAAGTGGAACAGCTCTCCACCACTACTTTCCAGCCCATCCGGCAAACTCACAGATATCTGAGTGCACTACACCTTTTACAAAAGCTACAAAATGGGCAGAATCTAATGCAACCCCTCCTGCGATGCCTAACGCATTTCAGGTTAGGATCCAGAGAAGGTAAGCACTCACTGAAGACATATAGCCAGCCAAGCTCAGCCACGATTACAGGTCCATGTCACTCCTGGAAAACTTATATAACAAAGAACCAGTCCTCCTTAAGTGCAGCTCTTAAAATTTCCACCAGATCCTCTGAGTTTGAATCCATATTGTCTCTAGTTCCTTAGGCCAGGCCTCTTTCTAGTCATTTCCCTCTAAAACCTTCTCACTACATGACTAGGCAAGTAAAAAGCTGATAGCACAGAAAGAAATGACTAATCATGTAACAGAAAGTAACAGACTTTTCCTTTTGCAATTTGCAATGGTCCCCAGCATTCATCAAAAATGTGGAATTTGTTTTCCTTAAGACCCATGGAGTTCTTGTTTACTGTATGTTTAGACTCTAATCTTACATTTTAGATAATTTGACCCTATGAGGAACACTGAGGAAAACTGAAAAAGACATTTTAAATCAGAATTTGTTCTTCAGCAGCACTGACATCCAGTTTAAAGCTGGACAAGATCTGAGAAGTTATGTGAAAGAAGTGACGCATTGTAGCTTCAGAAGAAGGCATTCATGAATGAGTCTGAAAATGAAGCATCAGTGGGGTCTCAGGCCTTCTCACGAAAATGAACAGAGACTAAGAAACCATGCAGGTGCTACCTGAGCTATCACCTGCCTGTGACACTGCAGACCAGCTTGGCCAACCCCATGTCTTGGCAAGTGTTGAGAGAACTGCATTGAGCTGGCTAAACTCACTCCTTTCTGGCAGGTCCCAAGAGGCCCTGACAGGCCTCCTTCTCTCCATGAGCCATGACATGAAGAATGCAATGGGCCCAATTCTTCAACCATTTCTATTTAATATCTATGCAAAACCTCCAGGGCAATCTAATATACACAATCAGCAAAAGGCCCTTCCTCTCCAGTCAACATAATTCTTTTCTCAAGCTGTGTCCTGGCCACGCTCATGTGTGTTTCTCCCATCTGGGCTACTCTCTGGCCTACTCTCACTCTCTGCCTTAGCCTAGACAAGCAACGAAGACAGCGCAAGTTGCAAAACTGTTGTACTCACCTTATCACAACACAAGCCAGAGAACTTCATAGCCCCCCACCTTTCCTCATGCCTTTTTCTCATAGACTCTGAAACACCAATGATTTTCACAAAGGGCACAGTGAACTAAGTTCAAGTTTTCACACTGTTTGAACATATGCTTCTCCTTTCTAGACCCAGATGCAACTGGAAACCTGTGCTTAACAGAGCCCAGTATCACCAGAATCTTGAAGCATCTTTGGACAGCAAACCCTCAGATCCACAGTATCTTCCCAGAAGAGATAAAGCATTCTGCTCTGCTCATCCTCACATTACACTGCAAGATGCTAACACAATATTCATCAAAAGATCCAAGCAAAAGAAAATATGACACATTCAAGAGTGTCAGACCACTATTAAGCATTAAACAACAAAGGCCTGGCTGGGCGCCTCCTTTGGCTGTACTCTCTGGAATTTCTAGTCTATAAGCAGTTCATAAATGCTACAAGCGTGCACCCTTTGCAACTGCAGAAAGGTAGGACATAGAGACTCAAGGGAAATACAGAATGGCTTTCCTGATGTTAAGTGAAGCGTAACTAATTGTTCAAAATCCTACCACAAACTCCAGTGTCAAGCCAGAAAGTGCAGGAATGTGCAGATTCAGTTTTCTCATATGGTCAGTTGCATCTGTCCCTGCACAACATTTTCTAATGATGTAAGGGGTGTGAGCATGAGCAAAGGCAAAACAGGATTTCCAGATGTGCTACAGAATGACTCAAACTTTCTGGGCTTTCAGTTTTTTAACATAAACTTGGCAGCTTTCTAAAGGCCCACAAACACATGTCTATCCTAGACTCTCCAAGAACCAGTGTCACTGAGGCAGCTATTTCATTTCTATATACCGTGTACTGAACAATTTCCACTGATGGACAACAAGCCTGGGAGTCAGAATAAAAAATGGCTAGCAGGACTTTTTCAGTACTAGGTAGACTACACAAATCTGAACACAAAGTAGTACACAGCTGCAAGCAGAGACAGTGTTACTGGAGCAGCAGTGATCGAAGGGTAAATGGAAGGAAAGGCTTGCCAGGAGAGCTAATGCCTTTCATTGGAAGAACTCATACAGGCAAGTCAAAATAGACAAACTTCAAGCATTTGTTCAAAGTACTGTGGTAGGTGCATAAACTGCATGTGGTGCAAGAGATTAGGAGCCATCAGAGAGCTGATGACAGGTTCCTGAATCAGCACTGGCACAGCTCAGATATTACAGCAGTCAAGAAGGTGCCCTGAGCTGAGTCTAGATTGAATCCCAGATCAGTATAAAAGCAATGTGACGTTTTTCAGCACTCTCCTCCAAGTACCCAGCATTAGCCCATCCCTTATACAGAAGGGCAAAGGAATCCCCTTGGCCAGATATTTATCAGCAGACTTCCCCTGGTGGGTTGGAAATCCCTGATGGGTATCTGTGTCCAGAATCGACGCTCACTGCTTGAATCATGGTGTGATGCTGATTCATAACAGAGAACACAGCCTCGTAGAGTGAGCTACCTTCACTACTCTGGAAACAGACTTAGGCTGTAATTTAATCCAGTGTGAAACTACAGGTATCATCTCATGCAAAAAGTCTGTCTTTGAAGAAAAATTACAAAAGGTAGGCTTAATTTAAAATTTGAGGAAAATCAATCTGATCAGCCCCATCCTCACAGGTATTGTAGAAGTATATAAGCTCTGCTAGCCTTTTGATTTAAAGAAAAGAAAGACCAGCACAAGTTAATACTGCCAAGAAGAGTGTGGTACATGATGGTATTTTACCAAAAAAATCTGGCTTTCAGGATCAAGATCTGCTGCTCTTTTGTGCAGGAAGAGGGACCAAAGCTGGAGGTACTCCTCCTCCTGCACCTGTGCATGGCCCCAGTCAAGGCCTGCAGCAACATTCCCAGCTCTCAAAGCCAAAGGAGTGGGATCGCAGTGCCCATCACATTCAGCTGCTAACATGCAAAGTTGCTGGCTAGATACAACAGGTACAAGATGATGTGTGCTTATGAAATTAGGTATTTCAGAAGATTAAGTTATTGGCCCCATTTAAATATACTGGACTTTGAACAATCATACTATGGTGCGTGTGGTAATTTGTCCACATCTCCTCTTACTTTTCTTTCATTCCCATTGTGAGGTATCAGCAGCAGTTTCCATGCCATACACCAGGCTACCTAAGGTGTTTCCAGGGACTGGCATTGCATAAAATCTCTATTAGACTCGGCGTAGTGACCAATTAGGTTAATCTCAGAGGAAGACTCCTTGGGGATATCTCAGAGCATCTATCCTTTCCCAGGCCAGGGTTTCTGTTTTAAAGAAATGCAGCAGCATCCAATTAAATGAACAACAGGTGTGAAAGGTAATAACCTATAGGTTTTTTGTATTTGAAGACAGCAGTCAAAATTCAGCTTGGTCCTAACCTCCTCCAAAAGGTCAGAAATTCTCTCCAATTACTAAAGGAATGAACTAATGAAAACTTCAGCAACAGTATTAGATTGGACGTGACAACATCCAAGGGATTTTTTATATATATATTTTAAAGAAACAATTCAAGCTGCTGGGGCTTGGAGTCACCAGAATTCTGTTTGGTTTAGTGCAACCATAGTCTTAGGGGCCAGATGTAGTCAAAGACAAAGTCTATCCATTCAGCTCCCACGGTTCTGATTTCCCACAGTGGACCTATCTTTTGCATTCCTAGTAAAAACCATAATCTATCACCCAAACACCAGGAAGACAGCAAAACAGAGTTCTACAAATTACTCTGCCATGACTTCCTTTGTAGCTTTAACAGTTCCCCTGCGGAACACAGGTAAGACCCTACATTTACCTCACTAATAAATTGTGTGCATTACTTCAAGCACTGTATGTACTAAAAAGATGCTCAGATCATGAACAGAAATCCTCTCCTGGCTCTAGCTGTGCTAGCTAAAAATATCACCCATTCCCTCCTACCCTGCTGCTTTTCACTGCTTGTCTCCTACAGCTTACTGCTCCCGCACCTCCTGCCAGTAGGAATACTTGTGTGAGTGCTCCCTGATTCAGTTCAGGCAAGGCCATTTGATCTGTTTGAGCAAACCCAGCTGACATTGCCTGGAGGAGTTGACAGTAAGCTCACAAAACCCCTTCTGCCACCAGAGGTAGTCTCCAGCAGTACGACCAGCTTGGGTTAGTCTTCAAATAGCACACTTGTTTGTTTGCAATGGGGCAAAGTCTGTCCGTACCATCAGTGGTGACAGCTCAGTCAGCACAGCCTTCTTGGGAGACACACCACATGCAAATGGAAGGAGTTTTTCCCTACCACCCCATTTACATCATTCACCCAAATGACATCAGCTAAGCTGACAAGAGCATTCCTTTTCATGTGTCTCTAAGCATCTCATCTTTCAGGAAGCCGTGTATCTCCGCCAGAGTCCAACAGGCAGTGAGATGCCAGGAAAGACCATGGAGGTTTTGCATGTTTTAAGCCGTCAGAGTCACAACAGACCAAGCTCTACAGTGCGGTCCTGGTCTGAATGACCTTTGTTAGCCCTCTTGCAAGTTCTCAGGCTGGGATTTCCCCTGCACCTTGTGCAGTTACTTAGTAGAAAAATATACAGTGCCATTCAATCCAGACGGCAGAATTTAGAGGAGATTAAAATAAACATGCAAGTAGAAAAGTAGTACAAATGTTCTTAAATGGCAGGCAAGCTTCCCCACCACACCAAACTGTAATTACATTAAAATTTTAGATACTTCCTGTCCTTTGACTAGAAAGAGTTAGTGAGCTCACATTTTTCTGCTGACTTTCCTCTTTTGTAGGAACCTGGTTTCTCCTGCTGCAAAGGAAATCCCACTACAGGAAACAATCCGTTTTGCTCAGGTGAAAATGATCACACAAATAGCAAAGTAGAGATTTATATAGATCTAACATAAACCCACATAATTATTAGAGTTTCCTTTGCCTCTGAGGTCAGTCTTGGAAAAAAAAAAATCAGCTAGAGCCAATATTTTAAAGATAAAGTTACTAATCTTGAATAGGTAGTACTTTCAGTTCCTCAGTCACAATGCATATAACAGAATACACGTGTAAGAAAATGCAAAAATCTACTCTACCCAGTCAGTAATTATCAACCCCAGAAAACACAACAGGAAAACATATTTTCTGTTCTTTACAAAGTCATCTCAAGCCTAGATAACTAAGATTGTGTTTCTTTGAGTTATTACTTCTCTTGAATACATAGGAACAATCATTCTGTTACTTGTATAAATCTACTGACCTCAGCAGATGTACAGCAGGGACATACTTGACTCACACTACATAGGGGAATTCCCAAGAGGACTGTGAGTTAGATTTCCTTTTCTCACCTCCTTCCCCCAGCTCTATCCACAAATGGAAGTAGGGTAGATTACGGGCATTCCTCTGCTGAGGTAATGTTATCAATCCTCAAAAAAGGAACAATAAGAACTAGAAAAGGTGAAACAGATGCATCCAACACATCATCTCGCAGCTTCCTCAGCATAAAGAGTGCCCTGGATTGAGATCAAGCTGGAACTAACTTAAAAATCTAGGCACAGGATCTTCTGCAACTGGAACACATCCCATGGGAACAGAGCAAACTATCATTGCAAATATTCACATTTAACTCTGAGGAGTGATGTTTCAAACACCTGCACCCTTGTTTCTGTAGTTACTTAGGAAGAACACAAGAGGAACTCCTCAATAAAGTCAAGAAAAAATACTTGCCAAAACTTGCTTTCAGAAACTCAGATGTCTGATGGTTATTCCCCTACATATTGACTTTCCTTGCACCTGTTTTTCTTCTGGCTTGCTTCCTGTTCTCAGCACCACCTTAATTCAAGTATCAGATTGAGGTGGCTATTACTGTAGAACAGTTAAAGCAAATAGAAAAGTCTTGTAATTCACTCAACAATTAGCAAAGTTTATAAAAGTGTGTTGCTGCAATTATCACTGCAAAATAAAGATCCTTTCTTCTGCTCAAGCAGCTTACTCTTTGGGCAAGTTTCACTATTCTGAAAGACTCCAGTTGTTTAATGCACACCCCCATCATGCTAGGGCAGACTTTAGATGTATCTTTGGCCCTATGTCTTCACTGAGGTCTTCACTCATGATGAGACCCTGCCTATGGCCAAGCATCAGGTGCCAGTTCAGCACAGCACATTATTGAATGTGCAAGTCCCCTTCAATTCAAAGTTAGGCAGATATTTGAATGTCTTGCTGAATAGAGATAGCAGCTGAACAGACAGACCATGCTTCAGTGCACTTTTAGAATGAGGTCTTAGAAGCAGGTACACGTGGGCAAGGCTGTTCAGGTCAGTTTATCATGCTTTCCCAGCTGGAACTAGCCAGAGCTAACACATTGCTTCCATTTTCTTTCTGGGATGTAATACACTGCAGTAGTTAAAGCTGCAGGTCACAAAAGTGTAATCTAGGGATCATGAGACAGTCATTAATCAATCAACTGGTCAAAATAGGAGCTGGGTAGATATCATTATCTCTGCATTACAGATGAGACACAGAGAGTTTGCATAATGAAGCCATAGAGGAAGAGAAGTCACTTTTCTTATTTCCCAGTTTTGTTCCAGCTTTTCTTCTGGAATCTGTTTTCTCACTCCGCAAGACTTCCTTCCCCAACTGCCATCTAGCAATTTTCTTGATTCAGAGACAAAGCTGACTCCGTGTCATTTTGAAAGCTCGTTGAACTTCTTCTATAGAAAAACCAGTTAAAGAAACACAAGAGTAACATTTTTTTCTTTCCATATATCCTGTAAAAGCTACCTGAACACTGCAGTGAAAATGACAATGACAAGCAAAGACAATGACTAAACAAGAATTTGGACATGGAACTAAACTGCATACTGAGTTTCCACTTGTCTGCACCCTAATTAGTACAGAATGGAGACAACCATCACAGTGGTCCAGATTGACAAGTAACTGAAGGAAAAGAACTGAGGGAGTCAACTGTCAGAGCAAGGAGAGGTTGCAGAAAAACAGAGGGAGAGAGAGAGGTTAGCCCATTGCCCTGGAGTAATGGCTAGCCTTTAACACATGGCCTCTGCTCCTGTCACTATTTCTTCTTGGACAGGTTATCTCAGGAATTTATGCTTTCCAATAATTACCTTTCAGAGGGCTCTCACTTATCTTGCAAGAGGAATCCAACAGTAACCTGACCTGCATTGCTCATGCAATCGCCATCCACCCCCTCTAACCTTTCATCCCATCTCTCAAAGCAAAAGCAAGCAGTTCTTCCCAGACTTCCATTGCTGCATCAGAAGCAGTTGATAAAACAGGCTGGTGAATTTGATAAAAGTTTTAATGATTAATGTTACATAAACATGGATGAGCTTGCAGGCAAAAGCAGTAAAATATTACTAGCAGGTTAAAATACCTCCTGTAGGAATGTTATATTATCCAGAACTGAAGATGAACAGTGGTCTTGCACCACCATAAGAAGCATTTCTACCTGAGAGCAAGTTTTATTATTTTATTGCAGCAGATCTCAGAGCCAGTCAGCATTGGCTTTAATATTTGGAGTTGCAGGACCCTCTAATTAAACTCTATTCCTATTACCCTCCCAATTTACCTTTCTTCCACTATGTGAATTGCTTTTCTCCTTGAAACATCAATGCCAAAAGGAAGATTTTGCTTTTGGCATTCCCTCCAAAGCCATTTCAGATGAACTTATCCATCTTTGCTAAAGTATATGTCATTACACTCAGTGTAATTATATTCCCATTCATGCCCTCTCAGGTTGGCTTTTTGTGTAAGAGACTCCATTACATCCAGTATAAGCTGATGGGCACCAATTTAATCCCATTACCACAGCTGGGACAAGGAGAAGGATTTGTATTTCCTATTCTGGATGTAATGAGACATCTCTTCAGTCAGTCAGTAGTGATAAGGAAACACTTTATTATCAAGTTCTGAGAAAATATCAGTTCCTGACACAAGGAATAAAAAGTCATATAACATTGAACATGGGATCCTGTCATCAGTTCGAAACATATGGTCAGGGCACATGAACCATCCACTCTGTTCCAGTGTGGATTGCCCTCAAACAGGCTTACAGCCACTTCAGATAGATACCCTGAGGAGTCTCTAATTCTTTTTCCTGCACTGGCTACACAACTAACTTCAGCCTGGGAGAATGTCCATGCATCACTCTGACTGCATTATTTTAAAGGAGTCACATATTGCATTCAGACCCGTGAGAATTTTGGACAAATGCACACACTCTCACAGGCATTCCCATGCTCCCATCTGAACAGGATGGCACCACAAGAAAGAGTTTGATGTGGGAAGAGCATGAGAGAGGAGGGCAAGAGAAAGCTGCCCTTCCTTCATTAAACTTCAATAGGTGCCTAGGCCCAGCAATGCTGCACTACAGTTTGGATTTATGTTCCCCAATTAAGACAATTCACGGCATAAAGTTTTCTCTTTCTGTTTTGAAGGGGGAGGAAGAGGAGAAAAACCACATTCCAAGCATTTGGCACAACAAACTTCCCCAGCTATCCTCTGGGAACAAAAAGGGAGGGGAAAAAAAGGCCTGTCACCACACAATTTAAAATAACCCGTCTTTGCTGGCTCCACTCTGTCTCAGGGGTAGATCCAAGTCTTAGCCCCCACCCATTAGGGCTGCAGGCCCAAAACACTTGACATTCATCGGGAGAAGCAAAACAGCTACAAGGCAATGGAAGGGAAAAGCGAGGAGTCCCTCCATGGGCAGGAGTTGAGAAGGGAAGAAAATTAAAGGATCTGCTAAAAGGTCACATTGTAAGGAGGGTATGGAAGTCTTCCTCTTCCAAGTACCATCACACACAGATGAATCATCTTGGTGTAGTTGCTACTGAGCACAGAGCAGGCAGGTAAATGCCTCCTCTGTCCTCTGGAGGGGACAGGTCTCCATTGTGATTAGCTTAGGAACTGTGATTATTTGACAGTAGCACTGTTGGCTCTATCACATGTGCAACAGAATGATAACCTCCATTCTTTCCAAACTGTCCCCTCTTCTCCCCAAAGAGAAGCCACATGCATCAAATGCTAAAAAAATCTCCTCATCTTTGGTGAGAGCTACAAAAGAAAAGCCCTTCAGATATTCTTTGGAGTTTTTGTGGAAAATACACTAGACATTTACACACTAAATCTTTCTCAGCATAAAGAGAAAAACTAGGAGACAGCACCATGTCACTCAGTGAAACACAGGCCATTTTTTTGCAGAAGATGGAAAACAATCTAATGTATTACATAGCTCAACAATGCTCAACTTGAGTTCCTTGAAACATCACATGTGGGTTCTGGAGGAATCTGTAGGCTTAATCAGAGCCTTTCTGCTCAACAAACAAAAAGGCTTAGCCAATATTTAAAATAACTAGAGATTGGTCTTTAATCTTTGATGTAGTCAAAGAGAGAAGCAAAAAGATGGAGAGATGGAAAGCAACTCCTCTAACCAGCAGTCAGGAGGAAAACACAATTGCAGAGTTCTACAAACTAATCCTGGTGTGATGATCTCACACTTCACTAAAGCATCTTCTCACAGTTTACCATCAATAAGCAACAATGATGACAATGCATCAAAAACACCATATCACAGCACAGAATCTGGTTACCACACCCTGGTGATTATGTCCGTCCCTCTCAATCCATTCAAGAACCAAACTTCTCAGGTTTGACTATCACTGATCTATGGTGTTGCCTATACACAGATTGCATATATTTACAAATGAATCACTGTGACGTGGATTCTTGGTTTTAAGGCTTCCATGAATGACTTTGAATACTTTACTTTGAAGGAGCTATAGGAACTCACATGTGATTTTTGAATACAAAGAATACCTGGTGTTTATTTGGCATTTTAGGTGTTTAGATTCAGCCCCTTCCAGGTCATTCTTGTTGTGGGGGTAATGGAGAGCTGGGGGATCTCTTGATTTTCATGTGACTTCTTGCCAGAAAAAAGTTCAGTTATAAGAAAATAATACACTTATATATTCATATATTCATGGCTCTCATATACCCCTTCTTTTGGTCTAGCAAGCCAGATGACTGAAGGAAGGAGAGGAAGTAAAAGTATAGAGCATGCTAAAGGAAAATGAACCTTCAGTATAAAGCCAGCTGATAAACAGCTGGCATCTGTGTCTTCAGTCAGCATCATCTTAGATGAAATTATATCTGTTCCTACTAAGTAGCTCCTACTCCATTTTATCCTTCATAAGTTTGTCCATCAGCTGATGAGGTTTCCAGTTTTGTCTGGTGCATCCAAAAGTGGAGAAACAGCTGGAAACTGCTGCAGCATCTGGCAAGCATCTGTGGCAAAAATTCCTAGAGGATTTTGAGGTGATAGCCAGTACGGCTGTAATTTACTATAGGCTGACATGTTTTTGAGATTGTTTTTAATATCCCAAATCTGACACTTTTCAGAATCTTTATGCTGCATGCATCTGCTTAGGTTTGTTTGCTTCTCTGTTTTGCTGATTCTACCTATATAAAAGAGAAAATCTTGATAAAATACTAGAGAAGAATCCCAGAACACATGGTTCTGCAGAAAGAAGAGGGCCAAGTCCTAACAATACCTGCTTTTTAGAGAGCTGTGAGCGTTCAAAAATAGTGGTAAAAATACAGTTTGTTTCTGCAATTATCTGCTTCCTTCTGGGTTGCATGTTCTATAGTCACTTGAGGAACATGTTTAAATTATGTCCTGAAGAATCAAACTGGCTCTTGCAACAATATCTTTCCATGTGATTCCAACTGTCAGTACATTTGAGTAGAAGAACAGTACAAAAATTAAAAAAAGGTGGAAGCAGAAAAAATACAACTCACTTTTGTAAAACATTTAATATCATAGCAACCGGTAAATTATGGCAAATTACAATTTAACTTCAGTCTAGATTTATGGCCTGAATCTGAACTTTAGAAACATCATTTCTCCATACCATCGTACACTTGGTGGTCATTAAGGCTTGCACAGACTGAGCACACTGTTTCTATTTCTCCTAGATTTAAACACACTTTGCTAAGGTAAAAAGACACACAAGATGGAAGAAGAATGAGGCCACAGCTTCGGTGTTGGTATTGCCTATGTACTGAGGGATTTGTTCAAAGACCACTTGGTTGAAAAGACAGGTATCAATCCAAATCAGTCCAGTGGGGAAACTTTTAATCATGGCTCCCACTGAACAAAACAGCAATACCATTGGGAATGACAAATTTGAGTAAGTAAGGAAAGATGGCAAGAAAAGACTGAAAACAGAGCAGTAAATGGAACAGCACACAGCAGGGACTGTGTCTTTGAACAACAAAGGACTGGAAATTACAAACTGAAAAATGGAGCCCAGTCTCCAGCAACCCCAGAAAATGATGTACAAAGCATTTAGCATACAGAGGTCCACAAAAATGGGGTAAAAATTCTCAGTATTCAAAAAAAAAAAAAAAAGTACTACAGTCTGCCCCAGAAAGAGAACATTGGCATTACCAGTGTTCCAGGGCATGTACATTTCCAAGGGATTTGTGGGATGCATGCGCTTAGATCATCTCAGGAGGTGATCTATGTGCCATGCTACAGAAAAAAGCAAAGAAGGAGACCAAGAAGACAGTAGATGACAAAGCATCTCTAGGACATCTAGGACTGTGGACTCCTCCTATCTATCCTTCTTTTCATATCACAGTGCATACAAGGGATGATACAGATATAAAGGCCCATTCCGAATGCTAGAGCTGAAACATCATGGTAGAGGGAAGCAGGAAAAGTCAGGCACAACTTCACATCTCCCCAGATTTGGGAGCTTTACAATGTACTATTTGATTGAATCTTTAGCAATAGGTTCCATCTTGAACTTGAGATTCGAATGCATCTCCTGTTTTAACTAGAAAAGTAGGGAGGAAGGGGATTAAGTCCAAATTCAAGAAGCTTAACCCCTGACTTACGGGAAATAAGACTTTTTTTATCCTGATATTCCCATATTTCTTCCTGCATTCCAGCTACCACCCACACCTGGTATTTCACAGAATCACAGAATGATTTGAGTTGGAAGGGATCTTAAAGATCATCTAGTTCCAACCCCCTGCCATGGATAGGGACACCTTCCACTAAACCAGGTTATCTTCATGTTTTCCTCTTTCAAAAAAGTGAAGTATTTACAATATTTCCAAAATCAAACCACTCAAAAAATCATGAGTTGGGTCCTGTTTCTGAACCGGTAGATTATTTTATTTGTAAATATTTCTACAGCCAATAGAGACAGAAATTTCATCAGCAAAACTGGAATTTTCATGCAGTCCCCAGCTTGTAGAAGCTGGAATTGCTAAGTAAGTAACATATTTTGAAAGCATTTATAAAATCACTGTCAAATGCCTAGAGAACAAAACTGGAATAATACTACAGTGTTAAACCCTAGCACACATCGTAGCAAAAACTGGCAATTTGAGTTGAGGAAAACCTCTTTCTCCACCAGCAAGATTTCTCTCGATTAAACCAACCCTAACTACAGTCCGGTTTTCTCTTGTGAAGAAAATGCTCTTCTAGAAGAGGACTGAATCAATTCCTCTGTACTTCAGAGTACTTTTGACTTACATTAGTGCAAAAGGAGAATCAGGACACTTTGTACTGTTCTTCCTATAGCTCTGTAACAACAGAGGATGTTTTAGAGGGACTGACTAGACTTTCAAAGTGGTATATTGAAGGAGACAGTTTAGGCTACTAAAATTAATTAATCATTCCAAAGGTAATTCTCATAATTTAACCTGTTTGTTAACTGTTTTACCTTCACAGACTATGAAACTTAAAGTCTGCAATCTGTTGCAGTCCCTGGAGTTTGATTCTGTGTTGAATAAACCAGAAAAATAAACCATGGGCGGAGGTAGAAGCAGCACCAGAAATCCTTCCTGTAATTTATTCACCCCACTGTTACTCAGCCATGATGCCCCAAAACTGGCTGACGAAGTAGAAGTATCAGGACACAGCAGAAGTCCCATCTCACTACACCCTCCAACAACTTCCCCACAGCTACAGAGTGAAGATGGGATATTAAAATGGTTGTTCTTTTTTGAACAAAAATGGCTTCTCAATTTAGATCACAAACATATTTTTGATTTGCCTTCTTCCTTTCTTGAAATCTCCCAGGTAAAGGGTCTGAAAACATGAGTCATTCCTAACAGTAAATCTAATTTTTCCCAATCCTACCCCACAGAAAATTCATTGAATACCACAGGGCTAAGCAAGGGTGGACTTTGTCCTACCTTTCTGCTACAGATAGCATTTTACTGTCACTGAGGGAATAAAATAATCATAAGAGCATAATGATAGCATGTGTTTTGCTAGCTGCTGTTCTTCACGTGGGGCAATCACTGGCAATTCTCAGATTTAATCTCTCCCCTTCCCCAACCATGCAGTTGATTACCGCTCTCATTCCCAGTTAAAAATCCTTGATCAGCGTAAAGCATATAAAGGAGTCTCTGACCCCAGCTAAGGGAACCACAAGAGATGACATTTGGTTCTTTGAGAGAGGAGTAGATAAAAAGGAAAAATGACAGCTGGAGTCAGGACGAGCTAGTTAGTGGATTGCAGGCCCAGGAGGGTGCAGTGTGGGGGCCCACGAAAGAGAAACAATAAGAGACTGCAGCCAGACTGTTTCCTCTCCTTCCCTAGGTCTCCTTTGAGTCTGTAAGAATGACTGCAGCAGATGTCAGGACCCATGGGGATCGCTCCTTTTGCTTTCTTGTTTCTTAAAAAAAAATAAAAGGTAACTAGAAAATAGAAGAAATATTGGGAAAAAAAAAGAAAAATGAACCAATATCTCTGCTTTGATATGTGGGAATGAATACAAAGGTGAGCACCACCTTGTAATGACCTGTGGTATGTAAATACGCTTAAGCCAGCAGGGGGAATTTTTCTGGGTCTGGTCCAAGAGGGGCAAACATTTACAGGATCTGACTGGGATTAACCTGTGGTTTCCACTTCAGGATACAAAGAGAAAATACAATAAGCAAGGACAAGGCAAGCAGCAGTTGTGAGGAACATCCCTGTGCTTTTCCAACACACACACCACAGTCAGAGCTGGCTTGCAAACACCCTTGGCAATCGCATTGGTTCTGGGAACACCCCCAGAAAGCACTCGATATGTGCGAGCAGATGCGTGTGCTCACACAGGGGTGTCTTTCTCACCATGCTGCACCAAACACATGAGATTTCATCCATTTCTGAAACATCAAATCTCCTTCAGCATTACTCAGGACACCAGGCAGAAACCAACAAATATTAGTCAAACGCATTTTAGGTCAGATTCACTGCCACTAGTGTAATTCCCTTGAAGTCCGTGGAATTACACCGGAGAGAATGAGTCTGGCTGTTTAATATTTGTAGGTTGCCAAATTGTGCATCTGTGTTGGTTCTTTTGTTTTGGAGACATAGTTTTACAAATTATCATTATGAGAGAGATTAATTTTTCTTTTAAAAAGATCACATTCTCATAGCACAGGAAGAAGTTCACTTCCATCCACTAAGTCCATTTTACTCCATTCCACACACTCACAGATGACATCACACTTCTTCAGATTTGCAAATATGTGAAGGTGTACAGACACCGATGATTTTAAAGGCTTCATAGTAGAAGTCACTTCCTATCACACAAGAACTTAGTAATGACAAGCCTTCAGATCTTTCCAAGTTCATGTAAGGCATTTTAAAACAGACATTCAAGTGAAAACTGTGTTTTG
>JAWWLV010000179.1:27512121-27527709 GCA_035041135.1 Platyrinchus mystaceus | reverse complement strand
GGGGATTGTCCCGCTCTGCTCTGCACTGGGGCGGCCTCACCTTGAATATTGTGTGCAGTTTTGGGCACCACAATATAGGAAAGATATTAAGCCATTAGAGAGTGTCCAAAGGTGGGCAACAAAGATGGTGAAGGGCCTTGAAGGAAAGCTGAATGAGGGACAGCTGAGGTAACTTGGATTGTTCAGCCTGGAGAAAAGGAGACGGAGTGGAGACTTCATTGCAGTCTACAACGTCCTTGTGAGGGGAAGAGGAGGAATAGACGCTCTTCACTCTTGCAACCAGTGACAGAACCTGAGGGAAGGGCCTGAAGTTGTGTAAGAGAAGGTTTACGTCTGGTATCAGAAAAAAGTTCTTCACCCAGAGGGTGGTTGAGCACTGCAACAGGCTCCCCAGGGAACTGGGGACCAAGCCTGACAGAGTTTGAAAAGCATTTGCATGATACTCTCAGGCACCTGGTGTGACTCTTGGGGATGGTCCTGCGCAGGGCTAAGGGTTGGACTCAATGGTCCTTGTGGGTCCCTTCCAACTTAGCATATTCTGGGAAAAGACACGTAGATGTGGAACTTGGGTGCTGGGTTAACAGTTGGACACGATCTTAATGGTTTTTTCTAACCTAAATGATTCTATGATAGTCAACATTATGTTCAAGAGGTAGTTTTTGAGCTAAGAATATGTTAAAATAGTAAAACAACACCTAACTGATTAGCATTGCAAATACACAGAAGCAAACTGCAGAGTCCATCTTCTTGTAAAACCAAGACCTTTGCTTTAAGCACGTTCTAGAGGACATAATTGTCTCTCTTTGCCCTCTTTAAGAGAGACAGATTTAAACAAAAATACTGCATATGTGAACTTTTAGTGAGGAAAATCAAGAGTATGCAGAAAGATGTCTTCTTAGCAGAGCTACAAGGAAGCAAGAGGGGAGCAGGTAGGCCCCTTCTCCAGACCTCTGTGCACTTACATTAATATTACCATAGTCCCCATTTGAAATAAAATTAACCAGCACCTCTTCATGCCCCTCAACATCATCAATAAATTTTTCCTGCTGTCACTGCGGCTTGTTCTTCCCCTTCTGGAGAGTCTGGAGACTAGACAGGGCCTGAGGGTATATACCAAAAGGAAGCAAACAGTCGTAAATTTCACTACTTGTAGTGAAATTTGAATTGTTTCAAGCAACATCCTGCTCTTGTTCTCCCAGCTGAGAGGCTGCTAAATCAATTTCTTTGTGCAGGTGCTACCTGATATAATCTACTTAAAGGTAGAATCTCAATGCAAGACAACACTCTGCCACTTACATAGGGACTAATATGCAACACTGGAGGCTGCAGAGCCCTGTTTTTCATCACTGAAGGCTGCAGGCAAGAATGTGCAGCACAAACCCAGTGTCACAAAGCTGCAGTCCTGATTTCTGAAGAAAGGTCTGCACCAGGCCAGAGAAACTTGCATACTCCCAGCCAAGTGTAAATGCTGCAAACTTTCTGGGTCAGCACAGGCATCTGGTTACAATCTACAAACACTGTCTATCTTTATGAACCTTCCTCCTGAGAGCCTTGCTGAATTAAACTCCACAGGAGCCTCTTGAGGGACTTATCTGCACTTCTGCTGATAGAGGAGCTAAAGGCACGGGGAGGACATGAACCATCTCCAAGCACAGGACCTGCTACATTAACTTCAACACCTGCACTATTTTAATCAACCAGACATGCTTTATCTCCTTCCTTGCCTACTACATGGCCATTCTGTGCCACAGTCCCACAATCAGTTAAGCCAGCAGTAGCTAGCACTGACCTTAAGATATCTTCTACCCTTCTCTTGCCACTGTTCCCACCATGTGACTGCTTTCCCCCTTATGCCAGCACAAGCTCTCACACAATTATTAAATGTAAAAGAATGATGTAAAATTGAAATAAAATGTTTTAAGTGCAATTGGTTCTCTGGCCTGAACCACTTCATGTCAGGCACAAGAAAAGGCAGTATCAGGTTGGGACATATAGTCAGGAACCACTGGAGGACAAGACTGCAATACTGGCCTAAACCAATTAAGAACCTCCACATTGGTCAGTAAATCTTACACATCCTGCACTGATGCAATAATTTTTTTTCCTATTTTGAAAGAGATGGAAGCGAGGAGATTTTAGGGGTTGTCTCTGTTGTTTCAATGAATCTGAAGGATTTTAACCCTCACTCTCAGAAGTAATTAACTTGCTAATTCAGTCTTCTTTTACTCTATTAGCACCTTCAAAGTTTCTGCCATCCACGCTGCAAAATAAGTGTGATCATACAGACACTCGGAAGAGGACAAGGCAGTTTTCCCAGGAACAGACTAGTCCATGTTAACGTGCCCACCACCTTTCCACGAGGCCACAAAGTTCAACTTTCTTGCTATTTTTTCTTGCAGCGCCGTTACTCTACCCCTCTTCTCTCATCCTGTGCTACCAAGCACACATACATCCTTCTATGAACTCTGTCCAGTTTCTCTGTTTGGTGTGCAAGCGAGTTATTAACATACTTTCAAGAGCAAATATAACAAAACACATGGCAGGATCCCTCATTAGGAGATTACCCTGGACAGAAGTCCAAATGTGGTTCCTGATTCACCTAGATGATATTGTGAAGGTGCACCAATAAAAAAGCCTCCAAAGAAGAAAAAGGAAGTGTTTAGCGAGAGCATCATCTGAGAGGCAGCACAGAAATTCTATCCAAATGGATAGTCTGCATGCTACTATAAGCCACCCTGTCAACAGGAAGCTCAATTACTTTTGTGCATTTGTCAACATATCAGCAAAAAAGCATTTCTCTTTCAAAAAGAACCATTCATAAGAAACAGGCATAACCCTTGTGATAGTACTCACACTGGATGCACCACAGCAGAATACAGTGGAGCTTGACTCTGCATGCGCTTTGACTTTTTACCCCCTCTGTCCTCCTTTGCACACTACAGAAACCCATTACACTAAATCACAGTGGTGATTCAGAAAGAAATATTTATAAACAGTGTATTCCATTTCAATTAATGCTGCTGCTGCCAGAGGAGACTACGTAGGCAAAACAAGACTTATATAAAAAACCATGAAGGGAAATGCGTTTGTCACATGTCCTCTAAGTGCCACCATGGTACATGGAGAGTCTTCACTTCCCACTTCATCCCCAAGGCCTCAGACAGAAGTTACCACCATTGCCACAAGACAAGGGCCTTGTGCAAGTAGTCCCTAACCTTCATCATCTGAGACAAACTCAAGTAAAGAGACCTACTGCTTAAATTATTTGTTCATGCTAATCTAAATTACTTTTCAAAGAGATATCTAAAAGGAGGAGCTTAGCGGCACACCAAGGGGACATTAACTTTCAGCAGAGAGGCAAAGACAAGCTGAAAGGGCAACTGCTTCAGCTGCACAACTGCAGTTCAGAGTACGTGCATATATTGCCTTGGTCTACAGCCATCCAGAGTGATGCAGATAACTATGGAGTCACATGTTTGGTTCAAGTGTAATGAGTTCAGCTTTTCTTCAAGCTATGATATGTAAACAGCGTGTCTATAAATAAATAAATAAATAAATAAATAAATATGTCTCTCCAATGCTCTCAGTAGCCTCAATAATCTTCTGTGATATGTTAAAAGAAACAGACAGAAAATTTGCTGCTTCTGGACGAGCTCACACTGCAGCCAGTACAACCACCAAGTACACCAAATACCCAGTGATGTCTCAAGTATGTAACCAGTAGGAGCATCTCAGAACAACCCTCAACTACCAAAGCCCCATTGACTCAAGAAATAAATAAATCAGAATCTCCTGGGATGCTCTGCAATTTATAAAAAATCCCAGGCAGTACGGAGTGCATAGCTGGTACTTCATGAAGCAATGCTCTGACCTCAGTGAGTCATTGTTGAATCAAAGCCCAAACTTGATGTTAATCGAACACTGTGTGGATGCCCAAAATGGCTCTGAGGTGGAGGTCCTGACAGACCATGATTGCTTGAGATCCTATAGAAATTGTCATATGAGTAAAATGCACACCAGGGGCAGACCACACTCCACTAAAACTCAGCAGCCAATTTGACCTCATGAAAACAAAAGGCAAACATTCCTATAGGGAGAAGAAAGAGGAGCTGAGTGATGATTTTGTAATGCTCATGCTAGGCTGTGAACTCTCCTGGGAAAAGCACTTGCCTTCTGTTCCATCCACAAGAAAAACCTCTCTACAGTGGGGTGGGAAGGCTGGAAGTCTCTTGTAACAAAGCTTCCAGTAAAAGGAACACAACCAACTTCAAAGTTCACATTCTTATCAAAAGGTTTTCAACCTCCTATTAACATAAGTCATACTGAAGGTCATAGTACAGAAGACACTAGGAAAAGAAAAGCTAATACTCCTCTGTTTGCCTGCAATGCAGTTTTGAGAATTTCTTGCTTATATTTGGATATCACCATTTTTCACACCTTTCATACAGAACAGATGAGGAAAAAAGCATATGAAAAAGAAAGAAAAAACAATTAAAACCAAGTATAAGACAAATCTAATGCCTGAGTCTTCTGACTTTGAATTTCATGCTAGTAGTTCCTTTAATGCCTCCAATTCAGAGTAGTTTTCCATCTTCTTCCTCCAAAACTTGCACAGCCAAAAACAGACAACATATTTCCATGTTGTAACCACCCTTATAAATATTTCATAATGTACATATACTCATACTTGAATAAACCCTATACAGGAAATCCTTGACTAGATTTTTTGCTTATAGATAGCTCTGTGAACTAAAATAAACAGCCTCCTCTCAAACACCTGCAATTTGGGGCAGGCACACAAAGCTGGCTAATTGTTTCAGGACTAATCCACTTCTTTGGAGCTTTTATTACAGCTCTCTAGCCAGCCACCTTGGAATCTCACTAGCAACTCTTTTCAGTTGTGATTTGGACACAAACTGCCTTGTCTGGCACAACTGAGCTAAGATTCCACTTGAGCACAGCCCTGCTCTGGGAGAGCAAAAATGTCTGCCTTTCCAGCAGGCTCACTATCCCGCAAGGGCACTTTTGCTCTATTTTGGCTATTCTACTCCTTTTTGCAAGCTGGAATGTGAAAGAAATAGAGGAGGAAACTTTTACTTTTCAGAAATTTTTCGTCCAAAGTGGTTCAATTCCAGTAAAGACTCAAGTTGCTTCTTATTAAAGCTGAACTTATTTTGGTATTCTCCCTAAAGATTCTTACATCAGGTTCTCCTGATGTATAGTACAAAAGTGAGAATTTGTATAACTGCCTCTGAATGTAACTATTGTTCTTACTGTATATACTGGTGGAATAAGTGAGGAGTGAACACAGAGCTGTACTTTATCAGTTAGATGCTAAGGTACCATCAACTGGCACAGGTCAACATACACCTTCACCATCATATTATTCTCTACCTGGTTCATAGATAACTACAGAGATCCATTAACAGAAACATTACTGGCAAGTAATACCATCCTTGTGAAGTATGAAAAGTCACATTTCTGAGACATTTAGATCTGTAATGAAGAATAACAAATTTCATGTTTCTCAGCCACATTTTGAAATAAAGGGCAAGGGGGAAAACCAGATAGAAATACTTAGAGAGAATTTAATAAAACTTGCATCCTCATATACTGTCTTGGGAATCTAAATCCAGTCAATAGTGGTTAGATAATGATATCATGAGCACCTGTACAACAGTAAGCCTACTTCTTGAGGACCACATGTGCCAAAAACATTTCTGAAGAGTAAGTTACCTAAGGACATTGCACCAGTTTCTTCTGTGCTTAGAAGTCCTCATCTAACATCAGCTGCAATGGTGATGGTACCACCATATCAGAGGTTATTGACCCGGTTTTGCTGAAGAAGGTTTCCAATTTGCATCAAGCGAAAGAAACTGGGCTAGCTTAAATAGTTTAAATTGGTGGTCAGAGCTAAACCAACTGATCTCACCTAAAATGAAAGTACACACACTGCTCTGCTAGGAGGCTGTGGCAGCAGTAATTTCTGGAAGCAAGGAAGTCACAAACAGCTTAGAATTGCGACATCACTCATGAAAAGGTGTGTATTTCTGGACTTACTATATTGGTTAAAATGTACATGTTTAACACTACGTCTTTCTATATGGCTTTATTTTGCTTTAGATAAGTAATATATTGATTCACCTGTAATCAACTTCTTACCAATTTACCTTCTAGCTGACAGAATAAAAAGAATCCCATTATCTCACATATTCAAGGCCTAGCAATGGTACAGATTGGCAGGACGACCTGTGGGAAAGCTCCCATTCCTGAGGACAATATTGGATGAGTTCATCAGGAAGGAGATTTAAGTCAACAGATCTGTAAATCTAGCAACAAGAACTAAATTTATTTAAATGGGGAGAGAAAAAACCTACATGGCTACTACAAGCCTGTAGAAGTGTGTTATCTCATTTGTACTAATGAAGACCTTACCTCTGATGTGGAAAGCATTTACAGGGCCATAGAGTACAAGATATTCTAAGGACAAATCTAATGATAAAAGTTTGAGTCCTTATTTTCCAATCTGTTTGTGATGTAATTCCAGTGAAATAAGAGTTATGTTAAAGATGAACTCTCTAGTTAAATGTTGTTTGGAAAAAATACCATGTTACAGGAACAAAACAAAAAGAGATTTCACAGAGTGTAATTGTAAAGTATCTTTTCTAGCAGGAAAAACAGGGTTCTAGAGAAATTAAAGTGGCAGCTGACCTTAGGAAAAAAATCAAGGTACATGTTAAGACTTTAGCACTTGTTTTGCAGAATATCAGAGTTTTACTTGTTGTATTAGCTAAAAATACTTTGTGGGAGCACTCTAAGCTCCATACTAGAGATCATAAGTTTTCTCTCTTTGCAAAAAAAAGCAACACCTGTTCATAAGAGTGACGCGAATGGATCAGTGACTGTTCAGAAGTGACTGAAACAATAACCACGCTTGTGTTTTTCATTTGCTTTAATTCCCAGAATGGCCATTCTTATCCTTGGCTCAAACGTGCTCTGGAACTTTTGACTGGCTCTTGCTAAAACTCTGGTCTCTCACACAGCAGGACATCCCAGCCTGGTTTAAAATTTTTACTTACTCCTATGATACCTTTTGTTTCAGTGCAGATCCTAAGGGCAGTGAGTGAAGCTGTTTCTCAGGTGCATGGGCCCATCACATGGAGACACAAATTCCCAATCAGTCATCTAATGCTTTCACCATTATCCTTACAGGACAGCATATGGCACAGGGTCTTCCCGCTGTAGATCCCCAACTTCCATTTCCCACAATTCTCATGAGGATCTTTATGTTTACAAGGGATGTTCTGAGGTTTCTGCCTAAAGCTTCTTCCCACCATTATTTCTTAGATTACGCAAGACACTCACTCAAGGGTTAATGTGTAAATGTGAAGTAATTTGTTTAAATACATATTTCTTTGGCCAGCCTTGTGCTGTGCCCTTTCATTCAGGAAAGCCACATTAGATTCCAATCCCAGGCTTTTTTTTTTTTTGAGTTTTTCTTTCCTCCCTGGAGTGACAGGCTAATTAAGGAGTGACAGAGACTGTCTCAAAAGAGTCCCGTTCAAATATCAGAGCAACAGATGCAGCAAGACAGGCAGACCTTCACTGCGAGCTGATGCAGCTCTCTCCCAGTGCACCATGCCACCACTGGCTCATCACATGACATGAAAGAGACTTTGGTTTTCTCTTATCACCTCTCTAAACCAAGAGAACTGTGCAAATTGTAGGAATTAAACCAGTGAAATCCAGTAACAAGAGGAGAATCAGCTCTTTGGTGTTCTAACGTGAACCTTAAGCAGAGAAAGAAAAAGGAGGGGGGGGGGAAGTAATCTCACATGTATCAGAGAGGAATGTTGGCTTTGTTTAGCCAGTGACTTCAGCAAGAATGAAATTAGCTTGTGATAGCTGCAAAATAAATTCTAATCCATCGTGCCATTTCTATTGGGCGGCATCAGAGTTTGATGTAACTGGAATACATCACTTTGTATCTCAGGAAGGGCACAGGCCACTTATTAATGAACCAGGGGGTGAGCGGCAGAGTTATGCGGCTTCCCAGAAACAGCCTGCTTTGCTCCCCACCTCCAGTCTGAGCTCCAGCTGTAGAGAGCACTTCTTGCCTCTTTCATTTCAGCCATAACCACTACTCAGTACATCATTAGGACTGACTGGACCAAACCCAATGCTCTCTACAAAATCACAGCAACTCTAAAACATTTTGTCAGTGGGATGGCTCAGGCCTTTGAGGATTCACCTCAGATGGGATATAGGAGACTGAACATAGTACTGTCAGAAAAGCACAGGATCACTGTTTGTCCACTCTCATAACACAGAACGAGGGTGAATATTTGCTGAAGACCATGCTGAGGTTAGTTCTGTGTGCACAGTTTCAAAAGAAAATTACATCTGCTCATACAAAGACTTTTAAGGATTTGTACCCCTCAGCCTGGCCTGGATACAAAGGTGATGAACAAAATGTTGCTCCACAGGCTTCTGTTCTGTACCTTACTGCGGTCATTGCACATTACACCATTAAAAAGTGAAGCTAGACTTTCCACTGAGATCCTGACCACTGCTCAGAGGTTTCCTGTTTGGAACCGTGAGAAGGTGATTGATTGATTTATTTACTATTATTATTCTTCATTTGCTTAAACTGGGTTAAATTTTCAGAAGACTACATCTTCTCCTTGTATTACTACATTCGCAAAAGGCCATGGGTGGGCATGCCATATTAAGGAGAAATGAAACAGAAAGAGTCTGGCATGAAGAATCTGCAATCTAAATTTAACACAGCATAGCAAGGGTGACAAAAAACAGCAACATAGGAGGACATATGCCACAACAGTGAGAGCCTACAGGATCTGTTCAGCAGGCATAATAAACGTAATGATTCTTTTTCTAGTGTTACTTCATTCCCCACTTCCCCCCCATTCATAATATTTACATCTGTAGACAGTGAACTCAGTTTTCATCTCAGCATTGCAAATGGCAACATTTCAAATGACTTCAGTAGCATCAGGATTGGGCTTCATGTCTGGCATAAAAGACCAGGGTGGAGAACAGCAAAGGAAGGCTAGTCTAAACGGAGTGGATTTTGTGAGTGGTTTGGAGGAAAGTTGAGCAACACAATGCACAGGGTCGGAGAGACATCGTTAAATGATACACAAAAACACATGGAGACATTTGTGGCAGGAGACCGCTGAAGCAACTCAACAAGCTGAATTAGGAGAAAAACTGGCACAAGAAATAAAGCATGCTGATACAGGAGATGAAATTCCATTCCTGATTTTACCTCTATAAAACCAGTGACTTAATTGCAAAGAGGGAAGAATATGATTGAAAAGAATCAGAAAGGTTGGGAGAGAGCAACGCAGTGCATTGAAGACAGGGATGTGGTGTTAGAGTCAGAAAACTAGTTCAAAAAACATCAGAGAGTCCACAAGGAGGGGGCATGAGACACTGACAGTCCCGGGGAGAGGAAGATGTGTTTTAGTAATCATCCTGTTGTACTTGAATAATACAAGAGAGGGGGAGGTCCAAAGGATGAGAAGAGGGGCACTAAAGAATTAACTACTTAAAAATGGCAATTAGTGGTGCTTCAGCCTCTAAACTGAAACGGAAGGCAATAGAATGGCCTTTGTTATATGTAAAGAGTCAGCATTTCTGCTTGAAAAAATTGTAAGTACAATCAAAATGGGAGGATGTTTACAAAGGTAAACGTGTGGTGGGTAGATGTCTGTAGGAATGCAAAATAATACACCTTGCAACAGTAAAGAAAAGCAATATTCCCCAAGATGCAGGGAGTTTCAAACCAAAGATCTTTGGGACAGGTTGGAAGGGGAGGTGAAAGAGCACAGCAAAAAGAAATATAATCCTAATAGGATCTTAAAAGTAATAAACAAAAGACAACAATCAACTGTGCGTTCTCTTCTCCAAATATACCACAGGGATTTTCCATGATACAGTGGAAGCATCAGGGAAGAGACCTCATCTGTGTCAAGAGCCACCATGGGAATTAGCACCATCTGCTCCCCAAAGCAGAGAAGGAGGGGAGAGGGGAAGAGATGGGCAACGCATGCTGAAAGTTGTTAACAAACTGCATCTCTACCCTGCAGAAATGTCAAAATGTCAGCAGCAGCACCACTGTGGAAAAAAATAGGCAAACAAATATTCTGTAGAATCACGGAATGGTTTGGGTTGGAAGGGACCTTAAAGACTATCTAGTTCCAACTCCCCTGCCATGGGCAGGGGCCATCAGTCACATATAAATTCTAAAAGTAGAATAAAATATACATGGTGGTGATAGGGAATAAAGAAGGAGAATGATCCCGTTTGTTTCCTTGTGTACCCTGGCACACATCCAGCAAAGTCCATAAGGTGACCAAGATTTACAACAGTTGTGAGGATCTGGTCTAATGAGTACATTTTTTTGCATTGCTGCATTATGATTTTGGCAGAGTAAGTTCCAGGGAAGGGTCCTGTCACCATTACTTTATTTGGAATCAGCAGCACTGGTAGAGAGGTTCCCCACTTGGTGTAGACATTGTGTTTACACCAGAAAAGGAGAACCTGCAGAGGTCATGTTTTGTTTAATGGAAAGAACACAACTCTCTGCACACACAGCCAAATGTTATTAGTCTTGCTTAGCTGAGGAGTTCCAGGATTACTGATGAGAGCAAGTAGCCCCAAAATACTAATCTTGCTTACCTGAGCAGTCTGACTGACTTCATCCTTACTCTAAATGCTATTTACAGATAGCAAATAACTGGTGGTAATGGTTGATGTGCCCAGTGCTGGGCTCCCAACTGCCACATGGGAGCTGTGGCATCCTGCATTATTGGGCATTGGACAGCCAAGTATTTTTGTGTGCAATTTAAATGGCTGTAGTGTATTAGGATGGTTAGCACCTCCTGATAGATCAAGGAAAAGAAACATGAAGAAGATGTTATAAACATATAAAAGGACCTGCTTATCACTTTAGTCCTCTGAAAATCTAGTTAACTAGTACCAAGTTTAAATATACATCCTTTCCATTTGTCTCAGGGGGCACAAAAGCCTGCAGAGGTCAAAGTCTGATTCGTCTTCATATAGATTATGTGAAAGCCCCAAAAAGCATCAAATGTCAGAAAGGTCTTTGTTTTCAAAATGCCTGATGGACCTGCACAAAACCCCAGCCTGGTCATTCTTCACATTTGAGAGTAACAAAATAATAAATTTAACTAGATCTCAGCTTAAGAGAAGACCTACATCCACTAAGGCTGGATCCAACAGCACATGCAAGCGTCTGAGTGTGCACAACAACCGCACAGTGCATGAAACAGACTGGGATTTTCCAGCAGGGGAGCACTGTTAAACCTCCAATTTCCCACTGTAATCTCTGCCAGTTATTCAACTGGATTTGTAGTCTTCTTCCTCTTTTCATAGAATCACAGAATGGTTTGGGTTGGAAGGAACCTTAAAGATCGTCTTGTTCCAATCCCTCTGCCATTTGCAAGGACACCTTCCACTAAACCAGGTTGCTCCAAGCCCCATCCAGCCTGGCCTTGAACTCTTCCAGGGATGGGTATCTACAGCTTCTCTGGACAAGCTGTTTCTGTGCCTCACCACCCTCACCGTAAAGAATTTTTTCCTCATATCCAATCTAAACCTGTCCTCTGTCAGTTTAAAGCCATTCCCTCTTGCGCTATCACTACATGCCCTGGTAAAAAGTCCCTCTCCAGCCTTCTTGTAAGCCCCATTTAGGTACTGGAAGGTGCTATAAGGTCTCCCTGGAGCCTTCCCTTCTTTAGAGTGAATAAGTCCTACTGTCTCAGTCTGTCTTCATAGGAGAGATGTTATATTTTCGTCATTCAGAAAACACTATTCCAAGTCAAAGCTCTATACAAAGCATTTACACTATTAACACATGTTATCAGATCAAGGTAAACTCTTAGTTTCAGCCAAGGGATCTACATAACAGTTCACGAGCCAAAAAAGCCTTAATCCTAGAAACAGAGTTAACAAGGGAAGGCCCTCAGGCAGAGTCAGGAAATTGAAGCATACCAGCTGCTTTTCTCCATCTACTTTGTATCTCTCACAAAACAAAGGATCACAAGTTAAGAAACAAAGACATAGATGACACTGGTCATTTGAGTAACCAGAGAATGAGACTCTGCAGCTCCTCGTGTTCAGGTTACTCTGAAACACTTCAAAAGCAGTTATGAAATCATTCTAAACCTAAAGAAACTCCAGAAAGGAAACCTAAGTCTCGCCCCAGTTTTCGAGGCTGGCCCCAAGGGGAGAGAGCCCAGGCACTTCTAACGGAGAAGGGTACTAGTGCTACGATTCAAGGCTATGTTTAGCTCCAGTAAACTGAGAACTATTTGCTGGTTATCAAAATAGTGCATGCATAAATGAGAGAAACAGGATGTGGCAAAACGACCAGAATCATTTAAATTTTATTCCGAATCAAGATTCTGCCAGCCTACATGCCATATATGGAACATTTCCCCTGCAGGTGCAAGAAGTTTCTGTAGGATTTGCTCTTGCATGTAGTATCCCACAGACTAATATTTTAATAGATACAACCGTTGATTAGCTGAATGGTTTCTTCTGGTGTGGGGGGCAGGGAGGAGAGAAGGAAGAGGAGGTAGAGAAAGAGATATGTAATCTGCAGGTTTGGGAGGGTTCTTTCCCTTTCAGAGGCCCATCTGTATAAACCACATGTAGCAATATAACAGACTACCTGGTCAAATCATAAACAAGTTAAAGAAAGAGTTTGAGAGAGAAAGACATGAGACATTTCACAAGGGAATAGTCTATTCTCAGACAGCAATGGGAGAATTGATTTTCATGACAGGAGATAAAGCACAGCAGATAAAACTGTTTGATCTGCCCAACAGAAAACACTAGCTGAAATGGTGGCCTACCTGAAGGAGCAGGGATTAGGCTGGGAGAGCAGAAGCCAGGCAAGTGCCATTCCAACAGCATGCTGTAGAAGCACCAAGGAAGGAGATCCAAATTGCCCTTCCAAAGGGCACAGGGGCACTATTCACTCTACACCAACAGCAGTTCCCCATCTCAGCCTCCACAGTGAGCCTAATCTTTAATAGCCATTCTGAAAACTAAGTTGCACACAAGGAAGTATATATGTTTTTAAGAGAACCTTATCAGCAGGAAAAGTACATTAATCATTTGTGTTTAAGTGCAACTGTAAAAAAGGGAAAGGACTGTCTTCAGAGTGTCCACAGGTCCCCGCTCTGTTCTGCCAAGCACATCTAAAGGCTTTACTTTCATAACTAGTAAGAAGCTTCAGTGAACCCAGACCCTGTGAAAAAGACATAGCTGATTTGTTGATTCATGAAATATTTAGCAGAAGACAGTTGTTCTCTGGCTTGCTGTGGTCTTCCTATGACCAACTCTCTGTCCCTCATACAGTCTTCTGTCTAGTTTTTCTTCATTCACTCATTTGGGTTTGGCAGTCAGCCTGGCACAATGTCAGGAAACATTCCATTAATTGGTGCCCCCATTCTGGTGCCTTTTGTAAAAAATATTGAATCTAAGCAAGAAATCCCTGACTATGGAGGAGACTGATTTGTGTGTGAGGAATGAGGAAAGAGAGGAAAAAGAGGATAAATACTGCTGACCATGAGCCAGACTGGTTTACAGTGTAAAACTCACCTAAGAAGATAGTTCAGTGTGTGACTTTCTGTCAGTCAGTCATCTTCCTTGCAATTTTGTTTACCAATCATAAAATGGGACAAAAGCAGGCACCTTTCCTGAAAAAAAACAAACAAGCTTGCTTCCAAGTTAGATGAATAAGTTATGAAAAGTTAAATATATTCTGGCAAACATGAAGGAGCCTCACTTTGTTTCAGTTTGAGGTAGGTTGTCATCACAAAACAAACAGGTCAGCCAATAAAATCTGCATGAATCATGTTCTCTTTGCAACTTCAGGGAACTTTATAAGGAAGAATTCATTTTTACATGCTTACTGTGTAGTCAGTCCATAGACAGGAATGATCAAGTGTCTACATTGATTCTTGGTAGCCATCAATAGTTCTCAACTCACTTGCAATATCACAAGAAGTGTAAAGCAGCTCTTACCAGTTCCCACAGACTGATTTCATGTTTTCTGAAATGTGGTGTTTTTCCTCAAAGTTCCATTCCAGAGTCACATGATTTACACAACTGTAGCATTCATAGGTATGAAAGTGTTTCTAACTCTTGGGTTTGCTGGGAATAGCTTGCACTTGTCACCTAAAGGCTCAAAACTCAGAAGGTAAAGACAGCCATTCAAAAAGGCACCATTAAAAAAAGAATCATATTTTTTAATTTTCCTGAAGGGAAGGATCTGTCTGTGTCACATTTTTCAGAAAAGCAGTACTGCAATCCTATACAATGGATCTGAACATGAGCAAGCAGTGGGACCAGGTGGCCTAGAAGGCCAATGGCATCCTAGCTTGTATCAAAAATAGCGTGGCCAGCAGAACCAGGGCAGTGATCGTCCCCCTGTACTCGGCACTGGTGAGGCCACACCTCAAGTCCTGTGCTCAGTTTTGAGCCCCTCACTACAGCAGAGACATTGAGGTGCTGGAGCATGTCCAGAGAAGGGCAACAGAGCTGGTGAAGGATTTAGAGAGTAAGTCATATGAGGAGTGGCTGAGAGAGCTGGGGTTGTTTAGCCTGGAGAAAAGAAGGCTCAAGGGAGACCTCATTGCTCTCTACAACTACCTGAAAGGAGGGTGTAGCCAGGTGGGAATCAGCCTCTTCTCCCAGGCAACTAGCAACAGGACAAGAAGACATAGCCTCAAGCTGCACCAGGTGAGGTTCAGGTTGGACATGAAGAAGAATTTCTTCATGGAAAGGATTGTTAAGCATGGCAACAGACTTCCTAGGGAGGTGGCGGAGTCACCATCCCTGGAGGTGTTCAAGAAACAACTGGATGTGGCACTTAGTGACATGGTCTAATTAGACAAGGAGGTTATTGGTGTGATCAGTCAAAGGTTGGACTCAATGACCTTAGAGGTCTTTTACAACCTAAGTGATTCTGTGATTCTGTAAGCAGCAGTAGTCCTGATTATGGTACAGGCTTCTGATTCGTTCAACATGGCACAGACACTCAAAGAACTATAACTGGAATTTCTTGGATTCACATCGCTCACTTACTAAATCTACAAAATTATTTTCTCACCTCTGGAGGAGATTTGTTGTCCTCTGCCACAAAAGCACATGAATTTAAAATCTTAGCAAAGTGCATAAACTGACAATACATTAAAAAAGTCTTCAAGTCAATTACAGTACTTCACTTCGATTCTAACCTTTGGGGCCTTGTGGATGATAAAGTAATTTTCACTTAAAAATAAATAAATCAGAAAATATCAAAATAGAATGATCATATGTGTTCTAAAATTTCTCTGAAAAACAAATTCAACTCTTTGATTTAGGAAAAAATCAAGTGTATTGTGTGAACTGGATTGGTTTTGATGAATTGACATACTCCGCCCCAAAACACTCAGTGAAGACACTGCCCAGTCTTCACAGTTTTCAAACAATTGCCCCAGAAACTCCCTGCTCCCTCTACCCACCTCATGAGCACACAGCATTCTGCTC
>JAWWLV010000179.1:27481019-27512021 GCA_035041135.1 Platyrinchus mystaceus | reverse complement strand
CTTCACAGTTTTCAAACAATTGCCCCAGAAACTCCCTGCTCCCTCTACCCACCTCATGAGCACACAGCATTCTGCTCTTGAACAAAACCTAAAGAGAGTTCAGGTAACTGTTTCTCCAATAAGAAGATCCAGTCCTGCCTTTTTATGTGTCTTAGACATTCTCTGATTATAGACATGTGAACATCTAAAATTTTAAGTTAAAGAATAAAGCACTATTTCCCTGTGAGCTTCCATTTCTCTTCAAGGTGTCAGAAGCAAGAAAGCTAAAAATACATGTGAAATCCAGAGAAGGAGGAAGCTGCCCTACTGAAAGACTCCATCTTCAACCACACCTTTCATTTCTTTGTACTTGTCTGACCATCCAAGATCGGTAATACCACTGAAACAAAGTCCACACTTCTCTATTGAACATCTGTTGTAGAGCTAGAGTTACCAAAATCTGTCTTTGCCTTTTCCACACAGCTCTTCATGACAGTGGCCTACTCTTACATGTACAGTACGCATAGCATAGCATTGGTAAACTGGAGGGTGAGGTGTTTTGATTTAGTTTCCTGTGGACAAGCAGGCACATCACTAGAAACACCATTAGAACGGCCTCCCTTGGAGAGAAGCCATAGGCTTAAAAGTGTTGTGGAGCATAAAGTATCTTCTCATTCCTTTGAATGAAGGAGCCCTTGATCTTTTTAAGGCAAGGTGAGGGAGTCTTGTAAGATCTTGCCTGCAAGCATGCTGTAGATAAAGGAAAGAACCTGCAACCACCAAAATATAAGGAGGAGTACTTCTTTTCCTCCTTCACCACCCCCTACTTTTCCTAAAGTTGATACCTCAGTAAATGTCAACTCCCACTGAAGCAAGTAGTTTAACAGAAGACTTACCCTCTACCTTCCAAATCTCAGAACTCCTTTTTGAATCCACTACTGGTCAGGTGTCCTCAGCAGACTGTGTAGTCAAACCAATTGTGTGCATACATGTACACATAAACACATAGAAGCAATCTCAGGTAATGATGAGAAGCAATCTCAGGTAATCATGATGCACACAATAATTACAGGTTGTCTCTCAATAGGCTCTTTTAAGGCTTTTTACAAGTATGCATCAACTAACCCTTAAATACTCCTTTAGTGCATGTGAGGTTTATTGTTCTCCTTATATAGGAAACAAAACTAAGTTGCTGAGTAGTTAAATAACCTGTTCAAGGACACTAAGGATGAAAGAAATGCAAGTCGGTTGTTCGGACTCATGATGTCCAAAATCTAACTGCCAGGCATGCTTCTCATTCTAGTTTCTCCAGGCAGCTTGCAGAGTTCATTAACATTTTCAAGAAACACATAGTCTGAATTGTAAAGAGGATTCTCCTGCCCAACTTACCCAGACAGAGAAGAGGAAGGAGGCTCTTCTATATACTTATATCTCAGCCTCAATTTTTCTTTCCTAGTGGTATTCTCTGAGTTCAAGGAAGAAGAGAGGCAGGTTCCTAAGCTTTTTGGAGCTTCACCCTAGCAAAGGAGAGGTGTCCTCTTACACCTTCAGGTGTTCAGTGTTAAGTGGAGAGATTCATGCTATATAACTTTAGCAGGTATCAGGTGAGAGGGTCAAAGGTTCTGTTTCTGTTTAAAAGACTGGCTTTCACAGAAAATGGGAACAGCTAGGCAATACTTTCAAAAACTGACACCAAGTGGGGTAGAGAAGGTGAAGGGAAGCATGGTAAGGATTTCATAAAGTTGGGAGTTCATAAAGTTTCAAATTAGAAGCTCCAGGCAGAAACCATTATCATTGTGTGCTACCTCCAGTGTATCCAGCTCGACTGTTATTACTCTGTAGCTGTACCCTTTATTTTTGGCATTATGCTGTTCTTAGATTATCACTTTTTTATTTCTCTGTACTCTGTACAGTACAGTTTTTTGAAGGATAACCGTTTCATATTCGTCTTGTCACTTCAGAATACATAATCAAAAATTGCAAATACAGCATCCTATCCCACACAAAACCTACTCCTTCCAGCACTCACTCAGAGTATCTCTATTGACACAGTATTGTGCCAAGAAATCAGCAAAAGTAGTGTGTACAGTTTTGAGAAAAAAAATCTAACACAATTAAATATACAATACGTGTTCTTTTTTCTAAGCAAAGTGTATGAAGTAACTAATATTAGTCTGTTTGCAACACGTAGGATTTGCAAAAACTCCCTTATTTTTTCCCATTAAATCTCTCTACAGAGCATATTAAAAACTCTCCAAACCAAACACTTGTGGCCTAGACAGTCTTCATTTACCCTAGTCTAAAATACAGTTTAGATTTACAGTTTACCTTTCTTGAAAATGTGTATGTCATGTACCATAAATAATGATCACTGGAGGTAACATGGGTTGTAAGTAAACACTGTTGTGCTCCATACAGAGAAAGGAGTTGTGAGAGCTTTCCTCCACTGCTTCTCACATCCATGAACAGGAAAACAGAGTCAGTCACCCCAAGTCAGTGCTTCTGGTGGGAAGGAGAGGGAAAGAGAGGAGAATGAGCTACATCCCTTTAATGTTATCAGGAATTGTGTGCATCATCTGAAAGAGGTTACTTCTTTAAAACTGTGGAAAGCTGAAAAGAGCTTTTCATACTACTAGTGCCAGGGCACAAGACTGTCACCAAGCCTTTCCATTAAGTTTTTATGTGTCTCCATTACAATTGACGACACCAAGAAACTTTTCAGAAATGGGCAATATTTTACCCTACTATCCCTGAAGACATGTTTGCTCAATTCAGCTTCCTTTCCATAACGTACATAGCCTTCTGGAAATTCAATATGAACACTGATTTGCAGCACATGAGGCAAAAAATTGCATAATAATCCAAGGATAATTCAAGTTGGAAGAGACTTCCAAAGGTCTGCAGTACAACCTCCTGCTCAAACCAGAGTCAACTGTGAGGTCAGAACAGGTTTCTCAGAGCTTTGTCTAGTTCGGCCTCGAAAACCTCAAAGCATAGAGGTTGCACAGCCTCTCTGGGCAGCGTCTCTCACTGCTTGACTGTCCTCAGGGTGAAAAGGCTTTTCCTTACAGGCATTCTGAATCTCTTGTTTCAACTTACACTCTTCGTCTCTCATCCTCCTGCCGTGGAGAGCTGCAAAGAGCCGGCTTCATCTGCCTGACGACCTCTCTTTAAGTATTGGAAGGCTTCCCACAAGGCAGTCTCTTCTACAGCCTGAACTTGCCCACTTGCCCCAGTCACTCCTCAAAGGAGGAGGGCTTCATCTCTACAATCTAATGACATCAGATTGTGATTTCTCAGAACATTAAGAAAAAGTTATTTTAATTGGGTTTTTTAAAATTGTTTACTTTTAATTGTTTTTCATATTCTACATTGTTACATAAAAGAAACTGAAGGAATGTCAATAATGTCAACTTTCAGACTCCTGTACTTCCTAGATTGCACATGAGAGGGTAGCAGCCACCTGTGACAAGGGTCACAGAGAGGGTCTTATGAAGTTCTGCAGTCAGGTGAATCTGCATCAGGAACACATCAGTATGGCTCTTAACAAGCTGTCTCCAAGATGATTGACAGTCATGAAGAATTGTAATATACATATGCATATAAGATTACATAAATAATATCCAGACAGAGGCCTGTTTCTTCATGCTTAACACAAGCATAGGGGCCAGCAACTCCTAAATGCTACTTAAATCTTTCTAAAGTCCCAGGCCTCTGAATTCACTTCTCTCTTCCTCCTCTCTCTATTTCAATTCCCTAATTTTATTAGGGATGGATAATGGAACATCATTACATGGCTCCATCACAGGAATTTCCATATAACAACTGGTGCCGTGCTTTGAAGATGTGAAGTGCTACTCTGAGCACCTTAATTCAAGGCATGAAGAGTGGACAATGAGATGCATCATAACTACACACTTTTTTGACTATTTCTGCACTGCACACACAGTCACACAGCAGTGATTAAACATGAAAAATCCTGTCCAGCATGCACTGGATTCAGCACAAAGCCTGGTAAGTCTCTTCACCGGCTGCACAAGATTAGTCAGCACAGTTCTTGAAAATAGAGCTGCTCTCATGAAACTACTCTCCCACCCATAGTTCCAGAGGATGTAGTGAGACTCTCAGTAATATTTAAGCAGTAACTGTGAGAAGGTGTGCTTCCTTACCACCAAGCCTGTAATGAACAGAAGCAAATATAGGGCAGATTGTGGCTCCTTTCTTAAGGAAGTGTGTTAGGATAGTGGCAGCAGAGGAAGGAATTTTTGAGACACATCGCGCAAGATACAGAGGTCTCCTGCTGTAGCCTTCAGCACAAGGTCCAGTGCCAGTTTTGAAGCCCTGTCCTGGACAGGGGACAGAACAAAGCAGGGCAGTAAAGTCACCCACCAAATTTCTATGAAATTCTATATTTCATATGAAATTCTATAGAAATTATGTAACAACTTGAAATTATTTTTTTTAACACATAACGGATGAGCATCACTCCAAACCGTAACTGGAAGATGATGCCCTTGGGACCACTGCAGCACTGCAAATGCCAGGCTCCTAGAAAACCTTTCCTTACACTGCACAGCTTTTATTCTTTCCCCTTGAAGGTGAACAGCGTGATGCCTACAGTCCACTTTTATGCACTTGTGACTTGTGGGCTGGGCTTTTCTATGCCATCGTCCTGTATCTGTGATGTGAAAGACAAGGTTATGTTTTCCTTGTGTGTGCTACTCAGGGCTGCAAAAGAGAGAGTGTGAGGGTGAAACAGTCATTTAGGACAACATGAAAGAGTTGATTCTTAAGTTCATATTTTATATACCAACAGAGCCTGAGGCCCATCTCACCCCTATTGGCACACCTTGTTCTGTTAACACCAGGTCAAAATATGACAGGTTTCAAACTGGAGTATTTTACATGCTCTGTTGGTGAATGAACCACCATATCAGGAAAACAACAGAGGCTGAAGATCACTTACCAAATTCTAATTTATACTGATCAGTTCAGAAAACAAAAATGTACAAAATAGGGAACTACTCAAATTACTCTAGCACAGATAGATGTATTGTAAAAGTGGGAGACTCTGTTGTGTTTGATGATGAAGTATGCTGAGAGCTGTTGTTGGGCATTTAGGACTAAATGCTTCGAGGTCCCACAAAGCCTGCAGGATCTTTAGGAGAAAGTCTGTCTGACAGGAACAGGGAGGGAGAATTGAACAGGTCAGTTTAGCTGCTCACATGCAGGCAAGCCCCAAGAGAGTTACTCTCACAGGCTTCCCCTTGAGATCTCCCTGCCAAACTCAATGGGCATAGAATGTGTCCTGTACCCATGAGCAAAATAAATGGGATTACATTTCTCAGTCCCTTCTAATTCGCAAGAGAAGGAAGCATGAGTGGGAATGTCACTAGAGAGGGAACCTGTTAAAGCAAACAGCACCTCTGAAGACAGCATATACTGTCTCTTTAGCCTAAACGATTGGGCTCTCATGATAAAACTTCCACTGAAGACCCCTAGAAGTCACTAAAAATCCAGCTTCTAATAATGTTGCCAGAATAAGATTTTGTGTGAGGCAGACAACAGGTCTGATCTGGCATGGCAAATCCTGCTTAGCAGCTGAAGGGTTAAGACTATGAGCCAGAGAAAAAGGCTCTTTGCTTCTGCTTCCTCCCAGAGCTGTAACCCACAAAGCTTCTAAGTGACAGTTATGCAGTTTGTATCCACCTTGCAATGCTCTGGTGCAGAGGTATCCCTGGCACTGCCCCTTGCCCTTTCCTGCAAGGCTGCCACTGTATTTCCTGTCTCCGTTCTTCAGTGGGAGGAGTAGAAAGAAAATGGATTTCCTTCCTTTACCAGTGGGAGGAAAAGCGATCAGATGCCCTGACCTGTGGTGCCCATTTAGTCTATAAAAACCCAAATGCACAAAAGGGTCTCTGCCTCACACCTCCCCTCAGGAACCGGAGTACAATTATCACCAGCTTTGGCACCTGCTGCTGAAGCTGTATTTTACTCTCTTTTGCCATGAGAGCCCTCTCACTGCTCCCACTGCACCACTTCTCAAAGTCTCTCTTCCCACTTTTTCACACAGGGTCTGGAAAAGAAGTCTTGCTGTTGTTCTTCCAGATCTGAGCCTTCTCATCCAAAATCCCAGCATTATGCCCAAAGACATCAGACCAGGCACCACAAGCTACCCTCTCCAAGGAACACTGTGGATAGCTAATTGCCCTCATGTTCCTCATTTGCTAAGGTATGCCCATCCCAGTAGTTCACGGGGATCAGGACCAGTGGTAGCTGCCAGCTGGAAGTTCTTGGGTCAAAAACATCTCAGTTAGTGCAACGAAATCACAGCCTAGTGGGAGCTATTTACAATACTGATTTCTAGTTAGTAGTACTTTTTGAAGGAATTAATTAATGGAAATGTCTTTAATTTGTATTACAACCTGTCTTTTTGTGTCTTCATTTCTCTTCTGGCCTACAAAACCTCTTTTCATACCTTCCCATGTCTCTATCATGCTTCCTATTCATTCCCCAATGTCCTTTTGCCAGTCACTTCCCCGAGCAGCCCTTCTCCACTAAATAATAAAACAGCCCTGCCTTAGAATCCAGGCAGTCATCCTCTCCAAGTCTTCTTGTGTCACCCCTCCCTGTAGCCAGCCTTTAGATTTGTTTTCACACCCTCCACAGGACTTGAAAGTTTGCCCCCACCAATACTGGTTTATTCTTCATTAGTATAGGAGGAGAGCACTGACAAGTGAACTTACATTTTGGAAGCGTCCCTATTACAGTTTCAGGGATACCAAGAGATTAGTGAGGAAAAAAAAGCCTGCATACATCCCCCTATCCCACAGGGATACCAGTTTCTTCAAATCAAAAGGCTGCAAACCTTTTAAGAGATCGGATGCCTTCATATCTGTGGTCGTTTCCTTTGAATTATTCTCAAAGCACAGTAGCACACACATGTATGCACACACATTTTCTTTCCAATCCTTCTCTCAGTCCTGACCTCTTGCCCTGCTTCAACATTACTTCACTTTGTTAGGGGTTTGCTTATCTTCATCTATCTCATTTTGGCCTTTCCAGAGATTAAGGAAATAGAATATCCTAATAGCTAGAAATATTTCAATTTTATTTCACTAAATACAACATTAGGTGAGCAAAAACTGGGACTGAGCTTGGAAGTCTGGTAAGGAGACTGTTCTTGGGCCTCTTAAACAAAAGTGTTAAACTGCAGGAGGGGATTAAAAATTAACACTTTCAAGGTGTTATCAACTGCCTGAATACAGATTATAGTTTTCAGAAACCCGACAGGTAGAGAAAATCTTCAATTAGAACTGGGATTGCACACAGAGAAAGGCAGAAAGTGAAACTAAGGTCCAATACTCACATAAATTGAAATATTAATACTGAATTAGAGTTCATTTTTCTATTTTTATTCAACGTATTTTGCTCCATTTTCATGGATACATCCTTCAGTACTTGGCTCAAAAAGTGGCATATCTTCAACTAGAATAGGTGCTTTCTTGATGGGGGGGAGGTTTTGCTGGTTTTGATTGTTGGTTTTTTGAGGGGGGTGTTTTTTTATCTGTTATTCTACTTCATAACTGGAGGCCTTTGGTCACTGGGCAGAGAGTGAAGCAGTGCAATGTCCACAGACAATCAGAAGGAAAGTTAACAAGGGAAGACTGGGACAAGACCACCCTCTGAGCATACTCCCTGGCAGCATAGCAGCATAGGCTGAGGTGAATGCTCTTTGCACAGTTACCATTTGCATAACATAGAATAACTTTGCTAAGCCATGTTTGGGTACCCCTCTACACTTACGGTGGCCTTATGCAGAATCTACCTGTAGGAGAAACTACATAAAATTGAGAACAAGATGTCATTCAAATAACCACTTTTTTCCAAGTCAAAAAGTAGCAGTAACTGGCACACAGGCAGCTTAGACTGTAAGTGGAAACAAATTCCAGGGTGTCATAGTTTAACCCCAGCCAGCAGCTAAGTACCATACAGCCACTCACTCACTCCACACACACACACCTTGCAGTGAGGAAGAGAATCAGAAGTAAAAAGTAAAACTTGTGCATTCAGGTATGAGCAGTTAAATAATTGACACAAAATAAAATTTAATAATACCAATACTAATTATTTTACTGCCAGCCTTTCTTCACAATCCACACTTCTTTCAAGTAGCCACCTGCAGTGGCCCTGTGAACCCATCAGCAAGCACTGGAAACATACAATAGTATCAAGAAGCAATTGCATGTCTTTTGTCTTCTCATTTGTAATGTAGATTTTCCATTCACATTGTGACTACTCTGTGCTGCCCAGTAGGGGAAGCACCAAGCAGAAACATTTATAGGAGCTGCTGATTTCTTTTGCTGCTCTAAGGTTCTCCATAGGAACGTTGCAGTCCCAGCTATTTCATTTCAAAGGTGTTTAGAAGTTTATTAGTGAAACTTAGAGGAGGTTTGCACAACCTCCTGGGTCCTCTCTCACACTTCCTGATCCACAGCAGCTTTGAGGCAATCCCAGCAGTTGAATCCCAGTAGTGAAGGCAATCATGTAGGTCTTCTTGGTCATGCTGCCAAAGTTTGTGTTTCATCTCTAAAGATTTCTCAAAAATGTGGTATCTAAGAACTCAAATGCTGATACATAAAAGGAGCACATCAGAGCTTCCTCCTGACTGTAGAAAGCTGTGTGAATACCTAGCTAGTGCACTGAAAAAGATGGATTTCAGTGTGTCTTTTACCCAGTGTGTGCAATCCTGGAAACATTGTAAACTATCCTGATCAAGTGCCTAATATGCAAACAATAATCATTCCACTGAATACCTTTAGTTTTGAACAAAAGCATCTCTGTCTTCTCATCAGGATTCAGGTATGCTACTGCACAGCATGAGGAGAGGACAACCACCTTATAGACAAGTGTCACCAGTTGCCTTTCATTATAAATATTAACTTATAAGACATGTCTGCGAATGGCCACAGGAGCAGAAAGACAACCACATGGAAGAGCAAAGGTCACATATGTGAATCTAAGACACAGCTAGAAAATTCATTCTATTAGCAGTGACCTAGTGAGAGCAAAAAAGCAAAAAGACACTGTGCAGCAGGACAGAAAAGATTAAAAAAAATGCTTCCTCTAGTCAGATCAGATCACTGCAGATTTCCCAGGAGTTCACCCTGCCAATACTGACACACACACACCCCAAACCAATGAATAACTAATAAGTGTAGAAACAACTAATTAAGATTTTTTCCCTCTAGAATGAATCTGAATATAGGTTTTACCTCCTACCCAGTCTGAATGAGAGGCCTATGAACAGATATTAAAGGCCGCAAATCTCTTAAATGTAATGCCCATTAAACAAATCAGGATCAAGCACTTTGTATTCACTCACAAGTTTTAGCCCTTTATTTAGCACTTTCTAACCATGTATCTCGAACTTGTCTTTAAGAAGAGAAATAAAGGATTTTATGGATTCTTTTCACAGGGAAACAATGGGACAATAAGGTACAGGACTTGTCTGAAAATATACAGAAAGTCAATGGTGTAGGCAGAAACTAAATACAAGTCTCTGCATTACCAGTCTGGATCGTGCCATTTCCTCTGTACAGCAGCCAAAGCGTATGTTTAATAAACAGATTGTCTCAGTTGTTGCAAGACCCGGGTGAACTGGCACACCGACTTCCCCCTAGGGTTGACATGCAGGAGCAAACATTGCAAAGAACAAAATACAGCTCTAGTTATTCAGCCAGTAATCAGAATTCCATCTTGCATTTTTGGGTCTCTTATTCTGAAACTTTTCAAGGCCTTTCTTGCAAGACTAAGTACTGCGTGACTGCCAGAGACTTCAGCACATAAAAACAGCCATACCAGGTCAGACCAAAGGTCCATCTAACCCAGGATGCTGTCTCAAGCTTAGGCCAGTGAGGAAGACACACAAAAAATGGATATAGTGATGTTCTGCAGGAAATATTCTTGTATATTCTCTCAACCTCTGGGGAACTGTGTTTCAGATATCAGGGTATTCAACAGCCATTGAAGGATCTTACTTCTGTAAAGCTGAAATTTTGAACCCAGGTAAACTTTATTATCCCATACATCCCATTGTAAAGATTTTTCACAGATGTATTTAATATTTAGAGGAAAAGTATCTCCTTTTGTTCCTTTTGAACCAACCTCTTGATAATCTCATTTGATGCCCTAACTTTTGACTTTAAGAGAGAGAATGAACATCCATCCATCCCCTATTTGCCCCTTCCATGATGCTCCTGATCTCATGAACTTCTCTCATAGAGTCAGAAATCTTTTTACAGACTGGAAAACCGAAACCAATTTAATAATTCTTCATACAGAAGTCATTCCTTTTGATCCTCCTTGTTTCTTTCTCAGTACATCTTTGAGCTTATTGTATCCTTTTCAAGAGAGGGAGACCAAACTGCTCACAGTATTCCAACATGCTCCAAACCTTGGATTCACATAGAATCATAGAACCATAGAATCATTTAGGTTGGAAAAAACCTTTAAGATCAGTAATGTGTCAAATATATTCTCATGTCATGTTTGTTTTCTTTCCTTTGATACTAACTCATAACATTCAGCCTCTATCCCTTCCTGTCCCCTTTTTTTTCCTTATTACCGTATGTTTATCTTTCACTACTATTGAGCACAAAGATCATATTTTGGTAGAGCCATTATAACTCCAAAACTTTTCTCTTCAGTGTCAATAATCAGTTCTGTCCACATTCCTGTACACCTTAATTTGGGACATTTTTCCCTCTATGCCTTAATTTACATTTCTCTAAACAGAACATAACCAGTCATATTAATGACCCAAATAATTCACTTTCATGGGGTCCTTCTTCAACATTTTGCAGCAACCTTGTGTTTTTCCCACATGGAGTATCCTTAGTATTATCAGCTAAGTTTGCCACCTCCTCTCCAAATTCTTTCCTAGATCATTTGCAAATATCAGGTGGCACAGGCCCGATTATTGATCCCACTGGGCCTTAACGGGTGACCTGACCAGTTGCTCCTACCCAATGTTTCAAGGGTTTTAAAGAAGTGTGCCTCTGGAGGACTTCTTAAGGCAGCTTAGGTTCTTTAAAAGCTTCTAGAAAAAAATCATTATCAAAGCCATTTGGAAATCATGCTGAGCATCATGGTGGCTGTCAAGTGGGAGTAGCTGCTACAGGAGGAAAGCTCCCACCTGCAGGTCCTGCTCCTATTTCCCATACTGTCCTGGCTGGAAGAGGAGTAGCAGGCTTCAATCTCCCCTCGTTCTCCATTCCAGTTCTTCCTACTTCTTCCTTCCCCATAACTGGAATAGCACTGGCCTTGATCCCTCATCCTTGGAGAGGCAAAATGGAGCTTTGCCTGTGCTGCCAGGAAGCCCCAGATCCCCTTAGAGCACAGGTATCTGCCAGTCCAGGGGAACACCAGTGCCACTAGAGTAGGTGGTGCCCCACGTAGCATGCTGATGAGTCATTTTGTAATAATTATTGCTACAGAGGTGTGTAGCCAACATAAAGCAGAAAAAGAATGTCTCACACAAGCACTGTCCCCCACTGTGTAGCTGCAGTTTTATTACAGGGTAACTTTCATCACCTTTCAAACAATCTCCAACTAAGCAAAGGTCTACCAACCCCAGGACTCTTTAGTGGTATCTTGGAACAAATAAGGACTGGGTCTAATATCAGTCATTACTATTAAGGTCACCATCACATTTTATATGTTTATAAATATGTAAAAGGAAACATTGAGTGAAACTCTGAGCAGGTCTGTCAGGAAACAAAACCACTCTATTTGACTCTTAGGTAAGTGGTACTTCTTAGGGACCAGCAGCATTTTTGGCTCCTCTCTGATCTTTCTAAGTGATCCCCTCTGATGTCTTACCCAGTGTGAAAGTCCATTGATTCCCCTCTCTGGGATCAGGTTCTGGTTTGTACAGGAACTCTTGCATATTGATTCTTTCCTGCCCTTTTTAAGTTCCCCACATGAGAAACTGTTAAGAAGTGAACACAGAAAACAACAACAACCTTCCTAAAATAAAGTGCAGTTTAAATGTAACAGTAGGAACAAGGAAGGATTGAAAATATTTCAAAATAAAATCTATTTGTGTCTTTTCTGTCTGAATTCTAACCTTACAGGAGGATGCAGCAGCAGGTCTGGCTTCATGTCAGCCTGCTCCTGGCTGCAACTACCCAAGGGAGCACCATTTCACCTGGGCAGAGTTCTTCCCCCTCCCTATTTACTGAGTTGATTTTTTTTACTTCCTTAATCCAAAACTAGTTTAAGTGTGACCCAGTGGAGACTTCCAATGCCAGCTCTTCAGTTGTTACTATGTACCACTACTTGTAGTGTTCATTTATGGATGCTCTTGGTCTTGTTTTCACCCTCTTGATGTATTTTTTTTTAAATCCTTCACAGACAGAAAACAATCAGAGGATATATGGCATCTAAAACTTCACAGAGTAGTTCCAAACCTCACACTAGAAAGATGAAAATTTCTGAATAGCGCCATCCTGAAATGGCTTAGTGAAACCAAGTGTCTATAACAAACTACTGTGCAGGAATGTACTGGGAAATTGAAAGGTAGTAGCTGCTCTTTATCATCTCGATAGAGGGAACCACTCAGGATGAGCTCAGCTTATCTGACAGAAGCGGTTTTGCAGGTAGTTCAAACTGGGAAGTAACTACCATGCAGGGTTGTAAGGCACAAGAGAATAATTTGAAAGTATAGAGAATTAATCATACAGTTGGTATTAGCATATGCATGAAACATTGCTTTAAAAGTTCAAACAGCAACTGTCAGCTGAACAAAGTTGGCACAAGAGTAACAAAATGAGTTTTGCAATTGTGCTATTTTTACTTTGTAATACCAATACTGTATAAAAGAACAAATGTTGTGTATAAGTTCAATGCCAAACCTAAAGCATTACAAACAGTGTTGTTATGATGTGATTAAAATGTCACCATCATTATTTGTTGAAAAGGATTTTATCACCCTCCCAAGCAAGTGTTTTCATTACTGGAGTTTTACTGGGCATGTTTGTGAGAAAGAAAGGTGAAGAAATAACCCAATTAAAATATTTAAAAACATTTAACCATTCTGGCTCATTGACAACTGCATGCTCTCCCTGTGATTTTTTAAGAGCTGCTGATGCCTCATGGAAAAAATTTTGAAAAACATAGTATTGAAAAACAATTTTGCCAGTGTGACATATTTTCTGTCTTATCCCTTCCCTTGCTTCTACTAGTAGAAGAATCTACATAAAAACAGAACCTTGATTCTTTAAGTAGACAGAATTTGGACCTGAGCTCTGCCAAAGCATGTGGGTGTTTGGATCCTGTTCATTAAAGACATTTAACTTCAAATGCAGGTTCAATCTTCAAAGCTCACAAGAAGTGCTGAGATCCAGGATTTTGCTTTGACCCATCCCTGTTACTAAGAAGTTATCTGCTGTCTGTCCTGTCTGTTAAGCTATAAGCTCTGCTAAGGATCTCATAAGAGGTTACTGATGTCAACATTTGCTGCCAAATTATAAGCATTGGGCACTACTGAATATGTGAGAAGGATGGAGATTCTGAGAAATTAAGGCGGGGTGGGGGGAATAAAAAGAATTTTCTCTTGTAGTACAGTTGTCTTGAAATAACATAGACTTGGTTTGTCTCTCACACTGGCATAACTTTTTGGACTTCAGTGAAATCACACTGACTGAGTACAAACAAAAACCACAGTCTGTATAAAGCTAAAGCTTTTTTTTTCACATTCAGTGTGTTGAAACAACACATTCCAGCACAGCCATAGAAGCTCCTGCTGCCTTGTAAGCACAGAAAACAGAGATTCATCCCAAACCTTCTACTCTGCAATTTACTGTGAGTGGAGAAGAAGAGCAAGCCAAACTTTCTCAGCTCAAAAAGATGACACACTGGACTTAATTTCAAAAAAAGGATTAAATTTCATCACAGCTTTGGCTCTCTTCCTGATTTACCTATGCCAGGCAGAGCAATGGAAATGCTGGGTAAATACCTTCCTTGGGAGTGCAGGAGGGCTTGCTTTTTACATGACCTTGCCCCTCTTTGTATCAAAACACTTCTTACTTTTACTGACATTTACCCCAAGGACATTAAAGCAGAACAGGAGAGGAAGACTAGCACGCAGACTGCCCACCCGCTCTAAGACAAGTTTTTCATCAGTGGATTTACCAACAACTTGGATATCTGAGGAAGACTGACAGAACTGTAAGTGCCCAGGGTTTGTGTTTCATTGTTGCCAAGTCATGAGACAAAACCCAACCTAGCAGAGGACCAAAAAACTAGAATTTCATGAAAGGCAAGCTGGCACCTACCATATGCATTAGGAGAAAGAAGAAAACAGCAACAGTACATAAAGCAGTCTCTAGATTCCTGAAGTGCCACCCATCTGATCCTCTTGCATTGTGTAGTATCACAGTACTAGACAACCTGTCATACAGGCTTCAAAGGGGATACTTAGCTTAACTAGAGAGAGATGAATGTGACCACAGAACTCCACCATCCCTTTCTCTGAAGTACCAGTGAGAAGCAGCAATTGCTAGATGAAATGGAAAAAAATTACCAATAACAACTCCAACTTCTCCACTGTCTTGCACTTCACTTCATTTACATCTGGGCAAAGTGAATGTGTAACCCTTCCAAACCACTGAAGCAGTAATTTACACTCAGTTCCTCTGCATTAGCCATGAGACGGAAGAATCAGGCCCTCTCTTACAAGCAAAATGTCCCCAACAGTAAAATATAGACTGTGTAATTCCACTTGTTTTGGAAAACAGTCAATATAGAAAGGTTACCATAAGACAGCAGCAAAAATCTGCCCCTGAACTCCCAGCATCTCAAGCCATAGCCTTGTCAATAGTACACAGGGTGCAAAAGATTATGGCCAGCTCAGGCCATTAGTTTCCTTTCTGGGCAGGAATCCCAGCATAACAGATACTTATGCATATTCTGTCCTCATTTTATCTAATTACAAATATCTCTCTAGGGATGGGGAGGGGAGAAGAGGTTTGATCACACGATTTTAGGTCACTTATGCAAGAGCTTGCTGGGATATGCATCGATCCAAAGACTGCTATAATATTTTGAAAATTCCCAGAGCCCTATAGTAAGAAAAACAAAATGTGTGTATATATATCACTTTTTCCTATATATATATGAGTTTGTGAAACTGACCAGTAGAAAAGACTTGAATCACGTACTGCTATAAATCAGTAAGGAGCTTATGGAAATGTTTAAAATGCAAGGACATCGATTAACAAACAATACCATATTGTATGTATATTTGTGTGCATGTGTACACAGTTTTCTCTGAATAAGACCAACATCAGAGAAAAATGGAGTACGTTCATTAAAAAAAAAATCTTTATGTTGCTCATTGGAATTTTCACTTAATGGTCGCAATGCTGGTGAAAGATGCAACATTGTTTTATATTGATGAAATCTTAAAAGCCACATTTAGGCATGATCTAATTAAGTAAAACAACTTAATGTTAAGCAGAATTGTCCCTGCTTTCCTTAGATCAACCTGACCTAAGTCTTCTGCAGTCCAAGAATAGGTACAAAATTTTATGATACCCATCACCATCGCAAAGTACTTCAAACCTGTTCTTTAAGCATGGGAGGAGTGGAATACAGCAGAACTTCAGGAACTTCTTTTAGAGGAAAATGCAAGAATTGTTTGAAACTCATATGGAAAGACTGGAGAATTTATTGGCTGAATAGTTACCTTGGAAAAGGACAGCAGAATTAAACAGACACCCTTCAGGAGCAGAAAACAGTAGTAAGAGAAGAAAAAAAAAAGGATCTTAAAGGTCAGGAAGTATAGGGAGAATTTCTAAAGTCAAGAATTACAACTTGCAAAAGCTATTAGAAAATAGCAATATTCTTCAGACATCAAAATAAAAGCAAAGAAAGTTCAGATGCTGTGCAGTTAGAATGGTACATAGATTAAATATAATATAGGTAGAAGCCAAGAAGTAAAGGAATGATGTACTTCACTGGAATGACTGAGGTGGAAGCCACAAAGACATTTGTGCAGTCAAGGCATAAATTCTGAATAATCTCTGTCCAAGAACTGCAACATGAAAATACATTTACTAGCAAGTTCCTTAAACAGATACTGAAAATCATGGTTGCTACTATATTACCAAAGTATAAAATGCAAAATAAGATACTCTTTGTTAACTGTTTTAGAACAAAAGCCTTGCAAATTACTGCTGTAAGGCTAACTGAGCTACAGTTTACTCACATCCAGTTTTTTAAGTGCAAAATGATCAAGAACAGTCTTGAACAAGGAAACTATAAAGATGATTGTTACCTTGTGACAGAGTAACTTGACATCTTGCTTTCATAAGACACTTAGCTATTTGGACTTATAGAAAATGTTTCATACAGTATTATATGAGAAATTACTGAAAATTGAGAAGATGAGGATTGGCAAAAGAACGGTGATATGACTGAAAAACTACTGAAAGATGGTTGGACATGGGTGACTTCTGGTTACTTCTGGAGTTCTAGAAAGGATTGGTCTGTGGACTGAAATCAGTATTTCCATTAATGACCTTGGCACAAAAAGCGTGTGTGCTGAGATAAGTTAGCCACTTACACAAGCTGAAGGAACATCAAGGAAATTAGGATCATCAGACAGGAAGAATTAAATGGAGTGAATTCAGTATAAATGTCACTTAATACCTTACAGGTCATCATCCCAACAATAGCTGAAAGGACAGGAGAGGAAACAACAATATCAGTCTACCACAGGATGATTGTGAACCACCAGCACTATACAACCACAAACAAATGTAAAAGCAAGGTTTTCCCAGAAGAAAGAAGTAAAAGATAAAGTTGTTGTAGAGGGCAAAACTTCACCTGGAACAGAGTACAATTCTGTCTACTCACACTCAAGAGAACTGAATGTGAGAAATCCAAGCTGGAGTAGAGAAGGCAAAGACAATCAATACATCAGTCATCAAAGGAAGGGAAAAGATAGCACAGACAGCTTAGTATATCAAAATAAAGACCAAGAGGGCTTATAATATGTGACACATAGTGTCATACAAATGTACAAGTCATAGTGGAGAGGAAGACATGGACGGAGCAATAGTACTTAAACTAACAACTCCATGCTGGCACCAGAACAAATGGATATAAACTGGTCACAAGTAGGGCTAGCCTAGGGATTAAAATGCTATTTCCAGCCACCAGAGCAGTGGGTTCTGGAAACATCCCAAGAGGAGTAATGGGAACAAACAGTTCAAGTGGAGATTTAAGACAAGGACTTTTCAGTTTATGAAAGAGATTATCTGACATAGTACCAGAGAAGTGGACATAAGACCCAGGAAGCCTCTTTTAAACTTACACTTCCATTGACTGAGCCACTGTGGCCAATTTGGTCTTTGTCTTCTTGTCTGAAAGTACCCACAGAGGAACCAATTAGTGCCAACTAGGATGGCAGCCTTTACGATATAGGTACCTACAGAAACAGGGCCAGGCTCACCCAAAAACTCAAGACAAGATAAAACGCATAGACTTTTTAATTGGCACTCTAGCCCAACCTGAGCTTTGATGGTAATAAAACATGCAAGAAAATCATGTTCAAGCCACTGTCATGGCCACCTAGGTGCTTTGCAAAGGGAACACTAGTACCAGCATACAAACCGTTCTTCCAGAGGTGGGTGCAGAATTCCCTTCAAAGGTAGTCTATGTCAAACCCCATGGCAGAGCATCTCCCAGACACTTCAACCTCTAAGAACTCACTACTCTTTCATGAAGTCCTGTTAGCCAGGTATTCAGAGGAGACCTCTACACTGCAGGTACTGCCTGGAATAACCACACAAGAGCTATTAGCCAGCTAAATGAGGCCATTTGGACATGCAAAATTAAAACCCAAGGGAGGCGAAATGACAGAAAACAAAAGAAATATCCAGGATTAGCAGAATCTCTTCACAGTAAGACTGAAATTTTCATTCAACTTTGGGCCCTTTTGTAAAAAGTAGTCCTTATAAAGACAAGAGCAATAGGTCAAAGTCCTACAACCCTGAAAATAGATGCATTGGAGGGAAAAAAACTGACAGGTCCTGACTGATAACCATGCTTGAGGGAAGCTGCTAGAGGAAAACTGCTGCAGCAAATGCTGCAGGGAATGATTGCTCCAAAACCCTGCTGTGGCAGAAAAGGCACTATGTGGCTGCTAGGGCAGGAGATGGACATGGTTAATTGACTGGGAAAGTTTAGCAGAGAAGAAATTAATGCAAAGAGCTCAGAGCTCAGGCATGCAATTCTGTCACCAGGGGAAGGAACCATTTGGCTGAAATTGCAATCCATTTTCAGGTCAGAGCTTTCCCAAAGGCAGAGTGCTCACCCCTCATCTGTTCCTCTTCCTCCCTTCTGAGTGGTACATGGAGGCAAAGGTAGCTGGAAAGAGCAGCCTGGGAAACATACTGGCCATTGAGGCCCAGCCAGATTTTGACTTCGCATGGTGTGCGTTTAGCAGGGAGGAATTCGGAAGACATGTCAGAAGGCAGCCTCTCCTAACCCCAGGACTTTGTGGATAAGTCAGTTATGGAAACAAAACTAGAAAGTTAATAACAGGGGAGAAGGGGATTTACTTTCAGATCTACTCAGCAGAATGAGTACCTGAACCAGATATGTTTGCAGTCTAGTCATTTGAGAATGCCAAAAGTTAGTTACTGTGGAAGTACAGCAACAACACAGAAAAATTAAATCCAAACAATTAGTTTTTTAAAGTAAAGTGGAATGCAGAGGAAGATAGGACAGACACAAACACATAACAGATGACACAGAGGATCTTATGCAGTGATGTGATGCCAGCATTGGGATAAGTAGTACCCACAACTGTGTTCCTTTTAGCTGGTGTCTCAGAGTAATTTTCCTCGGTAAGGGTGGACTAGATCTGGGAACTTCTTCATTTCTTCTGCATTTTAACAAAGGATCTTTAAATACACTTACACATACTTATAAGTAGTCATGTAAAGTAAATTTAGTCAAACTAAGCTCACACCAATGCCATTGAATTCAATACATAAATCGTAGTGAACAGACTGGTGTGCAGCATATATATTTTGAAATGGAAAATACTCACCACTTGGTTCATTTCTGTGGAAAAGTCTTTGCATCCCAAAAATGCCTTTATCAGCTCTGGGCACAAACCATTGCCATTAAGGATGGTTTAGCAATAATTATTGGTGAACTTCTTCCATCAGAACCTGGCAGTCTTAGCTCACTTTTTCACTCCTTATCTTGGCCATGAAAGTGATGCCAAGGAAGGATTCCCATTCACTTCAACACATCACTCTTGTACTAACACTCAACACCAAAAGCAAAGCAATGGTGAGTCAATGGCTGATGGTATGACCATCACCAAGTCAGACAGTGCATGCCATTCTTTCCTTCAGAAGAATGGAGAAAATAATCCCACAAAAGGGACTATGATTTGTACTTTAAGCATGATTATAAGGTATTTTTCTGCCCTGGCATGAAAGTGACACATACTTTACATTATGAATAACATATTTTTTTTTCTAATTCTTTCACACTGGAACCTCCTGAAATTGTCACTGGAGGATATGTAAAGAGAAAACTGCAGGTGGGAGAAATTTTAGATAGCTGCTTTCTGGTCAGTTTGCAGAAATCTCACTTGGTAGAGCTACTCACAGTAGACCAAGGCAGTCTTTAGCATGTAAAGAGAGACTCTGCTTTAGACCTGTATTCATATACAGGAATTTAACTACGTTTTAGGAACATTCACGCTAGTCAGGCTGAGTAGAGGAGACACTAGAGTTACACCTGACTGTGAAAATAAGCTCATGACTTATCTATGTCATATAACAAGTCAGGGGGCAGACTTAATTTGGCAAGCTCTTGTCTGCCATGCTGCAACCACGAAACAAAGCTACCTCTCCCTCTGCATGGAAGCATTACACTGAGGTGAGTCTTGCTCCAAACAGCCCCAAAATGCATCACTTTGTACTCCATGCATCACCTCATAATCCCCATCCACCTCCAAAACACCTCAGTAGATCATACGCAGTCCATCCCCCCAGTCCAGATGCCATTAAATACTCTCCTCCTCACCCTGTATGAGGGAATTGAAACAAACGTTTCATTTTGGGAAATGACTCAGGAAGAACATGTGAGGAAGCAGAGCAACAAACAACACATAGGTTAGATATAAATCCAGATAAAATATTATAATCATTAAAGGGTTGCTGCTCCCTGAAGGTTGGCAAAACGAAGAGAGTTAATTAAAAGCAATCTCCACACAGTGCTGAGCTAGCCTGCCCTGATAAATCAGCAGCAGGGATTGCTCTCGTAGAGGTCAATGGGGGAAAGAGGTTGGGAGGCAGGGGAAAGCGAGGAGAAGATAAAACATTTAGCTGAAACTACTGACAAAAACAAATCAGATCTTGTGACAGAAAATTGAGAAGACTTTTCCACATATTTACCCCATCAACACTATTTTGTTTGATTTCAACCTCAGGAATGCCTGTTTGCCATCAACATAATACCAGCTAACCTGACGGAGGTCCCATTCATTTGTATCAGCACAGGAGAAAAGAGAAGCAAGAAGCCTTTGGAGTCCTATCCTGCCTGGGGAAGTATTAACATTGCTTTCATCCACATGCCATTTGGTCACTGAAGGCTAACATCACCAACATTAGCAGAAGAGCACATCCTTTTTTGAGAAGCACATCCTAAAAATTTAAGGGTCAGTCAGCTGTGATGAAGCAGTAGACGTATCTCAATGCGGCAACTGAGATGGTTTGTCTGTACCTATGGAGAAAGAGTTCACTGTGAAGTCTTCCCATCACCAACCCTCACCCATCACGTCACATGCCTCTTAACCTACACTACCCCGGCTGTAAAAGGTACTCATCTCTGAATTAAAATTATGATCCTGATTTAATCCATATTTCACATCAATAGATGTATGCTAATGAACTGTAGTTAAAAAAAAAAAAAAAAAGGCAAAAGCCACGAGGGTAAGCTTGTAGATAAAGATGGTTTCATAGTATAATTTCTGATATTGGACACTGGCTAGTGATTTTTCTAAATGTATTTTCTAAACAGGAGCCTGAAACATGATGCACACCTAAGGAGTTTAGCAGTAGAACAGCTTTCTGAACCGCTACTTCCATTATTTCTTATTCAGGTTGCACAGGTTTTAAAGAAATCATAAATATAAAATATATTTTTCCCTATCATTAGCTAAACACAGTCTCTCAGGAAACAATATTGAGACCAAAATACTTGAACAGTTACAAATTCATGGATTACTTTCTTCAAAACTGTTCTTAAAAATGGAAATTGAATGGAAATATGGGCACTATTTTCCCCTGAAGAAATAATACTAACTTTTTGTCTCCATGGTAAGTTTCCCTATGGCACTGTTCACTGGATAGTGAACTATCTGGGCTATAACTCCAGCCATTTTGATTTTTCTTCCAACTCTGTGACTACCCATGTTAGGCTGTGGATCCACAGAAACACCAGAAACTGCAAATTTCCTTGAACCAGACGAAAAATTTCATAGCCGCATGACACAAAGCACTGAATTGGTGTTCACTTACTCTTCCAAAACATGAAAAGCACCCAAAACATTTTCAAGAGGAAATTTTGTTCCAACAGCCATAATCTATCTTCCCGTGGCTATCATGAAGCCAACTCAAAGCATAAAAGCAGCATAAGCACTGTACTTTGTGTTTTGGCAGAAGTAGCATGCCCGCATCTGATCAGATCACATCAGCCCTGCCAGATGATGCGGTAGGGCAGGCTGGAATTAACCAGCTCAGGGCACGGCCTTGTTCCACTGCTCTGCACCTGATTTTCTTTGCACCGTCCAACCTATTTAGATATTTGAGAACTAAAAGGCAGGAAGCATTAAGCCATGTGTTTGTAGAGAATGTAGCACAATGTCTTAACGAAGGTTTTGTATCTCACATCACAAATGGGAATCTGACAAAAAAAAGGGGGAGAAACCATAAGTTACATAGAGTTCCTTTCTTTTGCATACTAAGATTTCATATGTGTTAGAGCTGGCATTTTATATTGATTTATAAAATTATCAGAAAGCAAGTACGGAGTTTTCAGACTGAGAGAACCCTCTGCATTGTATGAATGGAGAGATGATCCTCAGGTTAGATCAGTTCTGTCACAACAGACTCTGACATTAAATATCACTTTCAGCATTTCTCACCAGAAAAACATTGATGTAGTCAGTGTCCCCATCAACACCTGAGCAGGGGACTCTCTCCCAGCTACAGCTCAGCAGAACACGAAATTAATGAATCAGGATTTGGCAAGCACACGCTGCTGATCACAGCCACCTAGTGCACACTCATCAGTACCCGTCCCTGCTCTGCTCTTGCTGCTCCACTGGCTCCCTGTGAAGCCTCCCCTCAGACAGTGCTGGAGTGCCAGTAAAATTGTCCATGCGGCTGGAATTGTAACTCTCTGACCGCACCCGTCGCGGGCAGGTAACCTGAAAACTGAGACACGTGCTGACATAGTCCTGCTATTTCCACACTGGAGGGGATGGGGGTGTGAGAAGGATATTTGCCAGCAGTCATTGAGACACTGCATTATTCTTCTCTGAGACATCTGCTGGGAATCTGTGGTTAAAATATGCTCTGCTGGGAAATAAACCATATATAACAATTAAAAAAAGCATTGTGCTTCTAATAATTTAGACTATTAAAGATAAATAAGGATTTTAAATATTCAGTATTCAAGCACTCACTTATGATATTTGTGTTACGTGTCAGTTAGTTTAGACAGTAAAAATAAACTGTACAGTTCTTTCTTATGAAATAAGAAAGGAAAACCACTTTCTGCTTCTCATGCAGTAGTCCAGCATATTTGAGTTTGTTCCACAAATTGTAGAGAAGTTTTTAAAGAAATGAAAGAAGCGCTTACATCTGAAAAATTTTGTTTTACAGAAAAGGTATTCTAAAAGCACGATTCCTCTTAGATTTTGTTGATGAGTTAACTTTCCTTATAAGAAACAAACCACTGCTAAAACTGAGACCTGCACTAAGGAAGCAATTAACACACCTCAGTCTCTGCATCCCAGGCAAAACTGTCAGGCAAAGCCAGAAGTACAGTCCTAATGAAGCCCTCAGAACAGGCCTTAAGCAATGTTGCCTTGGTGCTCCTCGTCTGCACATGGGAGTATGTCACCCCAGACAGGGAAACCTCAGATCAGAGGTTGGTCTCTCCAAGGGAAAAAAACATCAACTCCCGGAACAGATTCATTCCACTCCTACAAGTCCTCGGGGATAAACAATACAGGGATGGCTCTTGCTCAAGGCAACATCACATACAGACAACACAGTGATGAGCCCAGAATAAATACCAAGATTGTAAAATTGATCTACTGAGCAAAGAAATTCAGCTCTGACATGAAAGACAAACCAGAGTGAAAAAACTCCAGACTCGGCAAATTACAATCCTAAAAGAAGGTTTATTCACAGCCAATGGGGACATTGGAATGCCTCATTTCAGGATAGCAGAGGTACAGCCAACTGCCGTAAGCTGCAGAAGACAGATATACAAGATGGACAAAGTCTGCTCTTGAAAGCAACCTCCAAATACCATGCTTCCAGTTTTAGGAAAGCAGAGGAAGAAATCAATTTTCATTAGGCTCCACAAAGGGTAAGCCACATTACCTTCACCGTGACTCAGACAGAAGACAGATCTCCATTTTGCTTTGTGTACCTGACTTCTGCATGGTCTGTGTAAACTATTCTCACTTGGACACTGTGAATGCTATCTAACGGGTATCATGCATCTAGCCCATTGGCCATGTGTTTACCTTGAAATTATTACACCCTCCAAAAAATCATACCTTTGGGCCTCTGTAGCACAACCCAGATAGCTCAATATTGCTTTAACACACCACAAAAAATGTGTTTTTAAAACTTTTCTTCAGTGGCAGTTTTGAGAAACAACCTCCATCTATTCACACAACTGGACAGACTGAAAGGCTGGAAGACCAACAAAACAAAATTACAAAAGCACTGCAACAACTAATCATGCATAAGCAACTGGTGGAACCAGACATAAGACTGAAACTAGTGACATAACATTTATCAGAGCCTCTCATATTCAAACCAGTGTATCCTCAGGTCTTCTTAACTTGGCTTTTCGGTCCTTCAATGACTTTGGTTTTATTCTTATGCTTCCCTGTGTAAATACAGTAACATTCATACCCTATTTTTGCTGAAAGCTGGTGCTCAGATGTAGAAAATACAGTTTTCATGTGGACAACAATTCTGATTTGAAATCTGTCACACTAGGGCTCATTTATGTTTTTAAGTAACATCAGAGCCACACTGGAAGTGCTGTAGAGGTTCTGTATATGATTTAATGTGTCCAAAAACCCCGTTCTGTCAAGCGGAACAAAATTCCCTTCTGCAAATCCATGTTAAAATCACCTCCACATCACTTGTAAACACTGAACTAGCAACCTAACTGCCTATTTTATTGCTTCCACCTGCTGAAACCAGCCCTGCACATTACACTTTCACTTTAGTATTAAAAAATCCGCAACCAGATGCTTATGCAACATCCAAAAAAAATAAAAAAGAAAAAAAACAGTCTTCACCACCACCTAATCAGGACATAGGGCTGTTTCAGGCACATGTAATGGGATACAGAACCTTCCAGTTGGGTTTCTAGCCTGAGTTCAAGCCAGAGTAATCACTAACAAATATTCTTGCCATACAAGAACCCAAGGCCCACGCTGGTCTCTTACCAATGTGAAACAGGGATCTAAACACAGACTATTTCTTCACAGGTGTCTCATGCCACAGAATTCATCATCACAAGGAAGGCCATTTTGGCAGCCCAGGGGTCAGAGTTGGCTGTCAAGGCAATTTTATCTGAGAAGGTACAGCAATTGGAAAACTGACTGCTGCTGTGTATTTGCAGTGGGAATGCAGAGACAGAACAGGCCTGCTAGGGTTTATGATGTCAGCTCTAGCACTGTGCACACAAATCTGTGATGATCTGGTCCCCAGACACCTGGCAGAAAATAAGTGTCCCCAAGCACATCGAAGTTATCCAAAAATGCAGTCAGCATGCAAGTGAGCTAGCCTAACAGTTAAGCCTAAGTTAGCCCCTTTTGTCCCAGAGGTTGTCCTGAGCAAAAGGGAAAGCACTGGCACTTCTAAACTGCCAAAATATTGAAAGGCAGCAGCCCCTCTGGTGAGCATCCAGGCACAGCACTATACAGCAGGAGGGATCTCACATGCTGAAATGGCAATAGCCTAACATATGTTCCATTTAGTATGTTTAATTGACAACCTGAAATAAAAGTCGGCTGTGGGAGTAAAGACAGATAAGGGTGAGGGGAAACCACCTCCTAGACAAGACTTTATAAATTACAAGATCTTAATTACATTAAATGCATTATGGTACCATATGCACATCCCTAATATGGCAGAGAAGGAGGAAATAGGACTAGATGCTAAAACTGGAAGTTGAAGGGCTAAATTCTAGACTAGATCTCTTAGAAAGTTTCTGAACCACTTTGTCCTAGATTAGCCATCCATAAAACAAAGGCAATAATCCTTTCCTCACAGGGGTGTTGAGAGGTTTAATTAATTAATGTTTGCAAAGTCCATTGAGATTTCTGACTGATATTTGAAGTAATTCGGAGTACTTTTTAAATGTACTTTTTCCTTCTACTGCACCACTCAAATGTTGTCATATTAAGATATCCAAAGGAGAAGAAGATGGAAAGAAACTGCATGGAGATACACACACAAACTAGTGGGAAAAAAACCAACCCAGCAAACTCAGCACTTCAAATCCACTGCTGTCCCATCAAAGCTGTCAGAATACTGCCACTTCTACAGATGAAGAAGAATGTGTTTGTCCAAACACCTGCCACCTTTACCTTGCAGATGTGTTAAACTTAGATATTTTTGCCTGTAGCACCATGTTGGTAAACAACAAGGTAATAAATGGCAGAAATAACAGGCAGTCATGTCAGGTTGATTGGATCACCAGAAAAGGTGAAGGGGAGAAGAGCAAAGGAATGAAAACACCAAAAGAGAACCAGAAAGTGAGAAGAGAGCGCTGGACAGGGAAAGTGGCAAGTTGAGTGTAAGAAGAAGCCAATCATTAATAAGAGACTCCACGCACAGAGGTATTCTATGAAATGCATTCCCACAGATGCACAGGTACACTGGAATACATTATCCAGAGAGACTAGTCTAGCGTGAACAAGGCCACGTATGTGTCCCAGTGCCACAGACAAACTGAATATTGGACACTCTTAAACGCACAAGCACACACAAGGAGCTGCTTGATACCTGAGCTGGGATTTCTCAGTCTCTACATTGTCCCCCATCTCGGAGCAAAACCTTTGTGTGGCCGGTTTCTGTAGGGGGCGTTTGTGGGTTCTGAGATACAATCAAAACGCAGACAGAGGAAATGCAAATGTCATTCAGCTCCCGTTCATTGTCAGGAAGGACACATGAGGATAAAACACTGTGCATTGCATCCCTCCCTTATTATGTGTCCTACTGCTTTTGTCCTAATTTATCCCATGCATAATTTATTCACATGTGTATTGTTTCCCGATAAGCAACTTTAAAGAATAAGTGAAAATTATAAAATGTTTTATTAAACAAGTTGTCAACAAAATTGCAGATGGTGTCAGACAGCCAGTACCAATTCTGCTTCCTCCACATAGCCTTTAGTACTTTAAAAGGCACACCGAGAAAAGCGAACCCAGCACTTGATGTCTATTGTTTCCTTCTCTCACACCCCCCAGGGGCGAGGAGAGGAGAAGGGAGCTAATTATAAACGGCCTTATCCTGTCCTCCCCGACTTTAGCAGCAGCAGCGGGATCGGGCCCCAGTTCATTTCGGCACAAGCAGCCCTTCGGCAGGATCCGCCGCGACTGCTGGGAGCCCCACGGTGCCGCGAAGTGCGAGGCGACGAGGCGAGGTCCCATCCGCCGGCGGGGCGGGGGCCGGGGTCGCCCGGCATATTCCTGGGGCCGCAGCCGCTCCCGGGATCTCCCCGCTTCCCACCCGCCCTCCCCAGAGACCACCGAACCCGGGCTTCCCCGCCACCGGCAACACCCGTCCGCGGCTGTTCCCGGCCCAGGTGCGGAGCCGGGCGGTGCGGCCCCCGGGGTGCGGTGCCTGCGCCAGAGCAGCGCCCGGCGGCCGGGAGGGGCGCGGGAAGAAATCGCCCTCGCCTGCACAAGCGTCAAACCTGCCGTCGAACGGGGGGGCAACGCCGCCTCTTCCGCGCCGTTTTCGGAGCGTGTTCCGTCCCTCGCCACCCACCCATGAGGATACTCGGACTTCTTTGATTAACCCCCTGGCAACTGCGCTCCCCTCTCCCCGCGGATTCTCGTACCCGAGAGGACGGGTAAATGAAAGCAAAGGTTTTCTGCCAGGACAGAGCAGGAGATAAACATGTCAGCACCCCTTCCAGCTCGAGGCTTTCCTTTCCCTCCGGATCGCAGAGAGACAGCCGCAGGAATCCCTGGAAAAACCTTCAAGTGTTTTTCCAACTCCAGCCGGAGAGACTTGAGTTGGAAAAAAAAGAAAAAAAAAGAAAAGAAAAATCTCGCAGCCCTAATTTCATCTCAGAAAACTCGAAGGTATAAAAACACCCACTCAGCGCAGCCAGAAAGTGCAAACGAAGCGTCACCGCCAGGTACTCTGCTTCCCTGCTTTACTAGCAAGAGCGCTGCCCCCGTTAGCAGGGAAGTCGTTTGAAAAAGGTTAAGATAGCTCCTCTCCCCACATACGGTGCCAAATCCCACTCTCCCTAATGCCTTCGGGGATTAGCGGCGTGCGCTGCAGACCACAAGGAAAATAAAGGACGCGATCCAGAAGACGACAACCGGCTCCCGCGGTCCCCCTCAGAAATCAGCCTTATTTGCAGACCGGGAACCCCGGAATACCTCCGCAGCAGGAGTACCTGCCCCCTTCCTCCCCCCCTCTCTCGAGAAGGGGTCAGACCCCGTTCGCGCAGCCCTCGGCGGCTTGTGCCCGCTCTCAAGATGGAAACACAATCAACTCCCTTCCCCACTTTGAAAAGCGAAAGCCTGTCATATGCAAAACAGATCTCCAGACTTCCTGCCCCAAATCAGCGACCGGCAGTCCCGAGCCATTCATTTCACCCAAGTCTGCTTCCCTCCCTCTCCTCTTCCCTCCCTCTCCCGTAGGAACGCCGAGGCGCGCCGGCAGTGCCCCCGCTGCCCCGCTTTTCCGACCGTCCAGCCTTGGAGCGAGGGGGGACTCTCCGCTCCCCTTCGCCAAGACATCGCAACTCCCCAAAGATTTGCGGAGGCAACTCCGAGCCGCGGTAAGAGCGCGGAGGCTCCGCGCTCCGAGCGCCCCCCCGGGCCGGTGCTTGCCCCGCGGGGCGAGCCCGGGGGGCAGCGCGGCCAGGACGTGTCAAGTGCGCGCACCCCGCGGGACGCGGCCGCCGCCGGCCCCGCGCTGCGCCCCGGGAGCGCCGGGCGGGCATCCCGCCGCCGCCGCCCCGCCGCCCCCCGCCCCGCGCCCGGGCTCCAATTAACCCGACAATTTTTTCCTCGTTAATTTCGGCGCGAGCCGCGGGGATGTGTTGCACAAAAAACGAGCGAGTCGCTGGGGCAGAAAGGAGGGCGGAAGGAGGGACCCGCCGGGAGGCTGCCGGCACCCGGCTCCAGCTGGCAGCCAGCGCCGGAAAGGCGCCTTTTTTCATATTTAAACCACGCGGAATATGTACATTTTTGATTCCTACTTACGCTTTCAGGGGGTTGTGAATGACAGTCGCCATTTTGCTACAATGTAACAGAATATTGTGTCTCGGAGTTCTAAAGGTTCGCTCAGGGGAAGCGGCCAGCCAATGGCAGCGCGGCATACCGGCCCGCCGGCCAATGGCGCGGCGGGGGCGGGGCCGGGGCGCTGCTGGTTATTAGGGGAGCTGTCAAAGCCCAGAGGTCACTCCCTCTCCCTGGAACTGCTGCCGAGCAGGTCTTAAAGGGGCAGCGCCGCCGCCGGGGCCGCCGCCGCGCCGTGGGGCACCCAGGGGCTCGGGGCGGCCGGGGGGACACTTCCCCGCCGCTCTCCAGCTCCGGTTCTAACGCTCCGCGCCGCGAGAGGGAAAGCCCGGCTCGCTCCTCGCCCCCTCGCACGGCCGCCGCTGCCCCCCGTTCCGCAGGCGGAGTGCCCCGCTGGGGGAGCGAGCCCGCGCCGCCCGCTCGCTCCGCACGCTGCCCGCCAGCGTCCTCCCCGGGCTGCTTCCCTTGCTCCACAGCCGCGCTCCCCACCAGGTCTCCGTGAGCCGCCGGCGCTGGCAGCGGCTTCAGGGAAACGCCGCTCCCCCTCCCACAGGAATTTCCCTCTCCCTGTCAGTCATCCCGGCCCGCAGCCCCTGCGCCCTTACATAACGCGCGGCGGCCGGACCGCCCGGCCGGCCGGCCGGCCCTGCACAGCCCGGCTCGGCTCTCCCAGAGCAACTTCTGGCGCGCCGGGAGCCGGCCCTCCGCTCCCTCTGGCACCGGGAGCCGCGGGGGAAAGAGCCCTGACCCGCGTTCCCCCGGATAGGCGAGGAGAGGAGAGGGAGGCTGGACCCCGAGCGCGACTGGGAGCAGGCAGAGTCCATTCCTGGGGAGGCAGCAAACTCCAGGAAGTCTGGGCTTACCTGCAACTAATTAAAGGAGCTTGCAAATGAATTATGGAGCATGACCCGAGTGATTTAAGAGGTGTCAGTCCTAATCTCACTCTTAGAAGTAAATCCACTGAAGTTCACGAAATTATGCCAGTGTAAATTAGGCGTCAACAAGAGCAGAATCAAACCAAGAAGTTTCCTCCTTGTCTGATAGTAACGTCAGCTTTGTCATCTTATACTTCTTTTTCTCCCTCAAAGGTCTCATCTTTGTTCAGGCATCCTTCTATCCCTTTAAAAAACAACCAACCACCACCAAAACCAAGGCTGCTTCCCCATTATTCACATCTATATTACCAGAAGAAACTCAACTAAAGACAATTAAATCACACTGCTGTAAAAGCAGTAAAAGGGAGGAGACTAGAGAACTAACTTGATTCACAACTTAAAGAATAAAAGAATGAAAGTAAGGATGTTTGTGAGATACTAGGGTGTTAACAGACATAGAAATAGCAATCTTCCTGAGCTAGTGGGCTGAAATTGAAAAGGTGAAGCAAACAAAATTTCTCTTGCTCAACTGTTTGACAAAATTAAACTCTCCAATACTGAGGCAAAAGAGAAGGATGGAGAACAGAAAGATAGAGAAATTATTATTCACAGTGAGAAGGGGGAGATGAGAGTAATGCAGCAGTTTCCCATTCATTAAGGTTAATCAAAAGTTTGCAAAAAGTTGAAGTTTAAGGTCTGTCTAGGGTCCCTCTTTCCAAAACACTGCCTACTCCAGCTACTAGGTCAACCTAGGTACTGTGCCAGGCATATATCCCTGGAGGGAATTATCTCTTCCATCAAAGCAATCTAAGCCATTTGGTTACAGGCACTGCTTAGGAGAAATAAGCTTTCTGTCAGCTGGAGAGTTGCCAAGACGCTGAGATCTATCCCAAAACAGTTCTGGGAAGTAATCTTTAAGAACGTTTCCATTATCATATTACATTATATTATTTAATATAGTAGTAGCCCAGGTGACATTGAATGTGACTTCAGACCCTCCTGTTCAGTACTCTCACTGCTCACAGGAAAAGCTAACCACAAACTGCCGAGTTGTCATAAGCACACAGTTGATGTACGTGCTGCAAAGAAACAAACGGCTCAGCAGGCACCTGAACCGGTGACCGTGCACTAGCAACCTATACTGCATCTCGCTATTACAAGGATTTCTGGTTTGACTTTTCATATTGCCACAACATTCACTCAATGGCAAACATTTTAGCAAGCATTTACCCCCGGGTAGATGGAGCTCGTCAGCCCCTAAGGCCATCCATCTAAGAGAAGGTCACTCTAAACAAACCTACGTCC
>JAWWLV010000179.1:27464505-27480919 GCA_035041135.1 Platyrinchus mystaceus | reverse complement strand
CACAGTTGATGTACGTGCTGCAAAGAAACAAACGGCTCAGCAGGCACCTGAACCGGTGACCGTGCACTAGCAACCTACACTGCATCTCGCTATTACAAGGATGTCTGGTTTGACTTTTCATATTGCCACAACATTCACTCAATGGCAAACATTTTAGCAAGCATTTACCCCAGCATGGGCAATATTCACTTGTGGGATAACGACGACTTTGCTTCACACATAAGAAAAAATAGCCTGGGACCGTAACACAGTGAAGAACCGGAGACAGATTTGTGCGACTGAGAGAGGGCCCTAAAATCCAGTCAAGCTCTAGAAAGCCCTGAGATTTTCTAATGCAAACTGGTGACATTTTCAGAAAATCAAGAAAACCTGCTTGAGGTCATTTTTAGGAGTTTAATGAGTCCCTCTGGACCTGTTTTGTTGGATATATAGGCCCATTCCTGCTCTTCAGGCAAAGAGCTCTTGGTACAGCTTGGCAGGGAACGTATTGCAAAAATGGGATTAAGCCACACGTGCTTCCCTGGCTGCTCCTGTTATTCAGACGTTGGGCCTTTATCAGTTACCAGCAAAAGCAACGAACAGTGAGAACAGGCACGGATGACCTTGGATTGCTGATAGCCCTTTTCCCAGGCAGACCCCACGCTCCTGGCCAAGGAGAACCAGTCAACAGCACTGCCTCACTCAGAGGAATCTCCAGGACGCCCAAGGACAGAGCTGCCATATCAGCACAGCGGGAAGTCTCACCCACGGTAATAAAGACATCAGGCTTTGTTCACATGTCCATATAATTTTCCTACCGTGTGTTTCATTTAGAAAAAAAAGAGGCACAGAGCACTGAGTGGCATTTTGCTTTTAACAAACCATATATTTTGTTTACATGGTCACTACTTGCAAACAGGGGGAACATCACAAACCTTTATTAATAAAAATTTCATGCCATGCCATAGTTACCTCCATTTTCACATACACACCAGTCCAGCAGCAGCAGATCATTTATGAGCTAAATTTTTAGATTAAATTTTCCTCTGATTTTAGTGTACTGTAAGTCACTAATCAGTAGTGTTGCTGTTGTTTTACACCCTACAGGACCAACACATCTGAAACACACTCAATTACACGTATGCTGAGTTACAACTTTAGGATTTTTACAGTTCTACATAGCTACTGTTAGTTTAATTTAGGCTAACCTGAAACATATCTAGGAGGCTGCAAGAAAGCATAATTTAGAAGTAAATAATTTAGAAATATTTTGCATTAAAAAAACCTAGCTGGGTGTATTTTTAACTAGAGGTTGCCAAATGTTCGGACAGCCAACATAAAAATTTTGAAAAAGGAAGGTAAGTTTTGACTAGTGGGGTAAGATCTATAACATTAACACAAGACATAGGCATACTGCATTAGAGTGAGCAGGGCTTTAGAAGGTAGAGTCCACCACCTCACCTCCAGTCCCTGATACAGAACTATACCTGATCTCTACCCAAGTAGAACAGTGTTGTATCTTCTCAGTGTACTGGGAAGTGTAATGTCTCATAGAATATAACACTGCTTTCCTGATCCACCTCTGTTTCAAACATTTTTACTATTTACATAATGCAAGCACGTTGACAATTTCTGTGAGGTCTCAACAATATTCCTGTTCCCCCTGGAAAGCCTTATTTTGGCTGACAATATATTTCACTGTGAAAGAATTTTTACCTGATATTTATTATCTCCCCCTTTCCTTTTTATCTTATTAGGTTTAATGTAGAGTTACTCTTTTCTGGAGGGAGGGAAGGTTAGGTTCTTGTTATACATTCCTCAACTCTTGTGAATTGGAAAGTGAAACAAACTAGACACTGACACTGAAAACCACAAATCTAATTTTGCTATGGAGGGAAACATAAAAGACAAAGCTGGAAAAAAAAAAGAAGTGGCTTCTGGTAGATGAACAACAGTTTAATGTTCTCAGATATTTCCAGTAATATACAATTTTCTTTTCTTTATATATATATTAATATTCAAAGTACCAGATTCAAATAGCTCTAAATATGAGAGTAGTAACATAGTTTGTTACAGCAAAACAGGGCCCCACATGCACAGATATCCTGCAAGAAATTTGAAGTCTTAACCCCTTTTTATTTATTAAAGCTGTGCAGGCATCTCTCATACACTGTTTCTTGTCAGCCCTCCTCCTCACTTTCTTTGATCTTTATCAATAGTTGCTTAGCTGAAAGAGGAGGAAAAGATATCAGAGTGTCAATGTTACAGACTCAACACCAGCCCTCTATAGACACATCACCAAAAAATTTACGTAGTCAGCATAACAAAGATAACTATGGAGCTACACAGAGGAAAAATTGGCGCCAACAAATCATTCTTCACAACAATGGGAATTGCATTCTTGGAAGGGACCTCAAATTTTTTTTTTTTTTCTAAGCAAAATTTCCCCTGTATAGCTATAGCAATAATTCTTGGATGCCTTTAGTCTAGCTTGATTTCAGGCCTGATTCTGACTTCCCAAAGTTTTAATTTTTGTATTCACTATGCAATTTTCTATCAGGTACACCTGGATTACTTCTTTCCCAACGTCTGGACTCAAGCCCCTTTATTTCTTAGTGGGATGTTTTCATTAAAAATAAATATCTTTTAACACTAAAGAAGAGTCTCTACTATTAAAAAATACATTGAGGCCTCAATCTGAAGCTTTCAAAAGTTTGGGGAGACAGAATTTTTTTAAGGTTCTAGAGTCTGGCTCAAATCTGTCCTCAATTTAACAAACTGCTAAAAATCTATTTAGTGTGGCTTCCAGAAGATTCTTTGTCATGCATTGTTCTTAAATTTCCCCAACAACGGAAAAAAATGTTACAAACAAGCTACTTCAAAAGGGAAATACAACTTTGTTGTAGCCACTGCAATACCATAGTAATAATAGGGAAAGGAATCTAATAAAACAGACACATGCTCTGAAGAGCACACATTCAGTAACTATGGTCATCCTCTTCATGAGGGGAGTCACTGGTAAAATTTAGAGGGACAAAACTGAATTCACATCACAAAGCTCATGATTTACACATCCAGGGTCACAGGTCTGTCTGCCTTATTTCTTAAGTGAGTAATTACCTGGGGGTGGGGGGTGGGGGGGTGGATTAAAGGAAAAAAACAATAAATAAAAATAAAATAATAAAAGTAAAGGAATAAAGAAAAATAAAGGAATAAAGAAAAATAAAACCTCTTTGGGAGTTCTTTCCACTCCTTCCGGCATTAAAGGTAGGGAAAAGTGTTTCTACAGTACATCCATTAATGGGATAAAGAGGTGGTACCCTGATTCATCCAAAATAATGCTGTCTCCTGTCTCCATCTATTCCTGATGCACGGATGGAACAGAATTTCTAAGGTGCCTTAAATTTTGGAAGGAGTCGGTGGTATAGATTAGGGCACAATTAATAGGCAGAATCTGACTCTATAAAAAAGGTCCTCATCACTACTCTGAATGGAGTCCTGAGATACTGTCTACCTATGGTTTTCACCATCTTTAAAGACAGACTTCAAATGTGGCCTAGAAGTGGTGCAACATGACATCCTCTTGCCTGTGAGGAGAAAACAGAATATAATACCTTGTTAATCAATCTAATCTCTAATAGCCACAGACCACACACCATAATTTCATAATTATGATTTTAAGACAGGTTTAGTATTTGAATTGAGAATAATGAATAGCACTCTACCTGAGAGAATTAACAGCTGAGAAAAACATAAAACTGCCACATTCATCCAAAGAGAGTGCTAACTTTGAATCTGCTGTTGATTTGAACAGCTTCACCTTTTCTTCCTTACTGATGAGACCATCTCAAAGAAAGGAATGAGTATGTGACTATCTGCTTGCTACACTGTGGAGATATTTTTTTTTTTTTTTAGTAGAGTGGGCAGAATTGAACTGTCCAGACATAGCCTGAATGTGATGACCTGTTTTCTTTCAGTATTCAAGCTTTCTTGTTTACTGAGTGTATTTTGGTCTTTGGAACAAACACCATCATAAGCAGGCTGCTTTTGTAGCACCTACAGGAGTTATACAGCTTAAAACAAACCCATTGTTTTTAACTACTCCAAAAATTAGATTTAGCATGAAAATGTCTCACCTGCTAATGGTTTGTTTTTTTGGTTTTTTTTTAGTTTAATACTATTTGTGAAATGGGTTTATTCTCAAGGGGGTTTTTTTATAATTTTAATAACACCTTCAAGAGTTTCACCCCCTCTTCCATATAAATAGGGAACACTTACAGTATTGCATCCTTTAATTTTTTTCTTTCCTTGTGTTTTGTTCCATTATTTTCAAAACAATCTGTAACTTAAAATATCTTCCGCTTTGTAAAAATTCGAAGAAAAAATCGGATGGGGTGGTTGCAGAGGAAAGAAAAACATTCACAAAAACAGTAGTTTGGAATCAGTGAGGGGATAAGAAGGCACTAGCTCATTTTATTGCATTGATTGACCAAACACCGGAGGAAAATGCAAGTAAGGAGGAAGTAAGACAACTCTTGTTTAACTATGGTTTAAATCCTGTTAAATAGAAACAGCTTTAAAAGTGTCACAAAATTGCTTTTCTATTTCCCATCCATCTTTACATTGGTAGAGAAGAGAAACAACAGAAAGGTACAGACTGACCTGCCTAAAATACTGGTTTAGGTCAAGTCTAACTTTAAACGTTGATGACTGCAAATTTCAGTGAACAAATGAAGTACTGGTATAACATAAAATTGTTCCTGGGAACCTTTTAGAGTAAGTTATTGCAGTCAATGTCACAGTGGAGCCAGCCCTGATTTACTTGCCTACAAATCTCCCCATTTTGAGCCTATGGAACTAATCTGATACAGCTTTCCCCAATCCAGGCAGGATCTCAGATTAGAATTCTCCCCTTCAGAATCATTTTGAGGATACTTTTTAACAGTAAAATCCCTTACATAAAACCAGTGTTGCCACGGGCAATGCTTTACTTGTTGGGCTTTCTTGTTTGTTTTCTTGTTTGTTTATTTTTTAAGCAAGGGCGGAGCAGCTTTGCTGTCACCTTTTGCGAATGCAGCGGCCACCTCTCCAGCAGGAAGCTCTGCCACACAACTCTTACTCCAGCAACTCTTCCCACACATCTAAGCCCTGGTGTCAAGTCTTCTACTCGTTCAGCTTTTGCTTGAGTTGACAGGCCTTTGCTGACACTGGTACTCTGTGCTGCCTCAGCAGAAAGCACCTAAGAAGAACTTGTCAAAGTTTATTATGAAATTCCAAGCAAAGAAAAAAAGGCTCATGGGATACTACTTGATGCAAGGCCCATAATTTTACTCCCACAGATGATGCTTATTAGGCTATTTCTAAGACTATCCTGTGGAGTCTTCATGCCTAGTGCAGGTTTACCAGCCATATACAGACATAGCGACAGTTTCTCATCTTTCATGTGTATTACTGATATGGTCCTACTGACTTTAGCTACTATTTATCCCAGTATCCACAAGAGAAGGCTCATTCCAAAACCCACAGTTAACAACTGTTACCGGGGAGCTCAAGTAGGCTACAGAGGCTCAAGCTCCCTAACCAATATAACCATGAACCATGCACTCTATCACTCACATTAGCTACAAGTGGCATTCATGTATACATATGTGACACATCTTCAGATCTCAGGCTGATAGGACAGAAAAGATTGCTACCCAAGAGCTGAGAGCAGAATACAAGTCTAAACACAACACCATCACATAAAGCCTACACTTTCCATCATGTCAACTGTGCCACATGCAGAAAATCCAAGTTTCCTACCTTGCTACTCCTTCCAACTTCTACCTCTAATGGGACATTTTTTGTTTGTTTAAAAAGTCAACAGCCAGCTAGGAGCATGCCAGTCTGTACATTTGAAAAAAGAAGGCACAAGCATCTTCAACATCAGAAAAAAAATCCCACCAAACATACCCAATGAAACCTCATAGGATTTAGAATGTTTTGGCACCTTTCATGCCCAGGAATGATTGAGCACTACAGTTTTTAAACTGAGCAAAGCTTTGTAAAGCTACGTGTAAGATCAGTCACCTACTTGATATATGTTGAATTCTGCACTCACTCACAAAACCCAGAAGGTTTGCCAATCTCAGACATAGCAGAATGCTTCCTCTCATCTGGTGTCTACGGCTACAGTCCTTATGAAATATGAATTAAAATCATTAGGGCAACTTTGATAAAATAAAAACATCTACAAAGAACAATATTGCAGTTGATGCTGCAATGCTCCATCTTGCACAAAGTAGAATAGCTTACCAAATTATTTTCTTAGGAGAGATTCTCCCTGCTTGGCTCCTGCAAGCATCAGCATCACACTACAAAATGCAAGCAAGCAAGAATCCGGCTTTCAAGAAACCTGTGCAGCCAATGGCCACAAAATAAAGCCGTACGATTGATTACCCAGATTACAATGCTCCACAAATCGTATAGCAAGCATAACCAACCTGCATTCTTTTCCACTCTTCTTCAGCTCTGCAACAGCTTATTACTCCTTACAAGCCATTGGCTAGTTCTTCTTCAAGCTCTTTTTATTAAAACCTTTTATCTCTCCACACAGTAATAATTTCTCCTAGCATCATGACCATCCACTTTTTTTTGCTCTTCTAGACATATGCTTTGGCCATATCCACTTCAGGAGAAGGGGAAGAATAGCACCAGAACGCTCTGAGTTGTACTTGCACTTGCTGTGGGAGAGAGGTGCTTCTTGCTTAAGATCATTCTGATATCAGAAAAGCGATGGTTTCCCTTTCTCTATTTATATACTTGGAATAATTCACTAGCAACACTTTTCCCAGCTAAATGCATGCCCACCTCCTGAAATGGATTCAACCTTCTGGGGCATGGAGGTTACACAACAAGGGTCAGTGTGAAAAGCCTACTGCCAGAGACATGCAGCTGTTTCCCTCACTCACACTCCCTCCTTCTGATTGTTGAACATGAGAATCCCAGTTGTATTCCAGATACAAATGCAAGCATGTTATATTCCAAAGCCGGGCACTATTCCAAAGTGGAGTGCTGAGGACATCCAAGTTTAGCCTACTTGTTACCATAGCCATCAAGAATGCTGGGGCCATAGGCATTCATTTTGCAGTTACTGCATATTTAATGTCACACACACACAAATTAACGTTCTAACCCACTAAAAAAGCTTTGTTTTCAGACCATATTCTTACACAAATATTCTAATACCTCTGCTTAAAGGCTTATGGAAGCCCTGTGCTGTTTCCAAAAATTACATCAAGAAAAGTAGACCCTAGTTCAGCAAAACACTAAGGTATTTGTCTAAGCATAATCATTGATACCATTCATTTGCTAAAGGTGAGCAATACTGTTAAAGACCTTGTGGAAACAAGCCTGGGAAGAGAAGCCACACAGATATCAGACAGGACTGGAAAATAAGTTAGGAAGCAATGGCTGCAGAAACCTGGATGTTATAAAGAAATTATCTAGAATCAGAGTAGTATTATATGACTAATGCAGAGTCACTAAGTCTAAGAGCCCATAACAATAGGACACCTTGGAAAGGCAGACTGGAGTATTTTAGAATGCTCTAATATAGTTGTGTAAGCCTTGATTCACATAGCCTGAATTCCATATGCGTCCCTGTGTCTAGTGTTTCCTATTAGGTAACTCTGGGAGTTACTGGATTCAGGGGCCTAGCTTTGGTCTCCTTAAGGCTGGACGTTTGGGCTACAGATGTTAAAAACAAACAGAAAAACTCCTGCCAGTCAGGTTTCTGTTCCCATTTAGAATAAGCAATTCTAACCTAAAGGCGTGGTTCTGCCAAAGTTGCCTTCAACAGGACGAAGGGTTGTCCAACATTGTCACAATCAAACCCAGTTTATTCTGCCAGTAAGATTTATTCTGCATTACAGTGGTGTGAACTCTAGCAGAATATCATCTCTGTTTATATAGAGGGTTTAAAACATATGCATTCTACTGTTCAGATCTTCTGTGCAAATTTTCATATGGTGTTCTCAAAGTCAACCCAGAGGAGAAACTGGTACTAAAGTTGCTATTACGAATTGAAAGTTCTGACCCAAAAAGAGTCAGCATTTCTTTATATCCCTAAGTGCAGAATTTGGCCCAGACACAGTATTTCTTTATGGAAGCATGTGCTTAATAAAAGCAAAAAGACAGTCTGAAAGAAACCTGCTAAGAGCAACGTGCACGCAATTCCGTCCTGCTACACAGCCATTGCTCAATGTACCTGCTAACTCCCCGAATACACAGTACAATCCTGCGGGTGTGTCCGAATTAAGGCTCGATGTGTATTAAGTACGGCGACTACCTTTGGGCGTGAGGCGTTTGAGGTCACGGAAAACCCTGCACGGCGTGCTCCTGCCTCTTTGCCCTTCCTCCTCCTGCTCCTCCTCCTCCTCCTCCCGCGCGGCGCTCCCCGCCCCGCTCACCTGGCCCTGGCGCGCCCCCGCGCGGCACCGCGGAGCGGCGCTCCTCCACTTTCGGCCGCCGGAGGATTTGAGTGTTGCCGACAGCGAGAGCGAATTTGAGGGGCCTCAAATTCGGCAATAATAATGTTGGGCGACTCTGCGCCTTCACGGCTTCAAAACTCAGAGGGTTCGGTGAGTTTCGTGTTAGGTATGTGGCTTTACGAATTTTCTGTGGAAAACACACCCACACCCACCTGAGCCATGAAAAAGTACCATCAGAAAGCTGCTGGGATTCAGCAACCAAATCCCCATGGATTCCACCTGTATCTCTGCCGTATTTCTTCCTCATCCAGAAGTCAGAGTTGCAGCAGGTAGAAGGGGGGGGGGGGGGGGAAGACCAGTGCACTTCTGCTCTTTGTATTTTCTCTACTAATGTACAAGAGTGGCAGGACAGTGAGAGAAGGATACAGTATCTGTTGTAGGGATGAATTATAATGCAATCCACACAAAGGAGCAGAATTAAAGCTCTTAAGGAAACCTTTGTTCTAGCATCTCCTAATTATTTTTTTGTTTTGGTGGGGAGGGGAGGGATTGGGCAGCTAGACTTTGCAGCCATACTATTACTTTTATTTTTTAATATGTTGTGTATATGGTATCATATCTATATATACCTGTGATGGACTATTGTGTACCATTCTGCTTTTCCCCAGAACACTAAATACATCTACTAGCACCAGGACAAAGACGTTACACCTCAAGACTTATATTTGGACCATACACACACACAGTCTCTCTCCAGCATCTGGGAACGCACATGCAAGCACGAACAGACCTCTAGAGAGCATAATTTAACCTTTGAAGTCAGGCTGGAAGCCTTGGGACCATCTCAAAACTACAATTGAAAACAACTTTAAAAAAAAATTATCAGTGCTATATACACAGCATTATTAGTTTTCATTTTCACCTTGCTTTACTAGTACTGAGATACTCTTTGAAAGCCATTTTTGAAGTGTTTTATCTGCTGTTGCTCTGTTCACTTGAAATCGCAGTTCTGTTTGTAACACTTGAATTATTCATACAGCAACCAACTCTGGTTTTGTATGGATGATGATGATGTTTCAGGTGAAGAACAAAACAAAAGGATCAGAGGAACACTTACACAAAAAGCAGTGTTTTCAGGCCAAAATTTTTAGTCAGGAAAAATCAGGTAAGAGAAGGATGAAAAACACACAAGACATCTCTATAAAGTTTAATAATTTTTCACCATACGATGATCTTTAAAGAAAGATTAACAACCTGTAGTATGGGTCACCCTGGATTTACTACGTATGTCTCAAATAACATGGGACTTTAGTTACAGCCTATAGAGCCAAAGGAGCATACAAGACATTTATTTAAGTCTTAAATCACAAAGAAGCCTGTTACAGTATTTAAATTGGTTTTTCATAAATATGAGTGTCACTCAGTTTATAATACTCTAAAAAAGACAAATCCAATAATATCATCCAATGGAAACCCTTTACAAATGCAAACTTATGATTTCAGGATCAGGTATTTCTTATTTTAAGAGACCATACATTACAGCACTGTTTCCAGTTATCGAAGTAGTTTCAAGCTTTTTATGGAAAGATTAACTCCTTAAATCAGAAAAATTAACACATCAACAATTAATGTGGGGTTTGTTCTTTTTTTTATCTTCAGACAACAAAAAAAACCCCTCCAAACTCTTCCTCCAAGAACAAAGGGTGAACAAAACTTTCAGCCCAACCAATTGTCTTGGGGGGGAGGGGGGGAAGAAATTTAGCAGCCTAAACATTTCAGCCTCTTCCACTTAGCCCAACTTCTACTGAAGTGGACACAGCTTGAAGCTTCATAGCCCTATGAAAAGGATACCATGGCAAAACAGTTTGTCACTGGCCTTGGCATTAACTCACCCGGTGCTATTCTCGAGCATTGTGGAAGCTGGGCAGGACACTTCACACTGATACAGAGCAAATTCCTGCTTTGCTACTCAACCCTCTCAACCCTTCACACCTCAGCCAGCCAGTGGCTGGTGGCAGAGGAGGATGACATCCTACCTGACATGCAGCCCAACAAAAAGCCAGTGACAGTAACCAATCCAGACTGCTGTCCGTGTGTTTGTGAAAAGGGATGTGCATGCAAAGAGTGTACTACAGGAAAGCAGGTGGTGCAACAGGTTGAACCACAGGGCAGTGAAAAAGCCAAATAAATGAAGACCTATAATTTGTCATTAATATTAGAATATTAAAGGAAATAGTCACGTTACTACACCCAAAAATAAGACAGTGCCTGATTCATGCCTCAGATTAATTTAGGTAGTCATATCACAAGTCTGACCCAGAATACTTATAAATTACCAAAAGTAACCTGCATATTATTTTGATGCTTTAAGTCAATAGGTTTGCTTTGGCTCAGCAAAGTTAAGAGGTGCATTTTATGTCTCAGGAGATTTGGTGTTCTTAGATAAGAAACCTTTAAACGCCATTCTAGGATTTAGCACCTAATCCACATTCCATAAAAATAATTCAAGAGCATTAAATAGGCTTTGCATCAGATCTATCAGGGTGTGTCCTCCTACTCCATGGCCAGTCTTGCCTCCTTGCTGCCTACACCGTGACGCACAGCAAAACTGGGGCTGTCTGCAGTTTGTTTGGCCAGCTGAGCAAGCTGGGCCAAGTTACCACAATGGACTACACTGGCCAAGTGTCATGCTTACTGCAACTTTCATGGATGAACAAAGCTGCACAAAACTCAGCACAAGAAAGGAGTGGCTGGGCCATCAGATAGGATTTACTGTCTCAGACACTGTTCCATATACTGCAGGAATAGCAGTGCTACATATGCAGCCAGAGGTTGATGCTAAGTTACCCTTCCACTGGTGCTGTCATCACAAAGTTGTCATGCAAACACAACATAAATGCTGGCCACTTCTCTGAACATAGAAAATGGAAGCGGAAACAGCTGGTTTCACAAGCCAGCGTAGCCTGTTAAAAATGTTTTAAGAAATACCACAGAGGTGACTTTAAATGCTAACATTTATGAGTCCCTTCCTCCTAAAGGGTAGGATACATCTAATATGTTAAGACTAGTACAGTTTAGATAAAAACGGTATCTTTATCACATTGCTTATATCTTTAGATTATATCTACTGTAACACCACTAATACAATGTATTCATGGCACACATTTAGGAAGCAATTGGAAAGCTGTGCATTTCTTCTACCCCACACCTTGCAGACTGCAGCTTACTGCAGGCCAGTGGTACAAGAGACCAACAGATTCTACAGCATTAACTAATCCTGAATAAATTATTTTTAACTGCAACTACCAAGCTCTTATCCTCTTTAGGGACAGCCATGTTCTTTGTGTATGGGCTGCATACAAAAACTTTAATAACATCTTTTTCAGTTCCTGCAGCACTGCTTGCCACAACCAGTAACAGTCAGAAAGAAATCAGGGCCACTTAGTAACCTCTTTCCAGTGAAACTTTTTCTTTCCATCAAACCATTTTGCACTAATTCAGAAAGCCTGTAACCATTTACTATCAGTCACATTACATTTCTAGCATAGTCCTAGTTATTCCATCAGCACTAGAATTGGGAACCTGGAAGTAATGGATTTTTTCCAAGCTCTCCCCTAAAGCAAGCTCCGCTCAGTCTACCTACTGAAAGGGCATTGTAAGGTGTCACAGGGTTTCAGTGACTATTTTCAATTAACCTGCAGAGAAGCTAGGGAACTGAACTTTATTATTCCCACATAACTGAACTCAGGAGGAGTCATCTTTCCCATTTTTTGTTTTGGAGGTTTTCAGAAGATGAGGGGAAGGGGCAGGGGGGGAAGAGAAACTGACTCATAAGACATTAAATGGCAGGTAAAATGTGTGACAAAGTGACATACATTAAAAAGTCCTGACATTGCATGTATGTCTTCAGCCTCTGAACCACTTATTTTCAGTCAAGAACAAGATCTTGGGATATAACCAGGAATTATTTGAGAACAGCTCATTATTGAACCACAAGTCAGAGACAGCACACTCTGAGCACTGTGCCACAACATAAGAATCTATAGGGTGCCAAATTCCTCAATACTTTGTACAGTTGTTAGAGCTAGAAAAGGCACAAAGAAGGGTAACAAGGATGGTCAAAATATATAGAATAATTTCTGTACAGTCAATTTGTGCAAACAAAAAAAAACAAAAATCCTGACTCCTGAGACTGGAAGAGAAGGCTGAGGTAGGTTATATTTGAAGTCTACAATAGGGGGGATAGCATCTGCCATCTGTCCTAAAACAAGATTTTTTTCCATCAAAAAGAATGATCAAAATTAACATAGGAGGTATTTCTTTCCATGGTTAAAAATTAAGTTATGGAATTCCTTGTCAGAAGGTCCTGTGTCTGCAAAAACTGCATGCACTAAAAAAAAAAAAAATTAATGCAGTTAAAATATCAGGTCTGCACCTGATTGTAACGTTTATTTTATCTCTGAAGTCCTGATTTAAGTTATTTACCCAATATAAGCATTTTTAGCTTCCTGTCATGGTATACTCATGCACAGTAAGTATATCCAATGTGCAACCATTACCGAATAATCTGTTTGTTGTTGGGTGATTCTGCCCCATAGAATTCAACCCAAAGAAATTACACTATATAGGTCAAAAACAATTCCAAAACAAAATATAGGTGACCCTCAAACTACTTTCACTTCTTTCTTTCATCTCCATTTAACTTTTTTTGTATTATCCTACAGCCAGTTACTTTAGCTATTCTTCTTTCCTTGGGACCTGCAGAGCTTTCCAGCTCCCAATTAGAAAGTGCTTTGCTCAGGGGTACAACAGCTCAACCAAGCCCATAAGCCATCTTCTATGTTCTACCTCCTCTTTCGATTTCCATCCAATTTCGATTTCCATCCAATTAAGCTGAGACCTAAAGTTTTGCTGTTTGGGCTTGGGTTTGTTTTCTTTGTTTGTTTTTGGAACTGCAAACTGATATATTACATTTTGTATGTGAAACAATTACTGATTCAGTTCTAAAAAGCACATAAGCAGTTTCAGTTGTCTTGAGACTTTTGAAGATCTTACAAAATACTGCTAAGACTACCCTACTCCTGCAGTGTTGTTTTAATTTAGTGGTGGCATATAAATAAACCAAGACATGAGTAGACAATATACACTATCATTATGAGACTAGGTATTTGCAGATTGGTATCCTTAACTTCCCTTCAAACCCTTCCCCTGTCATCAAACAAATCAAAGAACCCACACAAACCCTCTACCAAACACATTGGTATATGGAGACTACTTTCCCATGGTAACCTTCCCTCCTCCCACCCTTCTTCCTTCAGGATGTACTCCTTAAAGTTCTTGAAAGAAATTTGTTCTTCCCACTTTACACGTCAGTAGCAGGAAGGCTCCCACACTCGTTTGCATACACTGAGCTGAGTTTCCTCCTCCTCCTCCTGCTGTGCTCTCCCTGAGAGAGGATTCAGAAGAGAATGAGAGAAGAGTTCTTACCTCATAAAATTTTCATTCCTTTTTCTTTTTTCCTTTTTTTTTTTTTTAAAAAAAGAACACTTGAAACAAGAAATTCCACCACACATCTTCAAAGACAACGAGGTGGGGGGGGAGACTAAGCAAGTCACTCCTGCATCATTCAAACAGTGCTCTTACAAAGGGAACACTACAGCACACAATGCATACAAGACAGTTGAGGAAGCTCATGCTCCAAAACAGCATTGTGTTAATTTACTGTCCATTTCTGAGAACCACACTCACATAATTATAACGCCTCCTTGCACATAAGTCTCACCAATTACTTTCCTTTGGATAGGAGCAGGGTATAGACTTTGAGAAATTATGTGTTAGTAGCTCTGTAACACTGTTTAGTTGCTATAAATTTCAAAGATAAAGTGTTGTTTTCTGAAAGCAAAACACTGACTTCCAGACTGACATCCCCAGAGAAGGGTTTTTTCCCTGCAATATCATCGGTCTCTACATCCATTCACAGCCTTATGTATTTAATATAGAAGTCTACTAAAAAAAGATGATTCCTATGGTCTGTGTCACAAATTTTTCTTCCAGCGGGAAATCAACTGTCAGAGCCCTGACATCTGCTATTGATGTGTAAAAGCAAAGCAGTTCACCTCTCTCTGTATAAAAGTACAACCTTATATCCAAAGCAGACAAGGGAGAGTATGAAGCAACACACAAGATTTTGACCACAGAAGAAAACACTTCCTCGGACACACTGACTAGTTCTTTTCACTGGCAAATTTTAAATACAAGGCTAGAAATCAATCTTGTAACTGCAAGCACTTTGTGTATTGGAGGCCCATAAGATGCACAAATGAGTCTAGAGGAAAAATGAAAAAGCTGCCAGCTGCCACTTCTCTCAAGACAGCATTATTTACACCAGGAACTTGACCTTCCAATGCAGATCTGAAGTTTTCCCTGCAGAAAGAGGCTGGACTGCATTATTCAACACAGGTTTCTTCATCAGGATATTCTGCTCTACAATGGCTCTGCAAAGAATATAAGGTTCAGTTCTGTGTTCTTGCAGTGTAAAGCCTCTTTAGTATCCCTATCAGTTTGACAGATCATTTTACCATCTGACATGATCTTTTACCAAAAAAAATTCATAAAAGCAATAGAATTGTCAGAAAGGCCAGTTTTTGTTTTGAACTGACATGTCAGACCTGCAGCACCACAGGAAATATGTCAGAGCACAGATATCTCTGTTGCTGGTATCCCTTTTAAATCAGCATTCTCTCCACCCATACACTGAAATATATCATCATGAAGGTCTGGTTTTGTAGACTGAGATATGCTCATCTGTGTATACACACACAACTTACATATGCCTACACCACCAGAAGGACAGGTGAATATTTCTATATTATTTAATAGTTCTTAGATTGGGCCCACAAGTAATAATAACAGTAGTCAAAAAAACAACAAAACACAGAGTGTTAACTGTTCATGCTGCACATAAAACATATTTAAGATACTTAACTAAAACATCAAAAATGTTCAAAAGGACTACCCACGTATCTAGAACTTTGCCATTCAAAAGACAGCTTGCTATTTTCAAAGACAAATGTAGTATGAAAGCGCAGCCATTTCTGGAACAGAGACTTACAAAACCTAGCAGGTGTGCAGAAGCCTGTGCTACATCACAGGAGTAACAAGCCTGAACCAAAGCGGCCAAGTAAACCATGCCTTTTACTGCAAAAACTAAAGGATCTTTAACATCCCTTCAGAATCAGGGTCAACAAGAGCTCGTTTAAGATATACCCAGTTACCTGCACAAAATCTAGCACCAGAGTCTGGATTTCAGTCTATCTTTCTAGGGAGAGAGATTTCATATAATCAGAGAATACCCTGAGTTGGAACTGACCCACAAGGATCATCATAGTCCAACTCCCAGCCCTGCACAAGACCACCCCAAAAATCACACCATGTGCCTGAGAGTGTTGTCCAAACACTTCTTGAACTCTGTCAGGCTTGGTGCTGTGACCACTTCCCTGGGGAGCCTGTTCCAGTGCCCAACCACCCTCTAGGTGAAGAGCCTTTTCCTAATAGCTAACCTAAATCTCCCCTGACACAGCTTCATGCCATTCCTTTGGGTCCTGACACTGGTCACCAGAGAGAAGAAATTGCTGCCTGTCCCTCCGCTTCCCTTCACAGGGAGTTGCAGACTGCAATGAGGTCTCCTCTCAGTCTCCTTTAGGCTGAACAAGCCAAGTGACCTCAGCCACTCCTCATACGGCTTCCCTTCAAGGCCTTCACCATCTTCATTGCCATCCTTTGGACGTTCTCTAAGAGCTTTCATATATTGTGGCACCCAAAGCTGCACACAATATTCAAGGTGAGGCTGCCCCAGTGCAGAGCAGAGCGGGACAATCCCCTCCCTCAACCAGCTGGTGATGCTTTGCCTGATGCCCCCCAGGACACAGTTGGCCCTCCTGGCTGCCAGGGCACTGCTGACTCAT